>CM034309.1:830229-2030229 GCA_019925795.1 Dendrobium chrysotoxum | reverse complement strand
GGAGGTGGCGGTGGAGGGTTGAAGTAATGGTGAATGGCCTGAAAGTGGGCTCTAATCCAGGCGATGTCCTGGTCATGCTACTGTTGCTGCTGCGCAGCAAAGTCAGTGAAGCGCTGGATGTCCTCGGCGTGCCGCTGCTCCTGGGAAACCACGTAGGAGTCAAATCTGGCCTCCCACTGATCGAAACGCTGCACCAGGTGGTCAAAGGGAGAGGCAATGCGAAGGGGAGCAGGTGCCTCTGGTGCAGCAGGAACTGGAAAGGCCTCTTCCTCCTCTTCCTCAACATCCGGGGCGGGCTCCGGATGTAGTCGTGTGCTGTGTAGGACATGGAAGGCATTGTTGGTGAGGAAGGAAGGAGGAACATCTGGAGCTGCGGGATTTTGCAGGTCATATTTGATTTCGAGGGCATAGGCAATGATGTGTCCTAAGGCTAGATTTGGACGACGGCGATGACCTGATCCCGAATGGTGGTGAGGTGCTCGAGTTACCGAATTATAAGGTCTGTGGCATTGAATTCCCTATTGGCCAGGATGTAGTAGGTGGTCAAGGACAGGAGTGGGGTGATGTGAATCCGATCCCCTGCCTTTGGAATGACGGAGGAACAAAGAACATGCTGAATAGTCCGAGCGTCCTTAAGAAGTGTGGAGCAGGCATTATCATGATAAGGGGCATTAGTATTACGAAGGAAATGATTGGCGACACTCCAATCATAATCTGGGTCGGTGATAAGGGTGTGGATTTTGTCGCCTGTGACGGACAGTTGGAGAATGTTATGAAAGTCCTGATAGGTAAGTTCGACGGGGCGCTGATTTACATAAGAACGGAGAGTGGAATAATCAGCCGAAATCCGCAAGTTTACAAAGAAAACGCGGAGAAGTTCAGAACTAAAGGGAAATGCGAGAGTCATGATGAAGGTGAGGGAGGTGTGTGCGAAGAGGTCAAGGACAGGATAAGTGAGAGTACGGGGATTTATGATTTTTGATGGTGTGATCCCCACTTCACAGTATCGCTCGTAGGTAGCCTGATCGGTTGCATTGGGGAAGCGAGGATCAACCGGTCCCCGGGAGGAACTGGCACCCTTTTGACGAGACCTTTTGCCACCAGCCATTAGGAATCCAAAGTGTAAGGAAGTAGAAGGAGAGTAGAAGAAAAACGGTGTGGAAAAATCTAAAGAAAACTGCTGTTTATATAGAAAACGGCCTGATCATCCCGTACGATCGCGACATCGTCCGGGATGATATGGTCATTTATGACGTCCTGGACGATTGGTCAAAAAGGTGGTCCGATCATCCAGGACGATCAGATATCGTCTAGGATGATTAGACACAGGCGATCGTCCCGAGGAGTCAGGCTGGACGACCGTTGACGAAAAGTATCGTCCAGGACGATTAGGTGGATCGTCCGGAACGATATGCAATAAATATGTCGGACGGGCCAAATTCCAATCATCCAGCGACTGACACGTGGATCGTCTGGGATGATGAGGTGGATCGTCGAGGATGATGGATAATAATTGGTGCAATGTCAGCCGTTTGATCAGATCAGGAAGATATGGATCATATCGTCCAAGACGATGTAAGGATCATCTAGGACGATCACCAATAATTAGGATTTTTTAGCAGTAGGAGCAGTGTGGGGATGATTTTGAATGAATCGTCCAGGACGATGTTTGGATCGTCCAGGATGAAAGGGATCGTCCAGGATGACCGAGGTATCGTCCAGGATGATGTGAAGAAAACAGAAAAAAGATGGATGATGAAGATGATCGATTAGGATCCCAAAAACACAACCATGAAATCAAAATAAACCAAAAAATGAATAAAACTCACAGCAAAAATACATAAAAGCAACATTTTTTTTATCAAGCTGCTCGAGTAAATCAGAATTTTTATCCTTGATTTTAGATTTAAAAACCAATAAGAAGATGATTGACAGCGCTGAAATCCAGAAAAAGGTTAAAAAAAATCAACTTTCGTAACTCCGACCCCGGGCACCTTATCGATGCAAACCTCTTTCAAAACAAAAATCTGATTCAGAAGAAAAGATATTAGATTTGAAAAGAGATCCTTTCAAGCCTCGTTCTAGAAAAATATATGATATAATAGTGTTACAAAGTAAAAAATCAGAAATAAAGATTTTCAAACTCAAGCTTTTGAAAATATTATGTGGCGCACGGATTTTTCTAAGACATTTAACAATCTGAAAGGGAGGAAAGCTTGGTTTGGGCTCATTTTGTGCCTCTTTTTTTTTTTAATTTGGTTGGCGCTTTGCGCATCTTTTCATTTTTGATACACTTTGTGTATCCAATTTGGCAATTTCACATCTTTTCAGTTTTGGGCTCATTATATGCCTCTTTTTCAAATTATTTGGCGCACTGCGCATCTTTTGTAAGCTTCCTCCTTTTCATAATCATTAAAGAGCCTCAGTTGTGAAATTATCTTCCAGACATAGGAGATGACTCTCCACAGTAAGGAAGAATGATTCACAAAATAAAAGCCATACAGCATATGATAAATGCAATCACTTGGTTTAGAAAATCAAACTAATGACTCAAGACTTTGAAAAATACTATTGATATGAGGCAGATTACTGTAGGAAGATAAAATAATCTCTATTTCAAAAACTAACATTTTAATTTTGAAGAGGATTTTTATCCAAAAGAAACTATACACCAGTAAAGGAGTTAGAGGAAGAGAAACAATCATCAATGTTTCTTCCCTTTAACAGATTTAGTGGAATCAATCACTGCTTACCAGCTTCCAAACCAAAACAAGGTAAAAACTCCCAGTCAAAAATTCAGATTTTCAGAAGTAGTGAGCGGTGATCAGATTTTGAAAAGCATAAAATAGTAAGTGCAAGATATGAACCAGTGAATAAAAGCAGGTAGAAAATCAAAGCAAAGTAAATACTCAAATCAAACTAACAGTAAGGCTAAAACAGAAATCAGTAGAGAAA
This sequence comes from Dendrobium chrysotoxum, assembly GCA_019925795.1. Classification (NCBI taxonomy): domain Eukaryota; kingdom Viridiplantae; phylum Streptophyta; class Magnoliopsida; order Asparagales; family Orchidaceae; genus Dendrobium; species Dendrobium chrysotoxum. The sequence continues at coordinate 2,027,274 of CM034309.1, read as the reverse complement.
ATAAAATCAACTGAAACCAAATAATAAAAACAAAAACTAACTAATAGAAAATAGAATACCAATCAGAATAATCAGAAATCAACAGTCATCAGAATCAAGCATTTATATCAATCACTCCTAATCTGGTTCTCAAAATGCTGAATAAGTCAAAGGCCAGTGGTTTAGTGAATATGTCAGCCAGCTGATTTTCAGTTGCTATATGATGTAGCTCAATGTCTCTTTTTGTAACATGGTCCCTAATGAAGTGATGCCTTATATCAATGTGTTTGGTCCTAGAATGTTGGATTGGATTCTTAGAGATACAGATAGCACTAGTATTATCACACAGAATAGAAATTGTGCCAACTGGTACCCCTAAATCCAAGACTTGTTGCTTCAACTAAAGAACCTGGGCCACACAACTCCCTAAGCAATGTACTCAGCTTCAGCAGTGGAAAGTACAACTGAGTTCTATTTTCTACTGGACCAGGAGACTAACGACTGTCCTATGAACAGACAAGTCCCAGAAGTGCTCTTTCTATCCACCCTACACCCCGTAAAGTCAGAATCAGAATATCCAATGATCTCAAAAGAGGTGCTGTGCCTAGGGTACCAGATTCCTAGGTTTGGGGTCCCTAAAAGATATCTAAGAATTCTCTTAACAGCAGTTAGGTGGGACTCTTTGGGATCAGCCTGAAACCTAGCACAAAGACAGACACTAAACATGATATCAGGTCGGCTAGCAGTCAGGTAAAGCAGTGATCCTATTATCCATCTATACTTCTTCTGATCAACAGATTTTCCATTTGAATCCTTATCTAACTGAACTGAGGAGGGCATGGGAGTATTGATTGGCTTGGCTTTGTCCATTTCATATTTCTTCAAAATGTCCTTAGTGTATTTTGATTAATTGAGAAAGGTTCCATCATCTGTCTGCCTTATGCTAAACCCCAAAAAGTAGGACAATTCTCTCATCATACTCATCTCAAACTCCTTACTCATTATTTTAGAAAACTCATCACATAAATATTTATCAGAAGATCCAAAAATTATATCATCAACATAGATCTGGATAATGAGTAAGTCATCCCCTAATCTCCTTAGAAAAAGGGTGGTGTCTACGCTCCCCTTAACAAACTCTCTTTCTAACAGGAATGTGCTAAGTCTCTCATACCAAGCTCTGGATGCCTGTTTCAATCCATATAAGGCCTTTTTTAATTTATAGACATGACTTGGATATTGGGAACTCTCAAAACCTGGGGGTTGTTCTACAAAAACATCTTCTTTAATTACCCCATTTAAGAAGGCACTCTTGACATCCATTTGAAATAGCTTAAATCCCTTATAACATGCAAAGGCTAGTAGCACTCTAATGGCTTCCAATCTAGTTACAGGGGCAAAAGTCTCCTCAAAATCAATCCCTTCTATCTGATTATACCCCTTAGCCACCAATCTTGTCTTATTTCTCACCACCACACCAGAATCATTCATTTTATTCTTAAAGACCCACTTGGTTCCAATAATACTTTGATTTTTAGGTCTTTCTACTAACTCTCAAACATCATTCCTTATAAATTGATTCAATTCTTCCTTCATAGCTACAATCCAAAACTCATCCGACAAGGCTTGATTGATGTTGGTGGGTTCAGTCATTGAGATAAAGGCAGAATAGTTTACTTCCTTCCTAAGTCCATGCCTAGTCCTAACACCTTCAGAAGGGTCTCCAAAGATCAGTTCTTTAGGATGACTCGAAGAATATCTCCAATCTCTAGGCAACGTGGTTTGAGGTTCTACCCTTTCCTCCAAATTTGTATTTCCAACTCCTTGGGTAACCTCAATAATCTCTTCATCTTCTACTTCAGATCTAGACTCCTTAGGATCAGATTCATCAAACACTACATGGGTTGTTTCTTCCACCACCAAAGTCCTCCTATTGAACACCCTAAAGGATTTCCCCACACTTGAATATCCTAAGAACACTCCTTCATCAGATTTGGGGTCAAATTTTCCTAAGGGTGATTTCCCGTTGTTCAGAATGAAAACCTTACAGCCAAAGACATGGAGGTGGGACAGATTTGGAGTTCTACCCTTAATAATCTCATAAGGTGTCTTGTTCAGTTTGACTCTCACATTCACCCTATTCAGCACATAACAGGCAGTGTTCACCGCTTCAGCCCAAAAGTATTTTGGGAGTGAATACTCGGCAAGCATGGCTCTAGCGGCTTCCACTAAGGTCCTATTCTTCCTTTCAGCTACCCCGTTCTACTGAGGGGTCCTAGGAGCTAAAAAGTTGTGACTAATCCCATGATCCTCACAAAAACTTTCAAATATTTCATTTTCAAACTCCCCTCCATGGTCACTATGGATGGTAATAATCTCACATCCTAACTTCTTCTGAATCCAAGTGGAGAATGATCTAAACTCATCAAATGACTCAGATTTATGTAATAAAAACTTAACCCAACCTCGAATAATCATCTACAATCACAAACCCATAGACTCTCCCCCCTAAGCTGGCAGTGCTAATGGGTCCAAAGAGGTCCATGTGAAGAACTTCTAAAGGTTTGGAGGTGATAATGTCCTTAACAGAGTGAAAAGAGGACTGGACTTGCTTCCCTAACTGACGAGCATCACACAGGTGATCCTTAGTGAACTTAAGCTTGGACACACTTCTAACTAAGTCCTTTTGGGTGACTCTCCTAAGGGTTTTCATACTGGCATGACACAATCTCCTATGCCATAATCAAGACTCATCAGCAGTAGTTTTTAAGTAAATTAAATTATCAGATTTAATTCAACTTACATCCAGCTTATAGACGTTGTTGATCCTTTGCCCCTGCAAAATAACTTCATCATTTAAGCTTAAAATGCAGCCAGTGGGCAAGAATTTGATGCTGTATCCCTTGTCACAGAGTTGACTGATGCTCAGCAAGTTGTGTTTCAGTCCATCTACAAGTAAAACATTATCAATCATAAAATACTTTGAATCACCAATTATACCTGAGCCTACCACCTTCCTGGTGGTGTTATCTCCAAGTGTAACCTTGCCTCCAGCTCTGGCCTCCAGCGAAATGAACTGATTTGCATCTTCAGTCATAAGTCTAGAACATCCGTTGTCCAGGTACCACATGCTCTCACGAGGTCTTGTATGAGAGCACACCTACAAAAATATCAAACGTCAGTCTTAGGAACGCAAACAGGTTTGGGTTCCTTCTTATGAAAAGAAGAATGCAATGCATGCGTGCTGTTCTGTGAAACAGGCAGTTTGGGTTTCCACACCCAATGTGTACTATAGTGAACAGTGCATGTTTAGGAAATGTGTCCTAACATGCCACATGAAAAACATCTAACACAAGGAAAATGGTTAACTAATCTACGTGGGTGATAGTGCCTCTTCCTAGATGCATATGAAACATTCTTTGATGAACTTGCAATAGATTTTTCAAAAGGTGGCAGTGCATAAAACTGTTCAAAAGTAGGCGGTGTTTTGTTCTTTTCAAAAGCACTGATTTTTCTTTCAAAAACTCAATATGTTTATTTAAACTTGTAATTTCAAAGGTTCTCGCACTTTCATTACTTTCTAAATCACATGCCATATCATTCACTTTCTTAAAAGCAACTTCTAATTCAATATGCGATGTTTTTAACAAATCATGCTCAACAGTTAAATCAGAATATTTTTTGTTCAAATCATCGAATTCATCAAGCAAAGACATGTGATTGGAATCAAGTGTGGAATGATCTTTAACTACAGAATCATGCTCTTTTTGCAAAGTCAAATAATCTAATTTCAAACTAGCATGAGTTTTCTTAAGTTTCCTATAAGATGTATGAATTCTTTCAGAAACTTCAAATAATTGATCGTAAGTCAGCTCACATACCTCTTCCTAGTCCGACTGACCAGGGTGATCATCAGCCATCAGACACAAGTTTGTTTCCTCCTCTTCAGCTTCAGTCTCAGAAGAGTCGGATGCAGAGTCTGCCCAGAACACCTTCTGAATCTGCTTATTGTCCTTTCTGAACTTTGGTTTCTCCTCACCCTTCTCCTTACTTGGGTGAGCTTTAAGTGTAGGACAATTAGCCTTAATGTGTCCAGGCTTCCTGCATTCAAAACAAACAGATTCAGATGACCCCTAAAAATTTTTAATGGACTTACCCTTATTCCACTTCTGATAGTTCTTATGTTTCTTCCTTAGAAAGCTTTTGAATTGCCTTGTGATTAAGGCAACATCATCGCTATCAGAACCGGAAGTGCTAGCATCTGAATCTTTGGCCTTTAGTGCCACTGTCTTCTCTTTCTTGCGTTCACCTGCATCAAGTTGCCTTTGGTTCACCCCTTGCTCGTAAGCAATGAGTGATCCAAGTAAGCTGTCAATAGAGTAAGTATTTAAATCTTTGGATTCAGTGATAGCAGTAATCTTAGCATCATAAGAAGTAGGCAAACATCAAAGAATTTTGTTCACTCTTTCGTAGTTAGTAAGTTCTCTCCCTAAAGCATGCAAAGAGGTAACAATCTGAGTGAACCTTGTGTACATTTCTGAAATAGTCTCACTAGGTTTCATGCAAAAAAGTTCGTAATCATGTAACAAGATGTTTAACCTAGACTGTTTGACTTTAGTTGTACCTTCATATGTTATACATAATCTATCCCAGATTTTCTTTCCCGTTGTACAAGTAGAAACACGCATATAGTCCTCAGATTTTAAAGCATAAAAGAAACAGTTCAAGCATTTTGCATTTAACTGTGCTAAATCATGATCATCAAACATCCAATCAGCAAAAGATAATTCAATTTTCACATTATTAATCAATCTAAAAGGTGGTTCGTATCCATCCTTAACTAACAACCACATGTGATAGTCAATTGATTAAAAAAAAGTAGACATACGTGTTTTCCAAAAATTAAAAGGAATATTGTCAAACAACGGTGGTCTTGTAATAGAATAACCTTCAGCAGTATTACGATTGTTATAGTTAGCCATGGATCAAATTCAAAAGTTTTTAAACCGAAATTTTGAATCCCGCTCTGATACCACTTGAAAGTTTGAATGGGATGTTAAGCCCTAGTGAACTAGTCCCAAGGCTAACCAAGAGGGGGGGTGAATTGATTATTTAAAAATTTCATGATAACAATGAAAATCTTTTCAATACTTAGCAGCGAAATAAGTAAACAAGAACGAAAAGATCAATCACAGATATTCACCCAAGCAGTTAATATCGGAAAAGTAAAGTGCAAAACTGAATCAGAAAAGCAAACCAGATCTTATTGTAGTTCGGTCAACTTGACCTACGTCCACTCCCCGGAGCCTCCCCTCCGGGTATTGCACTAAACAAAAAGTGTCTCTCCTTTTGCTCCCACAGCAAGGCGGAGAAGCCTGTACAAAAACCTCCTTTTCACCACACGGTGAGGCAGAGAACCCGACCTCCTTTTGTGTCCTCCTGAAACAGGCAGAGAACCTTCGAACTCCTTTTGCTTCCACCTGAAGTGGGCAGAGAACCTTCGAAGTCCTTTTGCTTCCACCTGAAGCGGGCAGAGAACCCCGGATCTTCTTGCGAACGATCCTCCCACGACGAACACCGACTAGACGAAAGACGACGAGCGGAGAAGACGACTCTGATCCGTGCTTGGAGCAACCTTAGTGAATCCCTCACTAACTCCCCCTCACAAGATCTTCTCTCTCTCTCCCAACTCTCTCTCTCTCTCTAGGGCTTCTCAGGGAAGGAAGGTGGCAAAAGATTTTTCTTGTTTCAAGAAAAAGTTCTTTTATAGGAGGGCTTAAAATTTGCCCTAAATCTCAACTGGTTAGCCAAGATCGTCCAGGACGATCGATAGATCATCCTATACGATCAGTTCAAATTCAGCTGTTTCAGCCTTGACGATCTGGCTCTTCTGGACGATCAGTAGAAAAAATTATTTATATCATCCCGTACGATCCTGCGATCGTCCGGGACGATTAGTGCAAATCGAGGAATATCGTCCAGAAGACAGTTCAGGTCGTCCAGAGAAATCTGTGCTGGACGACCAAAAAATGACTTGATCATCCAGGATGATAGGGATATCGTCCCGTACGATTAGTTCAAAAAGTGCCCAAATCGTCCTGAACATAGTTCGAGTCATACAGCTGAAATGCACTAGATGATCATGATCGTCCGGGACGATATGATCGTATCAATCAAAAATAAATTGCTTTCCTTAATTACCAGATTAAATTAGGCATTATTGTACTGAATCGTCTAGGATGATCAGACCAAATAACTAAAAATAAAAACTTGCCTAACTTGATCTGGCGGCTGAGAATTTTGATTTGAGCATATCGTCCCGTACGATCCAAAGATCGTCCAGGACGATCTGCTTAATCAGACCCTCTTAACTTAGTCGCCCTAATTAGAATTTCTATTTTTACTTGATCGTCCAAGACGATGTGAATATCGTCCAGGACGTCTGAATAAAAATTGAACAGAAACTCTAATTCACTCAAGCTCTCCCCCTGAGGGTGTGTGTGCATGGTTACTTAGCTAGGGGATCAGTTACATTACAATTGACTCAATAAAATGAAAAATAGTACATTGGACACACTTGGACCCGATCTTGAGTTGGCTTGAGTGGCTCGTGGTCTTTTGTGCCTGAAACAGATTAGCCAAGCAAAACACACTGGAAACATGTTTGTCATCATCAAAACCAAATTTGCAACATATAAGAGTGCAGTTCTGTCCAAGGGGATGTTGTGCAATCTCTAGGATAAAACCTATTTTTTAAGCCTGATTTTAAAACTGCTACATATTGATTTAAGCATTTCATCGAGTCAACTAGCATGCATCGCATTAGTAACAAATTAAAATTGAGTCTAATTCTTAATTGCATTTTTATTTAGACATTTCACCCAACATATGTTAAGGGGCTAAATAGGAATCTGCTCTAGATGTCAGCCCCGCTCTCCTTAAACTAATCTTAAACAACGTCCCCTAACCACTTTACATTTAAAAGAACGGACAACATGGTTTTAAAGTATTTAGGTGATTTAGCTGGCTCCCCAATCCAAGCCGGGGTAAGTCTAGGATTGCATTGCATTAGCTAGGATTCGGGTCACTGATTTTCAGTACCCAATTTTAAACTTAGGTTCTGAGGCAAATGTTCAATCTTAAGAACTCAACTTTCGAGAATCTAATTCCCACTTTCTAATAAAAGTGATCACTCAAACATTAAATCTCATTCAATCTAATTCAAGCCCAACACTTAGGATAGTTTGAGGTGTTTCTGAAGTAATTCAGAATCTCAAAATACCTCCTAACCTTCTTCCTTTTGACTCCAGAAAGAACTGTTCAATCTTGAACATGTCCCTGTTGAATTTCCAGTCCCTGCCTCTTTTGGTATCAAGCTTTGAATTCTTAAATAAAATTCGTATCGCTATTTTAATCGAGAGTTTTCGTAGGAAATTTCTGGTTTCCTATGATGTAATTAACTACGAGGGCTTGCGCTCTTAGGAGATTTAGAAACCCAGACCAGATTTTTAAAATCAAGTTTTCAAAATTTTAATTAATTATCTTTGAGAAATTTAAAAGTAAATGATCATTATCGTCATTTTCAAATGATCGATAACAGACGATATCCTCTTTCTTTGGAAAGATATATCGTACTATTATTGTAACTTTGATTATGAAATTAATGATCTCTTTATTAGATTATTATAAATAAATATTGGATTAAAAACTATTTTGATTCCTCGGGATCATATGTTGTTTCTCCTTGAGTTTGACTACGATAATCAAGGTAAATCAAGATTTATAATCTGAACCTGTTAGAGAACGATATGTTCACTTTTCGAGGTGATATATCATTCATAATAAGTGTTCGATTATAAAATTTAAATTTCAAAAATTAAACATTTCTCAAAGAAAATTAAATCTTTTTCAAAATTATATTTTTCAATAAAAAAAAATGGTGACTCCACTGGGGAAAATCTATCTCTCCATCTTTAATAGTGCTACGAATTTTATTGCATCAGTAGTTTTGACTACCTTTCTTCCGTTGGTCCCTCTACCCATTTCTCTCTTGGGTGAGTGTGGCCAACTCAATTAAGACATGTGAAAAGAGAGGTGATTGTAGGAAACCTCCCTCCAAGCTGGGCTTTGACATTTTGCCTCCAAGTTTATTGGTAGAGCAAAAGAGTCAAGCCGAGCTTGTCAAAATATTTTTGTATATGTTGTGAACCCGCATGCAAATAAATCTTTGCATGCTAAGTTTCATAATTTATAAAAAATCCCTCAATCTTAAAATCCAGATTCAAAATTTCTTTAATTAAACCTGGATTTTGATACTTCACCCCAAGCTAGTCAATATGGTGAAAGAGTCAAACCAGGTCTCTAGATTTTTCCTTAACTTTTATTAACCATTATGTTGAAAATAAAACCCAACATTTTGAGTTTCAAAAGTCGAGAAAAATCTTTCAAATCAACTTTAATCGTTGTTGCTATATGTCTTCTACAATATTCTGTTGTAGTTGAACATATGCAATATAAATTCAAAACTCTTCAGTCAATTTTAGGCTTTGACATTTCACCCCTAAATTGTTTGGTGGGGTGCAAAGAGTCAAGCCTTAGATCTTCTGGCTAATTTGGTAAACCTACATATTTGAACAAATTTAAATATGTTGAGTTAAAAATTTTGAAGAAGATTAGTTCAGTCCCAACCTTGAGTCAAAATCCAGTTTCAAACCAAATTTAATCATAATTCAAATTCAACTTTAACATCAAATTCAAGTTTGATTCTAACTTTAAATTTAAATTTAAATTTAATTCCAAACTCAAATCCGAGCTTTGGCATTTCAACCCAGGTCAATTGGTGAAATGAAAAGAGTCGAGCCCGATCCCGGATCTTTCATATCGATTTTATGCACCTACATGATTGAGTGAAACTCGATATGTTGAGTCATAAAATTTGAAGAAAGATCCATTTGACTTGAGCTTCAAGTTCAAATTCAAAATTTGAGTCCAAATATAATTTTAGCCTGAAATTTGAATTTGATTTTCAACTTAAAGTCAATTCAATTTTGATCGGGACTTTGACATTTCGACCAAAGTCAATTGGTGAAATGAAAAGAGTTGAGCTCGATCCCTGGATCTTTCATATCAATTTTGTGCACCTATATGATTGAATGAAATTCGATCTGTTGAGTCACGAAATTTGAAGAAATGTCCATTCGACTTCGACCTTAAACTCAAATTTAAATCCAACTTTGATTCAAAATACAATCTCAACCTTAAGTTCGAATTTGATTGTCACTTCAAATTTTAATTTTAATTTTGAATTCAAGTTCAAGTTTGAACTTTGACATTTTACCCCAAGTTATTTGGTGTAGCGAAAGTGTCGGGTTCAACCCTTAAGTCCTTGTCAATTCTATGAACCACTGTTTTGAATCTAAGCTTAACATGATTGAATTATCAAATTTTAAATAACATTAATCAGGTTTAAAATTCAAATTCAAATTCAAGATTAACTAATTCAAATCATTGTTCATTAATTTTAGGATTTAAGCACTCAAATGGCTGGGAAACTCATCTTCTCTCTAGATAGAAATTTGATAGTCGAAGGAATCACTTCTAGTAATTTCATACAGTTTGAAATGCAATTCCAAGACTTCAAGTTATCAGTCGACGGAGAAGAAATGATTGATCTGTCTGCCGGAATACGAAGGAATGTCCCCTTGGTTGAGATTACTTTAGGGTCAGGAGTTGACTCCCCCATCTCCGAGATAGAGGCCGATGTTGCTCCTTTACCCATTGTACCTTCTGCCCAGGTGGATAAGAACCAGAACTCCATAACGATAGAAGAGCTACCATCTCAGCCTGAGATTGGGTCAAGTTCTAGTACCCCTGTCGTCAGCAAGGCCAGTAAGAACAAAATGAAGAACTACCTGCGTAGAGTCAGAAAGAAGGCTGTTAAGGCCAGAAAGACTGCTGAGGCGAAAGCCTTAAAGCACGTCAAGTCTAAGGCTACTAAAAAGTTTGTTGCTCCTTCTACGTACCCCTTCCCTGGTGGAAATCACTTTCACCCTTCTTCTGTTGCTCAAAGGAGGGAGGTTGTAGAAATGAGAGCACAATCTTCAATACATCTTCTCGACTACTACATGACGAGAATAAATCAAGCCAGAACTGAACAAACACCAGCACAAGGCCCTAGGCCCCCAGTTGAAGGTTATGACCCGTCCACTCTACTAGATGATGTTAGGTCACATTTCTATACGTGTCCCACTACATCAACTAGTGAGGAGGAGGTATAGAAACCACTTGGGGTGCCGCTCTCCTAATTACTAGACCACTAGTAATAAGAGAGGGGAAATAATATAGGATTATATCAGATAGTAATACCGTTAAAATTCAACTTTCAATAGGGTCCTGTCGAGATAAATCTTTTGATTAAAGTGATGTAGCAACTTCTAAGGATAGTGCAGACCCAATAATAGTCTCTCCCTCCAAGGAGATCGTAGGAATCTAATTCCGTACTACTGGGGTCTTGCCACCTAAATTTGCAATTTCTTTTTAAGGAAAGTTTCCAATTTCTCAAATGTACTGATTTCAAACCTTCAAGATAGCTGAGTTATCTTTTTAATGAAAATTGACCTCTATTTTGAGTTTGAAATAGGAGAAAGTTGTTGTTGACTCCATCAAATGTTTGAATACCCCTCCCTCCCACCTCTTTTGTGGGATTGATTTAACCGTTGAACTAAAATCAATGTCAAACCTAAGTTGAACTTTGAAATAAAAATCTTTTCAATCTTTTCACAATTTTCTATCTCAATAGATTTCTCTTGCATGTTTAAAATCTGTTCAATAATTTTCAAAAGTTAAGCCAATATTCATTTTAAAAGACTGGGTCCTGCCTTGAGGATTATTCGTCCTTGCATAAGAGAATGAGTTTTCTTCTCTTATACTTGAGATGTAATCGGGCATTAAAATAAAGGTGTAGCCTCTTCTCAAAATCAAAATAAATTTAAAAAGATGCGCGAACGCGCCAAAATTCCAAAAAAGAAATAGTGTAAAATACACTATAAATCAAAAGATGCGCAATGTGCGCCACCAGAAAAAGAAAGAAAGAGGCTCCCTTCTTCTAAATCCTTAAATCTCAAAAGACCCAGTCAACTTTAAATTACTTGACTTTGATAAATTTGAATCCAGAATTTTTACCGTGCATTGATAATTTATCAAGATACAAAAATCTCCTGTGCAAGAAAATTGAAAATATCAAATTTCCTTACTCAACTTAAACTACTTTGGAATTGATTCTAATTCAAATATTTAAGGGGAACCCTAGTTTAGTTTCTACGAGACTTGGTCTGGGTCAACAAAACCAAAAACCTTGAACCTTTTCAAGTTAGTTGGAGTTACTCAAACTTTTCACTGTACTTCTGAATTTGTTCTCGTTTTTCGTTCCGATAGGGTCTAAATACCTAGAGGAAGTTTTCTAATAAAGAGAATGAATCTTCTACTCTTGATGAAAATTTAAATTTTGTTCTTGAGAAGTGTGTGTAAGCCCTTCCACATAGGCAACCTTCCTTTTAGGCCTTCTTTATAAAATTACACTCTATGCTGGGTCCAAGTTCAATCCCACTAGAGGAGTATTTTATAATACTGGAAATTGTCATTCACAATCAAACCACACCCTGTGCTGGGTCCTAGATCATTCTGATCTAGAAGCATAGCTTGCTGAGCTGAGACTTGCTGTTTAAAATCAAACTCTAATTGAGCAGAGTGCTTGACTCTAATTCAGGGAGCTCAAGGGCATCAAATAAAAATTAATACATGCTCAATAAAGTTTGAAATTCTTTAAGTCATATTTGATTCGAGATAGTGATAAGTTGTGTCACTTCTGAACTCCCCAAGTAGGAGACTTGGTTGTAGTCTTTTGTAGACCACTTCTAATCCATTATAACTTCAATGGAAAGCTTGAGTCAGCATTGACTGATCGTTCATTTAAATGACGATCTTTGAGGAAGTTTCCTTTTGATTGATCAACCTGAAGAATGCCACCCAATATTTTCAAATTTTGGGGAGGCTCTTCAGGAAGTACCATGCCAGATGAGTGTCAAAATTAAATTCAAATTTAAAAACTAATTCAAAATCAAATTTTAAAAGCTATTGAAATTCAAAATCAAATTGAATCAAATTCAAAACACTTTAAAATTCAAAATCAAACCCAAACAAATCAAAATCAAATCAAATTTTGAATTCAAATCCCTCAACTTCAAAATCAATTCAAATTAAATTTCAAATTCAAACATCCTCAAATTCAAAATTAAAAAATCATTCAAATCTCAAGTTCCAGAATTTAAGTCTGATCCTCTGTATAGAGCAAGTTTCCTCTATATACGATCATTCAGACCCGATCCTCTATGTAGAGCAAGTTCCCTCTACATATAATCATCCAGTTTTGATCCTCTGTGCAGAGCAAGTTTCCTCTACACATGATCATTCCAGACCCGATCCTTTATATAGAGCAAGTTTCCTCTATATACGATCATCCAGACTCGATCCTCTGTGCAGAGCAATCTTCCTCTACACATGATCACTCCAGACCTGATTTTGTGCAAAGCAATGCTTCCTTCTCAGAGGATCATCCAGTTTTCTTTTCCTTAAGGTTAGATGTGAGTCATCGTGCTTTCTATCCTTAGGATTTGATCTGCAAGTGGTGGAGCACGCCCTCTGTGGCACCACCCTAGTTTCTTTCCAGTTGAGGTCTTTTGTGTGGAGCAATGCTTCCTCCCCATATGAACATCTGCTAGTGGTGGAGTACGCCCTTCGTGGCACCATCCTAGCTTCTTCCAGTTTTCTTCTCCTTAAGGACAGATGTGAGTCATCGTGCTTTCTTTCCTTAGGATTAGATCTACTAGTAGTGAGCATGCCCTCTATGGCACCATCCTAGATTTAAAATCCAGATCTGACCTTCTATGGGAAGCAATGCTTCCTTACCCTAAGTGCTTCCTTCCCTCAGGGTCCTCCAGTCTTCTTTTCCTTAAGGATAGATGTGAGTCATCGTGCTTTCTTTCCTTAGGATTAGATCTACTAGTGATGGATAACGCCCTCTGCGGCACCATTCTAGTTTCAAAATTCAAATCCTTAAGCATGATCTCCTATAGGAAGCAATACTACATTCCTATGAGATCATCCAGTTCTCTTTTCCTCAGAGTAAGTATTCTCCATCTCTTAGGATTAGATTCCCCAATGATGGAATAAGTCCCCTGTGGCACCATCCTGGGTTCAATTTTAAATTTTCAAATCAAGCTCTTCTCTTCCTTAGGGTAGGTTCTTCTCCTTCTCTTAAGATTAGACTCCCCAGTGATGGAGTAAGTCCTCTGTGGCACCATCCTGGGTTTAATTCTAAAATCCAGTTCTCTCTTCTTTAGGGTAGGTTCTCCTTCCTTCCCTTGGGATTAGACTTCCCAGTGATGGAATAAGTCCTCTGTGGCACCGTCCTGGGTTTAATTTCAAAATTAAACCTTCTTTTTCCTAAGGTTAGGACTTCTCTTTCCTTAGGATTAGATCTACTAGTTGTGGAGTACACCCCTCGTGGCACTACCCCAGTATCAACTGTCAATTCGATCCTCTATAGTTAGGAGTTCTTCTTTCCTATACGATCATCCAGATTTGTTCTTCCTAAGGTTAGGACTTCCCTTCCCTTAGGATTAGATCTACTAGTGGTGGAGTATGCCCCTTGTGGCACTATCCTAGTATCAAGTGTCAATTCGATCCTCTATAGTTAGGAATTCCTCCTTTCTATATGATTCCCCAATTTTGTTTTCCTCAGGGTTAGACTTTTCTCCCCTTAGGACCAGGTCCACTAGTGGTAGAGTACGCCCTATGTGGCACTACCCTAGTATTTACTCATTTAAATTCAATCTTCTAGGACTAAAATCTTCTTGCCTTAGATTCAATTCAAACTCAATCTTCTAGGGTTAGGATTTCCTTCCCCTTTAGAATCAAATCTAGATTCAATACTCTATAGTTAGGAGTTCTTCCTTCCTATATGATATCCCCGACTTCCTTCTCCCTTAGGGATAGACTCTTTCTTTCCCTTAGGACCAGATCTACTAGCGGTAAAGTACGCTGTCCCCAGCACTGCCCTAGTATCTTTTCAAATTCAATCTTCTTAGGGTAGGGGTTTCCTTTCCTTTAGAATCAAATTTAATTTTGATCCTTTCTAGTTAGGAGTTTCTTCCTCCTATAGGTTCACCCAGGTTTCTCTTCCTTTAAGGTTAGGGTTTTCCTACCCTTAGGATTAGATTCACTAGTAGTAGAGCAAGCTTTTCTAAGCACTACCCTAGTATCTGTTCAAACCCCGATTCCCCAGGTATAAATTTATCTTTCCCTTAGGATCAAAACTCCAGACTTGACCATTCTATTCGGTCAACACCAATATGTGCAATAGAACTACATTCTATTGCACATATTGAGGGTCCATTTGTTGACCTCATTTTTGTATGAGGTCAGTAGGAGCAATCCAGACCTTAGGATCTTTCCAATCCTTAGGATTTAATCTTGACCCTAGGATCAATCTGATCTTAGAGCAATCCAGACTTTCAGTCAATTCAGATTTCAAATCCATTTTGATTTCAAACCCATTTAAGATTCAAATCAAACTCAACATTAAGCCAATCCAGATTTATTCAATTTTAGATCATCCTAGACCTTAGATCCTAGGATTTCTAAACTTTAGGATTCTCCTAGATTTCTAACCCTAGGATCTACCCAGACTCTAGATAAGTTTAGGTCTTAGGATTCTCCTATACCTCAGATCTATCTAGACCCTAGGATCTTCCTAAAATCCAGACTTTAGGATCTATTCTAGATCCTAAGAACCTTCCAGATCCCATACCTTAGGGTTTCCTAGACTTTAGTCCCTAGGATCTACTCTGGACCCTAGGATTTCCCTAGATCAATTTTGGTCTTAGGATTCTCCTAGACCTTAGATCTATCCAGACCTCAAATCTATTCAAACTCCAGACCAACCTAGACTTTAAATCAATTTATTCAAGATTCAAATTAATCCAAACCCCAGACTTTAATCCAAACTTCTATCCAGACTTTAATCCATATCCTCAATTCAAACCTTGATCAAAATCCAGAATTCAATCCAGATCAAAATCCAAACTCTAGTTCAAACCTTGATTTTACCTTTGATCAAGCTTTAATCTTATCCTATCACTTATGATCTCTAAATGATCATAAATGATTTGGGTAATTCAAATCCAATCATTCAAACTCAAAATCCAGCTTAAAACCAGAAATCCAGATCAAATTCTAAGGCTAAAGGTCTAAGTCCTGAAAGCCTTTTCTAGTGAATCCTTGAATATTTTAAAACCCTATCAAATGACCTCTGATTCACGGTCTATCAGTTCCACACTAATGTGACATGTCTCTAGAGGCAACCCTCCAAATTTGAGCTCATTCTGAGGTCTCTAACCCCAGAAACTAAATTGAAATTCAAAGGCTGTAAAACCTTCAAATATTTACAATCTATGCCACTGGACCTGCCACCCAGTGGATTTTGATCCTGGAGTTTTCTCCAAAGCTCCAAATCACTTCCAGACCCTTGAATATGACTCATTGAGCAATAAACTGTATTTTGTTGGATTCAATTTGACCCCCAGTTTACCAAGAGTTAAAATGACCAAAATACCCCTTAAGGGTTCAAATGCATATTTCAAATCAAATAACCTCTAAATTGTTTGGAACCACTTCCAACAATTTTCAAACATCAAACAAAACCTGTTGGAGCCACTTCGAGCCCCTGGGTAAACCTGGTTGACCAAGTCAACCTGGGTTGACCAAACAGGCCTTTATGGGTCAAAACAGATCATTTTGACCAAATGACCTCCCTAGACCTTGGGACCACCTTCATTGGTTTCCAAATATCATTTTGAATCTGTTGAGTCCTTTTCTAGAACCTGGACCCACCTGGTTGACCAAGTCAACTAGGGTTGACCAAATCAACCTTTAAACTATTTTAATTTTAATTCAAATTCCAAATGCATTCAAAACCATATCAAGCCTCCAAATCAATCTCAATATTGGATTTCAAAACCTTTTAATTAGTGGTAAGTCAAGCCTAGATGGGTTGACCAAGTCAACACATTAGACACTATCAATTCATCTTGCTCTAGTTCAAACCAGGCTATATAATCAAACCCAATTCAATCAAGCCTTTCAAATTTCAAGGACCCTTCTATAACATGCTTTGAATATCTCTAAATGCAATGTGAATCAAATCCAACTAATTTTGACGAAGTCAACTCATTATCACTTGGTCACAGTCCATCAAACCTTCACATTTCCACTCAACTCCAATCCTTTAGTATTAAACCCTTTCCAAAGCCATTTCCAGTAGCTCTTTAAGACCTCTTTGCTGCCACATTAGCAGTCCACTTGGATATTGACCAGTCAACATGGGCAACAACTATTCTAATAGGTCAAAGATGGTCAAAATTCTCCTTCAACCCTTAAACCCATTTCTCCAAAGCCTTGAGACCCATCTAACCAGCTCAAACCCTCTCCCTAATGACACCTCAACATGCCTTTGACTGTTGACTAGTCAAATATAGTCAATAAATGGATTTGGAGGGGTCAAACCTAGTCAAAACTCCTCTTAAGACTAACCCCCTTTAATTCAAACCATTCCAGCTGTTTAACTAGACTCCAGAACCTTCTTAGAGCTATCCTAAGCCCTTGGATCTTGATCAAATGGCTCTTAGCCATCCCACATGGTTGTTAGGTGACAAAACAAGTTTTCCACATGCCATGTTCTCTTGTCCTTGATTCCCCTGCCATTCTAACTACCTAATGACAGATGGCAACAATCCAAGAGCTCCCCAAGTCAATCTGAGCCGTTCCTTTGGCTTGGAGAGGTTTGAATAGGGCAAAGCTTCATTTAGAGCTGTCATTCTTCATCTAACACTCTCTCTCTATCCCAGCCCCCTCCAGGTCATTTTTATTTTGTTTGAGCTTTAATCCATCCCAATTTCATTTTCCAACAAAAATCCAGCCATCAAAAGCTCGCCAGCGGCAAGCTTTTGGCCACTCAAGCTCCGAGTCCGTCCAAGGCTCGTGCAGGTCGATCTGCAGCTCTTCAGATCATGATTTCTTCAGCAAAGTGGAGCATGGACAATCTACAAATGCAACAGTCCATTAAACGGTCCAAACCGTCCCTTGATTAGAGGTATAGCTTAAACCCTATGTTAAAACACCTAGCATTAAATAACTTTTGAAAATGTGCATTTTATATCGCACAATTAAATCCCCATGAATGCTCTTCATCCATGGGAGCTCTGTTTAAAATTTCATATAAAGTAGTTTAGTATTTTGTGAGAACTTTTCATTTATTTGATTCTAGGGTTTTTCGCGTAATGCATGCATGGCGTGAAATCTGGACCATTGATCCTATGCTCGACGGTCCAGATTTTGAAATTCCGCGGTTGATCTTAGCCGCACGGTTGCATCTGCCACCCCCTTTTTTTATCTAGCTAAATCTGGACCGCTGGTTTAGTACAACGTTGGATCGAACGGTAGCAGATTCAAGCTAACGGGGATAAGTAGACGCCGCGTGGGGTCCACCGTTGTAGCAATCAATGGCAATGATTGTGCGGCGGCGCAATCATTGCCAATGATTGATCGTCGCCGCATAATTTCGAGACAGCCAATAAAAGCTGCCACGTGGCCTGCCCATCTCTGATTTAAACTTTATTTTTTTAGAACCAATTTTATTTAATTAATTAACAGAATACTTCTGAAAATTATTAAAAATTAATTTTAAGTCCAAAAAAAATCACCATAATATATTAAATTGTTTTTTTTTAATTCCTTTCTTTTGAAATTAAAATTGAGTCAAGATAATTAAAATAATTTGATTAATTTTAAATATTCAGTATTTGATATTTTGATTAATATTTTAACTATTTAGCATTGAAATTCAAATATAATTACTTTAAATAAATTTAAAAATTTAATAAAACATTTAAAATTGACTAAATTTAATTTAAGAATTATTTTTAATATTAATTAATTTTAAATTATTTAAATATATATATATATATATATATATATATGTTTAATCATTTTAAACTTTAAAAATTTAATAAAAATTCATTTAAATTATAAAAATTACAATTCTATTTTAAAATATGTAAAATCATAAGAGGACACTACTTAATCATTTTGAAATTAAAAAAAATTATTTTAAATATTTTGAATGTTTTTAAATAATTTGAATTACTTAAATATTCAAATATTTAATTAATGCTTAATAAATTTTAACTCAATTATTTCTCAAATTTTAAAAAATTTTATTTTAAAGGTATTTTCAAATTATTAAATTTTTTGTGAAATTTATTTCGTGAATATATTGTAAAGTTATTTTGAATTATATTTTCTTTTCTTTAGAAAATTTTAAAATCAAGCTATTTTTTGTATATTAAAATTAATTTTAAAATTATATATGATTAAATTTTGAGTGCCTTGGGCTGAGCTTTGAAATCTTAAACATAGCTAGTCTTGATTGAATAGCATCAATGGGGAGTAGTGATTAATCAATGAATAATTACTATGTTAATTATTCGTTGATTAATCTTTCAATTAATTAAGTATTTTATCTTTTGCATACTTAGGGTACACACACCACCTAGCTTTAAGGCTCTCTTAGGTCTAGGATTGATTGATTGTATGTGTGTTTACTTATGCATATGTCCAAGGGTTAGAAACTTTGAATCAAACCCAATAAAACTTAGGGACATCATTAAGGATAATAATTAAAGATTCATTTAGAGAACTTAGAAAAATTTCAATAATTAGGATACAATTCAAATTGACTTGAAACTTTGAACACTTGAACTTAGTGACACTCTCAGCCCTAGGAAATTTTCTCACTGAACTTTGAAGTCACTAAGCCCCTTAATTAATTTAATCAAAATCAAAGCTTAATTTAGATATTTAAGCTTCCAGAAATTCTAATAAATCAATATTAAGTCCAAAAATTACAAACAATACCTAAAAATGACCAGAGTTAAACCCTTAATCAATGAAAAATAAAAGCCCCTTGACTGGACTTTAAAATCAAGTTTAATTTAGCTTTAATTGAAATTTAATATTTAATTAATTAAAAATAATTAAAAATTTTAGAAATTTTTCAAACACTTGAAGATCACTCCTTAGGTCATTCCTGACCTTTGGAGTTGATTTCAAGGAGTTTGGTGGTCATTTGGATTCAAATCATAAAAGGGCTTTAATTTAACAATTTTTGAAAATTCAATAAATTGGCAAAATTTCAAAAACTCATAACTAATTCAAATGAACTCCAAATTGAGCAAACTCAAAGGCATGTGACTCATCTTAAGGTCTAATATTTATTAAAAATGTTAAGTTTTGAGAAATCAATCAATTTTGAAAAAGTGATCTTTTGGTCAAACCTAGTTCAAAATCAAGTCAAAACTTCAAACCTTCATAATAAAATATAAAAAAAATCCAATTTTAGCATACTTACTGTCTAACTGATCGTATTAAGGTCTAGTATTTAATAAAATATTAAATTTTTAGAAAATATTTTAAATCAAAAAAGTCAACTTTTGACCCTTGAATTAAATGAATAAAATAATCCAGAAAATACCAAAATTCAATAAATAATCTAAAATTTTAGAAAATATCAACTTAAATATAAAACGAGCAACCAATCAAATTCAATTAAAAATTAATCAACCTTCAAACATTAATCAAACTCAAATCACTTAATTATATCGGGTACCACTAGGTAACCCAGGCCTACGAGGCTATTAAATTAGCCCCAATGAATGTGAAATAAACTTCACGGCCTCGGTGTGCAACAAAGGTGGTGTCCAAAAAATAATTGAATCAAATTTAAAATCAAATTCAAATCATTAAGATTTAAATTTTAAAATACCCTTAAGCCTTCAACCAACTAGAACATCAAGCAACTTCAATCAAGTGCCTATTTAGGACATATCAAAACCACACAGCTTACCTCACACACTTTAGATGGTTTGCTAGGACAACCAACTCTAGTCTTAGGCTAGGTCGGTGTTTACTTTTTCACTACTTGTGTGTGCCAGGTTTTCTATGGTTTTCATTGCATGCTGGTTGCTAGATCTAAGTAATTGATATTGATGTGATTATTTGTTTATTTACTGCATTCTGTATTGATTTGATTGTACGTTAGACCTGCCCTTAGGTTAGGAATGATCTGTACTAATTCAATCTTATGTAGGTGGCCATGCTCATACAGGGCATAAATTAAAGGGGGCAAAATCATAATTATTAAACTGCACAGGTGCTCCAGAAAACTGCTTAACTCCCCCTTTAAAATTAAAAGAGCATGGCCAAGCGTGGATGTGATTGAGATTTCTTTATATTTTAAATATTAACTGCTTGAGATTGATTATAACTGCTTAGGATGTCAAATATAAAATGCTAATTAATAGGATAACCTTACAGGATCGAGTCTAGATTTTTCAATTTTGATCAATATAATTTGATATGAATTTGAGTTGTAATGTGTTAAATACTTTGAGATTGGGATGTTTATACATCCAATTTAAAATCCAAAGAGGAAGGGACATCCCTTAGAGGAGAGTTCCCATCTATTTGGAGATCCAAATTAGGATGAATGTCAAATATCCAAAGAGAAAAGATAACACCCCTATTCAGGGGCAGTTTCTTTTCATTTGGATATCCAGACCCGACGATCCGAGGAGTTCCAAGAAGATGAGAAGTGAAGAACGAGAAGAATCTCAAATCTCAAAGTCACTTGAGTCTTAGGAGTTGAATCCGGGTTGTTGTCAGTGGTACCCGGCCACTTTACTTTTCCTACAGACCCTGAGTTGTATAATTAAAAGGCACTTACCTATGGACTTTCTGAAAGTTCGAAAGGGATGTTAAGCCCTAGTGAACTAGTCCCGAGGCTAACCAAGAGGGGGGGTGAATTGGTTATTTAAAAATTTCATGATAACTATGAAAATCTTTTCGATACTTAGCAGCGGAAACAAGTAAACAATAACGAAAAGATCAACCAACGATATTCACCCAAGCAGTTTATATTGAAAAGTAAAATGCAAAACTGAATCAGAAAAGCAAACCAGATTTTATAGTGGTTCGGTCAACTTGACCTACGTCCACTCCCCGGAGCCTCCCCTCCGGGTATTGCACTAAACGAAAGTGACTCTCCTTTTGCTCCCACAGCAAGGCGGAGAAGCCTGTACAAAACACCTCCTTTTCACCACACGGTGAGGCAGAGAACCTGACCTCCTTTCGCTTCCTCCTGAAGCAGGCAGAGAACCTTCGAACTCCTTTTGCTTCCACCTGAAGCGGGCAGAGAACCCATGAACTCCTTTCGCTTCCACCTGAAGCGGGCAGAGAACCCGGATCTTCTTGCGAACGATCCTCCCACGAAGAACACTGACTAGACGACAGACGACGAGCGGAGAAGACGACTCTGATCCGTGCTTGGAGCAACCTTAGTGAATCCCTCACTAACTCCCCCTCACGAGATCTCTTCTCTCTCTCCCAACTCTCTCTCTCTCTAGGATTTCTCAGGGAAGGAAGGCAGCAAAAAGATTTTTCCCAATCTAGGAAAAAGTTCTTTTAAAGGAGGGCTTAAAATTTGCCCTAAATCTCAACTTGTCGGCCAAGATCGTCCAGGACGATCGGTAGATCGTCCTGTACGATCAGTTCAAATTCAGTTGTTCCAGCCTGGACGATCTGGCTCTTTTGGACGATCAGTAGAAAAAGTTGTTCATATCGTCCCGTACGATCCTGCGATCGTCCGGGACGATTAGTGCAAATTAAGGGAAATCGTCAAGAAGACAGTTCGGGTCGTCCAGAGAAATCTGTGCTGGACGACCAAAAAATGACTTGATCGTCCCGGACGATAGGGTAATCGTCCGGTACGATTAGTTCAAAAAGGCCCCAAATCGTCCTGTACATTGTTCTGGACGTACAGCTGAAATGCACAAGACGATCACGATCGTCCGGGACGATCCTGCGATCGTCCAGGACGATGTGATCGTATCAATTAAACATTAATTGCTTTCCTTAATTACCAGACTAATTTAGGCATGATTGTAGTGAATCATCCAGGACGATACACGTATCGTCTGGGACGATCAGACCAAAATACTTAAAATAAAACTTGCCTAACTTAAATTTGGCGGCTGAGAATTTCTGATTTGGGAATATCGTCCCGTACGATCCGTAGATCGTCCAGGATGATCGGCTCAATCAGTCCTTCTTAACTTAGTCGCCCTAATTAGGGTTTCTGTTTTAACTGGATCGTCTAGGACGATGTGGATATCGTCCAGGACGATCTGAACAAAATTGCAACAGAAACTCTAATTCACTCAATCTCTCCCCCTGAGTGTGTGTGTGCAAGGTTACTTAGCTAGGGAATCAGTTACATTACAATTGACTCAATAAAAGGAAAAATCATACATTTGACACACTTAGACCCGATCTTGAGTTGGCTTGAGTGGCTCGCGGTCTTTTGTGCCTGAAACAGATTAGCCAAGCAAAACACACTGGAAACATGTTTGTCATCATCAAAACCAGATTTGCAACAATCTCCCCCTTTTTGATGATGGCAAACATTTGTAAAGTAGTCTGAAAACCAAGGTAAACTAGGAGATCAAACAAAACAAACATTTTTTTTTAAATTTTCAT
The DNA here is from genome assembly GCA_019925795.1 of Dendrobium chrysotoxum. Taxonomy (NCBI): domain Eukaryota; kingdom Viridiplantae; phylum Streptophyta; class Magnoliopsida; order Asparagales; family Orchidaceae; genus Dendrobium; species Dendrobium chrysotoxum. Next base: position 2,004,588 of record CM034309.1, on the reverse strand, counting down.
TTAACAGCTCAAACAATACAGAAAACATGAAACAGAAAACAGAAACAGACACGACACGACTACAACTGACTCTCCCTTTTGACATCACAAAAAGGAGGAGGGAAAAACATAACACGGAAATAAAATATAAAATAAAACATATTGATTTTAGATTCAAAAACTAATGACAGGACAATTGACAGCGCTGAAATCCAAAAAAGGTTGGAAATAATCAACTTTCGTAACTCCGACCCCGGGCACCTTATCGATGCAAACCTCTTTCATCACAAAAATCCGATTCAGAATAAAAGACATTAGATTTGAAAAGAAATCCTTTCAAGCCTCGTTCTAGAAAAATATCTGATATAATAGTGTTACAAAGTAAAAAATCAGAAATCAGGATTTTCAAGACTCAAGCTTTTGAAAATATTAAGTGGCGCACAGATTTTTCTAAGACATTTAATAATCTGAAAGGAAAGAAAGCTTGTGTTGGGCTCATTTTGTGCCTCTTTTTCAAATTGGTTGGCGCTTTGCGCATCTTTTGATTTTTGATACACTTTGTGTATCCAATTTGGCAATTTCACATCTTTTCAGTTTTGGGCTCATTTTATGCCTCTTTTTCAAATTATCTGGCGCACTGCGCATCTTTTATAAGCCTTCTCCTTTTCATAATCATTAAAGAGTCTCAGCTGTGAGATTATCTTCCTGACATAGGAGATGACTCTCCGCAGTAAGGAAGAACGATTCACAAAACAAAATTCATATAACATATGATAAATGCAATCACTTGGTTTAAAAAATCAAACTAATGACTCAAGACTTTGAAAAAAACACTATTGATATGAGGCAGATTACTGTAGGAAGAAAAAATAATCTCTATTTCAAAAACTAATATTTTAATTTTGAAAAGGATTTTTATTCAAAAGAAACTACACACCAGTAAAGGAGTTAGAGGAAGAGAAACAATTATCAATGTTTCTTCCCTTTAACAGATTCAGCGAAGTCAATCACTGCTTATCAGCTTCCAAACCAAAACAAGGTAAAAACTCTCAGTCAAAAATTCAGATCACCAGAAGTAGTGAGCGGTGATCAGATCTTGAAAAGCATAAAAAACAGGTAGAAAATCATAGCAAAGTAAATACTCAAATCAAACTAACAAAAAAGGGTAACACAGAAATCAGCAGAAGAAATAAAATCAACTGAAAGTAAATAATCAAACCAAAACTAACTAACAAAAATCAGAAATCAGAATACAAAAACTAACTAACAGAAATCAGAAAACAGAATACAAAAAACTAACTAACCGAAATCAGAATACCAATCATAACAATCATAAATCAGCAGTCATCAGAATCAAGCATTTATATCAATCACTCCTAATCTGGTTCTCAAAATGCTGAATGAGTCAAAGGCCAGTGGTTTAGTGAATATGTCAGCCAGCTGATTTTCAGTTGCTACGTGGTGTAGCTCAATGTCCCCTTTTGTAACATGGTCCCTAATAAAGTGATGCCTAATGTCAATGTGTTTGGTCCTAGAATGTTGGATTGGATTCTTAGAGATACAGATGGCACTAGTATCATCACACAGAACAGAAATTGTGCCAACAGGTACTCCTAAATCCAAGACTTGCTGCTTCAACCAAAGAACTTGGGCCACACAACTCCCTAAGGCAATGTACTCAGCTTCAGCAGTGGAAAGTGCAACTGAGTTCTATTTTCTACTGGACCAAGAGACTAACGACTGTCCTATGAATTGACAAGTCCCAGAGGTACTCTTCCTATCCACCCTACACCCCGTAAAGTCAGAGTCAGAATATCCAATGATCTCAAAAGAGCTGCTGTGCCTAGGGTACCAAATTCCTAGGTTTGGGGTTCCTAAAAGATATCTAAGAATTCTCTTAACAGCAGTCAGGTGGGACTCTTTAGGATCAGCCTGAAACCTAGCACAAAGACAGACACTAAACATGATATCAGGTCGGCTAGCAGTCAGGTAAAGCAGTGACCCTATTATCCCTCTATACTTCTTCTGATCAACAGATTTTCCATTTGAATCCTTATCTAACTGAACTGAGGAGGGCATGGGAGTATTGATTGGCTTGGCTTTATCCATTTCATATTTCTTCAAAATATCCTTAGTGTATTTCGATTGATTGAGAAAGGTTCCATCATCCGTTTGCCTTATGCTAAACCCCAAAAAGTAGGACAATTCTCCCATCATACTCATCTCAAACTCTTTACTCATTATTTTAGAAAACTCTTCACATAAATATTTATCAGAAGATCCAAAAATTATATCATCAACATAGATCTGGACAATGAGTAAGTCATCTCCTAATCTCCTCAGAAAAAGGGTGATGTCTACGCTCCCCTTAACAAACTCTCTTTCTAACAGGAATGTGCTAAGCCTCTCATACCAAGCTCTGGGTGCCTGTTTCAATCCATATAAGGCCTTTTTTAATTTATAGACATGACTTGGATATTGGGAACTCTCAAAACCTGGGGGTTGTTCTACAAAAACATCTTCTTTAATTACCTCATTTAAAAAGGCACTCTTGACATCCATTTGAAACAGCTTAAATCCCTTATAACAGGCAAAGGCTAGTAGCACTCTAATGGCTTCCAATCTAGCTACAGGGGCAAAAGTCTCCTCAAAATCAATCCCTTCTATCTGATTATACCCCTTAGCCACCAATCTTGCCTTATTTCTCACCACCACACCAGAATCATTCATCTTATTCTTAAAGACCCACTTGGTTCCCACAATACTTTGGTTTCTAGGTCTTTCTACTAACTCCCAAACATCATTCCTTACAAATTGATTCAATTCTTCATGCATAGCTAAAATCCAAAACTCATCCGACAAGGCTTGATTGATGTTGGTGGGTTCAGTCATTGAGATAAAGGCAGAATGGTTTACTTCATTCCTAAGTCCATGCCTAGTCCTAACACCTTCAGAAGGGTCTCCTAAGATCAGTTCTTTAGGATTACTCGAAGAATATCTCCAATCTCTAGGCAGCGTGGTCTGAGGTTCTACCCTGTCTTCCAAATTTGTATTTCCAACTCCTTGGGTAACCTCAACAATCTCTTCATCTTCTACTTCAGATCTAGACTCCTTAGGATCAGATTCATCAAACACTACATGGGTTGTTTCTTCCACCACCAAAGTCCTCCTATTGAACACCCTAAAGGATTTCCCCACACTTGAATATCCTAAGAACACTCCTTCATCAGATTTGGGTTCAAATTTTCCTAAGGGTGACTTCCCGTTGTTCAGAATGAAAACCTTACAGCCAAAGACATGGAGGTGGGACAGATTTGGTGTTCTACCCTTAATGATCTCATAAGGTGTCTTGTTCAGTTTGACTCTCACATTCACCCTATTCAGCACATAACAGGCAGTGTTCACCGCTTCAGCCCAAAAGTATTTTGGAAGTGAATACTCGGCAAGCATGGCTCTAGCGGCTTCCACTAAGGTCCTGTTCTTCCTTTCAGCTACCCCGTTCTGCTGAGGGGTCCTAGGAGCTGAAAAATTGTGACTAATCCCATGATCCTCACAAAAACTTCCAAATCTTTCATTTTCAAACTCCCCTCGTGATCACTATGGATGGTAATAATCTCACATCCTAACTTCTTCTGAATCCAAGTAGAGAAAGATCTAAACTCATCAAATGACTCAGATTTGTGTGACAAAAACTTAACCCAAGTGAACCTTGAATAATCATCAACAATCACAAAATCATAGACTCTCCCCCCTAAGCTGGCAGTGCTAATGGGTCCAAAGAGGTCCATATGAAGAACTTCTAAAGGTCTAGAGGTGATAATGTCCTTAACTGAGTGAAAAGAGGACTGGACTTGCTTCCCCAACTGACAGGCATCACACAGGTGATCCTTAGTGAACTTAAGCTTGGGCACACCTTTAACTAAGTCCTTTTGGGTGACTCTCCTAAGGGTTTTCATACTGGCATGACACAATCTCCTATGCCATAACCAAGACTCATCAGCAGCAATTTTTAAGCAAATTGAATTATCAGATTTAATGCTACTTACATCCAGCTTGTAGACGTTGTTGATCCTTTGCCCCTGCAAAACAACTTCATCATTTAAGCTTAAAATGCAGCCAGTGGGCAGGAATTTGATGCTGTATCCCTTGTCACAGAGTTGACTGATGCTCAGCAGGTTGTGTTTCAGTCCATCTACAAGCAAAACATTATCAATCATAAAGTTCTTTGAATCACCAATTATACCTGTGCCTACCACCTTCCTGGTGGTGTTATCTCCAAGTGTAACCTTGCCTCCAGCTCTGGCCTCCAGCAAAATGAACTGATTTGCATCTCCAGTCATATGTCTAGAACATCCGCTGTCTAGGTACCACATGCTCTCACGAGGTCTTGTGTGAGAGCACACCTACAAAATCATCAAATGTCAGTCTTAGGAACCCAAATAGGTTTGGGTTCCTTCTTATGAAAAGAAGAATGCGATGCATGCGTGCTGTGCTGTGCAACAGGCAGTTTGGGTCTCCACACCCAATGTGTACTACGGTGAACAGTACAAGTGTGTGATATGTGTCCTAACATGCCACATGAAAAACATCTAACACCAGGAAAAGGATTAACTAAACGTCGTGAGTGATAGTGCCTCTTCCTAGTAGTGTATGAAACATTCTTTGATGAACTTGCAACAGAATTTTTAAAAGGTGGCGGTGCATAAAATTGTTCAAAAGTAGGCGGTGTTTTGTTATTTTCAAAAGCACTGATTTTCACTTTCAAAAACTCAATGTGTTTGTTTAAACTTCCAATTTCAAACGTTTTTGCACTTTCAATACTTTCTAACTCAGATGCCAAATCATTCACTTTCTTAAAAGCAAGTTCTAATTCACCATGCGATGTTTTTAACAAGTTATGCTCAACAATTAAATCAGAATGCTTTTTATTCAGTTCATCAAACTCATCTAGTAAAGACATGTGATTGCTATCAATGGTGGAATGATCCTTAATCAACACTTCATGCTCTTTTTACAAAGTCAGATAATCTAGTTTCAAACTAGCATGGGTTTTCTTAAGCTTCCTATATGATGTATGAATCTTTTCAGAAACTTCAAATAACTGATCGTAAGTAAGCTCACATACCTCTTCCTGGTCCGACTGACCAGGGTGATCATCCGCCATCAGACACAAGTTTGTTTCCTCCTCTTCAGCTTCAGTCTCAGAAGAGTCGGATGCAGAGTCTGCCCAGAATGCCTTCTGAATCCGCTTCTTGTCCTTTCTGAACTTTGGTTTCTCCTCACCCTTCTCCTTGCTTGGGTGAGCTTTAAGTGTTGGACAATCAGCCTTAATGTGTCCAGGCTTCCTGCATTCAAAACAAACCGATTCAGATGAACCCTTAAAGTTTTTATTGAACTTACCCTTGTTCCACTTCTGATAGTTCTTATGTTTCTTCCTTAGAAAGCTTTTGAATTGCCTTGTGATTAAGGCAACTTCATCGCTATCAGACCCGAAAGTGCTAGCATCTGAATCTTTGGCCTTTAGTGCCACGGTCTTCTCTTTCTTGCGTTCTCCTGCATCAAGTTACCTTTGGTTCACCCCTTGCTCGTAAGCAATGAGTGATCCAAGTAAGCTGTCAATAGAGTAAGTATTTAAATCTTTGGATTCAGTAATAGCAGTAATCTTAGCATTATAAGAAGCAGGCAAACATCTAAGAATCTTGTTCACTCTTTCGTAGTTGGTAAGTTCTCTACCTAAAGCATGCAAAGAGGTAACAATCTGAGTGAACCTTGTGTACATTTCTGAAATAGTCTCACTAGGTTTCATGCGAAAAAGTTCGTAATCATGTAACAAGATGTTTAACCTAGATTGTTTGACTTCAGTTGTACCTTCGTATGTTATACATAACCTATCCCAGATTTCCTTTCCCGTTGTACAAGTAGAAACACGCATATAGTCTTCAGATTTCAAAGCACAAAAGAAACAGTTCAAACATTTTGCATTCAACTGTGCTAAATCACGATCATCAAACATCCAATCAGCAAACGGCAATTCAGTTTTCACATTGTTAATCATTCGAAAAGGTGGTTCGTATCCGTCCTTAACTAACATCCACATGTGATAATCAATAGATTGCAGAAAAGTAGACATGCGTGTTTTCCAAAAATCAAAAGGAATATTGTCAAACAACGGTGGTCTGGTAATAGAATAACCTTCAGCAGTATTACGATTGTTACAGTTAGCCATTGGATCAAATTCAAAAGTTTTTAAACAAAATTTTGAATCCCGCTCTGATACCACTTGAAAGTTCGAAAGGGATGTTAAGCCCTAGTGAACTAGTCCCGAGGCTAACCAAGAGGGGGGGTGAATTGGTTATTTAAAAATTTCACGATAACTATGAAAATCTTTTCGATACTTAGCAGCGAAACAAGTAAACAATAACGAAAAGATCAACCAACGATATTCACCCAAGCAGTTTATATTGAAAAGTAAAATGCAAAACTGAATCAGAAAAGCAAACCAGATTTTATAGTGGTTCGGTCAACTTGACCTACGTCCACTCCCCGGAGCCTCCCCTCCGGGTATTGCACTAAACGAAAGTGACTCTCCTTTTGCTCCCACAGCAAGGCGGAGAAGCCTGTACAAAACACCTCCTTTTCACCACACGGTGAGGCAGAGAACCTGACCTCCTTTCGCTTCCTCCTGAAGCAGGCAGAGAACCTTCGAACTCCTTTTGCTTCCACCTGAAGCGGGCAGAGAACCCACGAACTCCTTTCGCTTCCACCTGAAGCGGGCAGAGAACCCGGATCTTCTTGCGAACGATCCTCCCACGAAGAACACTTACTAGACGACAGACGACGAGCGGAGAAGACGACTCTGATCCGTGCTTGGAGCAACCTTAGTGAATCCCTCACTAACTCCCCCTCACAAGATCTCTTCTCTCTCTCCCAACTCTCTCTCTCTCTAGGATTTCTCAGGGAAGGAAGGCAGCAAAAAGATTTTTCCCAATCTAGGAAAAAGTTCTTTTAAAGGAGGGCTTAAAATTTGCCCTAAATCTCAACTTGTCGGCCAAGATCGTCCAGACGATCGGTAGATCGTCCTGTACGATCAGTTCAAATTCAGCTGTTCCAGCCTGGACGATCTGGCTCTTCTGGACGATCAGTAGAAAAAGTTGTTCATATCGTCCCGTACGATCCTGCGATCGTCCGGGACGATTAGTGCAAATTGAGGGAAATCGTCCAGAAGACAGTTCGGGTCGTCCAGAGAAATCTGTGCTGGACGACCAAAAAATGACTTGATCGTCCCGGACGATAGGGTAATCGTCCGGTACGATTAGTTCAAAAAGGCCCCAAATCGTCCTGTACATAGTTCTGGACGTACAGTTGAAATGCACAAGATGATCACGATCGTCCGGGACGATCCTGCGATCGTCTAGGACGATGTGATCGTATCAATTAAACATTAATTGCTTTCTTTAATTACCAGACTAATTTAGACATGATTGTAGTGAATCGTTCAGGACGATACACGTATCGTCCGGGACGATCAGACCAAAATACTTAAAATAAAACTTGCCTAACTTAAATCTGGCGGCTGAGAATTTCTGATTTGGGAATATCGTTCCGTACGATCCGTAGATCGTCCAGGACGATCAGCTCAATCAGTCCTTCTTAACTTAGTCGCCCTAATTAGGGTTTCTGTTTTAACTGGATCGTCCAGGACGATGTGGATATCGTCCAGGATGATCTGAACAAAATTGCAACAGAAACTCTAATTCACTCAATCTCTCCCCCTGAGTGTGTGTGTGCAAGGTTACTTAGCTAGGGAATCAGTTACATTACAATTGACTCAATAAAAGGAAAAATCATACATTTGACACACTTGGACCCGATCTTGAGTTGGCTTGAGTGGCTCGCGGTCTTTTGTGCCTGAAACAGATTAGCCAAGCAAAACACACTGGAAACATGTTTGTCATCATCAAAACCAGATTTGCAACACTTTCATTTTGAATATTTATTTCATTAGTTTAATTATTTGATTGATTTCATTAATGTGTTGATTGCGATTAGGATTTACCTACTTTTATTAGTTTATTTGGCAATCTTTCATGCGTATTTGATTTAGCCTGGAATCTGATCAGAGGCTCGTGAGGGTACGGTCATAAACTATTTCTACTTAAATAAAATTTAAAAAAACTTTAAGCTCAGATAGTAACTCTAACGCTTCTAAGAAGTAAGCCCGGACTCACCGGGAGTTTTTCATGCATATATATTGAAACTTCTCTTCTGTGTTAGGTACCTCCCCGCCTATGGGTTTTGGCAGACCACCTGACCTATTAGGGTGCAGTTCTGTCCAAGGGGATGTTGTGCAATCTCTAGGATAAAACCTATTTTTTTAAGCCTGATTTTAAAACTGCTACATATTTATTTAAGCATTTTATCGAGTCAACTAGCATGCATCGTATTAGTAACAAATTAAAATTGAGTCTAATTCTTAATTGCATTTTTATTTAGACATTTCACCCAATATATGTTAAGGGGCTAAATAGGAATCTGCTCTAGATGTCAGCCCCGCTCTCCTTAAACTAATCTTAAACAACGTCCCCTAACCACTCTACATTTAAAAGACCAGACAACATGGTTTTAAAGCATTTAGGTGATTTAGCTGGCTCCCCAATCCAGGCCAGGGTAAGTCCAGGATTGCATTGCATTAGTTAGGATTCGAGTCACTAATTTTCAGTACCCAATTTTAGACTTAGGTTCTGAGGTAAATGTTCAATCTTAAGACCTCAACTTTCGGGAATCTAATTCTCACTTTCTAATAAAAGTGATCACTCAAACATTAAATCTCTTTCAATCTAATTCATGCCCAATACTTAGGATAGTTTGAGGTATTTCTGAAGTAATTCAGAATCTCAAAACACCTCCTACCCTTCTTCCTTTTGACTCCAGAAAGAACGGTTCAATCTTGAACCAGTCCCAGTTGAATTTCAAGTCCCTACCACTTTTGGTATCAAGCTTTGAATTCTTAAATAAAATTCGTATCGCTATTTTAATCGAGAGTTTTCGTAGAAAATTTTTGGTTTCCTACGATGTAATTAACTACGAGGGCTTGCACTCGTAAGAGATTTAGATACCCAGACCAGATTTTCAAAATCAAGTTTTCAAAATTTCAATTAATTATCTTTGAGAAATTCAAAAGTCAATGATCATTATCGTCATTTTCAAATGATTGATAACAGATGACATCCTCTTTCTTTGGAAAGATATATCATACTATTATTGTAACTTTGATTATGAAATTAATGATCTCTTTACTAGATTATTATAATTAAATATTGGATTAAAAACTATTTTGATTCCTCGGGATCATATGTTATTTCTCTTGAATTTGACTATGATAATCAGGGTAAATCAAGATTTATAATCTGAACCTATTAGAGAACGATATGTTCACCTTTCGAGGTGATATATCATTCATAATAAGTGTTCGATTATAAAATTTAAATTCCAAAAATTAAACATTTCTCAAAGAAAATTAAATCTTTTTCAAAATTATATTTTTCAATCAAACAAAAAATGGCGACTCCACTGGGGAAAATCTCTCTCCATCTTTAATAGCGCTACGAATTTTGTTGTATCAGTAGTTTTGACTACCTTTCTTCCGTTGGTCCCTCTACCCATTTCTCTCTTGGGTGAGTGTGGCCAACTCAATTAAGACATGTGAAAAGAGAGGTAAGTGTAGGAAACCTCCCTCAAGCTGGCCTTTGACATTTTGCCTCCAAGTTTATTGGTAGAGCAAAAGAGTCAAGCCGAGCTTGTCAAAATCTTTTTGTATATGTTGTAAACCCGCATGCAAATAAATCTCTGCATGCTAAGTTTCACAATTTACAAAAAATCCCTCAATCTCAAAATCTAGATTCAAAATTTCTTTAATAAAACCTGGATTTTGACACTTCACCCCAAGCTAGTCAGTATGGTGAAAGAGTCAAACCAGGTATCTAGATTTTCCCTTAATTTTTGTTAACCATTATGTTGAAAATAAAACCCAACATTTTGAGTTTCAAAAGTCGAGGAAAATCTTTCAAATCAACTTCAATCGTTGTTGCTATATGTCTTCTACAATATTTTGTTGTAGTTGAACATATACAATGTAAATTCAAAACTCTTCAATAAATTTTAGGCTTTGACATTTCACCCCTAAAATGCTTGGTGGGGTGCAAAGAGTCAAGCCTTAGGATCTTCTGGCTAATTTGGTAAACCTACGTATTTGAACAAAATTCAATATGTTGAGTTCCAAATTTTGAAGAAGATTAGTTCAGTTCCAACCTTGAGTCTAAATCCAGTTTCAAACCAAATTTAATCTTAATTCAAATTCAACTTTAACATCAAATTCAAGTTTGATTCTAACTTTAAATTTAAATTTAAATTTAATTCCAAACTCAAATCCGAGCTTTGGCATTTCGACCCAGGTCAATTGGTGAAATGAAAAGAGTCGAGCCCGATCCCGGATCTTTCATATCGATTTTATACACCTACATGATTGAGTGAAACTCGATATGTTGAGTCATAAAATTTGAAGAAAGATTCATTTGACTTGAGCTTCAAGTTCAAATTTAAAATTTGAGTCCAAATATAATTTCAGCCTGAAATTGGAATTTGATTTTCAACTTAAAGTCAATTCAATTTTGATCGGGACTTTGACATTTCGACCCAAGTCAATTGGTGAAACAAAAAGAGTCGAGCTCGATCCCTGGATCTTTCATATCAATTTTGTGCACCTATATGATTGAATGAAATTCGATCTGTTGAGTCACGAAATTTGAAGAAAGGTCCATTCGACTTCGACCTTAAACTCAAATTTAAATCCAACTTTGATTCAAAATACAATCTCAACCTTAAGTTCAAATTTGATTGTCACTTCAAATTTTAATTTTAATTTTGAATTCAAGTTTGAGTTTGAACTTTGACATTTTGCCCCAAATTATTTGGTGTAGCGAAAGTGTCGGGTTCAACCCTTAAGTCCTTGTCAATTCTATGAACCACTATTTTGAATCTAAGCTTAACATGATTGAATTATCAAATTTTGAATAACATTAATCAGGTTTAAAATTCAAATTCAAATTCAAGATTAACTAATTCAAATCATTGTTCATTAATTTTAGGATTTAAGCACTCAAATGGCTGGGAAACTCATCTTCTCTCTAGATAGAAATTTGATAGTCGAAGGAATCACTTCTGGTAATTTCATACAGTTTGAAATGCAATTCCAAGACTTCAAGTTATCAGTCGACGGAGAAGAAATGATTGATCTGTCTGCCGGAATACGAAGGAATGTCCCCTTGGTTGAGATTACTTTAGGGTCAGGAGTTGACTCCCCCATCTCCGAGATAGAGGCCGATGTTGCTCCTTTACCCATTGTACCTTCTGCCCAGGTGGATAAGAACCAGAACTCCATAACGATAGAAGAGCTACCATCTCAGCCTGAGATTGGGTCAAGTTCTAGTACCCCTGTCGTCAGTAAGGCCAGTAAGAACAAAATGAAGAACTACCTGCGTAGAGTCAGAAAGAAGGCTGTTAAGGCCAGAAAGACTACTGAGGCGAAAGCCTTAAAGCATGTCAAGTCTAAGGCTACTAAAAAGTTTATTGCTCCTTTTAAGTACCCCTTCCCTGGTGGAAATCACTTTCACCCTTCTTCTGTTGCTCAAAGGAGGGAGGTTGTAGAAATGAGAGCACAATCTTCAATACATCTTCTCGACTACTACATGGCGAGAATAAATCAAGCCAGAACTGAACAAACACCAGCACAAGGCCCTAGGCCCCCAGTTGAAGGTTATGACCCGTCCACTCTACTAGATGATGTTAGGTTACATTTCTATACGTGTCCCACTACATCAACTAGTGAGGAGGAGGTATAGAAACCACTTGGGGTGCCGCTCTCCTAATTACTAGACCACTAGTAATAAGAGAGGGGAAATAATCTAGAATTATATCAGATAGTAATATTGTTAAAATTCAACTTTCAACGGGGTCCTGTCGAGATAAATCTTTTGATTAAAGTGATGTAGCAACTTCTAAGGATAGTGCAGACCATTAATAGTCTCTCCCTCCAAGGAGATCGTAGGAATCTAATTACGTATTACCGGGGTCTTGCCACCTAGATTTGTAATTTCTTTTTAAGGAAAGTTTCCAATTTCTCAAATGCACTGATTTCAAACCTTCAAGATACCTGAGTTATCTTTTTAATGAAAATTGACCTCTATTTTGAGTTTTAAACAGGAGAAAGTTATTATTGGCTCCATCAAATGTTTGAATACCCCTCCCTCCCACCTCTTTTGTGGGATTGATTTAACCGTTGAACTAAAATCAATGTCAAACCTAAGTTGAACTTTGAAATAAAAATCTTTTCAATCTTTTCGCAATTTTCTATCTCAAAAGATGTCTCTTTCAGGTTTAAAATCTGTTCAATAATTTTCAAAAGTTAAGCCAATATTCATTTTAAAAGACTGGGTCCTGCCTTGAGGATTATTCATCCTTGCATAAGAGAATGAGTTTTCTTCTCCTATACTTGAGATGTAATCCGGGCATTAAAATAAAGGTGTAGCCTCTTCTCAAAATCAAAATAAATTTAAAAAGATGCATGAATGCGCCAAAATTTAAAAAACAAAATAGTGTAAAATACACTATAAATCAAAAGATGCGCAATGTGCGCCGCCAGAAAAAGAAAGAAAGAGGCTCCCTTCTTCTAAATCCTTAAATCTCAAAAGACCCAGTCAACTTTAAATTACTTGACTTTAATAAATTTTGAATTCAGAATTTTTACCGTGCATCGATAATCTATCAAGATACAAAAATCTCCCGTGCAAGAAAATTGAAAATATCAAATTTCCTTACTCAACTTAAACTACTTTGGAATTGATTCTAATTCAAATATTTAAGGGGAACCCTAGTTTAGTTTCTACAAAACTTGGTCTGGGTCAACAAAACTTAAAACCTTGAACCTTTTCAAGTTAGTTGGAGTTACTCAAACTTTTCACTGTACTTCTGAATTTATTCTCGTTTGTCGTTCCGATAGGGTCCAAATACCTAGAGGAACTTTTCTAATAAAGAGAATGAATCTTCTACTCTTGATGAAAATTTAAATTTTGTCCTTGAGAAGTGTGTGTAAGCCCTTCCACATAGGCATCCTTCCTTTAAGGCCTTCTTTATAAAATTACACTCTATGCTGGGTCCAAGTTTAATCCCACTGGAGGAGTATTTTATAATACTGGAAATTGTCGTTCACAATCAAACCACACCCTGTGCTGGGTCCTAGATCATTTTGATCTAGAAGCATAGTTTCTGGAGTTGAGACTTACTATTTAAAATCAAACTCTAATTGAGCAGAGTGCTTGACTCGAATTCAGGGAGCTCAAGGGCATCAAATAAAAATCAATACATACTCAACAAAGTTTGAAATTCTTTAAGTCATATTTAATTCGAGATATTGATAAGTTGTGTCACTTCTGAACTCCCCAAGTAGGAGACTTGGTTGTAGTCTTTTGTAGACCACTTCTAATCCATTATAAATTCAATGGAAAGCTTGAGTCAGCATTGATTGGATCGTTCATTTAAATGACAATCTTTCAGGAAGTTTCCTTTTGACTGATCAACCTGAAGAATGCCACCCAATATTTTCAAATATTGGGGAGGCTCTTCAGGAAGTACCATGCCAGATGAGTGTCAAAATTAAATTCAAATTTAAAAACCAATTCAAAATTGAATTCAAAATCAAATTTCAAAAGCTATTGAAATTCAAAATCAAATTGAATCAAATTCAAAACACTTTAAAATTCAAAATCAAACCCAAACAAATCAAAATCAAATCAAATTTTGAATTCAAATCCCTCAAATTCAAAATCAATTCAAATTAAATTTCAAATTCAAACATCTTCCAATTCAAAATTAAAAAATCATTCAAATCTCAAGTTCTAGAATTTAAGTCTAATCCTCTGTATAGAGCAAGTTTCCTCTACATACGATCATCCAGACCCGATCCTCTATGTAGAGCAAGTTCCCTCTACATATGATCATCCAGTTTCAATCCTCTGTGTTGAGCAAGTTTCCTCTTCACATGATCATTCTAGACCCGATCCTTTATATAGAGCAAGTTTCCTCTATATACGATCATCTAGACTCGATCCTCTGTGCAGAGCAAGCTTCCTCTACACATGATCACTCCATACCTGATTTTGTGCGAAGCAATGCTTCCTTCTCACAGGATCATCCAGTTTTCTTTTCCTTAAGGTTAGATGTGAGTCATCGTGCTTTCTATCCTTAGGATTAGATCTGCAAGTGGTGGAGCACGCCCTCTGTGGCACCACCCTAGTTTCTTTCCAGTTGAGGTCTTTTGCATGGAGCAATGCTTCCTCCCCATATGACCATTTGCTAGTGGTGGAGCACGCCCTTCGTGGCACCATCCTAGCTTCTTCCAGTTTTCTTCTCCTTAAGGACAGATGTGAGTCATCGTGCTTTTTTTCCTTAGGATTAGATCTACTAGTGGTAGAGCACGTCCTCTGTGGCACCATCCTAGATTTAAAATCCAGATCTGACCTTCTGTGGGAAGCAATGCTTCCTTACCCTGAGTGCTTCCTTCCCTCAGGGTCCTCCAGTCTTCTTTTCCTTAAGGACAGATGTGAGTCATCATACTTTCTTTCCTTAGGATTAGATCTACTAGTGATGGATAATGCCCTCTGCGGCACCATTCTAGTTTTAAAATTCAAATCCTTAAGCCTGATCTCCTATAAGAAGAAATGCTATATTCCTATGAGATCATCCAGTTCTCTTTTCCTCAGAGTAAGTATTCTCCTTCTCTTAGGATTAGATTCCCCAGTGATGGAATAAGTCCCCTGTGGCACCATCCTGGATTCAATTTTAAATTTTCAAATCAAGCTCTTCTCTTCCTTAGGGTAGGTTCTTCTCCTTTTCTTAGGATTAGCCTCCCCAGTGATGGCGTAAGTCCTCTGTGACACCGTCCTGGGTTTAATTCTAAAATCCAGTTCTCTCTTCCTTACGGTAGGTTCTCCTTCCTTCCCTTGGGATTAGACTTCCCAGTGATGGAATAAGTCCTCTGTATCACCGTCCTAGGTTTAATTTCAAAATTAAACCTTCTTTTTCCTAAGATTAGGACTTCCCTTCCCTTAGGATTAGATCTACTAGTGGTGGAGTACGCCCCTCGTGGCACTACCCCAGTATCAACTGTCAATTCGATCCTCTATAATTAGGAGTTCTTCTTTCCTATACGATCATCCAGATTTGTTCTTCCTAAGGTTAGGACTTCCCTTCCCTTAGGATTAGATCTAGTAGTGGTGGAGTATGCCCCTCGTGGCACTATCCTAGTATCAAGTGTTAATTCGATCCTCTATAGTTAGGAATTCCTCCTTTCTATATGATTCCCCAGTTTTGTTTTCCTCAGGGTTAGACTTTTCTCTGCTTAGGACCAGGTCCACTAGTGGTAGAGTACGCCCTATGTGGCACTACCTTAGTATTTACTCATTTAAATTCAATCTTCTAGGGTTAAGATCTTCTTCCCTTAGATTCAATTCAAACTCAATCTTCTAGGGTTAGGATTTTCTTCCCCTTTAGAATCAAATCTAGATTCAATACTCTATAGTTAGGAGTTCTTCCTTCCTATACGATATCCCCAACTTCCTTCTCCCTTAGGGATAGACTCTTCCTTTCCCTTAGGACTAGATCTACTAGTGGTAGAGTACACTGTCCCCAGCACTACCCTAGTATCTTTTCAAATTCAATCTTCTTAGGGTAGGGTTTTCCTTTCTTTTAGAATCAAATTTAATTTCGATCCTTTCTAGTTAGGAGTTTCTCCCTCCTATAGGATCACCCAGGTTTCTCTTCCTTTAAGGTTAGGATTTTCCTACCCTTAGGATTAGATTCACTAGTAGTAGAGCAAGCTTTTCTAACCCCAATTCCCCAGGGATAAATTTATCTTTCCCTTAGGATCAAAACTCCAGACTTGACTATTCTATTCGGTCAACACCAATATGTACAATAGAACTATATTCTATTGCACATATTGGGGGTCCATTTGTTGACCACATTTTTGTATAAGGTCAGTAGGACCAATCCAAACCTTAGGATCTTTCCAATCCTTAGGATTTAATCTTTACCTTAGGATCAATCTGATCTTAGAGCAATCCAGACTTTCAGTCAATTCAGATTTCAAATCCATTTTGATTTCAAACCCATTTAAGCTTCAAATCAAACTCAACATTAAGCCAATCCAGATCTATTCAATTTCTAGATCATCCTAGACCTTAGATCCTAGGATTTTTAAACTTTAGAATTCTCCTAGATTTCTAACCTTAGGATCTACCCAGACTCTAGATTAGTCTAGGTCTTAGGATTCTCCTAGACCTCAGATCTATTTAGACCCAAGGATCTTCCTAGAATCCAGACTTTAGGATCTATTCTAGATCCTAAGAACCTTCTAGATCCCAGACCTTAGGGTTTCCTAGACTCTAGGAGCTTCCTAGACTACAGTCCCTAGGATCTACTCTGGACCCTAGGATTTCCCTAGATCAATTTTGGTCTTAGGATTCTCTTAGACCTTAGATCTATCCAGACCTCAAATCTATTCAAACGCCAGACCAACCTAAACTTTAAATCAATTTATTCAAGATTCAAATTAATCTAAACCCCAGACTTTAATCCAAACTTCTATCCAGACTTTAATCCATATCCTCAATTCAAACCTTGATCAAAATCCAGAATTCAATCCAGATCAAAATCCAAACTCTAGTTCAAACCTTAATTTTACCTTTGATCAAGCTTTAATCCTATCCTATCACTTATGATCTTTAAATGATCATAAATGATTTGGGTAATTCAAATCCAATCATTCAAACTCAAAATCCAGCTTAAAACCAGAAATCCAGATCAAATTCCAAGGCTAAAGGTCTAAGTCCTGAAAGCCTTTCCAGTGAATCTTTGAATATTTTAAAACCCTATCAAATGACCTCTAATTCAAGCTCTATCAGTTCCACACTGATGTGACATGTCTCTAGAGGCAACCCTCCAAATTTGAGCTCATTCTGAGGTCTCTAACCCCAGAAACTGAATTAAAATCCAAAGTCTGTAAAACCTTCAAATATTTACAGTCTATGCCACTAGACCTGCCACCCAGTGGATTTTGGTCCTGGAGTTTTCTCCAAAGCTCCAAATCACTTCCAGACCCTTGATTATGACTCATTGAGCAATAAACTACATTTTGTTGGATTCAATTTGACCCCCAGTTGACCAAGGGTCAAAATGACCAAAATACCCCTTAAGGGTTCAAATGCATATTTCAAATCAAATAACCTCTAAATTGTTTGGAACCACTTCCAATAATTTTCAAATATCAAACCAAACCTGTTGGACCCACTTCCAGCCCCTGGGTCAACCTGGTTGACCAAGTCAACCTGGGTTGGCAAAATAGGCCTTTATGGGTCAAAACAGGTCATTTTGACCAAATGACCTCCCTAGATCTTGGGACCACCTTCATTGGTTTCCAAATATCATTTTGAATATGTTGAGTCCTTTTCTAGACCCTGGACCCACCTGGTTGACCAAGTCAACCAGGGTTGACCAAATCAACCTTTAAACTATTTTAATTTTAAATCAAATTCCAAATGCATTCAAAACCATATCAAGCCTCCAAATCAATCTCAATATTGGATTTCAAAACCTTTTAATTAGTGGTAAGTCAAGCCTAGATGGGTTGACCAAGTCAACACATTAGACTTGATCAATTCATCTTGCTCTAGTTCAAACTAGGCTATATTATCAAACCCAATTCAATCAAGCCTTTCAAATTTCAAGGACACTTCTATAACAAGCTTTGAATATCTCTAAATGCAATGTGAATCAAATCCAACTAATTTTGACGAAGTCAACTCATTATCACTTGGTCACAGTCCATCAAACCTTCACATTTCCACTAAACTCCAATCCTTGAGTATTAAACCCTTTCCAAAGCCATTTCCAGTAGCTCTTTAAGACCTCTTTGCTGCCACATTAGCAGTCCACTTGGATATTGACCAGTCAACATGGTCAACAACTATTCTAATGGGTCAAAGATGGTCAAAATTCTCCTTCAAGCCTTAAACCCATTGCCCCAAAGCCTTGAGACCCATCTAACCAGCTCAAACCCTCTCCCTAATGACACCTCAACATGCCTTTGACTGTTGACTAGTCAAATATAGTCAATAAATGGATTTGGAGGGGTCAAACCTAGTCAAAACTCCTCTTAAGACTATCCCCCTTTAATTCAAACCATTCTAGCTGTTTAACTAGACTCCAGAACCTTCTTAGAATTATCCTAAGCCCTTGGATCTTAATCAAATGGCTCTTAGCCATCCCACTTGGTTGTTAGGTGACAAAACAAGTTTTCCACATGCCATATGCTCTTGTCCTTGATTCCCCTGCCATTCTAACTACCTAATGACAGATGACAACTATCCAAGAGCTCCCCAGGTCAATCTGAGCCGTTCCTTTAGCTTGGAGAGGTTTGAATAGGGAAAAGCTTCATTTAGAGCTGTCATTCTTCATCTAACACTCTCTCTCTCTATCCCAGCTCCCTCCAAGTCATTTTTAATTTCGTTTGAGCTTTAATCTATCCCAATTTCATTTTCCAACAAAAATCTGTCCATCAAAAGCTCGCCGGTGGCAAGCTTTTGGCCACTCAAGCTCCAAGTCCGTCCAAGGCTCGTGGAGGTTGATCTGTAGCTCTTCGGATCATAATTTCATCAGCAAAGTGGAGCGTGGAAAAACTACAAATGCAACAGTCCATTAAATGGTCCAAACCATCCCTTGATTAGAGGTATATCTTAAACCCTAAGTTATAACACCTATCATTAAATAACTTTTGAAAACGTGCATTTTATATCATATAATTAAATCCCCATGAATGCTCTTCATCCATGGGAGCTCTGTTTAAAATTTCATATAAAATAGTTTAGTATTTTGCGAGAACTTTTCGTTTATTTGATTCTAGGGTTTTTCGTGTAATGTATGCATTGCGCGAAATCTGGACCATTGATCCTATGCTCGACGGTCCAGATTTGGAAATTCCACAGTTGATCTTAGCCGTGCGGTTGCATCTGCCACCCCTTTTTTTATCCAGCTTAATCTGGACCGCTGGTTTAGTACAGCGCTGGATCCACTATAGGAAAACTGTCTGTTACCGTCAGAATTTTCGCCGGAAACTAGGGATGCAATTACCGGAGATTTGTCGCCGGTTATTATGCGACAGAATTTTTGGCGGAGTATCCGTCGCTTCCTTACCGGCGGATAATACGATGCTATTACGCCGGAAAAGTTTTGTTTTTCGATGCAATATTCGCCAGAAATTATCGGCGGTCGTACCGGCGTATTTTCTGCCGGCTTACTTAAACTCGACGAACTATAACTGGCGAATGTTTAGCTGGTAATCTTTCCGACCGAGTATCCGCCAGAAAATCCGTCGGTAAAGGCCCTATTTCGAGCCATCCCATGCCTGGTTCCTCATTTTCGTCTCGTTCGGCTTTTGTGTTCGATTTCGCTCCGACGACGTATTCTGCTCCGACGACGTATTTCGTTCCTTCGATGTTGGCGGACCGGCAGACTCTCCTTCTCCGACGACGCTCCGACGACACTCCGACGATGTTCCTTCACCGCTAGGTTTCGCTCCTTCGACGACGTTCCTTCGGAATTCCTTCGACGACGTTCCTTGGTGTGGAGGTAACACTCTCTTTTCTTCAGTCATGGATGTTCTTACTAGGTTTTACCCTTGTGTGATATTATTAGTAGAATTCAAATTGGATTGTTGAAGTGGAGGAATGCATTGGGCTTGTTGTGTGATAGAAAAGTCCCCCTCAAGCTTAGGGGCTGTTTGGTAGAACCTAGGATTTCATTTAAGTAGGATTTTGTAAATTCTCTAAATTCGGATTTGCCAAATAATTTACCAAATCCTAAAGGGGTTAAATCCTAAAAATTATTTGGGGAGTTTACTTAAGTGGGTCTAGGGCAAGGAGAGGGATTTGGCCAACCAAACCAACCCATGCAGTATGGTGTAGAATATTGGCCATTAAAAACTCTGGATTTACAACGTAGCTTTCGTAGGAATGTCTAAGAGCAGGGAGATGGACTCCCATGGTCAGTGGAATTTTAGAAATCTGGTATTTAGAGTGAATCGGGGGAATTTTTCATCTCGAGAGGATTTCGTTTACCGTGAGAATTGGATTTGCATTTTAGGACGTTTGGATGGATTTCGCCCAAATCCGGCCAAAATTCGCATACCAAATAGCCCCTTAAGGGGAAATTCTATAAGATGGTGGTTGGATTTACAATGCTTTATGGTGTAGAATATTGGCCATTAGAAGAGAAGCATAATATTAGGTTAAGTGTTGTAGAGATAAGGATGCTCAGGTGGATGAGTACGTAGTTTGGTCACTTAATTAAAATGATTATCTTCTGAGCAGGCTAAGAGTCTTTGTATATTTCTTCAATAAATTTAATATATCTATATTATATGTAGGTTATATTATGGATATCAAAACTCAAAGAAATTTGATGTATAATCGATTGGCGCAAGGAAGAAAGAT
The DNA here is from genome assembly GCA_019925795.1 of Dendrobium chrysotoxum. Lineage (NCBI taxonomy): Eukaryota > Viridiplantae > Streptophyta > Magnoliopsida > Asparagales > Orchidaceae > Dendrobium > Dendrobium chrysotoxum. The sequence continues at coordinate 1,984,009 of CM034309.1, read as the reverse complement.
ATTAACCGATGAGTTCATCAAATGGGTGAATATTTTTATTCAGACAGCTTTTCAACTGCCCAGCTTCATCAAAGATGGAATGATTCGTTGCCCATGTTCTAAACATAAAAATCATGTCTACCTAAGCCCAGATGATGTTACTGTTGATCTATATCATCGAGGCTTCATGCCAGAATATTGGTATTGGACTTCTCATGGTGAGTATGTTCGATTCTCGATGTGGCCCATCGACAATTGCTACTATAGGTGAGGAAGAGCATATCATACCTAATCTTGAGGACTTAATTCATGATGCAAGTGGAGCACAATTTGAATAGTATACAGAAGCTAATCCTGAGTCACCTAATAAAGAAGCTCAAAATTTTTATGATCTACTGCATGCTTCTTAATAACTAATATGGAAGGGTCGTACTACTCACTCAGAGTTATCCATTGATGTTAAGATGTTAAGCATCAAGGCAGAATATAATGTCCCCCGTGAATGTTTTAATCAATTCATTGGGCTGCTCAAAGAAACCAATCCGGCAGATAATATAATTCCTACAGATTTATATCATACTAAGAAGCTAGTTTCCAAGCTTGGTTTGACATACACAAAGATAGATTGTTGTGTCAATAGATGCATGTTATTCTATAAAGATGATCAATCAAAAATTGCATGCCGTTATTGCAACGCACCAAGATTTAAATCAAAATCTATCACAAAAAAAAGCTGAAGGAAGTGCCAGTTAGTAGGTTATTTTACTTACCCATAATTCCTAGACTGCAACGGTTATATGCATTCATGAGATCTGCTGCACATATGAGATGGCATAGAGAATATATCTCACAAGAAGGTTTTATTACACATTCGTCCAAATCAGATGCCTGGAAACACTTTGATCGTACAAATCCCACCTTCACCTCAGAATCAAGAAATATAAGATTAGGTTTATGTGCAGATGGTTTCACTCCATTTAGCCAGTCTGCTTCACCTTACTCATGTTGGCCTGTGATACTCACTCCATACAATCTTCCTCCAGAGTTGTGTATGACAACTCCTTATATATTTTTGACGCTTATCATTCCAGGGCCACACAATCCAAAAGCAAAGATTGATGTATTCCTTCAACCGTTAATTGATGATTTGAATTTATTATGGGAAGAGGGAGTAAGTACATATGATATCTCCACCAAACAGAACTTCATTATGCGAGCAGCATTACTTTGGATAATTGGTGATTTTCTCGTATATGGTATGCTCTCAGGTTGGAACACTTCTGGAAAATTAGCTTGTCCACATTATGTGGAATATACAAAGTCATTTACTTTAAAGCACGGAGGGGAGAACACTTGGTTCGATTGTCATCGCATGTTCTTACCTACAGATCATCCTTTCAGGCGAAATAAGGATAGTTTTATAAAAAATAAAATGGTTATGTCGCCACCTCCAAATTTAGCTAGTGAAGAAATATTTGAAAGAGTAAGTTCCATGCCCATAATAGTGGATTCTCCAACATTAGCTGATTACAAATTGCCAGGGTATGGTGTCAACCACAATTGGACCAAGAAAAGTATATTTTGGTCATTACCATATTGGAGGATAAACTTAATCAGACATAACTTAGATGTGATGCATATAGAGAAAAATATCTTTGATAATATATTCAATACAGTCATGGACATCAAAGATAAATCCAAAGATAACATAAAAGCAAGGATGGACTTAAAGGAGATTTGTAGGAGGAAAGTATTACAATTGAAGGATGCTGGGAATGAAAAAATTTTAAAACCAAAAGCTCCTTTTACCTTGACTTTAGAGTAGAGATGAGCTGTTTGTGAATGGGTCAAGAGTTTACGGGTACCTGATGGATATTCTTCAAATCTAAGCAGATGTGTTGACATTAGAACTGGGAGATTATTTCGTATGAAGAGTCATGACTGTCATATCTTTATGCAATGTCTGCTACCAACTACCTTTAGTTATCTGCCGGATCAAATTTTAAAGCCTTTGGCTGAGCTTAGTATCTTCTTCAAAGATTTATGCTCCTCAAAACTAAATGTAGAGCACCTGATTCTTATGGAGCAGCATATATCTTTTATTCTCTGTAAACTTGAGAAGATATTTCCTCCAGGTTTCTTTGACTCTATGAAGCATCTTCCCATGCATTTACCATATGAAGCTAGAGTTGGTGGACCTGTTCAGTATCGGTGGATGTATCCTTTTGAGAGATATTTAAATAAACTTAAGAAGACTGTTAAAAATAAAGCACATCCTGAAGGCTCAATATGCGAAGCATATTTAATGTACGAGACAACCCAGTTTTATTCGTATTACTTTGAAATAGCCTCACAATCAAGTCAGAGCACTGCACCTGAAAAAATGGCTCAATCCTCAAACTTATCTGTATTCAAAGAAAATGGTGAGCCCTTAGGCGCTAGTACAATGCGCTATTTGACTGATAAGGAGATGCAAGTTACCACTTTATATATCTTGCTGAACTGTGATGAAGTTGAGTCATATCTCGAGTAAGTATGAATAAGCTTGCTCATAAATTTATTACTCATGAAGTCAATCTAAATCTTAATATATATTTACAGGAGTTTTATTAATGGTTTGAACACAACAGAACAAGTAGAAGTACAAAAGATAGTGGAAACAGAATTCCTTATTTGGTTTAAAAATATGATACATATTATGATTATTCATTTCAATTAATGTCTTTAACTAGTTAATTATTTTACTAATGACATTTCACCTATTGATTAGGTACACACTCAAGGTAGTATTTTGCAAAATAATGGGCTACTTGATCTAGCTTGGGGACCAAATAGAGCTGTGAAGTGTTATCAAAATTTTTTAGTTAATGGTTACAAATTTCAAATAAAGTTTTGGTGTGAAGATTGGAAAACAGAGAATTCTGGTGTATGTGTAAGAGGGAATACCCATACAGGTGATGATTCTGAGTACTACGGGGTATTACAAGAAATAATACAGTTGGAATATCCTGGACATGGTAACAATGTGTATCTATTCAACTGTGAGTGGTTTGATCCAATACTTAATAGAGGTACAAGAGTACATCCAGTTTATGGTATAACAGAAGTTAAGCGGGGTAGGAGATATTCAAAGTTCGATCCATTCATCATTGCTAGTCAGGCAAGCCAAGTCTACTTTGCTAATTACCCGAGTAGAGTACGAGGCAAACAAGATTGGCTCGTAGTTATGAAGACCAAACCTAGGGGAGTTATTGAGAAGACTACTTCAATACCACTAGCACATCAGGAAGAGTTTATGTCAAACATGAAAGATCTTGCTTACGATGTGGACTATCAAATTACAACTACTGAGAGTGAGTTGCAGTTAGAGGAAGTAGATTTAAATCTAGAGAACATTCATGATAAATCTGATAGTGGTACAGAAGTTTCATCATATGAAAGTGAATCATCATAAGGTATATAATTTTTTGTTGTACTTATATTTATTTAATTACTGCTTTATATTTAATTAAAATTTTATTGTGCTTGCATTTATTTAATTATTATTGCTAATATTTCTTAAATTTTTGTGCAGATGGCTTTAGGTGATGACCGTCAGAGAGGAATGATAAAGAATATATTTGGTAGGTGCAAGAAGGTTACAGTTGGCGGCTTATCCAGCAGGCATGTACGTACTGATAGCACCTCTTCATCTCAGCCTGCTACCTAGAGTCAGCCTAGCCCGCCTTAACCTACTCCTGGAGCTAGTAGCCCACAGACGTTCTACTCACCAGACCCACGCTTACCTTCCCCTGATGTCACACAGAGTACTCCTTTCTACCCCTACTTCCCACCCCCACCTCCTCACAGTGGCCCTCTTCCATATCCATATCCATATGCACCATACGTCCCACTACCACATCAGACCACTACAGCACCACCTCAGCCCGCAACAGGTGGACCTTCCACCCCAGCTGCACCAGAGCAGGCGACAGAGGGTCGCATGTTGATTGAACCTGAGGGTAACACGTATGTATTAATTATATTTCAGCTATACAAATAAAATTGATTTAATTTTTTTGACAACTAACATATTTCTTTCAGGTTTCATCCGTCAAAGCAGCCAATACATAAAATACAGGACATAATCCGGAGCAGATACGATGCTCCTTATCTTTCTTGGTAGAAAGTCCCAAAGGAAGTACGGAACATGTGGTTCAGAGAGTTTGAGGTTTGTAATTAATTTAAAATATTATGTATATATTTTATTTACATAAGTTAACAAAAATATATATTCTTTATTATATGTTTTTAAATACAGAAAGATTTTTGTTGGCTGCCACAACATAATGATAGAATTAGAAAGAATTTTGAGAAGCGTGGCTCAAATCGCATGCGAGACATATTTACAGATCTCAGAAAGTCAGGCAGTGACCACTATGGATGGCTGAGAGTGTATGGGCAGAGTTGAGCACTGCTTGGAGTAGCCCAGACTATAGCAGGAAGAGCGATCAAAACAGACAGAACAGAGCTTCTGATGTTGGGGGCTTGGGCAGTTCCCTTCATACTGAGCATAGAAGATGTCTGGTAAGAAATTTTAAAATCTTTTAATAATTTTCTTTAATAAGAATACTAATAAATGTATGTTACAGAAAGCGGTGTTGGGTAGAGAACCTACTCCTGTTGAATTACATAATCATACCCACAAGCGACAGGAGGACCAACGATGGGTTGACGAGCGTGCGAGGAAAGCTTTTGTAAGTATATAAGTTCAATTTTTGTAATGTTATCTAAAAATTGCTTAATTCTTTATTCACTTTCATAGGAGGAGTATACACGGATTCGAGAGAGCCAGACTGCAGCAGGTGAAGGTTCTTCTGGAGGATCAACTGAATATTCTGACTACCACACTTGGTCGCAAGCGGTAGGAGGAATGAAGCATGGCAGAGTGTACGGGTTAGGCTCACAGGCTTATGCATATGAAGGGCAGGCATCTAGTGGCTGCAGTTTTTCATCTAGTACCCAGGAGTCATTATATACCCAGCAGATAACTGCCCTTACAGCTGAGCTAGAACAGGTATGGAAAGCCCAAGCTGATTGGCAGATGAAAATGCAGCAGTAGATGGAGATACAGCGATAGATGCAAATCCAACAAACTCAAATGTTAGAAGAAATGCAAAGGATGAGGGAGCAGATGAGCAGTGGGAAGAGTACAGCAGCTGAGGAGGAAACAGATTCAGACTAGATATTTTTTATTCATTTTACGGATGTGGACATTTATATTTGTGTTTTGGACATGTTTTGTAATATAATTGTGGATATTTGAATCTATTGAGTATGTGTTTTGAACATTGTTACATTGTTTATATAGTGTATTGTCTATTATGTTGTGGATATCGTTGTGTATATCTATTTTGTATATGTTTTATTTACAGATTATCGAAATCCAATTTTAAAGGGAAGAAGGTTTTTTTTTGTCAATGCTACAGGTTTCCAGCGGATTATCCACCGAAAATGGTGCCGGTAATACGATATATCGAACTTTCCGGCGGATTATGCGCCAGAAATTTCTGGCGCTTAGTCCGCCAGAAAGTCCAACGGTAATAGTAACGTCGGTTTGTTGCGGCGTATAATCCGCCGGTATTACCGACAGATATTTTCGCCGGCAATACCGGCGGATCATACGCCAGAAACTAATAACATAATAACGTTATTTTTTTGTTATTTTTTCGTCAGAAATATGGCAAAAAATCCACCAGAAATATTACCGACGGATTATATCCATCGGTAATATATTTCCGACGTGCGAATTACCGTCGCATAGATTTCCGTCGGAAATCCGCCAGAAACCTTATATTTCCGGCGAATGTTTATTGTTACCGACGGATTTTCTCCGCCGGTAATAATGAGTTTTCTTGTAGTGATCGAACGGTAGCGGATTCAAGCTGACACGGATAAGTAGACGCCGCGTGGGGTCCACCGTTGTAGCAATCAATGGCAATGATTGCGCAGCGGCGCAATCATTGCCAATGTTTGGCCACCGCCGCACAATTTCGAGACAGCCAATAAAAAGCTGCCACGTGGCCTGCCCATCTCTGATTTAAACTTTATTTTTTTTAGAACCAATTTTATTTAATTAATTAACAAAATACTTCTGAAAATTATTAAAAAATAATTTTAAGGTAAAAAAAATCACCATAATATATCAAATTGTTTGTTTTTTTTAATTCCTTTCTTTTGAAATTAAAATTGAGTCAAGATAATTAAAATAATTTGATTAATTTTAAATATTTAGTATTTGATATTTTGATTAATATTTTAAATATTTAGCATTGAAATTCAAATATAATTATTTTAAATAAATTTAAAATTTTCATAAAACATTTAAGAATTGACTAAATTTAATTTAAGAATTATTTTTAATATTAATTAATTTTAAATTATTTAAATATATATATATATATATATGTTTAATCATTTTAAACTTTAAAAATTCAATAAAAATTCATTTAAATTATAAAAATTACAATTCTATTTTAAAATATGTAAAATCATAAGAGGACACTACTTAATCATTTTGAAATTAAAAAAATTTATTTTAAATATTTTGAATGTTTTTAAATAATTTGAATTACTTAAATATTCAAATATTTAATTAATGCTTAATAAATTTTAACTCAATTATTTCTCGAAATTTAAAAAATTTTATTTCAAAGGTATTTTTAAATTATTAAATTTTCTATAAAATTTATTTCATGAATATATTGTAAAGTTATTTTGAATTATATTTTCTTTTCTTTAGAAAATTTTAAAATCAAGCTATTTTTCGTATATTAAAATTAATTTTAAAATTATATATGATTAAATTTTGAGTGCCTTCGGTTGAGCTTTGAAATCTTAAACATAGCTAGTCTTGATTGAATAGCATCAATGGGGAGTAGTGATTAATCAATGAATAATTACTTTGTTAATTATTCGTTGATTAATCTTTCAATTAATTAAGTTTTTTATCTTTTGCATACTTAGGGTACACACACCACCTAGCTTTAAGGCTCTCTTAGGTCTAGGATTGATTGATTGTATGTGTGTTTACTTATGCATATGTTCAAGGGTTAGAAACTTTGAATTAAACCCAATAAAACTTAGGGACATCATTAAGGATAATAATTAAGGACTCATTTAGAGAACTTAGAAAAATTTCAATAATTAGGATACATTTCAAATTGACTTGAAACTTTGAACACTTGAACTTAGTGACACTCTCAGCCCTAGAAAATTTTCTGACTGAACTTTGAAGTCACTAAGCCCCTTAATTAATTTAATCAAAATCAAAGCTTAATTAAGACATTTAAGCTTCCAGAAATTCTAATAAATCAATATTAAATCAAAAATTACAAACAATACCTCAAAATGACCAAATTAAACCCTTAATAAATAAAAAATAAAAGCCCCTTGACCGAACTTTAAAATCAAGTTTAATTTAACTTTAATTGAAATTCAATATTTAATTAATTTAATTAATTAAAAATAATTAAAAATTCCAGAAATTTTTCAAACACTTGAAGTTCACTCCTTAGGTCATTCCTGACCTTTGGAGTTGATTTCAAGGAGTTTGGTGGTCATTTGGATTCAAATCATAAAAGGGCTTTAATTTAACAATTTTTGAAAATTTAATAAATTGGCAAAACTTCAAAACTCATAACTAATTCAAATGAACTCCAAATTAAGCAAACTCAAAGGCATATGACTCATCTTAAGGTCTAATATTTATTTAAAATGTTAAGTTTCCAAAAATCAATCAATTTTGAAAAAGTCAACTTTTGGTCAAACCTAGTTCAAAATCAAGTTAAAACTTCAAACCTTCATAATAAAATGTAAAAAAATCTAATTTTAGCATACTTACTGTCTAACTGATCGTATTAACGTCTAGTATTTTAATAAAATATTAAATTTTTAAAAAACATTTTAAATCAAAAAGTCAACTTTTGACCCTTGAATTAAATGAATAAAATAATCCAAAAAATACCAAAATTCAATAAATAATCTAAAATTCCAGAAAACATCAACTTAAATATAAAACTAGCAACCAATCAAATTCAATTAAAAATTAATCAACCTTCAAATATTAATTAAACTCAAATCACTTAGTTATATCGGGTACCACTAGGTAACCCAGGCCTACGAGGCTATTAAATTAGCCCCGAGGAAGGTGAAATAAACTTCACGGTCTCGGTGTGCAACAAAGGTGGTGTCCAACAAATAATTGAATCAAATTTAAAATCAAATTCAAATAATTAAGATTTAAATTTTAATTAAAATACTCTTAAGCCTTCAACCAACTAGAACATCAAGCAACTTCAATCAAGTGCCTATTTAGGACATATCAAAATCACACAGCCTACCTTATACACTTTAGATGGTTTGCTAGGACAACCAACTCTAGTCTTAGGCTAGGACGGTGTTTACTTTTCCGCTACTTGCGTGTGCCAGGTTTTCTGTGGTTTTCATTGCATGCTGGTTGCTAGATCTAAGTAATTGATATTGATGTGATTGTTTGTTTATTTACTACATTCTGTATTGATTTGATTGTACGTTAGACCTAACCTTAGGTTAGGAACGATTTGTACTAATTCAATCTTATGTAGGTGGCCATGCTCATGTAGGGCATAAATTAAAGGGGGCAAAATCATAATTATTAAATTACACAGGTGCTCCAGAAAACTGCTTAAGTCCCCCTTTAAAATTAAAAGAGCATGGCCAAGTATGGCTGTGATTGAGATTTCTTTATATTTTAAATATTAACTGCTTGAGATTGATTATAACTATTTGGAATGTCAAATATAAAATGCTGATTATTAGAATAACCTTGCAAGATCGAGTCTAGATTTTTCAATTTTGATCAATGTAATTTGATATGAATTTGAGTTGTAATGTGTTAAATACTTTGAGATTAGGATGTTTAAACATCCAATTTGGAATCCAATGAGGAAGAGACATATCTTAGGGGAGAGTTCCATCTATTTGGAGATCCAAATTAGGATGAATGTCAAATATCCAAAGAGAAAAGATAACACCCCTATTCAGGGGGAGTTTCTTTTCATTTGGATATCCAGACTCGACGATCCGAGGAGTTCCAAGAAGATGAAGAAGTGAAGAACGAGAAGAATCTCAAATCTCAAAGTCACTTGAGTCTTAAGAGTAGAATCCGGATTGTTGTCAGTGGTACCCGGCCACTTTACTTTTTCTGCAAACCCTGGGTTGTATAATTAAAAGGCACTTGCCTATGGACTTTCATTTTGAATATTTATTTAATTAATTTAATTATTTAATTGATTTGATTGATGTGTTGATTGCGATTAGGATTTGCCTGCTTTTATTAGTTTATTTGGCGATCTTGCATGTCGTATTTGATTTAGCCTGGAATCCGATCGGAGGCTCGTGAGGGTACGGTCATAAACTATTTCTAGTTAAACAAAATTTAAAAAAACTTTAAGCTCAGATAGTAACTCTAACGCTTCTAAGAAGTAAGCCCAGACTCGCTAGGAGTTTTTCATGCATACATATTGAAACTTCTCGTCTGTGTTAGACACCTCCCCACCTGCAGGTTTTGGCAGACCACCTGACCTATTAGGGTGCAGTTCTGTCCAAGGGGATGTTGTGCAATCTCTAGGATAAAACTTATTTTTTTAAGCCTGATTTTAAACCTGCTACATATTAATTTAAGTATTTCATCAAGTCAACTAGCATGCATCGCATTAGTAACAAATTAAAATTGAGTCTAATTCTTAATTGCATTTTTATTTAGATATTTCACCCAACATATGTTAAGGGGCTAAATAGGAATCTGCTCTAGATGTCAGCCCCGCTCTCCTTAAACTAATCTTAAACAACGTCCCCTAACCACTCTATATTTAAAAGACCGTACAACATGGTTTTAAAGCATTTAGGTGATTTAGCTGGCTCCTCAATCCAGGCCGGGGTAAGTCCAGGATTGCATTGCATTAGCTAGGATTCGGGTCACTGATTTTCAGTACCCAATTTTAGACTTAGGTTCTGAGGCAAATGTTCAATCTTAAGACCTCAACTTTCGGGAATCTAATTACCATTTTCTAATAAAAGTGATCACTCAAATATTAAATCTCTTTCAATCTAATTCAAGCCCAACACTTAGGATAGTTTGAGGTGTTTCTGAAGTAATTCAGAATCTCAAAATACCTCCTACCCTTCTTCCTTTTGACTCCAGAAAGAACTGTTCAATCTTGAACCAGTCCCTATTGAATTTCCAGTCCCTACCTCTTTTGGTATCAAGCTTTGAATTCTTAAATAAAATTTGTATCGCTATTTTAATTGAGAGTTTTCGTAGGAAATTTCTAGTTTCCTATGATGTAATTAACTACGAGGGCTTGCGCTCGTAGGAGATTTAGAAACCCAGACCAAATTTTTAAAATCAAGTTTTCAAAATTTTAGATTATTATCTTTGAGAAATTCAAAAGTCAACGATCATTATCGTCATTTTTAAATGATCGATAACAGACGATATCATCTTTCTTTGGAAAGATATATCGTACTATTATTGTAACTTTGATTATGAAATTAATGATCTCTTTACTAGATTATTATAGTTAAATATTGGATTAAACACCATTTTGATTCATCGGGATCATATGTTGTTTCTCCTTGAGTTTGACTACGATAATCAGGGTAAATCAAGATTTATAATCTGAACCTGTTAGAGAACGATATATTCACCTTTCGAGGTGATATATCATTCATAATAAGTGTTCGATTATAAAATTTAAATTCCAAAAATTAAACATTTCCCAAAGAAAAGTAAATCTTTTTCAAAATTATATTTTTCAATCAAACACACTCTGAGAAAACAATAAATAGACCCCTCATTTCTCTTGAGGGGGGATCCAAGGAAGAAGAGAAGAGAAGGAACCAAGGAAGAGAAGAAGGAAGAGCTCTCTCTTGCCACCAGACTCCTCCTGGACCACCGTCAGATTTCCACCCGGCAGCTGACTGATGCCGGAGTTCTGTCGGACTAACGCCGAAGTTCTACTTGACCACCGACTAACGCCAGAGTTCCTTTCAATAGCGGACTGAAGCTGAATTTCCTCCCGACCACTAAGTGCCATCGAATTTTTAATCTCTATTTGTATTTGGTTTTAAACCAGACGATTGATTATTGTAATCTGATCGTCCTCAATTTCAGGGACGAGTCAGCCACTTGTAACCTAAGCTAACACTAGTGGAATCCTTTTAACTGGGCATGGCCCCGTGGTTTTTCCCTTTCTAAGATTTTTCACGTAAAAATCCTGGTGTTCTTTCATTTTCTGTTTATGTGCTGGAAATACGTACGACGATGAGATGAAAAATCCAAACTCTATCACCGCGTGTATTCTAGCCCGCAACAGTTTGGAGCCATCTCTAGGAATCACTATCCCATAATTCTAAGTGTTGCTTCGATGGTCAACAGGCGTAGCAATATCATCTTGGGAGCCTCCTGCTAGCATGCTCATCTTTTCTTCACTTGATGTTAGTCCTGTAATGCCTTCCCTAGCAATGCCAAAGTCGGTCGGCGGTCTTGTGAGGAAACTCCTCTTATGCTCACATGTAGTCTTGTGATGCCATCCCAACGAGAACAAACCCCTCTTCTTCTCTCCTCACATGAAGCCCATGCCACAATGCTTTCCCAGTGACGCCGTACGTTGGTGATCCCACAACGAACTCGTCTGCTTCTCACTTATAATGGATTTTAGGAGCTCTTGGCGCGTTTGAGCCTTGGTTTGAACCAAAATATTCGAGCATGATTTTAACCCACATGTTCTAACCATCGTTTAAACCAGCCCGTTCAAACTAGCATGTCTCCAGTCCCGCATCATGGTCAAGCCACTCTTAAATTAGGTTCAAATTTGAACTTGTTTGAATTAGTATCATTCTTGGCAAGCTTAAATAAATAAGCCGTCCGCAACAACATTAAGTCTTTATCCCATTATATTGAGCCGGCTACATGAATCTTTTTTCCATTGTAAGAGTTAATAAATTTTTTTTGAAAGGAATTTACTAACATGCTTATATATACAAATATTTATCTAATTATACATTATATAAAATCAAATTTTCATACAATTGCGGATTTAGGGGAGGGTTGTGGGGGCACGTGACGCCGGAGCTGGGCTGCTTAAAACATATTAACTTCTGGCTAGCTTAATTTTATTTGGTAGTTTATATGGTTGTATTAGAATAGAGCTTTCTTCTACTGAGTGTAGCCTATTATGTTGCTACCTTTGTCTATAAATATATAGCTAATATTTGTAATGGGGACATTTAGAGATGAATAAGATTTGAGTTTTTTCTTTTGATATATCATTAAAAAAATTATTTTGATCGGGCATGAATCTCGAGGGAAAATCAAGTTGAAAACTTCAAAAATTTATTCGAAGACCACCTGAACTCTAATTTTAGCAAACTTACAATCGAACTGAACGTCTCGAATATACGAACCCAACGACACCAAATTCAACTCAATCTGAGTCCAAATGAGTCAAAATCAAAGACCCGAAGCACATTTAAAAGGTTCAATCCATAGTTTGGATTACCAAACATTTTCCAAATATAATGTGCTTATAGTCAAATCGAGCGGCTCGACGAGATGAATCCAACGAGCTAAAGATCTCTGAATTCTGATATCATTTGAGCCTTCAAATGCCCAATAAACAGTTCACGATCAAGAGATTCAACATCGGCCTTCCATTCAAATCACTCCAAACTTACCGCTGATCTTCCTCTTATTTACTGGTGATGCCACTCTCAGAAAACTATAAATAAACCTCTCATTTCTCTTGAGGGGGGATCCAAGGAAGAAGAGAAGAGAAGTAGCCAAGGAAGAGAACTCTTTTGCCACCAGACTCCTCCTCGACCACTGCCGGACTTCACCCGGCAGCCGACTGACGTCGGAGTTCTGCCCGACTGCCGACTGAGGCCGAAGTTCTACCTGACCACCGATTGACACCGGAGTTCCGTTCAATAGCGGACTGACGCTAAATTTCCTCCCGACCACCAAGTGCCTTCGGATTTCTGATCTTTGTTTATATTTGGTTTTCAACCCGACGATTGATTATTGTAATCTGATCGTCCTCAATTTCAGGGACGAGTCAGCCACTTGTAACCTAAGCTAATACTAGTGGAATCCTTTCAACTGAGCGTGGCACCGTGGTTTTTCCCTTTTCAGGGTTTTCCACGTAAAAATCTTGGTGTTCTTTCATTTGCTGTTTGTGTGTTGGATATACATACAACGCTGCGAAGAAAAATCCTAACTCTATCGCCGCGTATATTCTGGCCCGCAACAACTTTGTTATTTCTGGGTTCTGTATCCTGAAGAAATTCAGGTGATGTTACCCTCCCAAAAAGGACGTCTTGGGTTTGTTTGAGCTGCCCGATTCGGACAGCTCTCAGGTTCTTGTCCGTCGCTGTGATGCCACCTCCGACGGCGTCAGCACGTGTCCCCCAAAAAAAATTATAGCATTAAGCATATCCTTCGCTACAAATTTCTAACTTAGAGCATCTTAGAGCATAAACGTGTACTACAGATTGCTGAATCAATCTTCGCAGCTCAAACATCATCAAGCCTGTTAGCATTCATGTATGTTTCGATGAAAAATCTCAGCTAGGTCGATGCAAAGGCTGTTGGCGGCTTCTCCTAGGTTTCTTCTTGCTTGGAGATATCCATTGCTGTACATTAGCGATGATTCCCTCTCGCCCTCTCGCGCCTTAGCCAAGGAACAAAAACGCTCTGCGCCTCTGTGTCGCAATGGGAATCACTCACCTCACGGTCTCGCTCTCGTTTTCTACCAAAGTAACAGAAATCTACTTTTTTAGATATTAATTATCCATTCTAACCTCATATTCCAAGCACTTTGATGGCTAAGATTATTTTTTATTACCCATATGAAGACGAAACAACTACCTATAGTTGGAGAATGTGAAGAAAGGGAGGGCAGCTACAACACTTTCAATTTCAACCGTTGATGAGTAATAAATGTGATTTGGAGAGAAATAGAAGTGCTAGAAATGAAATTTGCTGAAACTTGAATTGAGTTTGAGTTAAATTTGAATGATTTTGAGACGTTACAGTTGAAATTAGCTTGACATGATTTGACTTTATCTGATTTAGTTTAAATTGATGAGGTTTGATTTGAATTGGTTCTTATTGATTTAATTTTGAGTTGACTTGATTTGATTTGATTTGACTTGCAATGGGTTAAACTAATTTAATTTAATTTGATTTGATTTAATTCAGTTAGATCTAATATGACTCGACTTAATTCCAAAAAAATGACTTCATTAATAAAGTAACTTTATTTTATGATCAACACAAAATAATTATTTCAAATCTAAATAATTTTGTGATCAACACATCATTGGCAGTTTTAATCAATGTTGGTCCCAAATTCAGATGAAAAAAAAAGTATTTTTACATACATAACACTTAAAATTATTATTATTATATATCTAACACCCAAATTATTATATTTACTTATATACCATCTAAACAACATTCCTAACATCTGAAATATCACTCTGGAGTGTTAGAATAGATGAAAAGTGGTGGTTTTAGGTGGTATATAAATAAATATGATAGTTTAGGTGTCAGATACGTAATAACAATAGTTTTAGGTGTTATATATGTAAAAATCGCAAAAAAAAATTCATAGGAATTTTTTAAAAAAATAAACAAGACCTCCTCTATGAAAAATTTCTGGCTTTGTCATTATTTATATATATATATTTTTTGACAACTTTTTTTATATATAAAAATAAGATAATTTTATAGTATAAAACAATAAAATATGAATTATAATTAGGATCACGGTTTTAATTATAATTTAAAATAAATAAAAAACTAACTTTGTATTTATTTGATACGGTACCTGCTCGATTTTTTTAATTTTTATTTTTCATTTAGCCCCTATGGAAGTTAAATTGAGCACTTTTCACCCACTGAAAGTAGACCTTCTAACCATGCATGGTATGTGACATGGTTTCATGGCCCTGAATTCTGCTCCAAAATTTCAGTTAGTTGCATAATTCCAAACCCAATCTACGACAAGCATTTTAGATTGAAACAATTGCAACTAAAAAAATGATTATGAATCCCATTATATGAGATTAAAATCGGAAACGTTTGAAGCAAACCCACGCTTTAAGCCAACCACCAAAAAAAAGAATATAAAATAAAATAGCGTTTGGATATTTTAATAAATTTTGTAGGCTAATTTTACTGTGTATATGTCATTGCGTATTATCTCTTAATAAAATTAAACTTATTGCATGTCGGAAAATTCACAATGGTAGAGAGAAAGAATTTGACGTCCTACTTTTGCACAAAGATACGACACACCCACATATAAGAAAAGAGTATAAAAATTATAAGAGACATTAGAATTTTTATGTGAAAAATCGAATAAAGAGATAAATCTTGAGGCTTGGCCCAGTAAAAATAATTTCACTATTATTTATATTTGATTGCAAGTGACGCCCTTCCACAAGAGGAGGCAATAAGCATCTGGGGGGATCTATAAGATTCCATTTGGGTGCTATGGTGCTATGGGTAAGAGCGTCGCGACGCTAACCACTAAAACTTATTTTCTTATATATATAATATCTAAATCCATTTCACAAAATCTATTACCTCAGCAGCTTGCTAGAGAAGGAAGGGAGAAGGAATAAGGAGGAGGAGGAGGAGGAGGAGGAGGAGGAGAGAGAGAGAGAGAGAGAGAGAGAGAGAGAGAGAGAGAGAGAGAGAGAGAGAAGGAGAGAAATTTGAAAGCCATGGTGCGAGGTTTGTTTGTTGGGGCCAATTAAGAAAATTGTTCTACTGGATGTAGACTCTCACTATTTCATATTTCAATTATAATACTCCTGTGAAAAATCATGAAGTAAAATATATTTTTAGTGAGTATAGACAAACTTTCCACCATTAAATTTTTGGTATATGATAGAGTACCCTACTTAAGTCATTTTAACTATAAGAAGTCAAATTTTCACTAATTAAATTTCTTTTTATAAACTATCAGTTAATTTATGTGAAAATGGCAATTCTGGTTTTGACTATAATTCATTAAAAATCTAAAAATAATATTTTAGAAGTTCCTTATGAATGATTTTGCAAGTGGTAAACATCAGTGTGTAAGCAAAAAGTTCATGAAATAAACCTATACATATGCCAATCGAATTGCAATAATTTCCAATTTATATGTTCTCCATACATATCAATTTTGCTAAATTTTGCATGTGCATGTCATTGCATATAGAGGAGATTCTAACATGGAAATGTTAAGTGCATTACAAGATCTATCATATGGGACCAAATCTCTGTTTTGTTCTATATTATTTCTAGCCCCATTTGCCAAGTTTAAATGTGGGAGGGAGTTTCCATTTATGGCTCCATCTATCATGTGCATATGTGGGAGGGCATTTTTATTTTCAATCCAATCTATGAAGTGCAGATTTTGGAGGTCTAAGGGAAGCATAAGTGGAAGTAGAGTTAAAAGCAAGCATCAAGAGACGTGTATTTCATACATACATGTACTACGTAAACAAATAAATAAGTAATGTATGCTAAATCTTATGTTTGAAACCTTTGTTTTTGATATACTTTTTTTTTTTTTTGGATGAATTAGTTCTAAGGACACCTAAGTTATGTATAAGTTTATGCTTTTTTATGTTAGTATAAAATTTTGAACTAATATAAGTCACTCATGTTGTGATGCCCGTTATCTTGAAACCTAAGTAATCATAGTTAATATTAGTTTAATTTTGATCTAATAAATGATTATAAGTCCTAGAGAGTCTAATGAACCCTTAAGTAGGTTAGGAAGTGGCCTAGGAAAGTAACTTTGAATTCCTCAAAATCTTCTCTAAGAGCTCCACGGCACCAAGATGGGTGGCATCGCAATATTTTGCTCTCTGTTTGGGAGGAGAAATAGGGGGATGTTGTGTTGATAGGTGGCACCACTACGATGCCAAGCCCTCAAATGGCGAGATTCTAAGAGAACCTGGAAGATTCTTTATGGGCACAATGACACTGGGAGGGTGGGTGTCAGGATACTAGGTCAAAATGATAATTTATAAATATTAAAATATCTGAATAATTTATTAAATACCCTCATCCAGCCCTTTACTAAGTATTAAGTGTAAATTATGTATTATTTATTATATTTGAATTTCAATGAAAATATGTTATTATAGTTATTGTTGTATAGGAAATACTCAGAAATGACAATAAATATAAAGTATCACATAGTGTCGTGGCGCTGGATGAAACAATGCCTTTGCGTTGAAACCAACTCTGTAGAAGTGCCATTTTTAGACATTACAGTGCCATCCTCTCTATTTATGAGCATTGCAGTGGCATCATAGGCAGTGCTGCTGCGTTAATAGCACTACTGCATTAAAACATTCAGCTTCGCAACACCGAGTTCTTGGTAAAATGAATGCCACACTGGTACACTTCTAAACAATCCAGTATCAGAAACTCCACACGGACATCTCAGCTTTCAAATTTCCTGAGCGCTACGACGTAGCAATTAGATTAGTGAAAGGATGTTTTTGTTCAATTAGTAACCATTCCATGTCATCGAGTGTCACAATGAAGCAAATCAGTTAGTGCCTAGGGGTTAATTCAACTTTAAGTTCCTCAGTGCCACCTTATCAAGCACCATAGTGCTTGAGATCATTTATGTGTTTTCCTATAAATAGATGTTCAGTTCTATTTCTAAAGGAATTCAATCACTTGAGTAAAATTTAGTATATTTTTAGTGTACTTCTCTAATACTCTCTTAGAGTAAAATCAAAGAGAGGCTAGAGAAGTGTAAGATACAATCTCTATAAGAACTCATTATAAGTCAAATTTAAAAATAGTCTTTGCTATGAGATAAATTATTCTTGTGTTTTTGGGCACTGGTGCAAATCCTTAAGAAATTGATACATGTCGGTACAAGTGAGGATTTTGTGACTCATAGGTGTCCGTTTTGTAAACCAATTTAATAAAAAAATTTTGAAATAAAATGAGCTATTTTATGGGTTTTTATATTTGAAGTCATAAAAGAATATATATGAATTTTATACTAAAAAATTTTTAATTATACAATTATATAATTATTTTATTATAAAATATCCTTCGTCATTAAAGAATCATTAAAACATTTTTAAATCCCTTTTCCTATTCATTTTTAGCTAATAGAGAAGGTTTAGGAAAAAAATAAAAAGAAAAGTGAGGAGAGAGAAAAGAGAAATTAAGTTTTGAAAGCTGTAGAGCAATTTTCATCCGTCGGACCTATTGGGAGATTAGCTCATCTCACTATAAAGAACCATTATCTTATTTTTTATTTCAATAATATTATATTTTTAGTTTTTTTCATCAAATTTATATTTTTATTACCAAAAAATGAGGATAATTTTGTATTCATAAAACTTGATTCAACATAACATAACATACTAGTATGGCTTATTGTGTGAGTCCTTTTTATTGATTTTTCTTATAGTTTGATAGTTAATAGATTACTTTTGACTTCACTGATCATATTGATTTATTATTAATTTTTTAGATTTTTATTATTTATATTAAGTGATGATTGATATTGACTAAAATTGAACATATATATTGATTCTTTTGTCTTACATTAAAAATAGTAATAGAATTTTGATTACTTACTGGGCTTTTATGCTCATTATGCATATTTTTATGATTTCAAGTTAGGGAAGGGGTTATGACCAATTGAAGTGAGATTTATAAAGGTCACCAGATTTTCTTTTGATTTTATTTATATTTTTTTCTTATTCTTTAGTATCAAAAGTTTGTGATGGAATAATAATTGTATTAACATGCTATTGTATATTAATTTTAGGAGAGTAAATATAGTGTAATATTTTAAGGTATATAAGTGTTAGTTGCTTTTACTGGAGATATAGACTTATTATATTGATGATTTATAGAAGCTCTCGTTGATTAACTAAGAAGATAAAATAGATAATTTTTTTTAAATTTAATTCTGGGGCATCACGAAACTTTAATTTGTGTTATCTTACTTTTTTGTACTTTACTTTTCCTACAATTTACTATTATTGCACTCTAGTTTTTTCGTGATTATCATTGTGAAAGAAGTTGTTGGGGATTTATCGTTGGTTGAACTTTATTTTGAAAATTAAAAATATATATAATATTTATTTTCTAAAAAAATTAAAAATAAAATTAAAAAGTTAGTTACTTTTAATTTTTATTTTGAATCATTTCAATTTCTTTAAATCTTTCACATATCATGCTTAATTATTTAATCAAAAGATTTTCAAAGATTTAAAAAAGTTTTTTAAAAGAACAAATTCACCACTCCTCTATTTGTGTTCCATAAGTACTTTTAATTGATATCAGAGCAAGGTTCTCATTATTTTTAGATTTTAATATCTTAAGTAGATCCCACAGCACTGTTTTGTAGCTATAACACTTCAAAAGGGTTTTCAATAACCCAATCACCATGGTTTGATAATATACTTTTTGATTTCTAAAAAATCTTTATGTCAATATTTTTATAATCAAGTGAATTTTCCATGTGATACATGATACAATCTTGATATTCTTTACCATTTCATATTTTGAATGGAGTAAAAGTAGAAATACTTTAAAGTTCAGGGAGGTTGTAAGATCTTGTTAAACTATCACTAAGTGTGCCAAGAGAGGGGGGGGGGGGGGGGGGGGGGGATGAATTGGTACTTTAAAAAAAATACTCAAAATGATTTATTTTAACCAATATTACAATTTATGAAAGTTTATAGTCAAGTAAATAATTGAAGCAGAAAAAAATTAAAAACTTGGTTTTCTTTTTCAAAGTTTCATAACACAAGTAAATCAAGAGAATTTTTTTTTTCTCTTTTCTAACATAGATTAAATCTAACCAAGCAAGATTAGTAAGTTTGTAATGAAATTTAAATTTCTATAAGAAATTTAAAATACATAATATAAAAGAGCAAAAAAAAAAATAGAAAGAACACACTAGAAATTTTATTGTGGTTCGGTCAACCTTGACCTATGTCCACTCCTCAGAGTCCTCTTTGTGTACTGCACTAACACTATAATGACTCTTCTTTAGCCCCCACAGTAAGTTGGAGAAGCCCTTATAAATCACTTCCACCAAAAACCTGGTGCGGCAGAGAGTCGAAAGCTATGTCACCCTCCTGGTGACGACAGTGAATCTTTGAAATATTTATCACCTTCTTGGTGATGGCAGAGAACCTTCAATCCTTTTTTACCCTCCTAGTGAAGGAAGATAGCTCATGACCCTTAACCTTGAAGCTTCTTTTTTAAGAGTAACTCCAAGAACACACCAAGGCCATTAGAGGAAGTAAGATGCAAGCATGCCTGGAGCAACCATGTGAAAAACCTCTCACACTCCTTCTCGCTTACGCATAATCTCACCTTCTCCATCTCAAAGTCAAAGAGCTCTCTCAAGAATTCTCCCTCAGAGTTCCTTTAATAGTAAAAATTCTTACAAAAGATAAGTTTGAGCTGCTTAAGTACTAGGCTTTAAAAAAATTATAAGTTTTCAATTATGCTATCACTGTTCGTACAGTACGATTTGAGTTCTTATAGTACGATCAGTTCAAAATAGGGGTTTGTTCAGTATGACCGAACAATCATTCAGACAAACTGTTCAATTTTTGCGTACTTATCGTACAGTACGATTGAATGTTCGTACAATACAATTAGTTTAATTTCCTTCTATTCATACAGGATGACCATCGAGATAATTAGAAATCATCTATGTTAATTATTTAGTATGATTAACATCGTACTGTATGATTAGTTCAAACGTCAAGGGTTTATTCAGTATGATTAGCATCGTACTATATGATTAGTTCAAAAAATTAAAGTTTCATCTTGTACGATACCTATGACGATCAAATTTCATCTCTGCATGTCTTACAGTATGATACAAATCGTTCAGTACGATTGATCATATTTTTAAACCTTAATTTAATTAACTAATCATGGAGATTAATTTAAGTAAAATTTTAAATATCGTATAATATGATTAGTATATTATAGTACGATTAGTTCAAAATTTAATTTTTAAAATACTTACTTAATTCATCTGATGTTTATGATTTCCTAATGGAAATGAATCATGTAGTATGATTAGTTGATAAGCATTAATCATGAAATCAGTTTAAACTGATTTTTCATATAACTGATCATACATAATGATTATAATCATATGGTATGATTAGTTTAAAAATTTTCATCTCACTTTTTTTACTCCCCTGTGTGTATGTGCATGATCACCAATTTAGCATATACCCTTACATGGCCAGACTCAAGAAATATAAAAATAAATAAAATAAAAAATATAAACTCTTTCAAATAATATCTTATTCTACCCAAAATTGAGGCTTGATCATTCTTGAGCAGTGTATAATATACCTAAAATGTTAGTGCACACAGAAAAATAATATGCAATATTTATGCTAGAAGAAATAAAATATAAGTCTTTCTTGAGCGGTGTAAGCCTTTCTTTGTAATTTTTATGGGTTGCCTATAGACATAGGATCTCATGATAGGAACAGCGGCACTAATCCTAATATTGGCAAAAAAATTTATAAAGAAGCTCAGAGTTGAAGGGAAAATTAAGGGTAAGGGGGAATTGCAGAGTAGTGGATGGAAAGAGGTTTATCATCACATAATTTAAGGTTTGTTGATTCAATATTCTAGATGGAGTGATGTGTGCTTACTTGTACCTATAGTATGCAACCTCATTTTCAACATACTGGAAGCGAACCTCGACAGTACGACAGGAGGAAGAACCTCCTTGGGTCAGACAAGCCCACTTGTTACCTCTGACCATTTGAGGAATTGAAGGTTTGAGTTAAGAGGCAAGAAGAGATTTGAAGCATTGGATGAGTTGAGTTTTAGAAATCTCTCTAATTTATAGAGTTTTTAACCGATCGACAGTATGATTTAAGATCGTACAGTATGATCAGAAAAATTTAAATCATCTAGATGACTTATCAAAAAAAAGAGATCAAATCATACAATATAATCAGTATTATACTATATGATCTTAAGAAAAAGCATTCATCCTGAGGAGTCGTTTGTATGACTCTTGACCAAAGGTATTGTATAGTATGAACAGGTATTTGTATAGTATAATAGGTCAATTAATATTGTACCGATAGATTTAAATTCATCTAACAGTTTTTGACACGTGTATCGTATAGTACAAATAGGTGTTCATACCATACGATCAATGATAATTGATCAGATCAAGACAGTTGATTTCATTGAAGGCTAAGATTTGTATAGGGAATCATATAGTATGATGCAAATAGATTTAATTTTCAAATATTTTATTATTTAAAATAAATGGTGTGTGAAGATCAGGGAACATCTACCTAATGTAAAATAACAAAATAAAGGAAAAATGAAAACATAAATCAATAGATAAATAGTCACAAAATTTTAAAATGTGACATGCATTAGAACATACATAAAAATGGTTGATGTCAAGTGGTAGAGTAATTCAGATTCATCATGAATTAAGCATGAATGTCTATAACACCTAGTTTAGTCCTCAAGGTACTAAAGGTTTCATAGGCAAGGGATTTGGTAAAGATGTATGCCAATTGATCTTTAGTAGCTATATGATGTAGTTTTATATCTCCCTTAGCTACATGATCTCTGATGAAATGTTGCCTAATGTCTATATACTTAGTGTGGGAGTGTTGGATTGGATTTTTGGAAATATATAGGCACTTGTGTTGTCACACATAATAGGAATGGTGCCTACAAGTAGTCCAAGATCTAAAATTTATTGCTTTAGCCATAAGACTTGAGCAACACAGCTTCTTACAACAATGTATTCTAACTCACTAATGGATAGTGCTACTAAATTTTACTTTCTACTACGCTAGGAAACTAATGATTGACCTATGAATTAATAGGTTCATGAGGTACTTTTTCTATCTATTATATATCTTGCAATGTTAGAGTCAAAATATCCTATAATTTTAAAGGGTGAGCTATATTTGGGATACAAGATACCTAAGTTTTAGATGCCTAATAGGTATCTAAGGATTCTCTTAATAGCAATCATATGGGATTCTTTACTTTTATTTTAAAATCTAGCACAGACATACACTAAATATGATATCAGGTCCACTAGCAGTCAAATAAAGAAGTGATCTAATTATGCCTCTATATTTCTTCTGATCAACTGATTTTTTATTGGGGTCCTTATCTAATTGGATGGTAGAGCTCATAGGAATATTGATTGCCTTAGCATTACCATCTCATATTTTTTAAGGATATATTTGATATATTTTGATTGGCTAAGAAAGGTTTCATTATCCCTTTGCTTCAAACTAAATCTAAGAAAATATATAAGCTCTCCCATCATACTCATCTCAAGCTCCTCACTCATTATTCTAGAAAATTCTTCATAAAGATTCTTATTTATGGATCTAAAAAGTATATCATTAACACAGATTTAAATAATAAGTAGATCTTCTCCTACTTTCTTAAGGAATAGGGTGATTCTATACTACCCTTAACAAAGGCTCTATCTAGAAGGAATGTACTCAGCCTCTCATACCAAGCTCTTGGTGGTTTCTTTAATTCATATAATGCCTTTTTTAGTTTGAATACATAATTGGGACATTGAGAGTTCTCAAAGCCTGAGGCTTACTTAATATATACATCTTCCTTAATCACCCCATTCAGAAAAGCACTCTTAACATCCATCAAATATAACTTGAATCCTTTAAAGAAAATAAAGGCTAATAATACTCTAATGGCTTCTAGTCTAGCTACAGGGGTAAAAGTTTTCTCAAAATTAATTCCTTCAATCTAATTGTACCTCTTAGCTACTAATCTAGCCTTATTACTAATCACTATACCAGAGTCATTCATTTTATTTTTGAAAACCCACTTAAATCCTATAATACTCTGGTCCTTTGATCTGCTATCTAATTCCCACACATCATTCATAACAAATTAATTTAATTCTTCTTGCATAGCTATGATCGAGAGTTCATCGGCTAGGGCTTAATATTTGTTGGTGGGTTCTATAATAGAGATGAATGTAGAATGACTAACCTCCTTTCTAAGTCCATGCCTAGTTCTAACACCTAACGATGGATCTCCTAGGATGAGTTCTTTAGGGTGACTAGATGAGTATCTCCAATCTCTAGGAAAAGGCTCATGAGGTTATGCTCTATCTCCAAGGTCAATGGATTCTACCCCTTGGGTAACCTCTACTCCTTCTTCTTTTGACCTAGGCTCAAAGGATTTATTTGATTCATCAAACATGATATGGGTAGATTCTTCTACTACTAGGGTCCTCTTATTAAAGATCCTATAGGCTTTACCTATAGATGAATACCATAAGAAGATTCCTTCAACAGATTTGAGATCAAACTTTTCTAGAGGTGATTTGCTATTAATTAGGACAAAATATCTATATCCAAAGACATGCAAGTGAGAAAGATTGGGTGTCCTACCCTTAAGGAGCTCATAGGGTATCTTATTTAGCTTGAATTTAATATTGACCCTATTCAGCACATAATAAGTGGTATTTACTACTTCTGCCCAAACGTATCTATAGAGAGAATATTTAGCTAACATGTCCCTAGTAGCTCCCTTTCAGCTATTCTATTTTGCTGTGGGGTCCTAGGGGAAGAAAAAAATATGATTTATCCCTACTTCATGACAAAAGGATTTAAACTTATCATTTTCAAACTCTCCAACATGATCACTATTGCAACTTAGTTTTCAAAAACTATATTTTTATATCATGTGAGTTTTCGATGATACCAAAATATTATTGTGTTAATTACTATTTCTCCTAACATATATTAAATATATTTTGTTTGTATTGTTTATGAGTACTAACGTTTCAGGGAAATTATACCCTAGACTGCCGAAGACTTCGAGACAGATTAGATTAGGGTTTCTTGTAATTGAAGTCTATACTTTTCTATTTTTCTTGAGTCTAAGAGAGTGTGATTGTAATTGGGTAATCGTGCACACACACTGTGGGAGAGTGAGTTAATTTTTTTAAAACTAATGGTATTGTATGATTTTTGAATCGTACTAGACAAGTTGACATGAAAGTTCCTCCAGAACAAAGTTAATCGAATCATGCCTTGGAAATTTTGAACTATTTGAACTGTTCGTATTGTACGAAGTTGGATTCATACAGACGATGTCCAGAGTATGAAATGGATACGTACCAGTTCATCTCAAATGAACTCATAATTTTTTGAATTGATCGTACTATACAATATGGAGTTCGTACAGACAACGTCTAGAGTACGAAATGGGTGCATACCAGTTCATCCCGTACGAACAGGTAAATCTTTTGAACTGTTCATACTGTATGAAATTGAATTCGTAAAAATGACATTTAGAGTATGTAATAGGATCGTCCATGTTCATACAAATGAAGCATGATTTGATTTAACAGTTCGTACTGTACGATGTAGGGTTTGTATAGACGACGACCAGAGTACAAAATGAGGTTCGTACACGATAGTACCAGATGAATAAATTTATTTTTGAATTATTCATATAGTATGATGTCAGTTCGTACATATGAATGACAGAGTATGAAATTAGGTTCGTACATGGATTTTTGAACTATTCTTACGTACGAAGTGCGATCGTACTATACGATCCAAGTACGTTGAACTTGAAATTTTTAGTTTTCTAAACGGTTTTTCTTGTCATTCATATATAAGCATCCTAAAAACTGGCATTAATGGATCTGACTACAAATTTCTTTTGAGAGTAGACTTAAAGAGTGTTGGGAGAGTGTTTTGGAATTGGAGAGTGAGAAATCTTGTGAGAGGGATTTATGAGGGGATTCACAAGGTTGCCCAATGGTGAGGATATCTTTCTTGTTCATCAAAGTTATTCCATACTTTCTTAATGCCTCTTGAAAGGATATTTTCAAAGGAGATCGAGTTCTCTGCCTTCACTAGGAGGGTGAAAAAGGATGTCAATTCTCTGCCTTCACCAGGAGGGTGAAAAAGGACATCAGGTTCTCTACCTTCACCAGGAGGGTGAAAAAAGATGGGAGGTTCTCTACCTTCACCAGGAGGGTGAAAAAGGATGTCAGGTTCTCTGCCTTCACTAGGAAGGTGAAAAAGGATGAAGGTTCTCTGCCTTCACTTGGAGGGTAAAAAGGATGACGGTTCTCTACCACACTGGGTTGATGGAAGAGAGGTTTTTGTAAGGGCTTCTTCGCCTTGTTGTGCGGGCAAAATAAGAGTCACTAGTGTTTTGTGCAATACCTAGAGAAGGAGTCTCCAGAGAGTGGACGTAGGTTTTGTTAGACGGAACCACTATAAAATTTGGTGTCTTCTATTCTTTACTTTCTTTTATCGTACTTTTATTTTCTACACTTTTTATTTTTTGTGGTTGAAAAATTATTTTGAGAAAATCTATCATTGTAATAAAAATCTTAAATCAGTTTTCTAAAATTCTAAGAGATTTTTTTTAAAATTACCAATTCACCCCTCTCTTGGTTAGCCTTGGGACAGTTCTACTAGGTCTAACAATCTGCACGAACTTTCAATCACTATGAATAGTTAAGATCTCACATCCTAATTTTCTTTATATCCAGGTGGAGAAAGTTTTAAATTCTTCAAATTATTCTTTCTTTTATGCTAGGAATCCAACCTAGGTGAATCTAGAGTAATCATCAAAAATCATAAATCCATATGATTTCTCTCCTAGGCTAGATGTACTAATGGGTTGAAATAGATTCATATGAAGAATTTCTAGTGGCCTAGAGGTGATGATGTCCTTAATTGAATGAAATGAAGACTTAATTTTCTTTCTTAGTTAGCAAGCATCACATAGGTGGTCCTTAGAAAAATCTAACTTGGGTATGCCTCTAACTATGTCTTTCTGAGTAATCTTCATAAGGGTCTTCATACTTGTATGACATAGTCTCCTATGCCATAGCCAGGAATCATCAATAATTATTTTCAAACAGAAGGAATTAGAGTACTCAATATAATTCAAATCAAGCATATAAATATTATTAACTCTTTTTCCTTCTAGAACTAATTTGACATTCAAACTAATCATGCATTTTATGGAAAAAAATTTAATATTAAATCCTTTTTCATATAATTTATTAATGCTAAGTAAATTATGCTTTAAACCATCCACAAGTAAAATATTTTCAATAATAAAATTCTTTGAGTTTTTTATTATATCTTAGCCTACCACTTTCTTGGTGGTGTTATCTCTTAGGGTGACCTTACCTCTTGATCTGGCCTCTTGTGTGATGAACTGCTTTATATCTCTAGTCATATGTCTTGGGCATCTGCTGTCTGGGTACCATATTCTCTCACTAGGCCTTTTGTGAGAGAACTCCTATAAAGTCAATGAAAGGTTAGATTTGGGAACCCTAGTGAGTTTGGGTTCCACCTTATGCTTTGATGAATGGCTTACATGCATGTTATGTTGTGGTGCACATGATTTAGGCCTCCACATCAAATATGTTCTTAGATGTATTGTGCAAGTGTGGGCTATGTGACCTAACATGCCATAAGATTGACACCTAACCCCAGGAAATGAATTTACTAATTTATCTTGGGGGTTGTGCCTCTTTATAGGGATATTTGATGCATGTAGTGATGTGGGGTTATACCAATGTGCTAAAGTAGGTGGAGGTTTATTGTGTTAAAGTGCATGGACGTTTGCTGTTAGAAACTCATTTGCATTATCAAAACTTGTAACTTCTAATTTAATACATGCTCATTATGATATAATTCAGTTATTAATGATTCTATCTATTTATATGAATTTTCTAACTCAAGATGCTTTGATATCAAGGTTTCATATATATTAGTTAAATTAATATGCTTCTTATTTAATACATCAAATTCATCGAGTAAAGACATGTGATTTCTATCTAAAGTAGAAAACTATTAAAAATTTTTGCTTTTTTTACAAAGTAGAAAAATCAATTATTAAGCTAGCATACATCTTCTTAAGCTTCTTATATGAATCATGAATTTTTTTAGATTTAATAAAAAGTTTATCATAGGATAGCTGATATATCTCATCTTGATCTAACTGATCAAGACTATTATTATCCATGAGATACATATTAGTTACCTCCTCCTCTACTTCCTATTTAGATAATTCTGAGACAAAGTCAACCCAAAATGCCTTATGTGGCCATTGCTTCCCATTTTTAAACATTGCCTTCTCTTCACCCTTCTCCTTGATAGGGTGAGTTTTTAAATTGGGTCATTTAGTTTGTAGGTGGAATGGTTTCCTATATTCAAAACAAATTATGTCAGATGACATTTTAAAATTTTTACTATTCTTATCTTTGCTCCATTACTTAGGACAGTTCTGCTTTCTTTTTATAAAGTTTTTGAATTGTTGAAGCATTAGTGTAATATAGTCATCCTCCTCGGCTGCTAGGCTGTCACTATTCGAGTCATTGGCTTTCAAAACCATAATTTTTTTCCTTTTTCCTATCACATGAATCAAGTATTCTCTAACTCACGCCTTACTCATAGGCAATGAGTGAGCCTAGTAAGTTATCAATAGAATACACGTTCAAGTCTTTTGATTCAAAAAATATAGTGACCTTAGCATTATAAGCACTAGGTACAAAACATAAAATTTTGTTAATCTTTTTAGAATTAGAAAGTTCTCTTCCTAATGTATGCATGGATGTCACTATTTGAGTGAATCTAATGTACATTTCAAAAATTGTCTCACAAGGTTTCATGTAAAATAGCTCATAGTCTTGTAGTAGAATGTTCAACCTAGATTGTTTGACCTCACTTCTTCTCTTACATGTGATGCACAGGTTATCCCATATTTCCTTTCCAGTATTACATGTAGACACTCACATGTAATCCTAAGATTTTAATGTATAAAAAAAATAATTCAAGCATTTTACATTTAATTGAGCAAGCTCTCTATCCTCATTACTCCATTCAATGAATAACCAGTTTGAATCATATGCCAAATTATAAAATCAATAGATTGCAAAAATATAGACATGCATATTTTTAAAAATCAAATGGAATATTTTCAAACAGAGGTGGACGAGTTATAGAATAACCCTCAGCAGTATTTATATTACTAAAATATGCTATAAGATCTTTACTTGGGGATTATAAAATCATAAGTTCCAAGACCCGCTCTAATATCACTTAAAAGTTTGGGGAGGTTGTAAGACCTCGTTGAATTATCCCTAGGCACACAAAGAGGGGGGGGGGGGGTTAAATTGGTACTTTTGGAAAAAAATACTCAAAATGAAACCCTTTTTTTTAACCAATATTATGATTAGTTCAAAAAATTAAAGTTTCATCCAGTATGATATTCGGGACAATCAGATTTCATCATTGTCTGTCATATAGTATGATATAGATCGTATAGTATGATTGACCATATTTATTAAACTTTAATTTGATTGACTAGTCATGGGGATTAATTTAAGTAAGATTTTAAATATCGTACAGTATAATTAGTATTATACAGTATGATTAGTTCAAAATTTAAATTTTAAAATACTTAATTTATCCAGCAGCTAGTTTTCCTAATGGAAATAAATCATGCAGTACGATTGAGATCATACAGAATGATTAGTTTAAAATTCTTATAGGTTGTTAGACCTAATAGAACTTTTCCAATGCTAACCAAGAGGGGGGTGAATTAGTAATTAAAAAAAACTCTTGGATTATCAAAAACTGTTATTAGAAAATTTAATCAATGATTCTCACACTATGTTGTTGATTAAATTTTCACAAACTATTTTTCAACCATAGAAATTTAAAATGTGAAAAATAAAATGCAGTAAAAGTAAAGAAATAGAAGAACACCAAATTTTAAAGTGGTTTGGTCCAATAAGACCTACGTCCACTCCCTGGAGACTCCTTCTCCTGGTACTGCACTAAATAATAGTCTCTCCTTTTGCCCCCACAACAAGGCGGAGAAGCCTTTAAAAACTCTCTTCCACCAACCTGATACAGTAGAGAACTGACACCTTTTACACACTTCAAGTGACGGTAGCGTACTAACTCATTCTTTTTCACCCTCCTGGTGAAGGTAGAGAACCTAACATCCTTTTTCACCCTTCTGGTGAAGGCAAAGTACCCAACATTCTTTTTTACCCTCCCGGTGAAGGCAGAGAACCTTGATCAGTCTTGAAAAGCTTCACTTGAGTGACTCCAATGAAGTTGTGAAGAAATTAGAAGAAGAACAAAGAGATCTTCACTTTGGGAAACCTTGTGAATCACTTACAATTCCCTTTCACTTAATCTCTCACGCTCCAATCACAAGATCTCCCTCAATCACACTCTCAAAGGCCACACTTAAGAGAAATTTCAAAGCAAAAAGATTTTAGTGACAATCTTTTGGACTCCTTAAATAAAAAAGACATAAAAAACCATCCAAAAATTGAAAATTATAAGAGAAACGACCTCAGATCATACAGGATGATTATAAATTATCTGTACGAATAATTCAAAATTCATGGGATGATTTGGTACGAACCTTATTTCATACACTGTTAATCATCTATAGGATTTTAAGATTGTTTATACGAACTATTAAAGTTCATCTGGATAATATGGTATGAAGCTCATTTCATACACAGTTGGTTGTCTGTACGATTTCTATATCTATACGAATACTGAATTTCATCTGGATGAACTTGACAAACCTTATTTCTTACACTGTCAATCATCTGTATGATATTTAAAATCATCTATACGAACTGTTCAAATTTATATGGATGAATTGGTACGAATATTATTTTGTACACTATCATTTATCTGTACGATTTTTAAAATCGTCTGTGCGAATAGTTTAAATTTTTTTGGATGAACTGGATGAACCTCATTCATACTCTGTTAGTCATCTGCATGAACTGACATCGTACAGAATAAATAGGATAATTTTTTTTTTCAATTTCAATTTTAACTCTCTCCACTATGTGAACATGCACAATTACCCAATTACAATCACACTCTCTCAGACTCAATAAAATAAAAAATATTGACTTCATTACATGAAATCCTAATATACCCTATCTTGAAGTCTTCAACAGTCTGGAGTAAGATTTTCCTGAAATATTAGTACACACAAAAATAAAAAAAACCTATCCAATGTATGTTAGGAGAAATAATAATAATATCAGAATAATAATTTTTTGTTATCATCAAAATCATATAACATATAATTCAAACTTCATTTTGTTGAGAATAGTGTAAATCTGGTTATTCAAGTGAGTTTTTTATATGAGTTTTTAATGATTACAAATTCTTATTGTTTGCTCTCATTGCTTGTTACGTGTTTCACCTAACAAATATTGGAAATTCTATTTTATGTGTACTAACATGTCTTTCAGGAAATTCACACTCCAGACCACCGAAGACTTCAAATTATTTTGTTAGAGTTTATTGTAAGTGAAGTCTGTAATTTTTTATTTTTCTTTCTTCTGAGAGAGTGTGATTGTAAGTTGGATAACTGTGCATACACACATTGGGGGAGTGAGAAATTTTTTTTTAAACCTAATCATACTGTACGATGTTCTTTCATACTAGACGATTTATTCTCTGTGTCCCTCCAAAATGAAGTTAATTGGTGCCTGACTGAAAAATTTTCTAAGTATATTTTGTACTGTACAAAGTTGGGTCATCCCAAACACCGATTAGAGTACAAAATCAGCTTCATTCAAGCCGTCCTATACGATCCAGTGAGTTTTTTTTTATCTGATTATACGGTACGATGAGGGTTCGTCCTGGACTCCAATCAGAATACAAAAATAGGCCCATCCAGATCGCCCCGTGTGAACGCACCAAATTTGAATTAATCATCCCGTACGAACATGGTTCGTACAGACGCCGATCAGAGTAAGAAATAGGGTTGAAACATAATTGTACAAACGAAGTGTAAGTTATCAAAAAAAATTCTAAACTGATCGTACTGTATGAAGTGAGTTCATAAAGACACCGATCAGAGTATGAAATTGGGTCATCCACGTTCGTACAGATGAATGCCTCATATTTTTTAACTGATTGTATGATACACATATCGATCGTATGGTATGATCCATGTCCGTAAAACATGAAATTTTTAGTTTTTGGATAATTTTTCTTGTCCTTTGTATATAAGGTTCCTAAAAACTAACTGTCTAAGAGTCCTTCCACGAATTTCTCTTGAGTGCTCTTGAGGAGTGTGTTTTGGAGAGTATTTTGAGAGTAGAGTGTGATAGATCTAGTGTAAAGAAATTGTGAGGGGATTCACAAGGTTATCCAACGGTGAGATTCTCTTACTTGTTCTTCAAAGTTTTTCCCAATCTCCTTGAAGACTCTTGCAAGAGGATTATTCAAGAAGGCTTGGTACTCAGCCATCACTAGGAGGGTGAGAAAGGATGCTCAGTACTCTGCCATAACTAGGAGGGTGAGAAAGGATGTTGAGTTCTCTGCCTTCACCAGGAGGATAAAAAAGGATGACGGTTCTCTGCCACAATAGGGATTGGTGGAAGAGAGTTTCTAAGGGCTTCTCTGCCTAGCTGTGGGGGCTAAAGGAGAGTCACATAAGTATAGTGAAATACCTGGAGAAGGAGTCTCCAGGGAGTGGACGTAGGTCTTGTTGGACTGAACCACTATAAAATATGGTGTTCTCTATGCTTGTCTTTATTTATTACTTTTTACTTTCTGCATTGCACTTTATTTTTTTGTGGTTGAAA
Source organism: Dendrobium chrysotoxum (assembly GCA_019925795.1). Lineage (NCBI taxonomy): Eukaryota > Viridiplantae > Streptophyta > Magnoliopsida > Asparagales > Orchidaceae > Dendrobium > Dendrobium chrysotoxum. The sequence continues at coordinate 1,951,265 of CM034309.1, read as the reverse complement.
AATAGTTTTAAAAGTGTTCTGATCGTATGGTATGAACAAAATCGTATAGTATGATATATATATAGTTTTTAGTTAAAAAGTTTTTCAAAATAATCAAGAGAATTTTAAAATAACCAATTCACCCCCCTCTTGGTTAACATTGAGACATAATTAATAGGTCTAATAACCTATTCGTTCTTTCAAGTGGTATCAGAGCCTATTTTGAAAATTACTATTTAAATTACTTTTTGAAATTCGATCATGGCTAATTTTGGAAACCAAAACACTTTAGAAGGTTACTTGATCACTAGACCACCTTTGTTAGATTTCTGAAAAACTCACATGTCTATTTTTTTATAATCTTTTGACTATCACTTGTGGATGTTAGTATAGGATGGTTATACTTCACCTACTAGACTTGTAGATGGCATTAGAGTTGAAACACCATTTGCTGATTGGACTGTAGAAGAAAGAGATTTAGCACAATTAAGTGCAAAATACTTGAATAGCATTTTTTGTGCTCTTAAATCTGAAGACTATGTACGTGTTTTTACTTGTAAATCTAGAAAGAAAATTTGGGATAGAATTTATATTATATATGAAGGTACAAATAAAATGAAGTAAACTAGATTGAATATTTTTTTTCACGACTATGAACTCATTCACATGAAATTGAATGAATCAATCTCTGACATGTATACTTAATTTACACATATAGCCACTTCATTACATGCTTTAGGTAGGAAATTAATGAATGCAGAAAAAGTGAATAAAATACTTCGTTATTTACCTATTACTTATGATGCAAAGATAACTATCATAACAGAATCAAAAGATTTAAATATCTATTCTATTGATAATCTTCTTGGATTACTAATTGCTTACGAGCAATCTGTGACTCAAAGATAGATTGATGCAAGTGACAAACGGAAGGAGAAGAATATAGTATTGAAGGTGGATGGTTCAGATAGTGATCAGTCACTACCTGAGGATGAGAAAGATATTACTTTAATGACAAGGTAATTTAGAAGTTTCCTAAGAAGAAAGCAGAGGAGACGCCAGCAGTAGAACAAGGGTAAGTTCCATAAAAATGCTGAGGCTTCTAATGATGTAATTTGCTATGAATACAGGAAGCCGGGACACATAAAAACTGATTTCTTTAATCTCAAAGCCAATCCTAGCAAGGAGAAAGCCGAGGAGAAACTAAAGGATAGAAGGGGCAAGAAGAGACTACAGCGAGTATTTTGGGCGGACTCAACTTCAGATTCCTCAGAAATAGAACCTGAAGAGGAAATCACTAACTTATGCTTGATGGCTGACAATCTTGATCATTCGGATCAAGAGGAGGTATGTGACTTAAGTTATGATGAATTATTTGAAGTTTCTGAACACATTCATTCTGCATATAGGAAACTAAAGAAATTGCATGCTAAGTTGAATTTGGATTACTTAGAGCTGCAAAAAGAATTTGACATCCTTAGGAAAGACCATACATTAATTGATAGCAATCACATGACTTTGTTGGATAAATTTGATGATTAAAATAAATAGCATGAACTTTTAAAATTATCACATACTGAACTTGAAAAATGATTTCAAAACTTTCATGGATGAATCAGATAGTAGAGAGCATAACTTGAAGATTAAAAATTCGTCTAGAGAGTGCTAATGCATATATTGAAGTTAAGTTGAAAGCACTTGAGGAAAATAGGATTCCACCGAAACTTGAAGATTTTCACAAATATTACCATAAGTCTACTAGTTCAAAATCTAGGAGAAGATCTTATAGTGCACATAGATTGGTAAATCCTTTTCATGGAGTAAAATATTTTTCTTATGGTATGATTGGACATATTTCCCACACTTGTAATATTCATCATATAACACATTTAGTGTGGAGACCTAAGATGCATAAAATACAGCATATCACACATGCATCTGGTTTAAAATTACCAAGAGGTGAACCCAAACTTGTTTGAGTTCCCAGGACTAATATTTGATGATTTTGTAGGAACGCTCTCACACAAGATCTCGTGAGAGCATTTGGTACCTGGACAGCGGCTGTTCAAAGCATATGACTAGAGATACGAATCAATTCATATCACTGGAAGCCAGGAATAGAGGCAAAGTTACACTTGGAGATAATACCACCAAGAGAGTGGTAGATACAGGTATGATTGGAAATTCAAAAAATTTTGTGATTGAAAATATTTTGTTAGTAGAAGGCTTAAAATATAATCTGTTGAGCATAAGTCAACTGTGTGATAACGGTTATAATATTAAATTCTTTCCTACTAGCTGTGTTATTAGTCAAAATGGAATTGTTGTGTTGAATGGTGATAAAGTAAATAATGTGTACATGCTAGATTTGAATTCTGTAAAATCTTCTACTACTTTTTATTTGAAAACTATATCTTATGAGTCATGGTTATGATATAGAAGACTTTGTTACGCTAACATGAGAAATCTTAGGAAAATCACCCTAAAAGAGTTAGTTAGAGGAGTACCCAAATTAGACTTTATAAAAGATCACTTATGTGATGCATGTCAACTAGGTAAACAAGTCAAATCCTCCTTCAATTCAATCAAGGAAGTTAGAACTAGCAAGCCCTTAGAAATTATTCATATGGATCTCTTTGGACCCGTTAGTACCTTAAGTTTAGGAGGGAAATGGTTTGGGTATGTAATTATGGATGATTATTCAAGATTCACATGAATTAGATTTTTAAATCATAAGAGTGAATCATTTGAGGAGTTTAGAGATTTTGCCACTTAGATTCAGAGAAAACTAGGATTTGAAATTGTTACTATCCAAAGTGATCATGGGGGAGAATTTGAAAATAAACTGTTTGATAATTTTTGTAAATATCATAGAATAGATCATAACTTCTCATCTTCTAGGACACCTCAGCAGAATAGAGGAGTTATGAGAAAGAACATGATATTAATTGAAGCTGCTAGAGCCATGTTGGCAGAATATTCACTTCTAAGATATTTTTGGGCTGAAGTAGTTAGTACTGCATGTTATATAATGAATAGGGTGTACATTAGAACAAAATTAAATAAGACACCCTATAAACTTCTTACAAGTAAAATTCCAACCTCTCACACCTACATATTTTTAGATGTAAAGTGTTCATACATAATAATGGAAAAACTCTCTTAGATAAATTTGATCCTAAATCTGATGAAGAAATTTTTCTATGATATTTAAGTGTTGGAAAATCCTATAGAGTTTTTAATAGAAGGACATTGGTAGTTGAGGAGACCACTTATGTTGTTTTTGATGAATTAGATAATTATGGAGGGTCTAGGTTGGATGAAGATGAAGTTGAGGAAATAACCCAAGGACATAAAATTGAAAAAATGGAAGAGAGGGTTGAAAATGAAGAAGAAAAACCATTACCTAGAGAATGGAATTTTCCCAAGAGTCATCCTAAGGAGTTAATTTTAGGAGACCCAACTGAAGGAGTTAAGACTAGGCATGGATTGAGGAAAGAAGTGAATCACTCTGCTTTTATTTCAATAATTGAACCCACTAGTATAGATCAAGCACTTTCAGATGAGTTTTGAATTCTAGCTATGCATGATGAGTTGAATCAATTTGCTAGAAATGATGTTTGGGAATTAGTACAAAGATCGAAAGATCAAAGTGTTGTTGGAATAATGTGGGTATTTAAAAATAAGATGAATGATTCTGGAGTGATTATAAAAAAATAAAGCAAGGTTAGTAGCTAAGGGGTATAATCAAATTGAGGGAATTGATTTTTAGGAGACATTTATCCCAGTAGCCAAACTTGAGGCAGTTAGAGTGCTTTTAACCTATGCTTGTTTTAAAGGGTTTAAGTTGTATCAAATTGATGTAAAGAGTGCCTAAATGGGATGATAAAAGAGGATGTTTATGTTGAGCGACCTCCAAGTTTTGAAAATGCACAATTCCCTAATCATGTTTTCAAATTGAAAAAGGCATTTTATGGACTTAAATAGGCACCTAGAGCTTAGTATGAAAGGCTAAGCACTTTCCTACTTGAACGATCATTTGTAAAAGGGAGTGTGGACACCACTCTCTTTATAAAAGAAGTAGGAGATGAAATACTCATTATTTAAATTTATGTGAATGATATCTTGTTTGGATCTACCGATAGTAATCTTTGTGATGAATTTTTAAAAATAATGAATAAGGAATTTGAGTTACTTTTTGGGGTTTAGCATTAAGCGGGATGAGGAAGGAACCTTTCTAAGCCAGTCAAAATATGTTAAGGACATCCTTAAGAAGTATGAAATGGATAACGCTAAACCAGTGAATACACCCATGAGTTTCTCAGTACAGTTAGATAAGGATCCTAAAGAAAAATTAGTTGATCAAAAGAAGTTTAGATCGATGATTGGATCTTTGCTTTACTTGACAACTAACAGACCCGATATCATATTTAGTGTTTATTTGTGTACTAGATTTCAAGCCGATCCAAAAGAATCACATCTGACTGCAGTTAAAATAATTATGAGATATCTTTGGGGACTCAAAACCTAGGAATTTGGTATCCAAAAAATAGCACTGCATTTGAAATTATTAGATACTCTGATTCAGATTTTGCCGGTTGTAGGGTTGATTAAAAAAGCACTTATGGAACTTGTAAATTTATAAGAAACTCCCTAGTTTCTTGGTCTAGTAGAAAATAGAATTCAGTAGTCCTTTCAACTGTAGAAGTTGAATATATTACCTTAGGAAGCTGTGTTGCACAAATGCTTTGGTTAAAAAAATAATTAATTAACTTAGGATTTTCTTTTGGCACAATTCCTACCTTTTGTGATAACAGTAGTGCCATATGCATTTCAAAGAATCCTATCCAACATTTTAGAATCAAGCATATTGATATAAGGCATCATTTTATTAGAGATCATGTAGCAAAAGGGGAGATTGAAATACATCATGTTGCTACTAAGGATCAACTTATAGATATTTTCAAAAAACCACTAGCTTTTGACACTTTTAGCATTTTAGGTGTGATTGATCTTAATGCATAATGAAAATTTTGCAAACTTATTTTTGTGTGTGATTGTGTGTTTGTTTATGTTAAGTATGTGATAGTTTATGTTATTTTATTTTGTTTTCTTTTGATTGTGTTTAAATGCTTTATATTTCTTTTTATCGTTTGCAATTTAATGAAAAATGAAAATTATTTTACTTTGAAAGGTTTTTGAAGTTTATTATGCACTATTTTTCTTTGTTCTGTTCATACTGTACTAAATTATTTTGTACAATATGAATTCTGTAGCATGTGTATGAAAATTTGTTGAGTTTAGGAGATGAAATAATATTTTTAGAATAGTTCGTACTGTACGATGATGTCGTCGTACTGTACGATATGTACAGATTCGTCTGTATGCATGGGGAAGAGTTTACAGTTTATGTCAGTTATTATTGCTGATCGTACGTACGAATGTGTCATTCATTTGTACGATCAATATAGCTGATTTGGATAAGGACGAACCTAGCCATCGCTGAACAATCTTTAATATTCTGATTGTCCCAGATGAACATGTGTTTGTCTATACGATCGTCCTGTCATATTTTCATACGGACGACCCCAACCGTTTCTTGATGACCATTCATTTTCTGATTATTCCGGACGAAAACCTGTTAGTCTGTACGATCTTGTAGTCAAAAAGTCTATATGAAAGGACACCTCGGGAAGGGTAGTTTACGAAAAGCCATTTCATTTCTGTCCGCTTGTGTTCGTATGTACGAAATATTTCTCATACTGTATGATTTTTCGATCATAAGTATGAACTTGATTTCGTATGGTATGATTTTCCATTTTTCTTTAAATATGAAGGTTTTAGCTGTCATTGTCTCCACATCTTTTACAATCTCCAAAACTTTCTCATTTTGATGGCTAGCAGCAGCAAACGAGCATGAGTTTCTAAGGGATCATCCTCAAGGTCTATGAGAGATGATGATTTTCTTTCAAGAGAAAATGAGTAAGCTTATAATAGGATTGTTTAGCTAAGATTACTACCTCTAGAGTCCTCATTCTAGGAGATTTAGGTTTTTCTGTCATGCCTCTTTTTGCTTCAACTCAACTGTCCTTTATCCTAACCTTAATTCATGCTTACCACAAGGACACCTTTAGACTATTTTTGACCAACATAAAATTTAATGAAGATCATACCATAATATCTTTTTATGTTTTTAAGTAGAGAGTCCAAATCACTAAAGAAGACTTACGAAATATTCTTCATCTTAGGACCTAAGGGGTAAGGGCATACACTATGACTTTTAGATCTGATTTCGACTAGAGTGAAGTAAATCAAGTTCTTAGAGGTATTCGTCAAATCTCTTAAATGTGTATACCCTGCATCAAAATGCTAGGATCATACAACATGTTCTGAGGACTTCAATCATTCCTAAAGCTGGTGATCGTGTGAATATGACCCCTCTTTTGTCCACTGTCACTTATCTAATTATGACTAACAAACCTTTTGATGAAGCCCAACTCATTTTAGACTACCTATATAACCTTTCTGACATTATGCAACCTAATAATAGAAGAAAGAAGAATGTGGCTTTGGGATATTTGGTTACTTATATTCTGGAGAAGAAGTGCAATCTAATCAATCTTAATCCTCCCACCGAATTACCTATTTTCTTCACCAACGCCTCCTTTCGAGCACTATTTCATCAAGATCCAAATACAGAGGGAGATGAGTCTGAAGAAGAAGGGGATGCACCTGCACCTGGTCCCGACCAAAACTTCTATCAAGATATGGTCCAACGCTTTGATCATCTTGATCAAAGATTTGATGATGTTGAAGCACACTTGAAGCTGCAGGATGACAGTTATGCTGAAGATAGAGGGTGGATCTGAGATCAGTTTGAATCAGTGAACATGAATATTGCCACAATCAATAGCTATTTTGTTATGTTCACTGCTCCACCACTATCTCCAGATCAGGGTCCTCCTGATTACTAGTGATGATTTTCTGTATGTTTTGCTTAGTATTTGGTTATCTTTGTTATTCTTCTAGGCTTGATTGTAGTGGTTGTTGTTGTTGTTGGTTATTCTCTGTCTTTGTTGTGGTTGTATCATTGTTGTATTTGCAGGCTTTAATATTTTTGTAAGATGATTTGAATGTAAGCTTGCTTCATGATATATTCAATGGAATGAAAAAGTCATGTTTCTATGCATAGTGCTATATGATTGTGATTATGACTTGAAATATTTTTAAATTTTATCACTCAAATGTAGTTGATTAACTTTATAAAATGTTGGTTGAATTTGGTTTATAATAGTAATCTCTATGTATAATCTAATCTCTCAAAATATTTAAATTACATTATGACTTGGTGTATATTAGAAGATCTTTTTTTTATATTGTTCTTATACATGTATTACTTAGCTTAAATTATTATATATTTTATGTCTAATATTGCTCTTATTTCTATCTCAAAGTGTTCATTATTATATTTGGGTCAAGGGATTGTGTTTTTGGAAAGAAGTTTTTTTAGTAGGCACAAAATGAGCCTAAGAATGAAAAGATGCACAAAGTGTGCCACGAATACAAAAGATGTGCAATGTTCGCCAAATTATAAAGAGACACAAAATTAGCCCAAAATTGACAAAATGCACAAAGTGTGCCATTCAATTTGAAAAGATGCGCAATGTCACCAATTATTCTTTCCTTTATCATTTTCTCAATTACCCTAATCAATGATTGTCACAATTGAATTAGAAAATTATTAATTTTATTTCATCATTTATGCAACAGTTGTGATTACATAATACATCTATTATATTACTGACATAGATCAACTTCTCTTATCCTAGTTATTCTGTGATTTAAAACATTTGAGTCCTTACTTTTTACATCTGATTTTAATATTTTAGTCAAAATTCATTTAACATTATCTTAATCATCAACTACTTTGATAGTTACCCTTTTTTGTTGTTGTCAAAAGGGGGAGTTCGTTGTTTGTTTGTTTATTTATGTTATGTGTTTGTTTGATCATATTGCATGTTGTGTATGTGTAATATTTGTGTATGGTTCTATTTTTCTCGAATTTGTGTTGTGATGGCACCCCTTGTGTTTGATAGATCATTCATTTAGGGGGAGCTTACTTTTAGGGGAAGCTAAGGAGAAAATTTATGTTTACTTGTTAACTCAAACAATAATTATTTTACCATCATTAAAAAAAGGAGATTGTTGAGAATAGTGTAAATATGGTTATTCAAGTGAGTTTTTTATGTGAGTTTTTAATAGTTACAAATTCTTATTATTTGATCTCATTGCTTGTTTATTATTTCTCTTAACAAATATTGGAAATTCTATTTTATGTGTACTAACATATCTTTCAGGAAATTCACACTCAAGACTGCCGAAGACTTCAAGTTATTTTGTTAGAGTTTATTGTAAGTGAAGTCTGTAATTTTTTTTTTCTTTCTTCTGAGAGAGTGTGATTGTAAGTTGGATAACTGTGCACACACACATTGGGGGAGTGAGGAAATTTTTTTAACCTAATCGTACTGTACGATGTTCTATCGTACTAGACGATTTAATCTCTGTGTCCCTCCAAAACAAAGTTGATTGGTGCCTAACTGAAAAAGTTTCTAAGTACATTTCATACTGTACAAAGTTGGGTCATCCCTGATGCCGATCAGAGTACAAAATCAGCTTCGTTCAAGCCATCCCATACGATCCAGTGAGTTTTTTTTTATCTGATCGTATGGAACGATAAGGGTTCATCCTAGACGCCAATCAGAGTATGAAAATAGGCCCGTCCACCGTACAAACACACCAAATTTGAACTGATCATCTACGAACATGGTTCATACAAACGCCGATCAGAGTACGAAATAGGGTTCGAACGCAATCTTACAGACTAAGTGGAAGTTATTGGGAAAAATTCTGAACTGATCATACAGTACGAAGTGAGTTCGTACGGATGTTGATCAGAGTATGAAATTGGGTCATCCATATTCGTACAGGCAAATGTTATATATTTTTTAACTGATTGTATGGTACGAATATCAATAGTACGGTATAATCCATGGACAGTTTTTCTTATCCTTTGTATGTAAGGTTTCTAAAAACTAACTATCTAAGATTCCTTCCACAAATTTCTCTTGAGTGCTCTTAAGGAGTGTGTTTAGGAGAGTGTTTTGAGAGCGGAGTGTGAGAAATCTAGTGTAAGGAAATTGTTAGTGGATTCACAAGGTTATCCAATGGTGAGATTCTCTTACTTGTTCTTCAAAGTTCTTCAAAATCTCCTTGAAGACTCTTGCAAGAGGATTGTTCAAGAAGGCTCAGTAATCTACCATCATCAGGAGGGTGAGAAAGGATGCTTGGTACTTACCATCACGAGGAGGGTGAGAAAGGACATTGGGTTCTCTACCTTCACCAAGAGGGTGAAAAAGGATGACGGTTCTCTACCGCACCAGGGATTGGTAGAAGAGAATTTGTAAGGGCTTCTCCGCCTAGCTGTGGGGGCTAAAGGAGAGTCACTTGAGCATTGTGCAATACCTAGAGAAGGAGTCTCCAGGGAGTGGATGTAGGTCTTGTTGGATCGAACCACTATAAAATCTGGTGTTCTTTGTGGTTGTCTTTATTTATTGCTTTTTAATTTCTACATTGCACTTTATTTTTCTGTGGTTAAAAAATAGTTTTAAAAGTGTTCTGATCATACGGTACGAACAAAATCGTACAATATGATATATATATATATATATATATATATATATATATATATATATATATATATAGTTTTTAGTTAAAAGAGTTTTCAAAATAATCAAGAGAATTTTAAAATAACCAATTCACCCCCCTCTTGGTTAACATTCGGATATAATTAATAGGTCTAACAACCCATTTGTTCTTTCATATTTCTAAGTTTTAACAATCTCCCCCTTTTTGATGATGGTAAAATAATTATTTTTTAAATTAACATTAAAAGTTTTTTTTTTCTCCTAAGCTCCCCCTCAATGAATGCTTAATTAAAAATAAGGGATTAAACTTGGTCTGAAAAACTTATGACCAAAAAATGAATTCAAAATCAAAACAAAAGAAATTCAAAAACAAAACACACACAATAAACACACAATCATACGATAATCACGATAATAAAATAAATAAACATATAATAAAACAATGACTCCCCCGATGCAAAATATATAATAACTCAATGACCCGATGATCACGAATCACAAAATACAATAACAAACCGATGCAAAAAATAATGATGATGAAACAAATAATAATGATGACTCCCACATTTGACAATAGCAAAAAGGAAGGAAGTCCTTGAGAGAGTTAGTTAGTATTGACTAATCTCATAGATGATGAAGAAGAAAAATTTAACCTATTTGCAAAAATAACATTAACAGCCAGATATTAAAAAGAAAGTCTCATATTTTAGATTAAAGAATAATTAAGATAAAAAAGTCAACCAGATTTAATGTTTGTTCTATATCTATTAAACAAAATAATCATTGCAAAAAAGATTTAAATAAAAGATCAATTAGTTTCAAATTCAATAGTTGAGATCAACGTTTATTGTATGGAATTTTGTAATAATCATTTCAACTTTTGGCATGCTTTGTACATCCTTTTAGTTTAGGCTAATTTTATGCCTCTTTTTCATTTTTGGCGAGCATTGCGCATCTTTTAAGATTGTGGCATATTTTATGCATCTTTTCGAATTTGAGTTAATTTTGTGCCTCTTTTCATTTTGTTCTTCCCGATATCAACAATTCTTAAAACAAAACCCAATAATTAATAATGAAATCATCAAATTGGATAAGAAAATTAATTCATCTTTTTGCAATAATTTTTAGAAAAAAAAAAATTATAGGAACAAGAAAAAGATCTCCTTATCTATATCTAATCACAATTTGATTTAAATTTTGAGAATTTCAAATTTTGCAAGGAGATTAAGTTGTAGTGCAAAATATATTAAAATTTCATTTTATAGATCAACTATATTTGATTAATCTATAGGAACTGAGAAAAATTTAAGGGCATTAAAACCAAAAATAAGAGAAATATTATTTCATAATTTTTAAGAAAATAGACTAAAATAATGCATACATCAACAAAAGAAAATGCAGATACAACTAAAAAACAAGAGTACATTTGAAATAAGGCATACATATGAAAACAAAACAAAGCTTACATCAAGTATAACAGAAAAATAGCACTAATAAGGTGGAGGATTCTGATTTGGAGGTGGCTGAGGAGGGTTGAACACTGAAAAGTAGTTGTTGATTGTAGCTACTTGAGTATTTAGGGAGTCAAACTGTCCTCTCACTTAGCCCATATCTTCATGATATCTCGCATCATGCTGATCTAGGCGAGTCTCAATATGATCAAATCTTTGATCAAAGTGAGACTTAAGTCGGTCAAAATGCTGGACCATTTCTTTATAGAAATGTTGCTCAGGTCATGGAGCAGGTGTAGGTGCTGGAGCCTCTTCTTCTCCAATGTCAACTTCCTCTTCCCCTTGATCCAGATGAAAAAGTGAACGAAATTAGGCATTGGTGAAATAACATCAAAGTTGATTTGGAGGATCAGGCTGAACCAAACTGTATTTCTTTTTGAGGATATAGGGAATCAAATATCCTAAAGCCACATTTTTCTTCCTTCTGGTGGTAAGAAGTCTAATATCAATCAGATTATTAATGTAGTCTAGAATCAGTTGGGCTTCATCAATAGGAGTGTTTGTCATTATAAGATGTGTGACAATAGACAGCAAAATAGTAAGGTTGATATGATCACCAGCTTTAGGGATAATCGATGTTCTCAAAATGTGCTAGATGATCCTGGTATTTTGGTTTAAGGTGTGCATACGAGGTTGTTGGTAGACGGAAGGTGTACCTCTAAGGGTTTAATTTATAGTTGACCAGTCAAAATCCTCTCTAGATGTCATTGTGTGTGCCCTTACACCTTCAATTCTAAGGTGTAAGTAGGTGCCTAAATATTCCTTAGTTATCTCTACCCTCTGTTTAAGAATATAAGATGACATAACTGTGTGGTTCTCCCTCATTTTCAAATTGGCCAGAAAAAGGTAAAAAGTTTTAGAATGAAAGGCGTGGATTAGTGTGAGAATGAATGCAAATTGGGTAGATTTAAAGAGTGGCATTACTAAGAAGTTGATGTCTTCTTAAATCAGAAGAGGTGAAGTAGTTATTTTTGCTTCGATGAAGCGATCATATGCAGCTTCATTTTCTTTTAACAGAAAATTTTTGTCTACTTGACATGATCGAGAAGAAGACCCTCTTTAGAGTCAAGCCCGTTTGCCGTTGGTACTTGCCATTTGAACACAAGAAGGTTTGAAAGCGATTGAATGGTGAAATATTCAAAGAATGGCTTTCAATTTAAAGAAATAAGGCTTGATAGTACTGTACAATATGAGGTTCGTACATGCGATATTTACTTTATCCAGTATGAAAAATATTTCATACAGATCAACGAAAATGGTCAAAAATAGTTATGTTGATGAAATGACTTTTCATAAACATAATTTACGAGGAGTCGTATCATATGACTTTTTGACCAAAATGATCTTACAGACAGACACCTGTTTGTTTAAGATGAATAGGCAATAATTTTGTACCTAACAGTTCAGATTGTCCATATATAAACTGACAACACTATCGTACAGACGTTCTGAATTTTGTACATATGATATTTAAAAATCCATTTTCATATAGATGAAAAATACACTATTCGTATAGACGATGACATCATCATACAGTATGATATGTTTAAGAAAAATCACATTTTCATCTCACCAACTCAGAAGAAAAAAAATACCATGTAACAACTATGGAGTTCATATAGTATGAAAGTGTTTCATACAATATGAATGCGAAAGAAACTTAAGATATGATAAACACAACACTTTTCCAAAAACAAATCAACCAAGAATCGTGAGATTCAAAAATGAAAACAAAGTCATTGAAATCAAAAACAAAAAAAAGATAAACAAGACATGAAAATCATAAATCTATTACAAATCAAACAAAACCAATTACTAACACAGAATAAAACATAAGCATGAACAAAAAGATTGAACACAAATAACATTTGTAGAAATATAATTATCAAGCATGAATATCAATCACACATAATCTGGTTCTTAAGGTGCTAAATATTTAAAAAGCCATTGTCTTATGAAAATATCTGAAAATTGATTTTCAGTTGCTACATGATGTAGCTCAATTTCTCCTTTAGAGACATGATCCCTAATGAAGTGATACCTAATATCTATATGCTTAGTCCTGGAGTGTTGGATAAGAATCTTTAAAATATAAATAGCACTTTTATTATCACAAAAAATTGGAATAGTGCCAATTAAAAAACCTAAGTACAGTAGTTATTATTATTTTAACCATAGAACTTGTGCCACATAACTCCCTAATGTTATGTATTCTGCTTCAACAGTAGCAAGAGCTACTGAATTTTACTTTCTGCTAGACCAAGAGACTAAGGAGTTCCCTATAAATTGATAAGTCCCAGAAGTACTCTTTATATCAACCCTACACCCTGCAAAATCTGAATCAGAATTTCTAATGATTTCAAAAGAGGAGCTATGCCTAGGATACCAAATTTCTAAATTTTGAGTTCCTAAAAGATATCTCATAATTCTTTTAATAACAGTCTGATGAGATTCTTTTGGATCAGCTTGAAATCTAGCACACATATAAATACTAAATATGATATGAGGTCTGCTTGTAATTAAGTAAAGCAATGATCCAATCATCCCTCTAAATTTCTTTTGATCAACAGATTTGCCTTTAGCGTCCTTATCTAATTACACTAAAGAACTCATCGATGTACTTATTAGTTTAGCTTTGTCCATTTCATATTTCTTAAGGATGTCCTTAATATATTTTGACTAGCTCAAAAATGTGCCATCCTCTTTATGCTTTTTGCTAAAACTAAGAAAGTAACTCAAGTCTCCCATTAAACTCATTTCAAATTCACTACTCATTATTTTTGAAAAATCATTACAAAGATTTTTATTAGTGGATCCAAATAAGATATCATCAATATATATTTGAATAATGAGTATATTATCTCCTATCTTTTTTAATAAGAGAGTGGTGTCCACACTTCCTTTAACAAATGATCTTCTTAGTAGGAATGTGCTTAGCCTCTCATACCAAGTACTAGGTGCCTATTTTAGTCCATACAATGCCTTTTTCAATTTAAACATGTGATTAGGGAATTTTAACATTTTAAAACTTAGAGGTTGCTCAACATAAACATCCTCTTGTATCAACCCATTAAGAAATGCAAACATAACATCCATTTGGAATAATTTAAAACCTTTAAAATAAGTAAAGGCTAGTAGCACTCTTATCGCTTCAAGTTTGGCTATTGGGGCAAAAGTTTTTTTCAAACTTAGTTCCTTCAATTTGATTATACCCCTTAGCCACGAATCATACCTAATTTCTAATCACTACACCTGAATAATTCATTTTATTTTTGAACACCCACTTAGTTCCTACAATACTTTGATTTTTAGGCCTTTCGATCAATTCCCAAATATCATTTCTAACAAATTGATTTAATTCTTCCTGCATGGCCAAAATATAAAATTCATCTAAAAGTGCTTGATTTATATTAGTGGGTTTAATCATTGAGATAAAAGCTGAGTGGTTTACTTCTTTGCTAAGTTCATGCCTAATTCTAACACCTTCACTTAGTTTACCTAAAATCAATTGTTTAGGATGACTTTTAGAATATTTCCATTCTCTAGGTAATTCTTTTTCTATTTCAACCATTTCCTCAAGATTTGTATTTTCAATTCCTTGGGAGATCTATTCAACATCTTCTTCCTCTAAATTAGACCCTTCAAAAAAATTAGATTCATTAAAAACTATATGAGTGGTCTCCTCAACTACTAAAGTCCTTCTGTTAAAAACTCTATAGGATTTGCCAACATTAGAATATCCAAGAAAAATTTCTTCATCAAATTTATGATCAAATTTTCCTGAAGGAGTTTTAACATTATTATGAATGAACACCTTACATCCAAAGATATGTAAATGTGACAGGTTAGGTGTTCTCCCCTTAAGAAGTTCATCGGGTGTCTTGTTCAACTTAGATTTAATATTCACCGTATTCAGAATATAACATGCTGTACTAATCGCTTCAGTCCAAAAATATTTAGGAAGTGAATATTCATCCAATATAGCTCTAGCAGCTTCTATCAATATTTTGTTCTTTTTTTTCAACAACCCCATTCTATTGAGGGGTCCTAGAAGTTAAAAAGGTATGATCTATTCCTTACGCCTTACTAAAAACTTCAAATTTTTTATTTTTAAATTCTCATCTATAATCACTTTGTATTGTAAGAATTTCACTTCCTCTGAATCCAAGTAAATTTTTTTTTAAACTCAACAAATAATTCACTCTTATGTGATAAGAATCTAATCCAAGTGAATATTGCATAATCATCAACAATTACATACCCATAATCTTTCCCTCCTAGACTTACAGTGCTAACTAGCCCAAAAAGATTCATATGAAGGACTTCTAATGGTTTGCTAGTTCTAAGGTCCTTAATTGAATGAAAGGAGGATTTGACTTATTTTCTTAATTGCATGCATCACACAGGTGATCCTCAGTGAAGTCTAATTTGGGTATACCTCTAACCAATTCTTTTTGAGTAATTTTTTAATATTTTTTATGTTTGCATGACAGAGTCTTCTATGCCATAACCAAGATTTATCAACAATAATTTTCAGGAAAAAAGCATTAGAAGATCGAACACTATTTAAATCAAGCATGTATTTATTATTTACCCTATTTTCAAGCAAAAACTCACTTCCATTAAAGCCCTTATCACAAAGTTAACTAATGCTAGGCAAGTTATATTTCAAGCCCTCAACTAATAAAGCATTTTTTAATAAAGAAATTCTTTATGTTACTAATCATACCTGTACCTACCACTCCCCTAGTGGTATTATCTCCAAGTGTTACCTTGCCTCCATTCTTGGCTTCCAACGATATGAATTGAGTTGTATCTCCAGTCATATATTTCGAACATCCGCTGTCTAGGTACCAAATGCTCTCATGAGGTCTTGTATAAGAGCATTTTTATAAAAATATCAAACATTTATCTTGGGAACCCAAATAAAATTGGGTTCACCTCTTGGCAATTATAAATCAGATGTATGCTTGATATGCTATGTTTGATATATCTTAAGTCTCCACACTAAATGTGTTTTAGTCTAAATAGTTCAAGTGTGGGAAATATGCCCTAACATGCCATATGAAAAATATCTAACACCAGAAAAAGAATTTATTAATCTATATGAATTATAATGTCTCTCCTCGGTTTTGACTTTATATGCTTTTACATAAACTTATAAAATTATTCAAGTGTGGGAGCCGTTCTATTTTTTATTATAACTTTCATTTTTATTTCTAGATATGAGTTCACATTTTTCAAAATCAAATTTTTAATTTTTAAATCAATTTTCTTATGTTCAACTTCACCCATAAAAACTTTTAAATCATTTTGAAGCTCACTATATGATGTTTTCAATTATTCATGCTTCTTATTCAAATCATCAAATTCATCCAATAAAGCCATATGATTGCTATCTATGTCTGAATGATCTTTCCTAAGATTTTCAAATTCTTTTTGTAAATTCAAATGCTCAAGGTTAAGATTAGCATGCAATTTTTGAGTTTCCTATATGCAGTATGGATTCTCTAAAAAATTGCAAATAGTTCTTTATAGGATATATTACATACCTCATCTTGATCTGAATGATCAAGATTATCTTCCGTCAAGCACAAATTTGTGACTTCCTCTTTTGTTACTATTTCTGATAAGTCTGAAGCTGAGTTAGCCCAAAAAGCTCTCTACAATCTTTTGTTGCCCTTCCTAACATGGTTTTCTCCTCAACTTTCTCCTTGCTAGGATTAGCTTTGAGATTTGGGCAGTCGGTCTTAATATCTCTAGGCTTCCTGTATTCATAACAAATGACATCATTTAAAACTTTTGCATTTTTATTGAATTTACCTTTGTTCCAATGCTAACGTCCTCGTTGCTTCCTTCTAAGAAAACTTTTGAATTTCCTCATAATTAGTGTAATATCTTCTTCATCATTAGGCAGTGATTGATCACTTTTTGAATCATCCACTTTCAATGTAATGTTCTTTTCTTTTTGCTTTTCACCTGCATCAATATTGTTGATATTATCTATATCATGACCCATTCTAGAGATTTTGATGATAACAAACATATGCTTGGATGTTCTAATTTTTGTGATAAGTATTTTAGATATAATGATTTGATGGATATGCATTATAATTTTAATTTGAGTTGAAAGAATTCAAGATGGATCAAGATGGAAAGCTTGAATATTTTTATGTAGGAGTGTGTTAGTGGTTCATTAGTATTTACTTGCATGGTTTAATTTGCTCACATTTAAACATCTATTAAAATTATTTCTAAATTATTAATGATCTATAAGATTCTTTAATTAAATTTTATATGTATCATTAATTACATAGAATTTATCAAAAATACAAAAAGATACTTAATTAAGGTAAATGAATAAATTTTTACAATAAAATTCTATTACTTGTTTCATATCAATTTACTGTTGTATGATTAATTTAATCTAAATTATATCATATTATTATATGAATATTTAATATATCTTTAGAAATATAAAAATATGCATGAGTTCTTAGTTTGCTAAATATGATATTATTGTAATCGACACGTGGTATGATTATTATTTCATTAGCTTGTTTGGATTTTGTAGATATACATTAATAGGTTATATGACCTGTTTGGAGCTATATTTAATTTACTATGATTTTCTACACATTAGCCGATTTTAATACTATTTACTGGGTAGCCATTTTTGCCTTATTTTTGGATGTATATGAAGACTTTTTGACTTATCCGTGTGACTAGCCATTTTATAGCCGTTTGGAACTTATATTTCTTTAATATAAATGAATTCTTTGTCAAATATAATATTTTTTAGATAATAAATTAATAGTAGATTAATAGTTTTATTGAAACTTTGCTTTACTTTCCCTTTCTCTTTAAATACCACTCATCCTCTTCATATGAGGGTAATTCAAGAGAGAAACTCTAGCATTTTTCTTCATTTCTTTCTTCTTCCTTACATGCTAAATCTTGAGAGGAGAAACTTCGATTTTCATTCCAAGAGCTCTTTTTGTGAGATCAAATTCTTGGTTGGAAGGTTTCAACGCACTAAATCTAGTAACGTCTCTTGAAGTTCTTGATTTTTTTTTCTTCTTCTAAATATTCACTTTCTGATCTATTAGTTTTCATCATATATACTCTCTTGAAAATATTTATCATTTGATGAAATACTAGTTGGGAATGTTATTTTAAGTTTTATATGTGAAATCTTTTAAATTCATAAAAGATAACAAAGCAAGTATTTTAGTTTTCGTTTATGTGGCATAGATTTGCATTTCAATTCTAATTTTCTTAAAAGTATTATATTTAAAGAGTTATAGTTTAAATCAGTAAGAAAATATTTTTATTTAAAATATTATTCATATTTTTATCAAAATATAAATCTATCTTAAAGTGAGCAAATTTTATATTCCATTTGCAAGTAGTGAGGTGATTAAAATTAATTTGTAAGATCACCTAAAATATTTTGGTCATTTTATTGCAAGATATTTTGAGCTTGTATTATTTACATCAAGTTGTAATTTTCTTTTTCTTGATCTAAGCCATTTGGCTTAGTGAAGCTTAACTTGTAATTAAATTGGGTTGTACTCGCTGGTGTAGGAGAGTACTTAGGTTGTAAAGAAATTCTTTGGTTAAAAAAGTGAGGTTTGTAAGGCGAACATGGATTAGTGGTTTCTAGCCCAAAAGTTGGCTAGCGTGGACGTAGGTCGGATTGGAATCCGGGCCTGAACCACGTAAAAATCTTGAGCCTCTTATTTTCATTTCTTGCATCAATTTTTATTTAACATTTTCATAAAAATTTATGTGTTTATTTATTCATTTTAAAATAGCTTTAAAATTATTTTAATTGCCTTCTTTTATTAAAAATTTTAAGAACCCCAATTCACCCCCCCTCTTGGGGTGCCATAGTTATCCAACAATTGGTATCAGAGCCTTGGCTCTTTTTATTTTGTCTTAACATCCTAGAGTAGATCCACTTATAAACTATGGCATAAGGTTTTTCTAAGGGTTCACTTTTCGAAGGACAATCTTCTCATCGACCAACATTGCTAGATAATGTTCCTTTTGATTATTGGAAAAATAGAATTAGTACGTTCTTAAGAGGACAAGACTCTCGTATGTGGTACATGCTTACACACCAATATCATACACCCACTAAAGAAATTAATGGAATTAAAATTGAAAAATCTTTTGATGAATGGATTGCATTAGAGAGAGAGAGAGTTAGATGAGTTAAATGCTAGGGCTTGTAATACTTTGCATTATACACTTCTTCCAGATGATTATATGAAAATTTCCATGTTAAATTTTGTAAAAGAAATTTGGGATAAATTATTTATAACTTATAAAGGTACAAGTGAGGTTAGAGATGCACACATAAATAGAGTTATTCATGAATATGAATTATTTCGCATGTCACCTTCTGAATCTATTTATGATATGTATACAAGATTTATGAAAATAATTAATACATTACATTCTCTTGGAAGAACATATAAGAATCAAGACTTAGTCTATAAGATTCTTAGATGCCTTCCCAAAGAATGGGATGCTAAAGTAACTGTAATTAGTGAGGCTAAAGATTTATCTACATATCCACTTGATCAGCTTTTGGGTTCTTTGATACACATGAACAGATTATAGCTCAAAGGGATAAGTTGGATAGCTCTTCTAAGAAAGAGAAGGAGAAAGGTAAAACCATTGCCTTACAGGTTAATGATAATGATGAACCTAATTCATCAAGCTCTAATGAAGATAGTGGTGAGGTGGCCATACTTTTAAGAAGACTTGGAAGCCTACTAAGGAAGAAAAACTAAAGGTATAAAAAATCCAAAAATTATAAATTTCAAACTAAGAAATTTCCTGCAGGAGAAGGGATTATTTACTACCATTGCAAGAAACCTGGACATATAAGAGGAGATTGTCTAGATCTTATTGACTCAAAGAAGAAAGAGATGGATATAGAGAGAAAGAGTGACAAGAAAGAAAAGAAGTATTTTAAGAAGAAGAAGAAGAAGAAGGCTCTATGGGCCAACCCAGATTTAGATGAATCAAGTTCATCAGATGAAGAGGTGAACATTTATCTTATGGCAGGAGAAGAACCTGATTGTGATTCTCAAGAGGTACGTAACGATATATCTTATGAAGAGTTAGATGATGCATTTAATGAATTAATTGTTGAATATAAAAAATTAAGAAGAAAATATAATGTTTTAGAAAAAGAGCATAAAAATTTAGATATTCTTTTTAATGATTTAAAAATAAATGTAATGATTTAAAAAATAAAAATAGTTCTTTATTAGATCGTTCTTTACTTGTTTGCAAACTTGAAAGAGAAAATATTCTTTTAAAAGTAAAATTAGATTTATGCATGAAATCACAAGTTCATTATAGAGTTTCATCTAATACTATATCAAATAAAAATTCTACTTATATGTCACATCATACTAAGCCATATGCAAACACTAATATTTGGTGTTATTATTATGGTACAAAAGGACACATCTCATTTAATTGCTATGCTCGTAGATCATAAAATACTAAACAATCATCTTTTATATGGGTTCCAAAAAATACAAGTGCTTCTTATACCATACATAATAGATATCATACTACTCATTTAGAATGTGGACACAAAAATATTTGGGTTCCAAAAGTTAATATTTGATTTTTTTTATAGGAATGCCTTCAAAGTAAAATCAATGAAGGCATGTGGTACTTGGACAGTGGATGCTCAAGACATATGACGGGCGATAAAGCAAAATTCTCTACATTAGAACCAAGTGATGGAGGATATGTTACATATGAAGATAATACAAAGGGAAAGATCATTGGTATTGGATTCATATGTAAGAACTCTATTACTTTAGAAAAAGTCTTATTTATTTCTGGTTTAAAATATAACTTAATATCAATTAGTCAATTATGTGATAAAGGTTTAAATATTTCTTTTTATGCTTCATATTATATTATTAAAAATAATGAAGCTATTTTACTTATTAAAAATAGACATAAAAATATTTATTTAATTGATTTAGAGAATACAAATGATATTAATTTAAATTTACTTTGCATGAAATCTATAAAGGATGATGCTTGGTTATGGCATAGAAGGCTATGTCATGCTAATATCCACACTTTAAATAAAATTTCTAAACTTGATTTAGTAGTTGGTTTACCAAAAATTAATTTTCATTTTGATTCTATATGTGTTGCATGCATTTTTGGTAAACATATGAAAAGTTCATTCAAGAGTAAAAATATAGTTTTTACAAGTATACCTTTGGAATTATTACATATGGACTTATTTAGGCCAATTAATACAACTAGTTTAGGTGGTAAAAATTATGGATTTGTTATAGTAGATGATTATTCAAGATACACTTGGGTATTATTCTTAGCTAATAAAAATAATGCATTTGATGATTTTAAAAAATTTGCTAAATATATTTAAAGAGAACAAGATTATTTGATTCATAGAATTCAAACAGATCATGATGGAGAATTTGAAAATAAATCATTTGAAAATTATTGTGATAAAAATGGAATTAAACATAATTTTTCAGCTCCTAGGACTCCTCAACAAAATGGTGTAGTTGAAAGAAAGAATCATACTTTGGTTGAATTAGCAAGATCAATATTAGATGAATATAAACTTCCAATGTATTTTTGGGCAGAAGCAATAAATACAGCATGTTATGTTACTAATAGAGTTTAATTAAGGCCTATTCTTAAAAAGACCCCTTATGAAATATTTTTTGAAAAGAAACCTAAGATTAGTCATTTACATATTTTTGGTTGTAAGTGTTTTATTTTAAATAATGACAAGGATCCTTTAGGTAAATTTGATATTAAATCTGATGATGGTATATTCTTAGGATATTCAATTTTTGAAAAATCTTTTAGAGTTTTTAATAAGAAAATATTAATTGTTGAAGAATCCGTTCATGTAATTTTTGATGAAAATCCTATAGATTTAATAAGAAATGATTTGAATGATGATGATATTGAGAATATAAAAAAAATAAATTTGGAGGAAAAAGAGGATGATTCATTGCCTAAAGAATGGAGATATAATAGAAATCATCCAAAAGAATTAATAATTGGTGATCCTTCTCAAGGTGTTAAGACTAGGAGAAACCTTAGAGATGAGGTAGAGAATTCTGCATTTCTATCAGAAATTGAACCTAAAAATATAGATGAAGCTTTACAAGATAATTTTTGGATAATTGCTATAGAAGAGGAACTTAACCAATTTGTAAGAAATGATGTTTGGGAGTTAGTCCCAAGACCTCATGATCAAAATATAATTGGAACTAAATGGGTATATAAAAATAAGCTAGATGACTCAGGAAGTATTATTAGAAATAAAGCTAGATTAGTTGCACAAGGGTACATACAAATAGAAGGAATAGACTTTAAAGAATATTTTGCACCCGTAGCAAGACTAGAGGCCATTAGATTACTTTTTGCATTTGCTTGTTTTAAAGACTTTAAATTTTTTCAAATGGATGTTAAAAGTGTATTTTTGAATGGGTATATTGATCAAGATGTTTTTGTAGAACAACCACCAGGTTTTGAAAATATTAATTCTCCTAATCATATGTATAAATTAAGTAAAACAACTAGATTCTGCCACATTCATATGTCAAACTAAGTACATAAATGAATTATTAGAAAAATTTGATATGAAGATATTCAAATTAAGTAAAACTCCTATAAGTCCATCAACTAGATTGGATTTAGATGAATCAGGAAAATCAATAGATCAAAAGCTTTATAGGAGTATGATAGGTTCATTTTTATATCTTACTGCTAGTAGGCCTGATATTATGTTTGTCGCATGTTTGTGTGCAAGATTTCAAGCGAATCCTAAGGAATCACACTTAATAGCAGTTAAGCGAATATTTCACTATTTGATAGGAACTCCTAAGTTAGGCTTATGGTAGCCCAAAAACTTATTATCATGTAATTTAGTTGCATATTCTGATGCATATTATGCTGGTTATAAGGTTGATAGAAAAGTACATATGGAACATGTCAATTTTTAGGATCATCACTCATTTCTTGGTCTTCTAGAAAACAAAATTTTGTTGCTTTATCCACTGCTGAAGCAGTATATAGCTGCAGGTAATTGTGTTGCTCAAGTTTTATGACTAAAATAACAATTAGAAAATTTTGAAATTAATCTTAAAAATATTCCATTTAAATGTGATAACACAAGTGCTATTAGTTTAACAAAAAAATCCTATACAACATTCCCGAACGAAACACATAGAGATTAGACATCATTTTATTACAGATCATGTTAGTAAAGGTGATGTGGATATAGATTTTATAAACACAGATTCTCAAATAGCTGATATTTTTACAAAACTTTTAGCTGAAGAGAGATTTTGAATGTTAAGACGTATGCTTGGAATGCTAGACCCTAACATTTAAATTTCTTATTTTTTTTAATTCTTTTTGATGTTGTCAAAGGGGGAGAAGAATTATATATGTTGATCATAATTCTTTTACATGCATATATTTAGGGGGAGAATTATTTTTTTAATTAGCATTCAAAAATATTTCTTAATTATTATATATATTTTTCTAATGCTTAAAAGTTATGATAAAAGGTTAATTTGCACCTTTATTATAACTATACCCAACATAAGTTTGTCATCATTAAAAAGGGGGAGATTGTTGATATTATCTATATCATGACCTATTTTAGAGATTTTGATGATAACAAACATATGCTTGGATGTTCTAATTTATGTGTTAAGTATTTCAGGTGTAATAATTTGATGGATATGCATGATAATTTTAATTTGAGTTGAAAGAATTCAAGATGGATCAAGATGGAAAGCTTGAAGATTTTTATGTAGGAGTGTGTTAGTGGTTCATTAGTATTTATTTATATAGTTTAATTTGCTCACATTTAAACATCTATTAAAATTATTTCTAAATTATTAATGATCTATAAGATTCCTTAATTAAATTTTATATGCATCATTGATTACATAGAATTTATCAAAAATGCAAAAAATACTTAATTAAGGTAAATGAATAAATTTTTACGGTAAAATTCTATTACTTGTTTCATATCAATTTACTGATGTATGATTAATTTAATCTAAATTATATCACATTATTATATGAATATTTAATATATCTTTAGAAATATAAAAATATGCATTAGTTCTTAGTTTGCTGAATATGATATTATTTTAATCGATACGTGGTCTGATTATTATTTCGTTAGATTGTTTGGATTCTGTAGATATAAATGGATAGGTTATACGACCTGTTTGAAGCTATATTTAATTTATTATGATTTGCTAAACATTAGCCAATTTTAATACTATTTGCTGGGTAGCCATTTTTGCCTTATTTTTGGATATATATGAAGACTTTTTGACTTATCCATGTGACTAGCCATTTTATAGTCATTTGGAACTTATATTTCTTTAATATAAATAAATTATTTGTCAAATATAATATTTTTTAGATGATAAATTAATATTAGATTAATAGTTTTATTTAAACTTGGCTTTACTTTCCCTTTCTCTTTAAATACCACTCATCCTCTTCATATGAGGGTAATTTAAGAGAGAAACTCTAGCATTTTTCTTCATTTCTTTCTTCTTCTTTACATGCTAAATCTTGAGAGGAGAAACTTTGATTTTCATTCCAAGAGCTCTTTTCATTTGCGAGATCAAATTCTTGGTTGAAAAGTTTCAACGCACTAAATCTAGTAACGTCTCTTGAAGTTCTTGAGTTTGTTTTCTTCTTCTAAATATTCACTTGCTGATCTATTAGTTTTCATCATATATACTCTCTTGAAAATATTTATCATTTGATGAAATACTAGTTGGGAATGTTATTTTAAATTTTATATGTGAAATCTTTTAAATTCATAAAAGACAACAAAGTAAGTATTTTAATTTTCTTTTATGTGGCATAGATTTACATTTCAAATCTAATTTTCTTAAAAGTATTATATTTAAAGAGTTATAGTTTAAATTAGTAAGAAAAATATTTTTATTTAATATATTACTCATATTTTTATCAAAATATAAATCTATTTTAAAGTGAGCAAATTTTATATTCCATTTGCAAGTAGTGAGGTGATTAAAATTAATTTGTAAGATCACCTGAAATATTTTGGTCATTTTTTTGCAAGATATTTTGATCTTGTATTATTTACATCAAATTGTTTTTTTCTTTTGCTTGATCTAAGCCATTTGGCTTAGTGAAGCTTTACTTGTAATTAGATTGGGTTGTACTCACCCGTGTAGGAGAGTACTTAGGTTGTAAAGAACTTCTTTGGTTTAAAGAAGTGAGGTTTACAAGGCGAACCTGGATTAGTGGATTCTAGCTCAAGAGTTGGCTAGCGTGGACGTAGGTTGGATTGGAATCCGGGCCGAACCACATAAAATTCTTGTGCCTCTTATTTTCATTTCTTGCATCAATTTTTATTTAACATTTTTATAAAAATTTATGTGTTTATTTATTCATTGCAAAATAGCTTTAAAATTATTTTAATTACCTTCTTTTATTAAAAATTTTAAGAACCCCAATTCACCCCCCCCCCCCTCTTAGGGTGCCATAGTTATCCAACAAATATGTCTTTACAAACTCTCTTCCACTAAATAATAGTGTCTCTCCTTTACAAACTCTCTTCCAATAAAAGTAAAGAAATAGAAGAACACCAAATTTTATAGAGGTTCGATCTAACTAGACCTACGCACACTGCCTGGATACTCCTTCTCCAAGTATTGCACTAAATGATAGTGTCTCTCCTTTTGCCCCCATAGCACAGCGGAGAAGCCTTTACAAACTCTCTTCCACCAACCCGATGCAGCAGAGAACTGACGCCTTTTACACCCTCCAAGTGATGGCAGTGTACCAACTCATCCTTTTTCACCCTCCTGGTGAAGGCAGAGAACCCAATGTCCTTTTTCACCCTCCTGGTAAAGGTAGAGTACCCAGTATCCTTTTTTACCCTCCCGGTGAAGGCAGAGAACCTTGAACCAATCTTGAAGATCTTCACTTGAGTAACTCCAAAGAAGTTGTGAAGAAATTATAAGAAGAACAAAGAGATCTTCACTTTGGGCAACCTTATGAATCCCTCACAATTCCCTTTCACTTAATCTCTCACTCTCCAATCACAAGATCTCTCTTAATCACACTCTCAAAAGCCACACTCAAGAGAAATTTTGAAGCAAAAGGATTTTAGTGACAGTCTTTTGGACTCTTTAAATAGAAAACATAAAAAATCATCCAAAACTAGAAATTACAAGAGAAACAGCCTCAGATCGTACAGTATGATCGTAAATCATCTCTACGAACAGTTTAAAATTTATGGGATGATCTGGTACGAACCTTATTTCATAAATTGTTAATCATCTGTACAATTTTAAGATCATCTGTACGAATTATTAAAGTTTATCTGGATGATATGGTACGAAGCTCATTTTGTATACTATTGGTCATCTGTACGATTTCTATATCGTCTGTATGAATATTGAATTTTGTCTGGACGAACTTGATCTTATTTCGTACACTGTCAGTCATCTGTATGATGTTTAAAATTATCTGTATGAATAGTTCAAATTCGTATAAACAAATTGGTACAAACATTATTTTGTACACTGTCATTCATCTGTATGATTTTTAAAATCATTTATACGAATAGTTTAAATTTGTCTGGATAAATCTCATTTCGTACCATGTCAGTCATCTGTACAAACTAACATCGTAGAGTACAAATAGGGTAAATTTTTTTTTAATTTCAATTTTAACTCTCTCCCCTATGTGTGAGTGCACAATTACCTAATTACAATCACACTCTCTCATACTCAATAAAATAAAAATACTGACTTCATTACATGAAATTCTAATATACTTTGTCTTGAAGTCTTCAGTAGTCTGGTATAAGATTTCCTTGAAATATTAGTACATAAAAAAACAAATAAAAATCTATCCAATGTATGTTAGGAGAAACAATAATAATATCAGACTAAAAGGATTTTGTTATCATAAAAAATCTCATAACACATAATTCAAACTTCATTTCTAAGTTTCAACTTAGTTCATAAGCATTAATTTTAAAATCAACCGTTAAATTGATTTTTCATATAACTGATCATACAGTACGATCATAATCATAGGGTATGATTAGTTCAAAAATTTTCACCTCACTTATCTCACTGCCCTGTGTATGTGTGTACGGTCACCAATTTAGTATACACCCTTACATGGCCAAACTCAAGAAATATAAAAAAATTAAAATAAAAAATGCAGACTCTTTTGAATAACATCCTATTTTAACCAAACTTGAGCCTTGATCATTCTTGAGTGGTTTATGATATACCTGAAATATTAGTACACATAAAAAATTAATATGCAATATATATGCTAGGAGAAATGAAATTTCAATCAATAATAATTGTTATCATTAAAATTACAAGCTAGGGATCTTATATTACAATAATACCTTTTACTGAATGGTCTTTAGAAGATCGAGAACTTGCACAACTTAATGTTAATTTTAACTATTTCTTTTATGGACATAAATCTAAAGTTTACTTGCGTATCTCTGCTTGCACGAGTGGTAAGTTTGGGATAAACTTTGTATTACCTATGAAGGAACAGATGAAGTAAAGTAATCACGAATGATTTTACTTTTACATGAGTATGAACTTTATTGTATGAAACCTTGTGAGTCCATTTTAGATATGTATACTAGATTCACTAAATCATCACATCTTTTTATACCTTAGGTAAAGAGATTTTAAATTAAAAAAAAGTTAATAAAATCTTACGTTGCTTTCCTGAATCATGGGATGCTAAACTAACTCCTATATCTAAATCTAAAGATTTAAATGTATACTCTATCAATAATCTTCTTGGCTCACTAATTTCTTACAAGTAAAATGTGAGTGCAAGACATATAATTGCAGGTGAATGAAGGAAGGAGCGAATAGTATCACTAATGGTTGTCGACACAAACAGTAGAAATTTAGGAGCTAATGGAAGTGATAACATTGCATTATTGACACAATAATTTAAAAGCTTCCTGAAATACAAATGCAAGTGCTACATCAATAAAAAAAAAGATTAAATTATAAAATCTAATAAGTTCTCCACTGAAGTGATTTGTTTCTAATGCAGGAAGCTAAGACACATTAGATCTGATTGCCCTAACACCAGGAGATACCCAACTAAGGATAAGGGTAACGGCAAATCAAATTCAAAGAAGGGAAAATAAAGGCTTCAAAAGGCCTTTTAGGCAAACTTGGAATTAGACTCATCTAAAATTAAACTAGAAGAGGAAGTAACCAACTGATGCTTAATGGAGAAAGATAGCATTAGTATCTATGACAGTGAAGAGGTATGTGATTTAACATATGATGAATTATTCTCTTTATTTAAAAATGTGTAGAAAATTTAAAAGGTAGCACTCACAACTCAAAAGAGAATATTCTATTTTAATAGATGAGCATACCAGCTTAACTTATAGTTATTCCAATATAAAAAAATGATCATATTATATTCGATAATAATTTGGGATTATTAATTAAAAGCATGTTACATTAGAAAAGGAGCATGTAACATTAAATAAAAACATACTGCATTAGGAAAAAGCATGATTCCTTGAGCAAAAGCATACTGAGCTAGAAAAAGCATTCAGAGAGCTACAAGAGCTTGCTTTAGAAATGAATAGCAATGAGCATGAAGGAGTTCAATTAGGCATTCAAAAAAGTGCAAATGAACACTTAATTACAAAGATCATTGCACTTAAATAAAATGCACTTAGGCTTACACACACACCCTAAGAAGCCACAACCTCGAATTCAAAATGCATCATCTTTCTCTAGAAGGAGATTGTATCCCAAATTTAGGTTAGTAAATCCATTTCTAAGGATTATTTGTTATTCATTTTGCATACTAAGACACAATGCATGTACTTGCACACATCAAATACATTATAGAACACATATAGTCTGGAGGCTTAATATAACATCAACATAATATAGCATATATACATCTCAATATAAGGCGGGACTCACACCCACTTGGGTTCCAATAATTAACCTGTGATTAATATTGCAGGTGTGCTCTCAAAAGAGGTGCAATGAAAGCATGAGGTCTGAGAAAGCAAATGCTCAATTTCAAAGGTTCATTACATGCTAACTGATGTCTTTTTTTTTATATTTTGCAACTTATTGATTTATATTCATCTTGTTCTATTTATATGTTTAGTTATTTTAATATTGTGTTTGCATGCTTAGATGTTTTACATTCCATTTTCTATATATTCCTTTTTATTGTGTTTTTTATAAGTTGTGTCTATGTGTAGTTTGTGTGTTGATTATTTAGGTTGTTTTAATTGTATGACTATGTGTATTAATATCTTAAAACTATCATGTTGTATTTATTAATTTTTATTATCGAATTATGAATTTTGACAATTTTTTATTTACTTATATTCTTAAAATTGTCTCTAATCATCTCACACGCATGACAAATTTTTTTAAAATTCATACTTTATAATATACATCAGTTAGCACATCATTAGCCATTCACTCAAGTCAACAGATAAGATTCATATAATTATCTAGATTTGTACCACATGAATAACACTTTGTATTATACGGATGAAATGGAAATAACCATTAGGATTAATTAAATTTGACTAGTACGATCCTTTTTTACTAATCATACTGTATGAACACCAATTCATATTAAATGATCAAGTAAGTCAAAGATCGTATTGCTAAATCCTCAGGACAAACAAAAAGATGAAGATCATACTGGATAATCCGCAATCGTATTGTATGATTTAACCCAGTCTTTACACTATCCAGGAAAGATGATTTTTTCTTATGATCGTACAGTACTATGTATATCATACTATTCGATTGGCTGAGTTGTATAAATTAGAAGGAGATTTTCATTCTAAAGCACACATAATCCTTCTCAAAATCTTATCCTTAAGCATTCTCAATACCCAATAAGAGAGCTTGATTCCTTCTAGGAAGTTCTCCTCATCGCCAGGTTAATGACAGATTTTAATCAGCAGAAGATGAAGCCACTTACCTTCATTATATATAGCTATCCAAATAACATTTTTCTAGGATCCTAAAATAGGGCATTCTAAATTATCATGTATTAGATATATTTTTCAGCACAACCTTGCAATTTCTCCTTACACTAGCCTTTCCTTTTCATTATGAGATACTTTGTGAATTTTTTGTAAGTCTAAGAATTAACTTATAGCATACTTCACTTTAATCTTATGTTAGTAGGCAGCTAGTAGAAATCACCTACCAGGATTTTAACAAACTTTGTCACATCTCTACCACTAGCAAATAACCTCGCATTGTCTATAC
This sequence comes from Dendrobium chrysotoxum, assembly GCA_019925795.1. NCBI lineage: Eukaryota > Viridiplantae > Streptophyta > Magnoliopsida > Asparagales > Orchidaceae > Dendrobium > Dendrobium chrysotoxum. Next base: position 1,920,698 of record CM034309.1, on the reverse strand, counting down.
TATAGGAAACTATAATTGGATTCAGGTCAATCTTACTCTTAAAAATACACCCATGAGTTAGCATCTACTCTTACTCAGCACTCTTGTCCAAAATGTTGGTGTCATCCGACACATCCTAAGAACTTTAATTCTTCCTAAAGCTAGAGATAGAGTCAATATCACACCCTTATTATCTATTATCACTTATTTTTATATGATTAGCATAGAGTTTAATGTAGCAGACATGATCATCCATTATATTAAAAATTTAACCATTATTAGAAACCCTAGAGCAAATTGAAGGTAAAATCTAGCACTTAAGCATATACCCTAGATGAAAAATATCGTCTTATGTATCCTACCCCAACAGATGACTTCCCAATATATTACATTGATAGTTCCTTCCATCTACTCTTTAATGATAGTCATTGTGGGGCATAACCCACAGAGGAGGAGCATGATTTTGATGAGGAACAGTAGCCGAGGAACCTATATACGAGGCACTAGAAGCAACACCAACCTTCTAACTAGCACCTCTTGATTCCTTGATTGAGTGATTTGATCTCTTAGAGTTATGAATGGAGACCAACATTTAGAATTCAAACTCACATTGGGAGTAGATGAAGTATCAGCACAAGGCCAATCATGTCTGTTTCACTGACTAGTTTGCCTCACTCCACCACTACTTCCAGCCACCATTACCACCACTTGAATAGGTTCTATTCTTTTTTTTTTAAGGGTAATGTGATCTTGCATTAAAAATCAAACAAAAGCCTCATACAAGGAAATAAAAAAAAACCTAATGAGTCACATTCCTCCTTCAAGCAACATAGGAAAGAAGGAGGAATATCATCAAAACTAAGATCATACCAAATAAAATCTCTAACCATAGCCAAATTAGCACAAACATCCGCTAATTTGTTACAGACTCTATTAAAGTAAGAAAACAAGACTTGGTGGAAATCTTGTAAAAAGCACAATTTCTCATCAATTCTTCTATTCAATGAGTAGTTTATATTATTTATCGATTGTAGTGTGTTTGATTGAACTTTTTTTTAATATTTTCTTTTTCTCTGTTTTACAATTTATTTATAGCTCCTCTTTTTAGTGATGTCAAAAGGGAGAGTAGGTAATGCTATTAGTTATACTTTTTTTATTCATGTAGTATGCTTTTAGTTTGAGTATATATTTGTTGTGTGTTTTAAAATAAAAAAATATGTGTGTTTAAACTTAAAAAATATATAAAAAAAGATTTCCCTATTTTAAAAAAAATTGCTTAGTGAGGGGGAGGACTTAGCAAGAAATAAAAATTTAAAACTTGCAAAATCAATTTCCAACCAATAATATTTGTCATCATCAAAATAGGGGGGATTGTTACAATATGGGAGCTCGACCGTATGTTTTGATGATAAGAAACATTATTGTATGCTTCATTTACATATTCCATCATTACATTTTGAATATTTATTTTTGTATGTTACTAATCTTTTAGGTACAACATACACTAAGCAAAGATTGAAGAACCGGCTCAAAATAGTATAGCATCAGACTAAAAGTCTATATTTTTCTATTTTTTAGTCTATTTCTGTACTAGGTGTATATTGGCTTAGTAACTGTGCACATACACATAAGGGAGTTAAAATTGAATATTTTAATTTTTTTATGAATTATATTGTACGATCCAAATTATACTTTATGATCTATTTGAATAAAAATTAATTATAGTATTTAATTAAATTTGATTAATTAAAATTAAGATATAACTAATCGTACTGTATGATACACATATTATATTGGATGATCAGGTATATTAAGTACCCCTGTTGAATGCTGGTTACTTAAAAATAAATAAATTTAAAATTTAAAAATTAAACTAATTGAACTATATAAAACAATTTATTTTGTATGATATTCAATTATACTTACCTAATTTAATTTTGATCATTCAATAATCAAATCAGATCTAAATTAATTACATATCATACTGTACGATATACATATCGTACACTCTTTAGATGAACTAATTTTTTATTTGAACTAATGATACTGGATGATTTTTAGTTATATGGTATGATCATTGATGATATATAATTAATCATGATGTATGATCCAAGAATCATAATGTACGATAAGATGTGAATTAATTAAAAATTAGGTTTTGAGAGCCCACTCTATAAATTTGTTTATTACTTGAGAGAACATGTTTTTTGGCATCCAGAGATGTTTCCTTCTATGAGAGAGCTCTAAGAGAGTCCACACAGCAAAAGAAGAGAAAGGAGGTGATGTTGAGAAAGGAAGCAAAAGCCTTAAGGATGTGAAGGGAGTGTGAGGGGGTTCACACGACATCTCTAGTTAACTTGCACCTTGGGTCGTTTAATTTTTATTTATGTGGAGATCTTAGAGGGAGAGTCATTAGAGAAAAAGACTCATGTTAGCTGAGGAGGCTAGGAGTGGCTTCTTTGCTGGCCATGGATGCAAAAGTAGGTTTTGACATCTCCATCGAGCTTGAGGGCCAAAGAAGTTTTAGGATCTCTACCAGGTTGAGAAGGTGAGAGGAGGGGTCAGCATCTCCATTAAGTTTGTAGGCAAAATGAAGGATGGTAGCTCCATTAACCTAAGGAAGAGAGAGGATATTCTTTAGTTGTGAAGAGTTTATAAGGTTGATTCTTTGACTGGTCAAGAGAGAAGGGCTTCTCCGCCTAGCTGTAGCTGAAGGAGAGATGTGTATACTTTAACTCCTAAGAGGAGGATCTTTGGGGAGTGGACATAGATCAATTTGATTGAACCAGTATAAAACGCATTTTATATTATCTTACTTTTCTACACTTTACTTTTCCTGTAATTTATTTTTATTGCACTCTAGTGTTTTCTTGATTATCTTTGTGAATGAGGTTGTTGGTGTTTTATCATTGGTTGAACTTTATTTTGAAAATAATAAAAAGTATATAATATTTATTTTCTATAAAACTAAAATTAAAACAAAAAGTTAGTTGCTTTGATTTTTGTTTTGAAGCATTTCAATTTCTTTAAAGCTTCTGCATATCAGGTTTTATTATTTAATTAAAAGATTTTCAAATATTTCAAAAACTTTTTTAAAAGAACCATATCACCAACACCCCCCCCCCCCCCCCCCCTCTCTTAGTGTGCCATAAGAACTTCCAATTAGTATCATTTTAGGGTTCTATCTATTTTTATATTTTAATATCTTGAGTAGATCTAATGACACTGTTTGATAACCGTAGCACTTTGGAAGGATTTTCAATAACCTGATCGCCATTGTTTAATAACATCCCATTTGATTTCTAAAAAAAATCATATGTCAATATTTTTAAAATTAATTAAGTTTTGCATGTGGCATATGATGCAATCTGGATATTCTTTACCATTTCATATTCTGAATAGAGTAAAAGTAGAAATACCATTTACTGAATGGTATTTAGACGACTGAGAACTTGTACAACTTAATGCTAAGTGTTTGAACTATTTCTTATGTGCACTTAAATATGAAGATTACTTGCATATCTCTTCTTACATGAGTGGTAAGGTGATTTGGTACAAACTTTGCATTACCAACAAAGGCACAAACGAAGTAAAATAATCATGAATGAATTTACTTTTACATGAGTATGAACTTTTTTGCATGAAACCTACTAAGTCCATTTTAGATATGTATATTAGGTTCACTAAAATTTTCATATCTTTGTATGCCTTAAGGAGAGAGATTTCAAATTCAAAAAAGTTTCAATCATTCTAGTGTGATCTTTTATGGTGGTAGGTTATGGGTTTTGGATAGTAGTGATCCAAAGAGGGAGATTCTACAAGCTCATTACTCTAGGTACACCATCGATATATATATAACAATAAGATGTATCCCGATTTGAAAATGATGCTTTGGTGGTTGGGTCAAAATAAGAAGTGGAAAATTTTATTTTAAGTGAGAAGCATGCCAAATGGCAAAAATTAAGCATAAAAAACCTAGTGGATTACTATTGCCCTTATCTATTCCTAAATGAAAGTGGGAGAAAATTATTATGGAATTTTTTATAGGTTTTCCCAGATCCTGGTAAGGTTATGATACAGTATTGGTTATCATGGATAGACAGACAAAGTCTACTTGTTTTATGTTAATTAGGTAGCCAAATTCTATTGATAAGTTGGCTCAACTATATGTGAAGGAGATCATCAAATTGTATGAAATTCTTAAGATTATTATTTCTGATCATGATGATATGTTCATGTCTAAATTATGAAAAAGTATTCAAGAAGGTTTCTGGGTGAAGTTAAATTTCAAAACAGCTTTTCACCCCAATATAGATAGGCAATCTGAAAGAGTTATTCACGTATTAAAAGACCTATTGAGGCTTTCTATTTTGGATTTTAGTGGAAGATGGGAGGATCATATACATATGATTGAGTTTGCTTACAACAATAGCTTTTAGGTAAGTATTGGTATGAGTCTTTATGAGGCTTTGTATGGAAGAAGGTGTAGAAATCTATTGGCATGGATGGAAGTAGGAGAAAGAAAACTGATAGGTTCTAAGCTAGTAGAGAGTGCTATTGAGAAAGCCAGATTGACCAGAAAAAATGTTAGAAACTGCTCTGGAAAGGCAGAAGAAATATTTTTGATCTGAAGCACAAGTTTGTAGAATCTCAAATTAGTGATTTTTGTATATTTGAAGGTTAGTTTGATGAAAGGAGTAATTAGATTTGGCAAAGATAGTAGGTTGAGTCCTAGATATATAAGACCATTTGAAGTGACTAAAAGAATTAAAAAATCTGGTTATAGAATATTTTTGCTAGATCATATGATAGATATCCATAACATGTTTCATGTGTTAATGCTAAAGAAGTGGGTATGATATATAGATTAGAGAGTTCCTGAAGATGAGGTGGAACTGCAATTTGATCCGACATATAGAGGAAAACCTAAATGTATTCTGACATATGATGTAAAGTAGTTAAGGAACAAGTAGATTATGGTGGTCAAGGTCCAGTGGAAGCAAAAGTCAGAGTGGGAAGTAACCTTGGAGAAAGAAATGAAAATGGGGCAACTATATCTAGAATTGCTCAGAAGATACTGTATAGTAGAAATATTGATGGTGATATTTCCTATAAAGAGGAGGATGTAATGATTGCCATTTATTGAGGTTGAAAAGTTATTTGTCTTGTGAGGTGTAACATAAATCTGAATTAAATTTCTTTAGAAAAATTGAGAATTAAATTTAAATTTCAATTTTGGAGTCGAACAAATCATTAAGGATAACATACCGCCTCGGAAGGTGGAGATAAAATCTACTAACGGGGACAGACCTGAAATTGTAGATTTTCTCTTGAATATCGTAGTCTAATTTAAGAGAGAATCACAAATGACCCCAGAGGGTCAAAATGAAATTCAGTCAGATATCCGATTATGATAATCAAGAGGAGTGATCGTTGATTTCAAATTCAAATTTATGTTAGTAAATGATGTATCTCCCTGAGGGGAGAACATATCATCCGTTAGCAATTATTTGATTATGATAATAATGATCATTATAAATTTGATTTTCTAAAAGAAATATTAATTGAGTTTTAAAAAATTGATATGGGTTCTAAATCTCCTACGAGCTCAATCCCTTATATTTAATTACAATGTAGAAAAATCAGAGTCTCCTACGAATACTCTTAATTAAAATAATGGCAGAAATTTTGTTTAAAGATTTTTGAGGAGTGGTATTAAGGGAGGTGAATTTTGGAATTTCAACAGGGACTGGATTAAATTGGAGCAATTATTTCTAGAGTCAATGAAGGAGAGGTAAGAAGCACTTTGAGGTTCTGAAATAATTCAGAAGTGTCCCGACCTAATCTAAGTGTTGGGCTTTAAATTTTGGATTTAGAGAACTTTTAATTTGAGTTGAGTAAATTATTAGAAATTTAAGATTATAATATCGAAGGTTGGGGTCTTATGATTAAAAAGTTGCCCCAGATCCTAAATCTATTTTAGGCACCTAATGACGGTGGCCCGAACATAACTAATGCAGTTCAAAATTTGGACTTACCCCGGCCTGGATTGGGGAGCCAGCAGACCTCCTAGTTGATTTAAAATTCATGAATTTGATCATTTATGAAAGAGTGGTGGGGATGTTGTAATTAAAGTTTTTAGAGAGTTGGGACTGACATTTAGAGCAGATCCTAATTGGTCCCTTGACTTTTGTAGGGTGACAATTTGAATCAAATGCAATCAAAATGTTAGACACTTTTAAATTTGTTTCTAATATAATGCATGATGATTGACTCAATTAAATGCATGAAATGGAATGTAATAATTTAAAAAAAAAGGCTTAAAAATATTTTTCCCTAGAGACTGCACAACATCCCCTTGACAGATCTGTACCCTCAATGGCTAGGTGGTCTGCTATAACCTCCATGTAGGGAGGTGCCTAACAAAAAAGGGAAGGTAAAATATGCTTTATGCAGACTCTTGGCATTCCAAGGCTTACTTCTTAGATTGTTAGAGTTTTTATGTTGGCCTAAAAATTTTTTAACTTTAATTTTGAGTAGAAATAGTTTTTAGCATACCCTCACGAGCCTCCATGCATCCAGGCTAAAATAAAAGACTGCACACAAATGCCAAAAAATTAGGAAAAGCAAAAAAATCTTATACCTAATCAAATCAAATCAAACACATCAATCAATTAAATTAATTTCTTCAAGTAATATCCATAGGCAAATGCTCCATTTATTATAACCCTAAATTACAGAACTTAAAACAGGCCTGCCACCACTAACCACAAACCCATATTCTAATCCTAGGACAGACACAAGTCGACTTTGAGTGGGATACTCTTCTATTTATAACTCTTCATCCTTCTTCTCTTCCGGCTCCTTGGATTCATCATTTTTGGATACCCAAATGAAAAAGAAAACTCTTCCTCCGAAGGGGAGGTTATTCTTTTCACTTTGGGTATTAAAATAATCTAAATTTGGGCTTCTAAATGGAAAAGGACCCTCCCCTGAGGGATATCCTTTCTTCTTTAGAATCCAAATTTGGACCTACGTATCTCGACTCAAATATCTAACTGTCACAACTCGGTACCTTAAATGAATTACATCAATATTAAAAAAAAGAAAATCTAGACTCTCCTGTATGGTTATCATAAGCATTTAAAATTAAATAAATTTTGAGCAGTTATATATATATATATATATATATATATATACATTAGATTGAATAAGTAAACATACATGGCCAAGCTCTTATTTATTTGGGGGCTAAGCAGTTGAAGCACCTGCAGTAATTATTTTTTTTTATTATCAATTTAGCCCCCTTTTTTTATTGCCCTGCATGAGCGTGACCACCTATAAAAAATTCAGTGAGTAAACAGATCGATCCTAACCTAAGGGTAAACTATCACCTATCACATCAATTCACATTATGTAGTAAAAGTAAATAAACACTTGCATTAATCAAATTTCAATCCCAATATATAATGAAAACTTAAAAAATCTGTCACATAATAATTAAAATAAACACCGGCCTAGTTTAGACTAGAGTTGGTTGTCCTAGAAAACCATCTAAAGTGTGTGCTAAAGGCCAAATGGATGGGGTAAATCTTAAGCTTGGTAGTTTGTTCAAGTTTTTTGATGTTCGAATTTGTTGAAGGTTAAAAGGTAAATTTCTGTTTCAGTGTGAATGTTAATGTATTAAGGTTTATTTTATGGTAGATTTTAAGGGTTAATCGATCAAATGAGTTTAATTAGCTAAATATTAAGGGATCGATGAATTTTGATTAATTTGATTAGTTGTTTATTTTAAGGATTAAATTAATTTAAATTTTCTATCAACTAATTTGTGACGTTGTGCCATGAGGCTTGAGGAACCAGGCCTCCTTAGGATAATTAGCGCCGCAGCCTAAAGTAGTCCATCCTAAAAACTTAGTTGATATAGTTGAATTAGGGTTTTAATTTAGTTAAATAATTAAGAGTCATTTAACTTTAAATTTTTGTACTCCTTTGAATGCATTTGTGGCGTTGTGCCATCAGGCTCGACGAACCAGACCTCCTCAGGACACTTAGCCCCACAGCCCGACGTAGTCCATCCTAAAAACTTCATCTTTTGAGTGCTTGTTATGTATTAAAAGGTTGGATAATTAGTTTTATTAATCAAGTTAGAGTTCTCTAGAATTGAAACCAATTATTTAATTTTTGGAATTATTTGAATTATTTAATCGCATTAATTAAGGGGCTAAAAGTTGACTTTTGAAATAAAAGTTAATTTTGAAAGCTTTAGATTTTTAACAAATATTAGACCTTAAAATGAGTAATTGGATTATTAGTTTGCTTAATTTGGAGTTTTCTATAAAAAGTTATGATTTTTTGAAGTTTTGACCTAGTTTGAACTACGATTGATCAGAAAGTTGACTTTTTGACTTTGACCAAATTCTGGATGTCTGACATTTTTAGAAAATGTTATATTTTAATTATAGTTGAATGGCTTTGAGTTTGCTCAATTTGGATTTTTATGAAATTAGTTATGATTTTTCAAAGTTGGAGTATTTATTTGAATTATTTAATTGATTTAATTAGAGAGCTTTCTATGATTTGAATCAAAATGAACTTCAAACTTCTTAAAATCACCTCCAAAGGTTAGAAATGACCTAAGGAGGTGTTCTTAAGTGTTGAGAATTTTTTGAAATTTTAATAATTTTTAATTAATTAAAATTTTTAAATATTGATTTTCACTTAAAATTAAATTTAAATTGAAATTGAAGTAAAATCAAGGGGCATTTATTTTTCTTGAGTTAAGGTTTGAATTTTGGTCAATTTGAGGTATTATATATAATTTTTAGATTTAAATTTGATTTATTAGAATTTTTAGAAATTTTAAGGCTTAATTAAGATATTAAACTTAAGTTAATCAATTAAGGGGCTTAATGATTTCAAAAATTAGTGGAATGTTTTCTATGGGCAGAGAATGTCATTATATTTGAATGGATTGAGTTTCAAGGCTATAGAACTTACATTTTAAATTCCAAAATTTTCCTAAGTTCTCTAAATATAGCCTTAATTTTTGTCCTTAAGGTGTCACTAGGTTAAGTGGGTTCTAAGTAGATGTTTTGACTAACCCTTGATATACACATGTACATACACACAAACACAATCAAATCCTAAATCTAGAAGAGTCTAAACTAAGTGCAAGTATGTGCATCTTAAGCATGCAAAGATTAAATGTGATTAACATATATAAACTTTGACTAGTGAATAGTTGGAATACAACCATTCAGTAATCCTTCCCCATAATTTCTATTCACATAGACTCAAGCTAAGTTTAAAATCCCATGACTCACTCTAAGGCTCTCAAAACTTAATGTATATAATTTTAAATTTTAATTTTTTTATTAAAAATAGGTCAATTTTAAATCTTAAAAAGATAATTTAAAAATAATTTTTAAAATGATTTTGAAAAACCTTAATAATTTTAAAATACTTTAAAGCAAAAGTTTCTCATTTTTTGAAAATGATTTAAGTCATTATTAATTAAATATTCAAATACTTAAGTAATAAAACTTATTTAAAATACTTAAAATATCTTAAATTAATTTTAGTTTTCAATCAAAATATCTTGAAATAATTCTCTGATTAATTAAAATATTTTAAAATAAAATTTTTAATTCTCAAAATATTTAATTTAATATTAAATTAAATAATAATTAAATATTAAAATGATTAGATAATTAAAATCATTTAAAATAAATTACAATTTTAATTTTACAATTAAGATTGAATTAAAATATTTAAAAGTCTAAAAGTTTTGAGGTATTATATGTTTTTTTCTAATTTAAATTAAATTTCTTTTAAATTTTTAAAGTTTCATGTGTATTAAATGTATTTAAAATAATTTAAAATTAATCAATATTCAAAATAGTTCTTAAATTAAATTAAATTAAATCTTAAATGTTTTCTAAAATTTTAAAATTATCTAGAGTAGTAAAATTATTTGAATTTACTTTAATTAAATATTAGCTAAATATTTAAATATTTAAATGTTTAAAATTATTTAAAATATATAATACATGATATATATATATATATATAATTTTAAATTATAAGTTAAAACATTTTGAATTTTGGAGATTTTAATATAAAATAAAAATATTAATAATTTCTAATTAAATTTGAATTTTTAATTATTTCTTAAATATCTTAACAATTACATATTTAATATAATTAAATATAATTAATATTAAATACAATTTTAAAATCAGATTAATATAAACTTTAAAATATTTTTATGAAAATTAGAGGATATTCTATTAATATAATAATTAATTTCAAAAAATATTTGAATTATTTTTATTTAAATATTAATTAAAAATATCAAGTATTTAATATTTAAAATAATTCAAAATAAATAGAATATTTTAAATGATACTAATTTTAAATTAAAGGGTTTAATTTTCTATTAATTTTGATATATTACACTAATTTTTAGGATTAATATTCAATTTTTAATGATTTAATTAAGTTCTATTAGTAAAAAAAGGATTTAAAAATAATTAATATTAATTAAAAGAAATTCGGCGGCTCCGACGGGCTATATGGCACTATCCCGATGGTCGGGTCAAAATCGCAGGATCAGGAGGCACACATGGTAGCATCCGAGCCATCAGATCGAAACCACGGGCATTGATTGCCAATGATTGCACGGCGACAATCATTGGCAATCTTTGCAAAAATGCGGCAATTCAACAATGCGGCAACTCATTTGAGTCCGCATTAAATCTTGGTCGCCCATCTGCGCATGGTTTAAGATGGACGGCTTTGATTGTGTCATATGGAAGGGCTAATAGCTAGATCATGTCTGCAGTTAAGCTTAGCTGTGAAATGATGTGATCTGGATCATTGATCGCGAAATTAACGGTCCAAAAAATGTGCACTTAACAGAGACTACGAAAATGCCCTAGAATCACTATTTCGCCCCATTCTTTCAATTGAGTGAACCAAATCAACTATAATTTTAAACATAGCTAAAGCTCATGAACAAAAATTGTGGGGAAGCATTTCTATAGTTTAAAAAGTGTTTTAAAAAAGCTAAATAACCCTAAGGGTTGTGACCTAGGTCTAAGGATTTTAAGAGATTATACCGTTAGATCTTCAGGGATTTGATATGGTTGAGCTTGTAGATTATCCTTGTATAAGTTCCTAGTTGAAACTACGGTCTAAAATGTGTTGGATCGAGCAAGAGGAGCCTTGGATGGAGTAGGGGTTGTTTCACCAGAGAAGTCATCGCTAGTGACGTGCAACCACCTGGATTTGGTAGTGGGGAGATGGAGGAAGGCTTGGAGAGTTAGAATGAAAAGATAGTTTTTTTGAAAGAGCTCTAGGAGATGGATTATCCTAGATAGATTGAAATGAAGGCTTTTGATGGGTTTTATCCCTAGGGTTTAGATTGGACGGCCTTGATCGATCAAAGCTTTTGACCTGATAAGGACAAGTGTCCCAAGCTGTTGGAAAGGCATAGAAAAGGTTGGGGGGAGTTCACTTCACATTGGGTGGTTGAGTGGATGGGGGGCCATTTTTACTCCTTTTCGTTGAACCATGCCTTGGGCTTGGTTAGATGAGCTCTAAGTGAGTTGTTAAGTTTAAATAGGATCTTAGGACCAGCTGACTTGGAGGAGGGAGAGAGCTTGTGGGAGTTTGACTATTTGGGATAGTTTTGAGGGTTGTTGACTGGTTTGACTAGTCAATAGGTCAAAGGTAGTGAGGTGGCAAGTCAAAGGGTGAATACTTGCTATTGAGCTTGAATAGGAAGGGTCAAAGATGTTAAAGTCAAAGCATGAGTGAAAACACAAGGGGTTTGACCAAACTTTAAGAGTTGACTTTGGTTAACTTCTTGGGATTTGACTGTCCAAAAATTTGAAAACACTTAAGTTATGGGTTGGAATGGATTGAAGGTTTGAAGTTTGTTGATTTGATCAAGTGAAAGAATTTTGACCCAAATGGGTGAGATTTGACCAGTCTTTGACTCAGTTGACCAAGTCAAATATTGACTGAGTTAACATATCCAGTCAGGTCCAAACCATTAGGACATGTGTTCAAAGGAGTTTGGATGAATTTGAGATTGATTTGGAATTTGATTAGTTGAATATATGGTCAATGTTTGATCTGGTCAACCTTGGTTGACTTGGTCAACTAGGTTGACCTAGGGATAGGGGTTGGGCTTAATAGATTTGGATTGATATTTAGAGTCTGGTGGAGGTGATCCCAAGGACTGGCTGGTCATTTTGGTCAATTTGACCATTTTGACTCTTAAGAGGATATTAGGTCAACCTAGGTTGACCTGGTCAACCAAGTTGACCCAAGGGCTGAGTTTGAGCTCAACAAATTTGAAATAATCAAAGGAGTTCATTGGGGGTAGTTTCAAGGTATAGGGAGGTCATTTGGTCCAAAATGAGTATTTGGACCCTTAAGAGGTATTTTGGTCGACTATAGTTGACTTAGTCAAATAGGTCAAACTAAAGTTTGAGTCTGGGTCCAATGGATCTCAAATGGTATTTGGGATTCATTGGAAGAGGTTTTAAGGGTGGGAGAGGTTGAGCCATATTCAGTTTTGGTTAAAAGTCCAAAAATCCTCTTAAAGGGCATTTTGATCATTTTGACCTCTAGTCAACTCTGGGTCAAATTGGGTCCAGAGAAATGCAATTTATTAGTTAACCTGTCATAATAGAGGTGATGGGAGGGATTAAAGGCTTTGGGGAGAGTTCCCAAGTCAAATTTCATAAGGTGACAAGTCCAGTGGCATAGGCCATAAATATTTAAAGGTTTTGCAGCCTTTGGAAATAGATTTAGTTTATAGGGTTAGAGACTTAGAATGAGCTCAAATTTGGCAGGTTGCCCCTAGAGACATGTCTGATCAATATGCAAGTTAAAGATCATGAATTGTAGATCATTTGACTAAATTTTTAGGTGATAGAAAATTCACCTAGAAATGGCTTCAGTACCTAGGCTCTTGGCCTTGGGATTTAACTTAGGGTTCTAGATTTGAATGGATATTTGAATGTGATTGATTGAATCTTGAATTTTTCTTACCAATGGTAATCAAATGAATGATTAAGATTGATTGAATATGATTTGAAAGTCAATTAAAGGTTTGGATTGAAAGTTTAGAATCAAAGGCTGGATTGGAATTGATTGGGATCTCTATGATTGACAAGTGGATGATTATCAATCATTAGATCCCCAAGCAAGAGTCTGGATAAGTCCTGATGACCTCATATAAAAATAAGGTCAACACCATTCAGAACCTAGATAATAAAGAGAAATGCTTCTTTAATATTAATTTGATTGATAATTATACGTCTCAAAGTATCTAATTAACCATTAGGTAAGTCAAGAAGTGGACTGGGGAAGTAAATTTTAATTCATAACATTTTCTCTTATCACCTTGACGTTGGGTTGAGTGACATCATGCCATTAAGCACTCATATTGGGAGATAAAAATTAAGGGGGTGTTGTGACATTGAGCCCTCCAATGGTAAGATTTTGAGAGAATCTGAAAGATTCTTAAGGAGTGCAATGGTGCTAAGTTAAACTAATTATATATATATATATATATATATATATATATATATATATATATACACGAGGGAAGAAAAGAGAAGGGAGAGAAGAAGAGGAGAGAGAAAGATAGAGTGAGAGGTTTTGGTGACCAAAGCTAGGGTTTCATCCGTCAGGCCTGTTCATGATATTATAGACTTCTAAACTCCTATATTTGATTTCAATTCTAGTGGGTTTATAAAAACTTATTGATGAAAATGTGTTTTTCTTTGATTCAATGATATTTTCACTGTATAACTATTGATATCTTATGGTATACTTTATCCCAAACATTTTGGCTATAAGAAATAAGATTTTTACTAGTTGATTTTCCTTTGAAAATTTTTAGTATATAAGTTAATAGAGACTTTTCTAGCAATCACAACAGTTATGTAAAAGTCTTAAAATGTTCATGTGAATTACCTTATGTAGATGTAGGAGGGATTTTAGACCCACTTGTGAAAAGCAGATGTGGGAGGTTATGTGACACTATTCTATTCTAATTCTAACCTCACTTGTCATGTGCAGATGTGAGAGGTTAAAGAGAGGAATAAGTGGAAGTTGAGTTATAACATACATTCGGACATATACATTTTAATAATTGCATTACTAATGTTCATATTTTAATGAATTAAGTGTAAGTAATATTTTAAACTAAATGTTAGTAATTTCTAAATTTCTATATGAACCCTGATGAAATGTGAAAGTCAAGTTCAAGTGAACCTTTAATGATAAGTTTTTATAATGCATTTAAAAGCATGATGAAAGAGACTTCAAAGGAATAGGTAAGAACTTTTAAACCAAGTAAACACCAAAGCTCTTGAAAATTTTGCTCTTCTAATACTTTATTTATTATTACATGTCATTGCATTTTTTTATTAACCATAGGTTGTGGGTTGGACTATATGGTCAATCGTGTGAGCTACGCACGGATCTAGCGTATAATATGAATATTCTTAGATTTTATTTGATATAAAAATAATGAAAGACCACTAAATATGCAACTATATTTGCCTATCAAGTAATAAAGTGATAGTGAAGAGTGTCAATCCCATGAGGAAGTGTTCTACTTAATTTTAATTAAGCTACTATTGCTTAATCTTAATGCATAATTTATCCTATTGAATGTAAAATAGATGTTTTTTTAAGTTTTTTCCACTTAAAGGAGACTTGCAAGAAATTTGGATACTAATGAAAGTAAAAAAAAAACTCTTAATTTGAAATATGGATCAAAGTATATGCATCTCTAGATGTGAAACCTCTTAAGTAAAAGAAGCTAAACTCTTAAATATTGAGACACTTTTTAGTATAATGGTTAGAATTTTATTAAAAAATTCTGCAATTAAGCATGCTCATCCTAGAGAAATTCTGGGATGGGTGACCTCCTAGGAAGTTACATTAGTAAGACAAAATTGTGATGCCATTAGGCCAAAGTGGATAATATATTGATAGTTAAGAGTTTGGGTTATTACATATGGTATCAAAGAAATACACTAGTCAAACGATGAGAACTAAGTGTCATACAAGATAAAGTGTTACGCCATGGGAGCCACCTCTTAAACCATGTATGGGATAAAGTTCTAAGTGGTTGGAGTCATAATTTATACTTGTAGAGGCCACCTCTAGAATCCTATCTGCCTGA
This sequence comes from Dendrobium chrysotoxum, assembly GCA_019925795.1. NCBI lineage: Eukaryota > Viridiplantae > Streptophyta > Magnoliopsida > Asparagales > Orchidaceae > Dendrobium > Dendrobium chrysotoxum. The sequence continues at coordinate 1,905,502 of CM034309.1, read as the reverse complement.
TGCATGATTTTGGGATGAAAATACTGATGAGGATGTCAATTACTTAAGTGGGAGAAATTATGAAACCCCTCAAGTAAAAGAAGCTAAACTCATAAACATTAAGATGCCTTTTGGTTTAATGATTATAATTTCTTTAAGAAACTTTATAGTTAAGCGTGCTCAACCCAGAGAAATCCTGGGATGGGTGACCTCCTAAGAAGTTATATCAACCAAACAAAATTATGAGGCCCTTAGGCTAAAGTGGATAATATCTCGATAGTTAAGAGTTGAGGATGTTACACTAGATCTCTATCAAACTTATAGGGGTAAAAAGGGAGGTTTATAACCTTTTAATAATTATAATATCTCCATAGAATCTAGAAAGTTTAATATCATATGTCAAGGTATGCCAACATTGTAATGCTCTAAAATATAATTTGAAAAAATTATTCATTTATCTTTTAATAAATAATAACCATGGCTATCTAATATCATATATCAAAAATAAAGAGTAAAATAGATTCTATAATTCAAAATATTAACTTATACATCAGTATTCATTCCCAAAAATCATATATAATACTCAAGATCTTTACAATAATTATATATCTATCATATCCTGAGTACAAAAGAATGCCTAAAATAAAAAGAAATATAACCTAAAGAATCCTGATTAGCCTCACACTCCTAACCATCTGCACTGACCTAAAATCATTTAATCATATATAATGAGCTAAAAAGCCCAACAGGTCACCAAAACCTACAACTGAATTCAAAATATAATAAAGGAGCAATATGCATGTCAGGGATCAAATCATAGTAGTAGCATTTAAATGATCATTAAATTAGTATAGAAATAGTAAAACTTACATGCAATAGCAGTAGAATCTATAAATAGTAAAACACTATGATATGGAATCCAATAAAGTGGTAAACCAGTATGAGTGTCAAATCTATAAAGTAATCTTCGTATCGGTAATACCAATCAGTACAGAAATCATATAAAGCATCAAATCAAAATATTAATAAAGAATATCAAAATCATGTCAATATAATAAAATCATATAAGAGTGTACACTTACTATTCATGTATTCTATATCACATGCTCAATATCAGTATAATGAATCAATAGTATCAAATAGTATCAATATCTAAATTGGTAATAATAAAAATCCAGTGGCAGGAGCAGCAAAATAATGTAATAATAGTAAATCTGTGCAGTAATAATAAATACATTAAATAATTAGAATAATACCTCAAGAATATGCATTTTGATAGTCACGCTAAACAAGTAAGAATTGTGGCTATCACAGTATTTTTCAGTATTATATAAGTGTTAGTAAATCGTTGGCTCAGTAAATCGAGTCATCATTTTTGACCGTTGGCATAGTAATCATTTCCTTATAACTCCCAATCAGTGTATCACGTGAATTAGTAAAGGATAACACTAAATTATAATATTTAAAAGAAAGCTCGTCGGCCCACCATCCTATACAGGTTAAATAATCTCCAACCAACTAGTCAACCAGTCTTTACTTGTCTTTTACACAGATATTATTATCACAATACTATAACAATAATCTTAAACACATATCCACATTCATTTTCAATGCATTGATTGAGCTTAATTCTAAAAAGGGCAAAATGTCCTAATGATAGACAACAAAATCATACTGAGCAAAAATTTAGATTTTTAGAATTTAACCAATTATCAAATATTATATAAAATAATATTCTGAAGCTTTAGTTGAACTAAATCACTATTTTTAGACATCAAAATAAATTTTTGAGTAGCTAAAAATTGCTATATTTTTAAAATCACCCAGTAAAAAATCTTAAATAAATACTCAAAATATTTATAATCTCAATCTCTATAACATATAAAAAGTTACGCGTGAAAGCTTTACTAATATAAAATTATTCTCATTTTTTGATAACATAAACACAAATTAGATCGAAAAAATATCAAAAATATAAAATCCTTAAAATTAGAAATAAGGTAAAGGTTCATTACAATAAGACGAGTAAATCTTCCAACTGGGGTGATTGACGAAAATCACTTTGCGACCTCCAAATCCTAGGTTTTATTTTCTCTTTTCTCAAATAACCCTCTCATTTCCTTAAGCCATTCTCTATTAGCCAAACTCAATAAGAGAAAAATGGAATTAATAAAGTTATTAAGTGACCTTAAATATTTATAATAAAATATTAATATAAAATTATTAATATAATTATTTAATTTAATCAAATTTTTAATATAAAATTTATAGAAATCATATTGGGCTTTAAAAATTATAGAAAAATATCCATAAAATAAATCATTTTATTTAAAAAATATTGGTAAAATTTGTTTGCAAAATGGACACCTAGCTGTCCCAAAATCACTAATTATACCGACAAGTGCCAATTTCTTAAAGATATTCACCAGAGGCCAAAAACTACAAAAAAATTTGTGCAAGTAAAATATTACAATAATAATACTATAACGAAGATGGTTTGCAACTTAGAGTTATATTGACTCTAGAAAAAAATATTTAACAGAGTCAAAACATGGGCTATTACAATCTACCCACCTTAAGAAAATGTCGTCCCCAACATTTCCCCTAAGGATTCAGGCACAAAATTAATATAAACCAAATTCGTACAATCAAAACTCAAATCAAATCAAATCTCATAAAAAATAATTCAAGGAACAAGAGTCCACATTAATGCTTACTATGTGTTTACATCATTAGCCCAAAACTTAGTGATTTAGCCAGACATGGATAACATACAAAAAAAAACTCGTGTTTATTTTATTCATATAAGAAAAGATATAGGAGAATTTATAAGATAAATATCACATAGAAGGAAAAATTAGTATTCTATACTCACCTTATTCCTCCAATAATAGAATTGCTTGCACAATATAGGTTAAGATCTCCAAATAAAAGTATCTTGTACTTCGCTAGCCTCACTTAGACTTTACTCTAAGGGGGAACTAAAGGAAGATACTTAAAAGTACAAGACTCCACTAAAAATGATAGAACTCTCTAACAAAAGAATTGAAAAACTATTTATACAAGTGTAGAAATAACCTCAGGCGATAGGATGCTTAGAGTATAGGTGCTACAGTGTAATGAAATGAACTAGGGCCTCAACATTATAAAACTTACTCCGCTGTGGCACTATACTGACTTGTCACAGTTAATGATTAAGCTGACGCGTCTTTTAGTTGAGTCATTGTAACTCTTTATTTTGGCAACTGCTCCATTGCAGTGCTAAAAAAGTTAAGCACTATAGTGCTTGAAAGTACAATACCACATTGCAGCGTTGTGATTTATTAGTGCTCTGATGCTCGTGTTCTTAAGACTCTAGTACTGTGGTGCTAATTTCTAGTGTAGTGGCACTATGAGATGTTGTGGCACTGACCTTATCTCCACCACGATATTAATTATTTCTTGAATTCCCAAGAGATTGGTGTTGTAACATTTAAAATTGGCACTGGGGTGTTGTAAATAATAATGTTGTGGTGTTAGATCTGTGAGCGCTTTGGCGCTAGTTCAGTACATATAAACTTTTGCCTTCTCCTAAATATTTCCTACATAATCACAACTAAAATAATATATTTTCAATGAATTTTACCACAATAAATAGTACATAATTTACACTTAATAAATCCCTGTAGCTCAAATTGTTGGTTGTCCTCAAGCAATGGTAAAATAACCATCGATTAACTTAATAGCCAAAGAAAATATTGATAATTTAAAATTACTAAAATGTAAGTTAATAAATCACAGTCTAGAAGTAATTTAGAATGAACAAAGTCAAAATTCTAATTTAAAAAGTCATAATAATTATCCCAATTAATTACCCTTGATATTGCTTGCATTGAACTTATCCACTATAAGTGTATGTGTAAGATTGATTTCTGATTTCTGAAATGAATAATATATCACTTAGGAATTAGTTTCTTTTGTAATTAAATTAAAAGTTTATTAGTGCACTGTCATATGTATTAGTTCACTTATCTTATCATATTTTATTTAAGTATTAGTATGCTTTTGGCATATTTCCTTTTATGATTTTTTATATTTTCACTTTTTTCATAATTGTGGAGTACATATTTAATGATTTTAAAAATTAATTTCACTTTCATCCTCTTACAATCCTAATTGATTTAATATAAGAATTTAAAATTCAATATTTAACTTTACTATGATCCTCCTAATTTAAGCTTCTCACTTCTTTTCCCTAAACTCAATTACTCATTCTTCAATGCAATAGTCAGTGTATTAGTGTATAGTTTCTAAATTTAAAATAAGTCGATAGCTTAAGTGATCCATATTAGTTAATTATTAAGCTTTTCAAATTATGAATTATTATGCATTGTTCATTCAAACTATCATCTAGGACTTTATTATTATCTTAATTTTATATAATTTTAATTATTATTTTTATTTTGGCTAAATAAGCAATCAAAGTGCAAGCTCTATGTAGAGAATAATACTCAATATTTATATATAAAAGAATTTAAATTAAATGTAAATGAAAATAAATAATACTTTGTATAAAAATAATTAAAATTTTAAAATAAAATAAACATGCCTTTTCATTTGAATAATAATAAGCTCACATGTACTGCAATATAACTATATAAACAAACAAAAGATAGCTAGTGCATGAAGCACTATTCTCCTAATCCATATCCATCAAAGATCCATAGGATCTATTCTCATCAGAATAATAATAATAGTTCTTATGGCCATAATATAATATCGCTCTCACAGCATCATCGGATCCCCTCCAAGAAAAAGAACTAAAAAATAAATAAAAGAAAAATAAGTAACAAAAAAATTAACTATAAGAAACTCTCTCCTCTCTCTCTCTCTCAAGCATGCCAGGACAACCAACAAAAGAAAAAAAATGACACATAACACAGAGTCAAGATTCTCCTCCTCCTCCTCATCATCATTATCATCAATTCGGGTCCAAACAAACGACTAGTATTATGGAGCAGTAAGGAAATACAGCTGGTACGAATACTTTATAAAGGGACTTCTCCTGAACATCCCCAATAAAGCCTTCTTTAAATTCAGCTATATAGTGGTCATACTTTTCCTACATACTTGAGTAGTGTGCTTGTCAATCCCTACTTTTCTCATAGAATTCAGTCACCCCTCCATCTACTACTTCAATTCAGCCACCTACTCAACTAAAGATTTAGGTCTCTTAGAACTCCTACTCTACTGCTACTAGGCCTACTAGTCAAATAAGGTTCACTAAGACCACCCTTATCTACTCCTAATCTTTTAAAGCTCTCATTTTTTTTAGTGAGGGCTAAAATAGGAAAATTGCTCTTCACTAGGATCTCCCTTCACACTAGCATTTATACATAAAGAAAAAATAAGAGAAGGATGCCCCAAGCTATAGAAGTAGTGCCTCTAATAATGTAAGTAAATGAAGAATGAATAAGCTTTCCCACATCAATGGTATACCCAACATGAATAGCATAATTAAGAACAACACAGTCTTTAGTTACCTCACTAATATTTTTAGTGGGCAAAAGTTGTGTAGAATAAAGTAATGCCAAGCCTTTGAAAATTGAGTTGAACAAGATACATGAAAACTAATAAATTTTTTCTCCCTCTTCTTCCGCACTGCCTCACTATTAGGCTTATATAACACTCTCTGAATTTTCTCAGAATCAAAGGTACAAGAAAAAGAGGTATACTCATCAAACTAAAAAATTGGAAGCTTATAAAGATGGTTGATGGTTATAAGATCAAAGGGTACCCACTTAACTCGCACATAACACCTATTATCCACTACCTCTTTCCCATTGGAAAAATATCCCCTCACTACATTGACAACTGTTGCATCAGATTCCTCAAAAAATTGCTCCCAACTCTGGTTTACAATCGGTTGTATTACGTTTCCTCTAGGGTTTTGGAAGCCTCTCTCAAGGATCAACTACATGGATACCACTATCATTACATACCTTTGATCGGGTTTAGTAGAAATGAATATACTTTTATCATAGGATGATGAAAATCAATTTTTGTCAAACATTTTTGGGGCCCTTTCTTATAAAGCTCAAATAAAGAAAATGCAAAAAACTTGGAGAGAATGAAAGAAATAATGCAATGAAAAAAATTCTGAACAGACACTATATATATACATCATAAGCACGATGATGCTCAAGAGAGGAGCACTGCAGTACTTAAAAATATAGAAAATGATAAAGAGTCAAACAGATAGACATTGTAGCAATACCAGACACATTGTGCTAGGACGCAGGCATTGAAAAATGAAGTGCCAGCTTTTTTATTAGGGAAATACTGTGGCACTTGACACGCACGAGCACTATGATGCTTAGAAAGACTACCTCCACAGTGCTTTAGCTGTCATAATAATGATTTGACCTAACACTGCAGCACTAAAAATAGTGTTGTGGCACTCAATAAAGTGTCATAATGTTAAAGTTATGAAAGTATGACATATTGATTATATTACCATAAGCACTCTAGAGATAACAAACCAATGCTGTAGTGCTTGGGAGAGAAGCGCCAAGGCACTTGGTAAGGCAAAATAGCATTGTGGCATTTAACAATACAACACTGTTGCGGTGCATTTTTAAAAATTTTCTTAAGACTTTAGTGCTGTAGTGCTTGGCTTACAAATGTTATTTTTGAATGCTGTTGCGCTTGGCTTACAAATGCTGCAATGCTTCAAATACAAATGTTGTGGCGTTAGTTCAATTTTTAGTACAACAAATTTTTTTCTAAAGTAGCTTTTCATAACTTAGTCAAAATCAATATTAATGACTCTTATAAACACTACCACACACACATAACATAAATTACAAAACATAACATAAAAATATAAATTATAAAACAAAATATAAAAACACAAAATAAAATTGGGTTGCCTCCCAATACAATGATAAATTTATAGTCTTCATCCAGATTTTCCTAGATATGTCATTTTGGCTATAATGAATCACAATTGCTTCTCAAGTGGTCTCCACTATGCTCTTTTTCTTTCTCCTTTGGAATAATTTCAATATTAATGAGTAAAATTCTATGAGGTCTACTACTAAAAGAGGTTGCAAACTATCCTAATTGATTTTCTAAATTTTTAATTGAAAAAGCCTAACTTTGTAACTAGGTTCCTAACTAAATCACAACCTCTTACAAAGGTGATTTCCTCTCTCTGGATTGATTATTTTGGTTAAACCCTAGGGGATATGAAGGTCTAAGATTTATTATAGGTTGCTAAGGATTATTCTAATTTCCTCCTTAATTAGATTGACTTGTATTCTGGTGATTGTTACCACTAATATTATTATTTGATCAGCTAAAATTAGGGCTATTCCTCCAACCTGTATTATATGTATTAGAATGGATTTTTTTTTCAATCAAATTCATATTCTCAGTCCCTAGTGCATTAATATCATCAACAAAATTTAAATCATGCTCTTCTAGTTACATAGATGATCCTGATCCTAAACTAACTCCAATAATATCTAGCTTTTTAGAAGTTATAGTTACATATGCAGTCAAAATAAATAATATATCAGATTTATACACGCCTGCTACTCTCTTAAGATTCACCCTATTAGAAGGCTACTAAAAATTATTTATAGTAATTTTCTCAATTAATTTATAGGCTTCCTCAAATAGCTTAGACATTAAAGATCCTCCAACTGCTGCATCTATGATAGATCTAAAGGATCCTACCAATCTATTATAAAAAGTTTGAAAAAGTAATAAATTGAGTAAAGTACGATGAGGATATTTCTTAAGTATTTCTTTAAATCTCTTACAACTTTCATAAATTGACTCTCCCTCAAATTGGGTAAAAGATGTGATATTATTCCTAAATTTGGCAATTTTTTGAAGATGAGAAATACTTAGCTAACAGTTTATGTGCTAACTCATTCCAAGTGGTTATAGAGCATAGGGGCAATAACTTTAACCACATCTTAACTTTATCCCTTAGAAAAATTATGAACAATCTAAGTCTAATATTATCATAACTAACATAATTATATGTAAATATTATATATATTTCTAATAAGCTAGCTAAGTATAGGTTGAGATCCTCAACAGGAGCTCTCATAAACTAAAAAATTTTAATTATCTAAGTTACGATAGGTTTTAGTTCAAAGTTATTGGCCTGGACAGTAGGTTTATTGATACTCCAATGGATTCCTTCTACTACATGGTTAGCAAACTCTCTAAGAGGTTAAGGATGATTTGATCTTATACAGGTTCAATCATCTCTTAAAATTTTTTATTTTTTGAAATTTTTTATAAGGGTCTTTTCTATCTTAAACAACAAGGGCTCCTTACTGGATCTACTAAGTACGCAATAATGTTGAAATAAAATAAAACTCACAAACTAAACAGTCAATAAAAATACCTTTTTAAAATTTTTTTTCAAAATTATAATAAACATAACAAAAAATAAAGATACATGATATAAGTAGGGCTATATTTACACTTATTTCAATAATATAATTTAAAATTATAATACACACATTACTTCCCTCGCAATGACTCCAAAAGCTTGATGGGTTGTGGGTTAGACTATGCGACCAATGGTGTGAGCTACATATAGAGCTAGCATACAATGAGAATAAGCTTAGTTTTTTTATCTAAAAATAATAAAATTCCACTAAATACGCAAGTATACGTGCTGATCAAGTAACAAAGTGATAGAGAAGTGTCGATTCCATGAGAAAGTATTCTGCTTAATTACAGTTAAGCTATTATTATTTAATTTAAATGTATAATTTATCCTATTGAATATAAAACAGATGTTTTTGAGTTTTTGCCACTTAATGGAGACTTGCAAAAAAATTGGATACTAATATAAATAAAGTATTTTGAACTAATGAATGCAAAATAATATAATTTTTTCTAATGAGACTTTTAATTTTAGATGTGGATTAGAGCATATGCATTCATAGATTTATGTCGAGATTATAGAGATGAAAAGGGAGGTTTATGGTCTCCCTCTAATTATAATATCTCCATAGGAGCTAGAATATTTAACACCATATGTCTAGGTCTAACAACATTCCATTTCAATACTTCTATTTATTCCAATTTTTTTAGTCGAGATAATATATCACACTAGATATTAACTACATATATGGACATTATATGCATTAGATTAAGAATGAGAGATATTAAAAACATCTATAAAATAATTTATAGCATAAGAGTCTATATTAATACTTGCTATGCATTTACATTATTAGCCCAAAACTTAGAGATTTAGTCATGTATGGATGACACAAAAGCAAACTCATGTTCATTTCATTCATATAAGAAAAAAATATATAGGAGAATTAATAAGATAACTGTCACATGAAAGGATCAATTAATACTCTCCACACTCATTCTTCCTCCAATAATAAAATTGCTTATATAATATAGGTTAAGAACTCCAAATGAAAGTATCTTACATTCTCCTAGCCTCCCTTAGTCTTTACTTCAAGGGCGAACTAAAGGAATACACTTAAAAGTACAAGACTCAAATAAAAATGATAGAACTCTCTGACAAAAGAATTAAAAACTATTTATACAAGTGCAGAAATAACCTCAGGAACCACGGTGCTCAGAGTATGGGTACTGCGGCGTTGTTAAATGAATTAGCACCTTAGTGTTATAAAACTTGTTACGCTACAGTGCTGTGCTGATCTGGCATGGTTAATGGTTGAACTGATGTGTCTTTTGGCTGAGTTAGTATGGCTCTTCATTTTGGCAACATCTCTATCTCGATGGTGAAAAAGTTGAGCACTGCAGCACTTAAAAGGGTAATCTAGCACTGAGGTATTGTGATGATCAGTGCTCTAACACTCATTTTCTCGAGGCTCCAGTGTTGTAGTGTTGATTTCTGGCATAGCCGTGCTGACCTTATCTCTATCACAAGGCTGATTTTTCCTTAAATTCTTGAGAGGTCGGTGCTAGGGTGTTGTAGATGATAATATTATGGCATTAGATCTATGGGTTCTGCAATGCTCATTTAATATTTATGAATTTTTATCTTCTTCTTAATATTTCCTGCACAATCACAACTAAAATAATATATTTTCACTAAATTTTAATATAATAAATAATACATAATTTACACTTAATAAGTAACTACTATTTAATATTTCACTTTGGATATTGATATCTATGATAAGTTCTGGGAGGAAGTCTACTAAGCTAGTGGTGCTTATCCTATGATGCTTTCTAACATTTTAGGGAAAGGAAAGGCCCAATGGAATAGAAAGGTATAAAGGCATGACCTTTTGAATCTATTTGATTGAGGTGTTCTTTTGTAATCCAGTTTCAAATCATTTTAATGTATTGATGATTAAAAGTTAACTAGGTTATTATATATATACATTTCAATAAAATGAAGCCTGATGAGTTTCTTTAACTATATGGATTTTATCATAGCTCTAGTTATTTTTATTGGTGGTTGAATAATTAAATTATGGGTTTAGGGTTTCAATCCTTCCATTAGATTCTAGGGAGTCACAATTAATCAGGTTGGGCTACAGGTCTAGGCATGTTCAATATGTACATGCATTATTTTGTCAATCATGAGTACATTTATGTTTTAATGAATTAAAATTGAATTATGATTGATACACATTATTCTTTTGAAATTATAGTTGATGAATTAAAATTTATGTTCTTATTTCTGCATATATTGGATGATTATAGAATGATTATGTGTCGTGTATTGAGAAAAGTGTGAAGTAGAAAAATAATTCTTCTAATTAGGTTTTGGGAAGCCTTAGGTCCACTATCATGACTTTGACATGTTACAAATTGTTTAGGTGTAGCAGGTTATGATAATCTATAACTCCAATAAATGGCTACTTTATATCCGCTTCGAACCCCTTAAACATAAAATATCTCTAATACTTGTTGGGGGGGGGGGGGGGGGGGGGGGGGGGGGGGGGGGGGGAGAAAAAATCCTTTCTTTTGCTGGTAGACTTTTGTTTGTGAGATTTAGCACTTAGAGTATGCTTACATACAGGAACAAAGGGGTAGTTATACCAAAGTCCTCTTATAAATTCCTAAATGGAACATATGCTAGATTTGTATACTATGGGGACATTAATGCTAGAAAATTACACCTAATCTTCATGGGCAAACACTTACAAGCCTAGGTACTTAGGTGGTCTGGGCATTCCTGCATTATGTACTTGAACTCATGCTTATAATTGATCTCTTAGCTAGCACACAATATCTTTTGATGACCTTTTTTGCTTTCTAGTGGAAGAATAGTCCTTTAGGAAATTAGATGTTCCCTTACTTAAAGAACTTAAAATTGGTTGTTGAGTCTATTAAAGGAAACATCTCTTCCTATATCTCTAATTATAATAATCTTTCTCTATTTTGGGACCCATGGTGCAATGGAAAATCTTTATATGAGATTTTAGATATTACCTCTATGTCCCCTTTTTTCCATTAATTCCTTGCTCTCTGGCATCATACTAAATTGCAGCTACTGTCTTCCATCTTCGAACTCCCCCAACTATCCATGACATTATTATTTTTGTGCCTATATATGCTAAATGAAATGACTATCTCAAATAGCATGGCTTGGATATGCATGCTTTCAAGATGTATATTATATAAGAATATCTCAAGTTTCCTAGAATAAATTTATCTAGCATAAAAATTAGGCTTTTAGGTTTTCTATTTTTGATTGACTGTCTTTGATTTAGGGACTAAAAATGGCATATACTTTAATTAGTAAAGATATCCCTATTCAGACTTGTTGTAACTTATGTACTGATAATGCTGAAAATGTTAATCACCCATTATGTAAATGCAATTATATATTCAACATCCTTTGCAAAATTTTGCCTTTCTTATCTTTATTCTTTTTAAGACCGAGTGTGCTGCAACCTTTTGGCTACGTTTCAGATTTGACTATTTCACCTATACTAAGAATCTTTTCTACCTCTCTATTTGCATTTTAAGAATGCCATTGATAGTCAATCTATATTTTGTTCCAAAATTAAGAAAGCTATCAATCTCAAAGTTATTGAATAGAGCAAATATCAGGAGATTGAAGGCTTAATTCAATGATAAGTTGGGATTTGGTGGGTGAATTTGGACAATGATGAATGATTTTTTATTATCTTGTCCATTTCAATTAACTTATTTTGCAGCTTTTTGAATGATTCTTGGGAAAATCGGGGTTATAAATTTACTTGATTGGTTGAATTTTTTTTTTTATCGTGAGAAATTATATTTTGGGTTTTTATTTTTTAATTATTTTTTATAGTTTATGAAATAAAAAGAAGTACAGGCTGTAATCGACGTAAAATCAACGGGTATTTATCACTGTATCAATCGAAAGTCCGATGAGAGCAGCGCTTCGGTCCGCCCTCTTCTTTTCCGTCTCCACCACCAGCTTCTCTTTCGCCCGTCTTCTCCCCCGAAATATTCACCTTTCCTCACCCCTTCGTTTCTCCTCACACCTCCACAGCTTCTCTAACCCCGCAGGTTCACCGCCGCCAATGGGAAACACCACTCCATCTGATGCCGCTGCAACCGCTGTAGCTGGTGGCGTAGATGGCGACGGCTGCGTCCAGGAACCATACATTCCATTCTCTTCTTCTATGGAGACACAGTTTGAGAACTTCCGCGCCCAGATGGAGGAGTCCGGCAACATTCGTGAGCGAATCCGATCAGTGGCGTCGGAGATAGAGGCTGCCCTTCGGGTCATGCACGCCGGTCTCCTGCTGGTGCACCAGTCTCTCCCTGTCCCAGGTGCGGGCTTGAGATCAAAGTTTGGGTTTTGTTTGGGTTTAGGGCGTTTGATTTGGGATTGTTTTGATCTGTTGCAGAGGTATTAAAGAAGGCTAATGCTCAAATTGAGATGCTTAGGGTTCTCTATGAACGGCTTGCTCAGATTCTTAGTGAGTGTCCTGGGCAATATTACAGGTGAATTCGCGATTCTTCGCAGTTAGAGAGTGTCATGTGCCTTTTCTCGAAATTTGCTTTCGATCTTGTAGTGCTTTTGTTGGTTAAGGTATCATTCTGATTGGAGGAGCGAGACACAGACAGCAGTTTCTTTGTTAGCTTTTTCACATTGGTTGGAGACGGGAAGTCTACTGACCCATGCGGAGGCTGAGAATAAGCTTGGATGTGAGTTATTCTCTTCTTGCACCTTCTCCGTCAATGTGCCTCCTGTATGTCTCATTTTTTTTGGATGATGCTATTTTATGTTTTTTTTTTCTTGTTAAGGTGCTTTACTTTTCTGTAGAATGACTAATGGCTTGCTGCTTGGATTCTTTTTCCTTTGTCCGTATGCCTGACATTTCTCCCCTTTGATTGTGACATTATTACATGACGTTTCCCCAAGCATTTTAACTCTCTTCTGCATGCATTATTTGCATTTGTTGTCGCATTGCAGATTTTTGCATATGGTAGCCTTTTGGCATTCCATTTGTTATGTGGCTACTATCGTTTTTTCTTATTATAATGAAGATACTATGCTTGTTGTTCATCACATTGCAGTGCAGAAATGGTTAAATCAAAATTGCCTATTTTCATTTTTCTGAAAACTAGGTACTCATCGAACGTTGTTATTGGTCAAACTTATCATACTTCAGAGTTAGGCTTTTTAAAGAGGCCATTGTTTAATTGTGAGGCTGTCAATCTAGAGCTTGTTGGGGAGACCGTGACGATTAAGATTTCTTTCTTGTTTTTACTTCTTCCTTATCTTTGAATTTGTTTGATTTCTTCATTTTTGTTGAATTCAATCCTTCAGATGTTAGAGATTTGAAGAGAAGAAAATTTGTAGCCATAGGAGTAGAGACTTCTCAATTTCTTCAAGAAATTAAGAGAGGATCTGAATTGTTGTTTTTTCATAGGAGAAAAAAAGAGGACCCTAAGGAATTGTGCTTTTTTAATTTGAAGAGATAGAAAGGGGATCACATAGCTCATGTAAATCTTCATCGAATGATTTGCTAGAGTGCAACAAATGGCCAATAGAGGAGATTTAGTGGTGGAAAAACAATGAAATTTTGAATATCTTTCCAAATATATCTTGAGGTGGAGGAATTTGATCGTGAAGCGAGAGCCTCAAGTTGAGCATGATTCTTCTCAAGAACATTGGTTGTCCTATCATCCCTACCATAATGGTTTTACCATTAGGAACTTTGAGAAATTGCACATTAAAATTTTAAATCCTCAAGACAATGTCCTGCAACTATTACTCCCAAAGGAGAAAAGTCCTTTTAGATTTCACGAGGCTTAGCCATTTAGGGGAGTTCCTCCTAATATATTTGTGCGTGAATGCAATCTTTGTTTTGATAGATAAGTGGAAGAAACCAGTGAGTACACTAGCACCTCTTTGAACTTGAGCCCAGAAAGTGGAAGATCATAGGGGTTGTTTGGTTGCCTTAAAAAGGAATGTAGTGTAAAAGGAATACAGTGTAAAAGGAATGCGGTGTAAAAGGAATACTTTAGAGATATTTGGATGAGTGAAAAAGGAATGCATGACTTTATATTTTTGTTTGGTTTGAGGTAAAGTGAATGCAATATAAATTGTAAGAAGGTTGTGACCAGGGTGGCTGGCCGCTAGTGGTGGCACGCGACGGCGATGGCGGGCAGCAGGTGGCAGTGCAGATGGTGGCCATCATGGGTGGTTAAGGAAGCACTTGAGCGGTGTAAAGCGTCCTCGCTCAAAATTGGGCGAGAATGTTTTACCTCAAAAATAAACTAAAATGGAATACATTGCATTTATTTTACGTTGGATTTACTTTTCATCCAACCAAACACCAAAAAGTGAAAAAAGGAGTGCATTTACTTTACTTTGCATTCACTTTTCTTCCAACCAAACAACCCCATAGTCACACCTCAAAGTGTAGCTGATTAAGGAATACCCATTCAAATGATATTATATTCATAAGATTTTCACTGACCTTATGAAGGGGGGCATACTTCAACTCCTTGAGGTCAAAAGGGCCAAATGGGGAAGATCAGCTCAACTATTGCTAGTATCACCAAATGTTGGGACACACCATAGAAGATTACCATATGTTTGACATGTTGAGTTGAAGTTCATCTCCGTTTAAGTACAATTGTATCATAGTTTCATGAAGAAGCCTAAGAAGTTATCGTGCACGTTGTTTTAGAGTCTCATGCATCTACTATTGCTTGTTCATCTTCCACTGATCTTGGGTTAGAATGGCAAGTAAAACTCCCCCAAAAGACCAACAAGATGATCAGGCATTTGGTGAGGGCTCTAGAGGGTGTGAGGAAAGGCCCTAACAAGCCAAAAGGCAAAGGTGGGCAAATAGATGACTCTCCTTCCACCAGCCAAAGAATTCTACTCTCTTCTACCATCTTAGTCTATAAAAATGCCAATCTAATCAAAAGAATGGAAGTTATAAACATCAGGAGAAGTTCATCTCCCTTCTAGCTCTCATAATGAGGGACATCTTGCTTAACTTGGAAATAAAGAAGACAGATATGCATGATGCCTTTTTTTGTAATGTCTATTTCTTCTACTCGAGATGATATTTCTGATTATGGTTTGCATTCTCCAGAAGCTTAGGTTAAGAAAGAAGAATTAATTAATTCTGACTTGACTGTATTTTGGTTACGCTACACACCCCATCCTTAGTGATTCAAACAAGGTGGTTAGAGCTAGCCAAGTCAAATCTTCTAATGACCTAGACAATAGTCGTTTTGAGTCAATTTCTTCTTTAGAATGTAAGGTCGAAGAGAAAAAAAAGTACAACTATGTGGTGGAAAATGTTTACTTCAAATGGTCAATCCAACCAATGACAAGCATATTATTATTTAGGAAGATGATCCAGTCCATCCATAAGCTCAACCTCAGAACAAAACCAATGATAAATTGCCCATATCAATTGGGGTGTACTACAATGTCCTAGGTCATTTGCTGAAGTTGTCTTCTCTCCTCAGTAATTATGATGCATTTATGATGCCACCTATGTTAAGGCATAATTTCCTTGAGTGAGGTGGAGGTTTATCAAACATATTTTGTATAAGAGACGATGAAAGAATCTTACTTGGTAGAAGTTCATCACCACCACCACCACCAACAACAACATCAAGCCTTTGTCCCACTACGTGGGGTCGGCTACATGAATCTTTTTTCTCCATTGTGTCCTGTTAAAAGTCAAATTCTCATTAAAATTTAATAAAGAAAGATCATTTCTAATATTTTCTAACCAAGTCTTTTTAGGTCTACCTCTACCTTTCGTAATATAAGTCCAATCTAATACCTCTACTTTCCTAATCGGGTCATCAGAAGGCCGTCGTTTTATGTGGCCAAAGCATCTAAGACGACTCTCTCTAATCTTATCTTCCACTGGAGCTGCTCCAACCTTTTCACGTATATGCTCATTTCGTATCCTATCTCTAAGGGTAAATCCACTCATCCACCTGAGCATCCTCATCTCTGCAACACTTAACTTAGTATTATGCTTCTCTTTTAATGACCAACATTCTGCACCATAAAGCATTGCAGGTCTCACCACCATCTTATAAAAATTTTCCCTTAAGTTTGAGGGGGACATTTCTATCACATAACAAGCCCGATGCATTCCTCCACTTCAACCATCCAACTTGAATTCTACTGATAATATCCCCATCTATTTCACCATCACTCTGAACAATAGATCCAAGATATCTAAAGCGTGTACTCTTATTAATGACTTGATCGCCCAAAGTCATAATCCCCCACTAGGTCTATTACTACTAAAATTACACTCCATATATTCAGTTTTAGATATATTCAAGTGAAAGCCTTTAGTTTCTAAGGTTGACCTCCATAATTCAAGTTTACCTTCAATCCCCTCTCTAGTCTTATCAACAAGAAGAATATCATCAGCAAAAAGCATACACCAAGGTACATCCTCTTGCAAATGTCTAGTGAGAACATCCATGCTAAAGCAAAAATATATGGGCTTAAGGCTGATAGGAAATACTTGAGCTCGCAAGTAATCCTATCGAATCTATTTGAGTTCGCAAGCAACCCTAACAAGAAATTGGTAAAAACAACGAAAATACACAAGAACGATAATGAAATAACTAAAAAATAGTAGACTTTATTAGATAACTCAAAGCAAGCAAATATAAGAAAAGATACAATTGATTCTCTATTCGAGAGGAGGATCGTTCTCTCCCAATCTATAGACACTAGGTCTAGAGCCCAAAACTCCCAAGAGACTCCAAGAGAACACAATACTTAAGCATGCCCTAACCCTCCTTGCATATGCCTATTTATAGCCTTAGTCACCCACCTCCTTAGCCTCCCACCTCCTTTTCCAAAATAGATTAATTCAGATAAATTAATTCAAATCTCCTTTTCCAAAATAGATTAAATTAATTAATTCAAATCTCATTTCCTAAAATAGATTAATTCAAATAGATTAATTTAAATAATGGACCCCACTTCAATGATCGGCCCATGTGGGGCCGGTTGGGTCGGTTCTTCAACCGACCTAACAATACCACCTTCCCAAAGAGCCACCTTGTCCTCAAGGTGGAAGGATGAGACGTTGTTGATAGCTTTCTTCAGCTGCTCTGTTGGTGGCCATGCTATCTTCCACTGGAACCAAGCTAAAACTTTCTCTTTCAAACATAGGGCCGCTGCCATCAGTCTCTCCTCCTTCGTGTAGTGTTTGTCGTGATCCCTCCATATTTCCCACATGTATTGTGGGAGGGAATCCCACCTTCCTTCGCTTCGCCTCACATGACCCGATCCCCATAGTTCGGCCCATCCCCCTCCTTCGGTCGTCCCTTTCCCTTGCCCAAAAGACCTCCCATAGGAGTTGGTCACCCCATCACCTTCACCACAAAATGCCCTTCCTACTGTCCCGCCATCCGATAACCCTATTTCGCCCCTTATTGGAGCCCTCGGAGATGGCTCTTGACCCCCTCCTTCTCCGATGAGTGGCTTCCCTTGCCCAAAATGCCTCTCATAGTGGTCGACCGCCCTACCGCCTCCACCAAAAGTTTTCATCTTTGTTGTCCCCTTATCCAGAAACCCTGATCCACCCCTTATCGGAGCCACAAGAGGTGGCTTTTTATGAAAGAAACTCCCCTCGTCAAACTTCTCTTGTCTGATCTCCTTTCTTTTCGATTCGGCCAAGGGAATCCTGGTCAAATCTTGGTTAGGGTTAGTCATCGGAACCACTCTTGAAGTTTTGGTTTGCATCTCCAAGAGCCTTCTTAAAATCTCCTCCATGATCTCCACCTCATCTTCCTCCCTACGAATTTTAGAATTTGTATTTTTCTCTTCCGCCCCTTTTGTTACGGATGCCGCCGTTTGGTTGTGGATTTCCAACATTTTCTTCATCATGTCGCGGAGATTGACTACTTGTCCTTCCATGGAGGAAATCTTTTCCTCCACCGTTGTCTTGAGTTGATTCATCTCCCCTTCAAGTATCTCTTCAAAAGCATCCACCTTTTTGGCCGCCATCTCTATCCGGAGTTTGTAGATTCACAAAATCTGAATTTGGGTCTCCAAAAACAGCAACTTTCCTCTTTTCCGGATCAAAAATTACTCTTGGAATTCACCAAAGACAGCCCTCCACCGGTCCCAAGACTTGCTCTGATACCAATTTGATAGGAAATACTTGAGTTCGCAAGTAATCCTATCGGATCTACTTGAGTTTGCAAGCAACCCTAACAAGAAATTGGTAAAAATAGCGAAAATACACAAGAACGATAATGAAACAACAAACAAAATAGTAGACTTTGTTAGATAACTCAAAGCAAAACAAATATAAGAAAAGATACAATTGATCCCTTATTCGAGAGGAGGATCGTTCTTTCCTAATCTCTAGAAACTAGGTCTAGAGCCCAAAACTCCCAAAAGACTCCAAGAGAACACAATACTTAAGCATGCCCTAACCCTCCCTGCATATGCCTATTTATAGCCTTAGTCACCCTGCTCCTTAGCCTCCCACCTTCTTTTCCAAAATAGATTAATTCAAATAAATTAATTCTAACCTCCTTTCCCAAACCTCCTTTCCCAAAATAGATTAAATTAATTAATTCAAACATTTTTTCCTAAAATAGATTAATTTAAATAGTGAACCCCACTTCAATGATCGGCCCATGTGGGGCCGGTTGGGTCGGTTCTTCAACCGACCTAACAAAGGCTGATCCTTGATGTAATCCAACCGAAATAGGAAAATACTTGGTCAAACCACCTTGTGTTTGAACACAAGTAATAGCTCCTACATACATGTCTTTAATGATTTGAATATAAGCATTATTAACTCCTTTTTTTTCAAGAACTCTCCATATCCCTTCTCTTGGAACTTTATCATATGCTTTCTCTAAACTAATAAATATCTTATATAGATCTTTCTTATTCTCTCTATATTTCTCCATCAAACATCTCAATAAATGTATGGCTCTCAATATGTCATGTTAATTGCATATAGATATAATGTAATAGCACAAAATAAATTGTGATACCTTTATTTGCTTGTTGTGCTACAGAACTAGTAGATGTGTGTGGTATGGTATTAGTGGATGTGCCCACTTAATCTGCTTCGCCCCTTAAGACATTCACACTTAGATCCTCTAGTTGCAGGTCTGATAATGGCAAATCTGTCTCATCATCTATGAACCACTCATTATCAGACGTCACATCATCATACACCAAAGGGTCATCATCATCCTTCAACCCCTTATTCCTCATCCTCCTATCTCTTAACCTCTTGTTGTGCATAATATACACAAGGGAGTTCATTCTGAGTGTTGAAAGTCGATTTCTTCTCTTAGTTTGCACTTGACTATACGTGCTTCAGTTTCGCTCACACCCAGAGTAAGAACAAGTGAGGCCCAAAACACTAACTGCAAAACTCTGTAACTCAGGGGTGGAATCACCAAATTGGATCCACCATTCAACTATTTTCAAGAAGAAAAATGATAATCAGAACATATTAAAGTGCTATGCATGTACTGATACTTTGTAAAAATAACTATACCTGAAGAGCGTTTGGCAATAGTAGATTTTGCTACTTGCAGACCAAAAAATCCCTTCCTATTCCGAAATAGAACAAGCTGTAAATCTGCAATCACATTGACATTCAGGTCCGATATTAGTCGCTCCATGCAATGATACAAGCCCAGCTTCACCTCTGGATTTGAGGATTTCCTCTCTGAATACTGAAATTGAGGATTGAGATAATACGCCGCTGCATTTAGATGACGGTGTAACTGGACCTCCCACCGAGCATCAATGATATCCCAAATCTCTTTATAACTTGCCTCCTCTCCTCCCAAGTTATGTGCAATCAACTCCTTTGCCTCATCCATTGCATTATATATAAAACCCATGGCTGGTTTCTTCTCGGCATCAACTAAACGTAGAACTTGTACCAAGGGTCTCGTGTTAAATATGGCATAGGGCACACTATCCCAAAATTTATCATTTAGAATTAGCCTTCGAGGTATTTCCTTCCCCTCAGGTTTCTTGCCCCACGCAGAATTAAGCCATTGTGTCTATGTAAATATTGCTTCAAGAGGTTGCCTTAGATCCAACAGGCTCTGTAGTGTCAAATAAGATGTGACAAACCTGTAGAATAAACTTGCATTAAGAATTGAAGATGATTTGTAGTGCACAAATGTAATAACGAACCTAGTGGTAGTAGGGCAAATGATTTCCTTCTTTGAGAACTTTCTCATTAAGGCTAATACCCATGAGTGGTTGTAGATGAACTTTGTGATCTTCTTTGCCCTAGAAAGGGCGCTCTTGTGTTGAGGTAAATCACCAAGTTCCTCCAATATGAGATCGATACAGTGTGCTGCGCAAGGGGTCCAATAGAGGTGTTTCCTCTTCTCCATCAACATCTGAGCAGCTGCTTTGTATGAACTGACATTGTCAGTCACCACCTGAACAACCAATTGCTCCCCAATCTCCTCAACAACCCCATCTAGTAAATTGAAAATAAATTCAGCATTTTTAACCTCATCTGAAGCTTCAACTGATCGTAAAAACACCATGCCATAGGGATTGTTTATAAGGATATTAATCAAGCTCCTGCTCTTCATGTCAGACCATCCATCTAACATAATGGTAACACTAGTCTCACTCCATGTCCGTTTTATCTCATCAATACTCTGCTCTGTGTTCTGCAGCTCCTTCAAAATCCATGTTCGCAACTCGTACATGGAAGGTGCCTTCAACTCTCTCCCATACAACCCTACAGATCACAACATATTGAAGTAGGCCGGCAATGTAGCAACATTAAATGGTATGGCATTCTCATAAAAAAATCTACCAATATCCATGCAAACCTGACGTCGACCCTCTCTGGTACCAGCCGCAGGCATCTTCTGTGCTTCTCCTCTATCCTCTCCTGGATTAATCATATACTGGTCCATAGGACCCTGCGCACCTCTATTATGTATAGTGGAGGAAGAGCCCTTTCCACTCTCGCTCCCATAGTAAGCACCTTATTTGATCCTTTCATCAAATTGCTCATGTTGTAAATGTTTTGCCGTGGTACTGTTCTTCATGTAAGCAATAATTTCCTCCTTCATCTTATCCGGTACATTTGCATACGGTGCTACATTTTTATGAGAGCCGGATAAGTGTTTCTTCATGCGGGTAACTCCTTCATTCACCACCTTATCACAAAAATTATATTTTAAATACACATATTTTCTCGCCGCCTCCTACATCAACTTGCACACTATATTCCCAAGAAAGATCACGCCACAATGACGTATTTGTCTTTTTCTTTCCTCTAACCATATTTCCTAATGCAAAAAGCGAAAACAAACCAAACAATTTTAAAATATTAAAAACCCTAGATTTCCTATAACTTGAAAAATCTTCCCTTATACTTAAAAAAATACCTAAAATGCGTAGAGGGCGGCCAGACATTATGCTCACCGGCGTGAGGTGGCACCGGCGGGAGAGGCGGCGTAATGGAAGGCCGAGCGGGAGCGTCGCGAGTCTGGCAGAAATGGAGCAGGTCTGGCGGAAACGGAGCAGCTCGGTTCGGGACTTGGGGGAGAAGCTTTATAATGTTATTATTATTATTATTATTATTATTTATTACTCACTTAAGTGAGTGGGACCGTGATGTAGACAACTTGAAAACAAAAACCAAGAGAGGAGAAATATTACGAAAAGAAAAGAACAAGACTCACCTTCCAACTTAAAACCACAATTGGAGAACAAAATAGACTAGAGAATAAGACTTTCACTTCAACTTAGAAAGAAAACCGACGTCCAACAAACCTTAGACAAAAGAAAGTTAGCAAAGAATAAATTTAAAATAAAACAACGCTATCCTCAGAACATCCGTCAAACGGACTCCTCACATGCATCGGGTGTAGGAAATTAAAATGAAAAATGCTTAGCTTGCAAACCAGGGGTCCACTAAGGCAAAGGGCCAACGTTCTACCAAACTCCTCCAGCAAATGTCTCCAAAACAGCCCACAAATGTCACCTCAAAACAGCCACCACTTCTCCACTAAAACAGCCACGATTCACCACAAAAAATAGCCACAACTTTCACCAATCGGAACCAGAAGAAGGATACAGGTGGAGTGGAACTTGCGTAGAGAAGAAGGGGTTAGAAGCCGAGAAGAAAGAGGAGAAGCTCGCAGGCTTTCCTAGAGGAGAAAGAAGATGGAACAAGCTCTCAAGCTTTTTCAAGAAGAAAACCCTCAGGTTTAGTGGCTTTGCCAAACAATTTTCAACCACCCTCCTCCTCACAAAACATCTCAAATATATAGCCAATAGAGAGGAAACCCAACAGCCACCTCACCTACAACCAAAGCCATTCAACATTGGGGAAATGAAAGGCCAACAGCCACATTAAGAAGCAAAGAAAAACAGCACAGGAACCCACAACACAAGCCACGGATCACCCAGCCAGAGGAGCAACCCGAGAAGCAGCACAGGGAAAACAGCAAGGCAACCACGGGAACCCAGCCAGTAGCCACGGGAAGCCCACCCAGGAGAGGAACCGAGGAGGCAAACACAAGAAACAAGAGCAGGAAACCATGGGAAACCAGCCAGCATAGGAACCCGAAAAGCCCACACAGAAAAATGGAAAAGCAGCCACATTAACTCCCCAAGAAGAAACCAATGAGGCACACAAGTTCCACTCCCCTAAACCTTTTGGAATTAAATACATACCTTTATGTATTAATGAGTCTCCATCAATAATGAGCTACAATCCCAAGTAGGACAACTTAAGCAAGCTCCAACCCAAACAGCCCAAGCCAAACCGAAAACAGCAGCAGCCCAAAGAACCCCAAAGCCGGCACACCCAAGGTCAAGCAAGCCAAGCAAATCCTACGCATTGATCACGGGATGCTTTCCATCATTGGATAGCTAAAAACATAAAACAAAAATAGAAAACACAAATATAATAGTTCGTATTACATCAAAACAGATTTTAAGAAAACTAGATGCATCAGACTGGCTACACGAGGTTTACGCCTCACTTAGAATTGCGCAATTGCGCCTCAGAGGTGCGCCTCATAGCCCGTGAGGCGTAAGCCTCACCAGTTCCCCCAATTGCTTAAGCAATGAGGCTATCGGGGGCAGAATTGCGTAGAGGCGCACCTCAAGGCGCTCCTCTTATTGCGCAATTTTAAACTATGAACATTAGTATCACGCCGTAAATTACGCTTCATAACTCGCTCCTATAGTTTTAAAGTATGACACATTAACTTAAAAAAAAAGTATGACACATTAACTTAATTCCTCTATAATTCACACAATCTTGTGCATCAACTTTATTTTTAAAACTAGGAATCAACACACTCATTATCCACTCATCTGGCATCTTTTTAGTCTTCAAAATTGTATTTAAAAGTTTAGTATGCAAAGAAATTCCTTCATCTCCTAAGCATTTCCACATCTCTATTGGAATATCAACAGGTCTAATAGCTTTTTCACATTTCATTTTCTTTAAAGCCTCTCTAACTTTGGTTTTACCAATACGTCGATAAAAATAAAAATTTTTATTTTTATATAGGGTGTTAAGGTCACTAAAGTCAATCATATTCTCATAATCTTCGTTAAAAGGTTTAGTAAAATATCTCATCCACATTTGTTGAATATCATCTTCTAAAAAGATTACTTTTTGATCTTCATCCTTAATACACTTCACTTGAACTAAATCCTTACTACTCCTATCCTTACTAGATAGAAGTTCACCGATTCAGTTTATTCAATTATGACATACTTTTAGGAACTTTATAGTACTATCCAATGTTTAAAATTACGCAATTGGGTACTTAGGCATTTTTTCGTTTGTGAGGCGAGGTGTAAGCCTCAAGGCGTTTTGAGGCGTAAGCCTCGAAATTAGAAATTTTTGTAAAGTTAAAATGAGTTTTTTTTGTATAATAACCAAATATTATGTAAAAAGTAAATATAAAAATAAATTGTCATATATATGAAATATAAAAATGCTGAAGATATAAAATGACAAGTAATAAACTGTGTGAAATTGAATTAAAATTCAAACACCATAGTAATAAAACAACATAGAATGTAGTTCAACTCATAATTCTTTCTTTCTCAATATCTTGTTCATTAACATTTAATTCAAAAAAGAAATAGTAATGGCATAGGCTCATAGCAAATCAGAAGTCATCAGCACTGTCATCACTGAGAGGGCCTTCATTTGAATCATTATCATAGTGAACTGCTCTCTCTTGCCTCATTACCTGTGGAGTCTAATGCCTCCTCTGCTTATTCTTGCTCTATATCAATTATCTTCCTCTTTCCTAAATATTTTTTATCTATATAAAGATGAGTAATACTCTAAGATAAAAACGCTCTAACAAAGCTATTTTTTATATACCTTTTTTGCTTTGTTCTTTTTGCGCTTGGGCCGTGGTAGATATAGATGCCATATTTTTATCACCATCGAAGAAATCAATATTCAAATCTTCCTCTCGCAATTCAGCTGACATAACCTCCACTTCATCATCTAAAAATCACTTGTCATTTGATGTCATATCTTCACAAATCAAAGGATCTTCATGATCTTTCAAACCTTTCTTCTTTAAGTTCTTGTCTTTGAGTATGTTATTGTACATAATGTATACTAAGGAATTCATCCTTAAGGTTGTTAGATGATTTCTCTTCTTTGTATGCACTTGATTGTATGTGCTCTATTTGTGTTCACATCTCGATGAAGAGCATATTAATCCTAAAACTTTCACAGCAAAATGCTATAATTTTGAAGTGTCATCATCAAATTGAATCTACCATTCCTAATTACATGTCAGCATTTGATCTTTCAGTTGAATCAGCTATGAGTCTATCTATGCAATGATGTAATCCTAATTTTATCTATTATTTATAGATTTATTCTCTGCATATTGATATTGAAGGTTCCAATAATAGCCTGCTGCATGTAAATGTCGATGAAGTTGTAGCTCCCACTTATCATTAATAATATTTTTAGTTTCTTTGTAGCTTCCCTCTTCACCTCCTAAATTGTGGGCAATCATTTCTTTTGCTTCATCCATAACATTGTATATGAAGCCCATAGCAGGCTTCTTCTCGGCATCAACCATTCTAAGAACTTGCACTAATGGCTGAGTGGTTGTGATTGCATACATGACACTTTGCCAAAATTTATCATTTAGAATAATTTTTTAATCACCTTTACCCTCAGATTTCTTTGCCCAAGTGCAGCTCAACCACAATCACCATTCCTAGAGGTAAACATAGACTCCAAAGGTTGTCTAGCATCCAACTTTTGCAGTTGCCTCCAACGAGATGTGATTAGTTTTTTGTTTGCGTGAGTGAAAATCAAACTTTTGTTACAAGGTTTTGGGAACCATTATTTAATCAACAGTTCAAAAACATTCTGTATATTTTTAATTTGTAAGTTCATGATTGTTTTATTGTAATGGAAGGGATTGTTTGGCCCGACATTGAAGTGATTTTTCATTTGGAAAATTCAATAGAAGATACATAAGCAACCTAAAATTTTGTGGTGAAACATTCAACATAAAAAGAAGTTTGATTGTTACTCAATAGTGTGCTCTTAAAACAAAAATAGAAGTATGCTCTTTAAAACAAAAAAAAAAATCTTATCAACTTTTTTGAAAGTTTTGTGATGAAACATTTAACATAAAACATTGAAACTCTTTAAAATTTTTAATTTTTCTTTCAATAAACTTTAAATTAAGTTAATAGTGATCTATTTTAAGTAAATAGGAGTATAAAAATTAAGTCTAGTACTTTTATAAATTATTTTAATCAGTCATTAAAATTATTATCATATAAAGATATTCAGATTTTATTTATGAAGTTATATATTATACTATCTTAACTAATTTGTTATTGTGATAGGGTTGAAATAAACAACCATCAATAAGTATTATCTTGTGTTGATTTTTTTATCATGCAAAATTTGTGACACTATTCATTTGCATATGATTAGCATTTATTTTCAGAGTATTTCCACTTCAATATCTTATTCCCCAACCAATATTATCAAGACATTTAATGCATTGGTCCTCTTGTTGTTCAACATTACTCTTGTTCCACATTGATTCATCAACGGACAAGCTTTAGCTGATTTCATAGCAGCCGATTTGATTAATATGGATTATCTACATTGTGATGATCCACCACGAGCAAGTCTTAAGTGTAGAGGCCCAAGAAAAGAGTTCCCTTCTTGGGAGTTTTATTTTGATGGGGGTGACTTTAATGAGGGTCCTAATTTCCCACTAGCTTTCTAGAGTGAAAGCAGGCTTAGGCTTTTTTTTTAATCTCAAGTATGTCATCCTTTTTTATTCCTATTGTCTCTCAAAGCCACACATAATTAATGAAGCGGTGTATGAAGTTTTATTTATTAGCTTAGTTCTTGCCATCTATATGAGCATCAAATTAGGATCATGTTAGATTCACAAGTCATCATCAATTAAGTTGTTGGGATCTTTTGGGTCCTCGAGTTTGAACCCCTTCTATACCATCAATGAGTTATTGAGCTATTGCAAACTATTCCCATTGTAACTTTGCTAGTACGCCCCTTCATTGCAATGACAAAGTGGATGCACTTACAAAACCTAGCAAGGAGATGGTGGATAGTAATGGAGATCCTATGAATGTTATTGTTTATTATCATTAGATTCTATTCCTTATCGGTTGGCAAACTTTGAATTTTACCTTTATCAGTGTTAGTGATTGGGGATGAGTTCGATTGGAGAAACCTCTTTTTGAGAATCTTCACTAGGGGGAAAGTATTGACGATCCTTTTCTTATTGTTCAAGTTTTTTGTTATTTGCATATGTTAGCACCACTTTGTATTGGCTCATCTAATCAAATATGTTTGCGTTGCCGTGGAAGGAGGCCTACAAGGTCATTGGTGGAGTTCATGGAAGACTTTGTAGAGCCCATCACTCCCTAAAATAAAGATTAAAATCAAACAATTTGGATATAGTTGGTCTTCTATAGTTTGGCATTACATTGGGCATGCTAAAAAAGGCCACATGTGCTAGATACATGGCACAATCTTTCACTAACTTTTGAGTTCGTTCAATATAATAGCGGATTATGGCCCTTTAAGAGCTAGGGTATGGATATTGTTGATCTTCTTGAGCCTCCATCTATAAGGGTCATGGATTCATTCTTGTATTGACAAATTGCTTCTCGAAGTTGGTGTAGGCCATACAACTTGGGGAATCTAAATAGACAATTTGTAGTTTGTTAGGGACCACATTATATATGCATGGGTAATCCTATCTAAATTGACTCTATTCCTACCTACTAGATAATTTAAATTCAAACCTAAGGTTATCCAAAAGGTTTAATTCAACCTAAATAAAAGAAAATAATCATTAAATTTTAAAATAAATTAATTAATAAAATACAATTAAATTTCTTGAAATAGTTTGCTTCCATCTAAACTTAGACCAAGCTGTAGTGTCCTTGATTTGGGTTCCTATGATGCACCAATGCTTATTTAATTTTAATTCATAAATATTGCAAATAATACTCACCTCCGATTTATAGAAGTAGGGTTTATAAATTCAAATTCAAATTAAATTATAGATTTATCTTAATTTAAGATAAATCTATAATTCAATCATCTAATTTAGATAAAAATATATTATCCTTAAAAGAATAATTCCATTCTAATCTACATAAATTTAATGATTGTTGTGATATTGTTTCTGGCAGAACTTGAGTTTTGGTTTGGGCCTACGTGTTGCATTAGCTTGAATAAGTTGAATAAGTTGAATAAGTTTTTTAGTATTCTCGCAAAATAGAAGGGGTCCCACTTATATATATGCACACACATGTATGTGCGCGTACGCGTATGTGTGTATCGCGCATTATGTTTATTTATACAAATATATAAATTCACATTATAAAATGAAGAGATTCAAGTTTGTGGAAGAAGTCTTAAAATGTTCACTTTTATCTGTTGTATTTGACCAATTAAAATAATGTAGACTAATAGTAACATTCAACATATACTTAAATTTGATGTCACTTACTGATTCTATGCTTCAAGCTGAGGAGGAGGAATGAGATTTCCCCAACTTTGATGAGCTTGAACTCAGTTTAAATTTGGCCTGATAGGTAATGAATTGAGATGGACAAACCTTAGCTCTTCAAGTTCAGCTTATTACATTTCTTTTCACCAAGTCTCTGGATGGCTTACTATTCATGCTATTAATTGAATTTTTTTATGAAATGACTCTAGCCACATGAAGCAAAGTGGTTGGAAATTTTGTTTTTTGAATCAAATCATTAACGTTTTTAGATTCAAGTTTTATCAAACTCTATTGAGTTGCAGTGATTTTTGCATCTCATAACCTGGTTCTCATTACTTCTTGTATAGCCTAGTTAGATAGTTTGCAGTATTTTAATTTTCCATTTTATTGATGCATACCGCTGAGGTGCCTTAGTGTTCATCATAAATGGTGATATGGCACTCTATTAAATGCTAATTTTGAGTTACATGTGCAGTGGATGCTTCTGAATTTGGCCTGGACATTGAAGATTATCTTACAGGTTAGTTTCATTTAAAGATCGACTTTTAACTAAGCATTTATATCCAAAATTGAAATGTCTATTCAATTATTCCTTGTATTTTGACAAAGTAAATTCTTTTAGCATTCAATGGTTTTATCTTTATTAATAATCTCCAGATAAGAATATTATAATACTTGAGGATGCAACCATAAAAAATGAGGAATCTAAGGAATCACATAGTGTTCAACAAAGGATCCTTGTAAAAGCCAAAATAACTGTAAGATCCATCTTTGTTTGCAGTCTCGGGAAGGCTCAACAAAAAAAAAAAATCCCGTATGTTTCAGTACCATGAAATCACAGTAGAAATTTCCCGCCAATATAATAGTTGTAGCTATATAAGAAGCCACCTGTATACAAAACTTGAATAATGTTTCAGGATATTCTTAATTTTTTCAGACTTGCAAAATTTCAACTCCGGCAAATTATTTTATTGATATTTGTCCAACATAATTTTGGCTATGAAAATATCCATAAATCATTACCTATAGGTTTGTATTTCACGTTAAAAGGTACCTTTGATACTATTACAATATATTATAGTCCACTCATTTTTTTTATGAATTTCTTTAACAGCGGATCTCTGGGGTACACACCAGATGTCACACCTTTCTTTTTCTCAAATTTTTATTTTTTTTAATTATTTTTTTAGATTTTTATATAGTTATTTGCTTTCCTTTCTGTCTGGACCTTTCGATGGTGGATTCTTGGACATATGGTGGAAGTGCCATGTGCGTAGCTTGGCTTTTGCTACTATTATAACATATATATGACTAGCAAATATAGAAAGAGAAATATTTCCTGATGGAGTCACTAGAAATTTGTGAGCTCCCCGGCCTATCCACACCTTTTTACGGACGGGGAGAGTTTTAACCGTATTTGGTTTATATATATATATATATAAACTTCAAATGTAAAATTGACATAATTTTCACTCTTTTTTAAATAATATATATTTATTTAGATGAATCTTACCTCGATTTGCTTGCTAAATTGTTGTCATTTGTGAACCTTGACTCGACCTCGATCCGCACGCGCAAAATTTTGATTTTCGTCGATCGACATTCTTGACAAATATGGGTGTTGCTCTTAATCCTTTAAGTTGCCTCGAATGCGTCGATGCTATTCGTTTCGAGAACAAAGGCCGTTTCAGTGATTTTAATTTTTGGTCAACCTACTTCAAGTCGCGTTCGTGTGACGTCATGCCCCTTTGCTTGTCTTTTTCGTCATTTTAATTTTTGGTCAACAAGTATGAAGAAGAAAAGTGGATTTGATTGCAAAATTTGAAATAGGAGAACATGCAAAGTGTGTAAGATTTTACAATGGAGTTCAAAAGATATGCAACTACTTCAAAGATTTAGTTGAGTGAGAAATCAATCTTCATGAGTCATGTCGTAGAGCTTTATAAAAGTTTGTGTACAGTAAAAGTACATCTTTAAAGCCAACACAAAAGCAGTAGCATTGGAGGAAAAAAACAAGTCTCTTTCTGGTGCAAGAAAATTTTAATGTGTAATTACAAAGGAGAAAATAATAGGAGCACTTAAACATATGCAGGACACTAGATTATTGTAGCATTATTACAAAAAGTTAGGGCACAAGCTCAAAGATTGCTAGTATTTGTATCCAGCAAAGAAGCCAATGTTGGAAGACATTGGAAGATAGGTAGAAGAAGACTATCTTCGCCACCTTCTAAGAAGTATTTGAAATTGGATCAATAGACAAGACATACCCTTTACTGGCTCTGCTGTTAGATGTACATGACAATAAAGAGGATAAGGAGGAACTTTCCACCACCTGCTTTAGGTGAAGTCTATTATTATCAATTTTATTTTAGATCCAAGTAGTGAGAAAAATTGATTTCTAAAATTTTAATAAAAAAATGGGGCTAATCACTGTTGAGCATCCAAAACCTTTTCTCTGACTTAGTTTTAGAATATCGATATTTGTTGAATCACTAGACAATGTACTCTTATGTTAACTTTCTTAAGAGATTTTATAGATGAGGTAGTTTGTGATGTTATTCCACTAGATTTGTTATGTAGTTTAGAAAAGTCCTTTATTGTAGTAAAAAAAGTTTTGTACTTGTAAAAGGTGGGGGGAATTATAGAGTCAAGCGGTCTATTATTCCACCTTCATAGTTGATGGGGAAGACTACTAGACCATAAGGTCTTGAAATGGGTTTAGAGCTCTCATCTTGATAAAGCACCCAGAAAGACCCATCTTAGTTGGTAAGCCACAGCTTGTCCATCCATTAAAGCAAATCAAAAGCCCAATGCTACAAGAGAAGAAATCATAAGATTTAGCAACAACATCAACATCAAGCCTTTGTCCACTACGTGGTGTCGGCTACATGAATCATAAGATTTAGAGGCAAATTAAAAAAGAAGAAGAAGAAGAGATATAACTATCATTTGCATGAGCCAATGAGCTAAAATGGGGAGCCATGATTCAGAGAATTGGGAGAACTTTTTGTATCATACTTGAATAGAAAGATCAAATCATCACTAATTCACATGTGCATAAGAATTGCCAATCAAATGTCATACACTTAAACATCCTATAAGATGGATTTTTAGATCAAATCAAGATTACAACATTATAAGGATAAGTTTTAAAATTTGAAATTATTTTGGATAAGTTTGTATTTTAACTTCTAAATTTTACATAAAGATTTCTCTCTTTTGCCGAAGCAATTTAGAAACGACAAGATTCCTCTTTAAATTTTAGAATTAGTTCAGGAGAAAATAAGACTAAATTCAAATTAATTCATGGTGTAAATTGCCTAGTTAAAGGACTTGATTCCTATAATTATTATTTGCAGGTGAAACCTCCCTTTGGTTAAAAACTGACGCTTAACTGTTTACCTGAAACTACATTGGTAGTTGATTATTTTGGTTCAATTCTTCATTTTGGAAAAAAACATTACTGATTTTGATTGCTGTAATTGTTTTGAAAGTATGTCATTTGTAATATTTACTCAGTTCTTCTTGAATTTTCTTCTACAGGTCTATGCTTTATGTCCAATGAATTGGTAACCTTTCTCTACCCATCAAATACAACTTTTCTTTATATAGGTTCTATAGTTTGTCAAAACAACAGTAGTATATATTGTTCCTCTTCAGAAACTGTTTTCTTTCGTAATTGTTGTACTACCTTTTTTGAAATGGGTGATTGTGGCTGATTAATTTCCTCATGTTCTGGAAATATTTTTTGTGATTCCTTTGTATGACCAACTGAAACATGCATATCATGGTAACGATGAATGACAGAATTCTATACTTTTAAATTTATTCTTTTCTGTTTTTTATTTTTTTATTATTTTTATTTTTATTTTTATATTTTTTATACACGCATTCCCTTCTCCATTCTATGCTTTGTATTATGTATACCATCAGAGAAATGCTTGTATAATCAGTGCGAGCTTGGATAAAGTGGAATTAAGGAAGTTTTGCTATATCCTTACCTCTGTAGAGTGAGGTTCTATTAGTTGTCTTATATTTATGGATTGACAAGATGTAAATATGAAACATAAAAACATATGTGCCTGGATCCTTATCATTATCATGTTGGAGTAAATCAATTTCATCTTCAT
Source organism: Dendrobium chrysotoxum (assembly GCA_019925795.1). Lineage (NCBI taxonomy): Eukaryota > Viridiplantae > Streptophyta > Magnoliopsida > Asparagales > Orchidaceae > Dendrobium > Dendrobium chrysotoxum. The sequence continues at coordinate 1,872,896 of CM034309.1, read as the reverse complement.
CACATGCTTATCACGTACTAAGGATATGATTCCCACATCAATAAATCAATCCCAATTTTTTTGTCTTTCAACTTTGAAATGCAACAAATTTATCAGCCCTCTAGCTTTGCATGGCAATGAATTTAATAGCCTTACCTAATGGCTGGCAACTTAGGTTCGTGACTGACTTCGATAACAATGAAAATTAATTTTCTTATGGGTAATGGATGTAGACATGTAGTTAATACGAAAGTTATTATACATTCCATCTAAAAGGGGTTAAGCTAGGTGGAGAATTTCAAATTATATTAGATAAATATATGGCCGCATTTCTAGATTGCTTCATTGTGGATCAGAATTGATTATTTCAATTTAAGTTGCAGTACTTTGAAGCTAAGGTCGATTATTTTAGGAGCCTGGGAAAAAAGGGGAACGAGGTCATATTGAAATATGTGAATCGCAGAAGTTTACATTCCAGCGCTGATTCCTATGTATAACTTTCGGTCACTTATTCATTGAAGATAGCTTTAAAAAATTGCAGTATTTTAAGCCAGCTATAAAACTTTTTTTACATTTTTTAAATGAACCCTATATATTGTTAATAATAGAGCTTGATTATTGTTGATAAGCACCAATTCAAAATCTTGTTTATGGATAAACCCAATTATAAATAATTTAAGTTTCTCATATTCCCACGCCTTCTTAATTCATTTTTTACTTGGATTCATTCCCAAAATTATATTTATTCAGAGGTTGAAGTTGAATATCTTATTTATATATATAAAGTGCTCGATGTTAGATAAACAGAAAATCTATTGCAGTATTTATATAAAGAGTTTTGTGGAGGTATTGAAGAATTCTGATAAGGTTTGGGTAGAAGCCTTGAATACACAAGGCATAGAGTTCGATTAAGGTGGTTTGTAGAAGGAAACAATGCTCTTTGGATCAGCCATTCGCTGTAGAAAACAGGTGTTTGCATTGTGGTGCTGAGAACAACAGCACGATGGTGCTAGTGCTAGAATGCGATGGTGTAGCAGTGCCAAATAGTGATCAATGTGGAAGTGACAACAAAGTAAGCTATAACATTGATGAAATTGGAAGCTGAGTTACTGTTGCAAATAGGTTCCTATTTAAATCTCTCTTTAGTGTTTTTTTTTATAAAATTTTGAGAACTGCTTGAAGAAAAATTGTCAGGTACTCCTTTGAACTGTTGTGGAAATTTGATAGTGGTTGTGGATGTAGGTTGAGTCATTGTGTGTTGTGTTGAATCATCAATTTCAATATTTTTTGGTTATTGTTGTGCGCTTTTATTATTCTCAACATTGGTCTTAAAGTTTTGATTGGAATTGAGTCTTTCATGCAGACTTTGGCTTAATGGTGTTCCCATGGGTTTTGAAGGCTTTTATCTATGATAGAGCAATGCTCAAGGGTTGGTGATTTTAATGTAGGCTCTAAGTTACCGGGTGGGCTCTATGCATGATATTTAATGATATTAAAAATGAGTTTAAAGGGGAGTGATGGACGATTTTAAACATTCATGTTAGAATAGATTATTGAGATACAAATGCGAGTGGAAATAGTTACATATCAAAAGTGAACAGAAGAGTTAAGATCATAATTTGCTAGTAGTCACCCTTACAAAGGTTAAGCCTCTTGGTTGATGGATATTCATCTATTGGTATATTCCATTCCATTTGGGCCCTATTGCAAAAGAGAGTAATGTGGTCCAAGGGAGCAATTAGAGCAGCGGCTGCTGATAATGAAAAGTACGCAGATTTTTTTTTCCCTTTTGTACTGAACCTAGAAGAAGCTTCATCAACATTCATTAGCCAAGAGGATTAGGCTTATGCTAAACTAGTAGTTATTGTGAGTTATGCACCTATTGCTTACCGGCAACATTTCCTTTAACATAAAACATGAGAAAAATATAGTTGGACTGATGAAACCTCTGACAGATATTTACGAGAAGACATTTTTACTAAATTAAGTTAAATGGGTATATCTAATGAGATTTTTTGTAACCATATTGGCGATATCATATCAATGTATTTTGCTTTACCATAAGCAAATTGAGTTTGATTGAAATTAAGTTTGATGATAAAGTTCATGTCTTGAGCTTATTGTCACACTGCTTGAGAGCCATAGTGACGATTCAGGTGAACTCTCATCTCATACTTTAAAAATTAAAGGTATAGGAAGAATTAAAAAGAAGTATAATGTAGAGAGATCGAAATAAATAAAGTCAGCACGAAAATCAAAATAAGTTCATGGTCACAAGCCCAATTTACAATGCCACTTTCATTGCTGACTCCACCAAAAATGCATGGGTTTAGTTTATGAAAAATAAATATGATGTCCTCTATGATATTAGAAACTGGAATAGCTTGATAAAAAATAGATCTGATGCAAAGTTAATGTGCCTAAATGTCAAAAAGTATAGTGGGGTAATAAAATGGGATCCATGTGGAGAATAATTTCATGAACATCCGAACAATATGAGATTTTCGAATGCATAAACATGTCTGTGAATGAAAGGGCTTGAAGCAGTAGATTACCTTATGAGTAGAGAGCCATCAGTTCCTTAATGGCATGAATTGCTGAAAGAAGTTTGGATTGATGACGAGGTAAATCTTTCTCATTTAAAGGTTTTGGATTCCTTTCTTATGTACTTGTGAATACCATTCACAGGTATGGATTAAACCTTATGTCTATGAAATGCTATTTCATAACTTTGTCTATTGATTTTGAGAGGATTGAAATAATAAGGCTATAAGAAGCAACATTGCTGTATTAATAAAATTGTCATATAATATGACGGGTCTAATGTTTCTAGGAAGTAGATTGGCCCGATAAAATAGGTTACACAAGGAGATTTCAGCAAGGGATGTGTAAGGACGTTAGGTAATTGATGTGCCTTGGAAGTAAAAAAAAACAGCAAGATAACAAGCATACAATTATAGGAACACGAAGATAAGACTTATGTTTTATTATCACCTCACAAGAAAGAAAGATACAATGATCTACTATTCGAGAGGCAGATCGGCTCTCCCACAAACACAAGATGCCACTAGGAAACCCACAAGAAAAGCTATACCAGAAAAGTAACTTGCATACCTCAAAATATCAACATAATTAGCTTTAAATAGGCTCTCCTAATTCCCTCCCAAATCAGTCCCCTTTTCCTAAATAATTCCCTCTTAGATTTTGAATTCAAATTAGATCTCTTGCCATAAATAATTCCTTTTCAATTGTAATTAAAACTTTTTTAAATAATGCCCCCTTAATTCCTTCTTACATAATGAATTATAGCTTTGTTGGGCCCCATAAGAGGGACCGAAACCCCCTCCATGTTCCCACCTTCTGGGTCTGGTTCCTCTGAACCAGGCGACTGGCTCTTGCCTGTAACTGGCATGATAACGATACTCCCCTCCCAAAGATGCACTTTGTCCTCAAGGTTGAAGGATGAGAATTGTCTCCTGATCGTCTCGTAGGGCTCCCATGTAGCATCGTGCTCTGGAAAATCCTTCTGCTTGATTAACACCTCTTATGCCCTTGTCTCTCCTCCGCGCACACCTTTTACTTCTAGGAGTTCCAAAATGACCTCCATGTCTTCTGTCAAAGTTGGGGGTAAAGAAGATAGTGTGTGATCTCCTATCGCCTTCCTCAGCTGTGAAACATGAATGACTAGATGCAATGCTAATGAATGTGGTAGGCTCAATCGATAGGTCACTGCTCCAATGCGTTTCAAAATCTCATAAGGACCAAAGTATCGCGGGGACAATTTCTCATTCCTTCTCCTAGCTAGTGTCTTCTACCTATAGGGTCTCAACTTTAAGTAAACCATGTATCCTGTCTCGAAGTGTATGTCTCTCCTGTGCTCATCAACCTTCCTTTTCATGATCTGCTGGGCTTTCAACAGATTTCCCTTGTGTTCAGATAATATTTTGTCGCTCTCTTCTAAGTATTGATCTACACTGGATACTGGTATAGTGTTATGTTTATAATGAATCAGATGAGGTGGATCTCTCCCATAGAGAATCCTAAAAGGGGTGGTTTGTGCTGCTGAATGGTACGAGTTATTGTACCAATATTCGGTCCAAACAATCCACTTTGCAAACTCTTTGGTGTATCTGATACAAAGCATCTCAAATAGGTCTCTACACTTCTGTTAACCACCTTTGTTTGGCAATCTGTCTGGTGATGATCTGCTGTGCTTCTCTTTAGGATTGTCCCCTGCAAACAAAACAACTCCTTTCAGAAGTGCTAAAGAGTATTTTATATCTATCTGACACAATGGATTTTAGAAATCTATGTGAGTGCACCACTTCTCCTATGAAAGCAATAGCCACAAAGACTGTAGTGTAAGGATGCTTAAGAGGGATGAAATGTGCATATTTTCTCAGATGATCCACTACTACCAGTATCACCGAAAATCCCTCCGAACGTGGCAACCCCTTGATGAAATCCATTGTCACCTTCTCCCACACCCTCTCTGGCAAAGCTAGAGGTTGTAATAATCCTGCTGGTGTCATGGCTAAGTACTTGTACCTCAGACACACATTACATTTTGCTACCCAATCCTCTACATCACGATGCATCTCTACCCAGTATAATTTCGCTGATAGCCAGCTGTAAGTTTTTTGAGCTCCTGAATGTCCTCCAACTGCATTGCCATGAAACTACTGCAACAGCTTAGGAATGTATCACGACCCCCTGGTAAAATGAATTTCCCCTGATGTAGCAGTTGGGCTCCTCTCAGTATGTAATCGGGATGACTGTCTGGGTTTTGCAGCAACTCAGTTCTGATCTTTCTCAGTCCCTCATCCTGTTTACTCTCTTGTTGCAGAGCTTCCCAATCTAGGACCATAGGTACTGACAGAGCTATCATCTGTGGCTTGTCCATCTAATTATGGTCATAGCTGTACTGAGGAGCTCGATAAGGGACATGGGGGTGTCACTCATCCGAAAAGGTATCGTCCCCATATAGCGAAGGAGGTCTAGAAGGAGTGTAAGGTGTAGGATGATTCCTAGCTCGTTCTAGTGTGTCGAATCGCTCCGTCGTTTGGCGACGGAGTTCAGCTAGGTCGGATTGATTTTCTTTAAGTTGTTGGCTAGTTGTATTCATCTGACATACCAATAGATCTAAGGTCCTGTGAAGTTGTTCTGGGTCCATCCTAAATCTAAGGAAGACTCAGAACTATGCAAATGTGAAAGAGATTAATATACTAATAGGCAAATAATTTAATGTATGCAGGATGGGATTTAGATGCTAAACATATAAGAAAAGTTTTTCTAATAGGCACCTAAATGCAACCATGCTTTGATACCAAAATGATGTAGGACTAAATGCAGGGATAGTTATGAAATGTCAAAATTACCGGCCTTTTGAATTGGAGCAATAATAATTACTTATAGCGATTTTAAACAAATATTAAAACATTAGAGAGATGATTAAAGCTTAGGCCAAACCACATGTAAAAGTTATGATCATGAATAATCAATTCCAATCAAGATTAGCATAGCACGGGAGATTTTCAAAGGAAATCCCTAAATTAACAACAAGATTAGGCACTACTTGGATCCCCTCACTCACACTCTTGATATAGGCTAAACGGAGATAGGTTGCACAACCTTTATGATGCTACAATTGAGAGGGACTAAGTAGGTAAAAGGAAAAGGGAAGAGTTTACCCAAAGGAAGAAGATAATAGGCTCCGGTGAAGTTGTTTTGGGTGCCGATAAAGAGAGGAAAGCAACACGCACCCTCCTCACTTGTCTTGGATAGCAACCTAGCACCTTTAGAATGTTTGGGCAGCAATTTGGACCGATTCCAAACGTCTGGACAGCAAATTAGCTTGCATTGGACCTCAGGACAACAAAGAATTTTGCTGTGAAAAATTCTAGACAACACTTGGGGAGGTTTGGGTGGTGGGTTGGCTAGTTCTCTTGTGCTGAAATTTCTGGACAACGATATTGAATATCCAGAAAATCTGGATAGCGCTTCGTGGGAGATTAGGAACTAGGATGAACTATTTGGTGAGAAACTTTAGGTTCAGAAGTTGGGGAAGCAAGAGGAGGGAAGAGGAGTAAAGAATAAAATAAAAGAATTCCCGAATGAGAGGAGATATTAATGGTTGGAAGGGGGGGGGGGAGGAGGGACCATGCAAGGGGGGGCTTGATTGGGGATTTGAAATCCTTTGCAAACATAGGACATTAATTAAGGAAATAAGATTATAAGAGAATCTTTAATTAATTTCAGATTGAGGAGATTGGGGAGGTTTCCAAAACAAGAACTTATTTCAGAAAAGAATTCAAATTCAAATATTGAATTTTGAATTTCGAAAACTTTTCAAGTTTAGAATGGACTAAAATTGGAAGGTATTCAATACCTCAATTTGAAAACATTTTGGAGGCAAAGAAGGGGGAAGGGAAGAGGCCGGTGGCTTGGGGAAAAGAGGTGGGGTCGGCCGGCGGTTTGGGGAGAAGAAGGGGTGTGTTGGCCGGCGGCTTGGAGGATGAAGAGGGGTGAAACGGGGTAGGGAAGGAGGAAGGGGAATAGGCCGGTGGCTTGTGGGGTTGAGGAAGGTTGTGGTCGGTGGATAGAAGGAGGAGGGAAAGAGAATTTGGAAGAGATAAAACCACGAACCCGGACGCTTCCTGCGGTTAGTGGGTGATGCGTTACCCTTCACCTAGGAACTTTCTCCTAGAACTCTCAAATCTCACCAAAAAAACACAAGTGCAGAAATTTCTTCAATAATATTCATCATCCTCCAAAAGATGGGGAGGAGGCTTTAAATAGCCAACATGCAATGAGAAAAACAAAAGACAAACTTGCCCCTAGGGCTTATATAGGACTACTCCCTCAAGTGAGGGTAAAAATGAAAACTATGCAATAATAATTTTAATACAAACATAATAATAAATCTAATGACTCAAAAGTAAAGCGGTGCAATCATGGTCGTCGACCGTCGGCCTCGTCTTTGATAAACTCTCCATGGTCGAATGTCCTCATCACTCCCATTCATATACATACTTGAGCCTTGCCCTTATAGTGAGCATTTGACTGAAATAAGCAATGAGCTGATGATCCTACATGAGCACTGCCCCCAATCCGTATCCTGATGCATCCGTCTCCACCACAAATTGCCTGCTGAAGTCAGTAAGTGCTAACACTGGCACGCTTGTCATTGCTTTCTTCAGCTGCTCAAAGGCCTGTGTCGTTGCGTCCCCCTAATTGAAACCGTCTTTCTTCAGCCGCTCAGTCAATGGTTATGCTATCATGCCATACCCTTGCACAAACTTTTGGTAGTACCCGGTGAGACTTTAGAACACTCTCAGCTCCCTCAGGTTCTTAGGTAAAGGTCAATCCAACATAAACTTGTTCTTGGACTGGTCTACTGCTATTGCTCACCACATGTCCTAGGTACTCTACCTGTGGCTATGCAAAAGAATATTTTTTCAAGTTGGCATATAACTAGTGCTCCCTCAAAGTCTCTAATGCAGTCTTCAGGTGACCCATCTGCTCTGCCTTTGTACAACTATAGATCAAGATGTTATCAAAAAATACCAAGACAAACTTTTTGAGGTGGTTGAAAAACTTGGTTAATGAGGGATTTCAAGTGGCTGGGGTGTTGGTAAGGCTGCAAGGCACACCAAAAACTCGTAGTGACCCATATGAGTCCTGAATGCTATCTTGTGCACATCTCCCAGCTTCTTTCTGATTTGGTCGTACCTTGACTTTAGGTCAATCTTCGAGAAGATGACCACTCCAAATAGCTCATCTAACAGCTCATCGATTATGGGGATAGGAAACTTGTCAAGCACAGTTTTTTTGTTCAGGGATCTGTAATCAACGCAAAATCTCCAACTGTTATCTTTCTTTCTCACCAGTACCGCGGGGCTAGAGAAAGGGCTCACATGGGTCTGATAATTCCTACCGTAAGCATCTTTCTGATAAGTTTCTCTATCTCCTCTTTCTGAATCTGTGAATACCAATATGGTCTGACACTGATAGGAGATGCACCATCCTTCAAAGTAATGACGTGCTCGTGCTCTCGGGGCGGTAGTAATCCGTTAGGCTGCTGAAAGACCTTAGAGAACTGGTGCAGAAGCTTTTGTACACAATCATAGAACTCGACCGGCTCTGAGTCTCGGACCTCCTCTAGGCTTTACAACTCCACCAAGTAGCCCAACCCTACTCCCTGTATCGTCTTGACCATGGTTTTGAGTGAAACCATGGTTCTGCATAGGCTGGCATCTCCTCGCAGCACCACCTTCTTCCCCTTCCACCTGATTCTCCATAGTTAGAGATTTTCAATCCACCTTTGTCTCCCCAATTGTTTGTAACCACTTCATTCCTAAATCACATCAGTGCTCCCCAAAATCTAGGGAAGAAGATCCTCCACTACCTTTATATCCTGGAGTGTCATCACCAACCCCCTGCATATCTTCCTATTCCTCTCCACCTTTCCTGTTCCCTTCATAACTCCAAAGCTCCCTGTATCCATTAACTTCAATCCCAACTGGTCCACGACCAAATTTGAGATGAAATTATGAGTAGCCTCGCTATCCACCAAGACCACCATTGGCTGCTCCCTGATCTGCCCTCTCACTTTCATGGTGTGACTTGGAGTAAATCCCACTACTGAATTTAGGGACACTTCTGCCACATCCAGGTGTAAGCGCTTCTCTCATTCTTCTGCTTCCTCCACCAGATCCTCACTACCAGTCTTTTCACAAACCATAAGGACTTGGAGTGTACGATCTTTGCACAGATAGCTTGGTGCATACTTCTCATTGCAACGAAATCATAGACCTTTCACTCTCTTGTCCTGCACCTTTGCTTATGTGAGGTGTTTGAAGTTGGCCCCGGGGCGAACTCCCCCACTCTTCTCCCTTAGTGCCTCCTACTAAAATGACACTTTTTGGGTTCTCTATGCCAGGGAAGTTGAGTTACTTCTGTAAGAGCCTCTTGCAACTCCGCTCTTATTGGTCCTCTCCATTTGTCTTCTATCCTCTGCAATATGGGTTAGCTCAGCTTCAGCAATCAGAGGTTTGCTTGTATGTCGGGCTTGAGGCCCTTCATAAAAGTTCCCTCTGACATTGCCTCTGAATTCTCCTTAACCATCCAGACAGCAACTCGAATTTCTCCCTGTAATCCATGACAAACCTCTCCTGAATCAAGATAATGAATTGCTCGTGTATGTCTCCTTCACGAATGGCTTGGAAACGTTCCAACAATGTAATCGTTAAAACCCTCACACAAACGGATCAAATATCTCGCCTCCCTCCATTGGAACCAAACAAGGGCTTTTCCCTCCAGACGTAACGCTGCAGCTGTAAACTTCTCATCCTCTCTCAACCTGCTCACCACAAAATACCTCTCCACCCAGTATACCCACCTATGGGCATCCTCCCCTTCGACCACCTGCATCTTCAACTTTCTCACCCTAGCCTCTACACCCCAACTTCTTCTTTTGCCAATGGGTTCTTGTGTATCGAGAGTGGGACTCCCACCTTCTTCCATCTGCCTCCCATAACCCGATCCCCATGGTATGGTTCGTCCACCTCCTTCTCCAGTTGTCCACTCTCCTTGCACAAACGGCCTCCCATAGTGATTGATCACCCTCCCACCTCCACCATAAAACTCCATGCTTCCCCCCATTCAAAACCCCTATTCTGCCTCTTATTAGAGCCCTAGGAGGTGGCTTTTGATGAAAGGAACTCTCTTCGTCGAACTCTTCACGTTTGATCTTTTTTCCCTTAGTTTCGGCCAAGGGAATTCTAGCCGATTCTGGGTTGAGGTTGGCAATTGGAACCATCGGTGGAGTTTTGGATTGCATCTCCATGAGCTTCCTTATCATTCCTTCCATCCAAATCAGTTTTTCATAGATGAAAACCTTTCTTCCTGGGTTGAGAACTTCTCTTTCACGCCGGATTTGAATTGCTCTGTCTTGCCTTACAATGCATCTGTGAGCTCCGAAAATTCAGCCCCGGCCTCCGCCCCGCTTTTTGTTTTCTAAAGGGGGGGAGTTTTAACGAACTAGGTACCGGGATAAATTTTGGAAGGCAGATGGGTTTGTAGATAAGACACTACCCAGAGATTTCGCCCTCATTTTGCGAGGACTTTATGATCTGAGTTCTGGTTTCCTATAGGCGCAAGCCCCTATAGTTAATTACCCCTCCCACTAACGAGAGGGAACTTTCGATTAAGGCTAGTCGTCAATCAGATACGTAGAAATACGTGAGTCTGGCATATAGTAGTAGCAATGGGTTGGGAATTTGAGGATTTTAGAATTTAGAAAGTTGGAAGATTTGGAGATGAGTGATTGATATTTAAAATTGAAAGTTTTCACCATCTAGCACTCAAAACAGATGGTGGGGGAATGGATGATAGACCCGATCAAGATCCCATGGTTCCGTCGTCCCGGGCCATCGTGGTCCCTGGTCTACTTAGTCAGAGGAGGTAGTCGACCCAACCTGACAGAAGGATCATTGTCGGCAGCCATGGGTTGCTTCGTTCAAGGGTACCTTGTAGACCTGGGGTGAATGTTTGTCTAAGGGGACAAATTTGAATCCACCTTAGCTAACAGAGAGCTTTGTGCCCTATCGATCATATCCTATTGATTTACATCTCAAGGATTTGATGCCATTAGGGAGCATACGGGCTCTGGCCATAACCATAATATAATGGTGTCATTTGGCGACGACCACCTGGTTTAGAGGGCCTTGAGTCATAACCGTTTATCCTGCAGTGCCATTTGGCGGCTAAACTGCCGGTTAGAGGACTTGTACCACGTCCTTACTGGCAGGAGATTGTTTGAGAATGGATCCTAGTGATATTTTTGACCAGGCATTAGCTCTTTGTGAGCTGAAGTAATTTTCAGATTTATCCACCTCGGCAAACTGTTGCGGAGGGTGGATGGATTTGCTTTATGTGATTGATGATCGAATTTCAATTTTAAATATTTTTGGGATTTTGATGATTTTGAGAGTTTTTGTGGAGTTTTGGGAGTTTTGGGTGGTATTTGAAATGATCTATGTGGACCCCTCCGATTGAGATTTGCATTCAACACGACCATCATCAGGGTGACTTTATGGTCCTTTATATTTATGGGTTGAACCTTGTCAACTCTATCGGGCTGTCGATAGAGGATCGGGTTTCGTAGGCTTTGGACCTTTGTTAGTGAATTCTCTTGATTATAGGCTTTGAAGGCCTAATATGAATGTATAAAATAAATATCTCGGTCGACCACGCGACCGTATATTCATTTAATAGTTCGAGCCGTGTCAACTCATATCTACCTGAATAGAAGGATCGGGCTCGAACTTGAATTCACTTATTGACCCGCGTAGCATCCCTAGACATCACGTGTGTACTAATAACACGCTCGTCGGGGCCCATGCGGGTATAGTGATTGTGTATCCCCCTTTTGTGTTCCTATGTGTATACAAATTAAGGTGCACGTGTGGGGGATTTTAAAATATTTGTTGCTGCTTGGTTGTGTGAGAAACTCTCATTTGAATGCAGCACTCTATTTGAAAGCTTGTACACGCCTTCTGTCTGCTTGTATAAATGTTGCAAATCCGGTGGCGTAGCACTGGGTTTCGTTTGGAAATTTGTACGCCTTCTGTCTGCTTGCATGGATGTTGCAGATCCGGTGGCGTAGCACTGGGTTTCGTTTGGAGATTTGTACGCCTTCTGTCTGCTTGCATGGATATTGCAGATCCGGTGGCGTAGCACTGGGTTTCGTTTGGAGATTTGTACGCCTTCTGTCTGCTTGCATGGATGTTGCAGATCCGGTGGCATGGTGTTGTAGCTTGTGGACGCCTTCTGTCTGCTTGTACGGATGTTGCAGATCCGGTGGCGTAGCACTGGGTTTCGTTTGGAGATTTATACGCCTTCTGTCTGCTTGCATGGATGTTGCAGATCCGGTGGCGTAGCACTGGGTTTCATTTGGAGATTTATACGCCTTCTGTCTGCTTGCATGGATGTTGCAGATCCGATGGCGTTATATGATCTCCCCCACTGCTGTTTGTAGGCAGGTAGATGTTTTCATTCATAGATTGGAATTGACTTCAGGATACTGCATTTACTGAAGTTTTTCTGCATCTACCCATAGATGATATATGGTGCGTACATCTGTTTTTGTAGGGGATTCATATATATTGCAGATCTTTTACAGTAGCTTGTAGGAGCATGGATTTGTTGCGTATCGCTTGATTTTGGTTGCAAGAGGATCAATATATTCGCCCTCCATTGAGTGGTCGTCAATCAAAAAGACTTTGTAACATTCGTTGTTTATTGTCGGTTATTACTGTTACATCTACGATACACCTTCCGTCATTATCGGTAGATGTCCACATTCATCACAGCTCCTCTTCCTTTGCTTGTAGACCTACTACATTCATCGTGTACGATGGATATTGAATCATCATGTTCATTACATTGCTTGCAGGTACGATGTATCTAATATTGCAGAAACTGCTGTAAGAGTCTACTATATCTGTCATTGTAGAAACCGACATCATTCATTATATGTTGAATTATTATCGATGATAGATATGTTATTGCGCTCCTTCATCTCTATCCCCTGACAAAATCAATGTTTGCAAGTTGTGATTACAAAAGTTTAGCATGTCAACTTGTAGGTTCATGCTTGAAGACTTGTTCATTACAAGTTTCCAGATTCATGATTGCAGATGATTCATATTCATTAAACGCTTTTTCCTATGTGTATGCAACATACACATCTTTCACGGGTTAACCAGCATCAACAGTATGCTTTTATTTTGTCCACATCCTTCTTGCATTTGTTTGCAATCAACTCAGATGTAATCTTTGATTAGTGTTTGATCATGGCAAAGAAGTCATGCGATTCATCGTTATTTGTAAGTAAATGGTGTTTGCAAGTCTCTTGACATTGCTTGTGGGAGACTTTCGCCCTACAAGCTCTTCACATTATTCTTCTGTATTTGAATCATCATATTCAATTGTGCGATTGAGATGATACTATGAGCTCATCATTGTCAATCACATACAAATTTTGCAGTTCTTTGAAGACATTGTATTGTAAGGTTCATTGAGATATCCTTATGCCTCCGCTTGCAACTAGACTGCACATTCTTGCTAATAGATGAAGGTCATTATAGTAGTTGAATACTTGTTGTTCACTTGGATGACCAGGATGCATTTAGACTTTGATTTGTTTATTCATCCAAAATCCGGTCCTATGTATTCCCTCCAAGTTCTTTATAGTTCTCGTGTTCAAGTCATTTGTTATGGCTGAAGTCCAAATCAAAGTACTCTGTTGTCTTGTAGGAGTTCAAAGTTTCCTTGTTATTACATTGAATTCCAAGTTCTTAAAATATTTGGTTCAAGATTGGATTTAATTCATTTGAGTTCATATCATTGTTCAAATGGAGCCAGGTATGAGTAGAAGTTCACGTCCAAATAAGGTCCAAGTGTAGTCTTCTATTCACCCGAAATTTCGGCAGCATTCCGGCATCTCCCCCGTTTAGGGGAAATTACGGAAAACTTGGCCTTTCCCACCACTCTTAAGAAAGCGTGTATGGTAGATGCCCTCTTTCGAGGACACCGCGGCCATGTAAAATCTTCAATCCCCACCACGCTTAAGAAAGCGTGTATGGGTCTTCAACGTACATGAAAAAGAAAAGCATTTGTTTCCCCGCAGGTACAGAGCCGCGTACGGGTACTTAAGATCGTCCCCACCACGCTAAGAAAAGCGTGTATAGGGCCTACCCGCCTCGCCGTAGGTGTCGCACCGGGTTCCCTTCCCACCATGCTTAAGAAAGCGTGTATAGGCGGTTTGTCGGCTCGACACGAACGCCGAGGATAGGATTTTCAGGTGATTACCCACCTCGTTGTAGGCGCCGCACCGGGGTCCTATCCCACCACGCTTAAGAAAGCGTGTATATGCGGTTTTCCGGTCCGCCGCAGACAACGAAGTAGGCTCTCGGAATTTTAAGTTCAGAAGGGTTATACCTTGGCTACCGGTGATGGGATGTGTTGGCTCGTAGACCGAGGCAAGGGAGAGAGAAGAGCACTTCTCTTTTTTTTTTATTAATTATAAATAATATTAATTATTTATAATTAATTAATTAATTATAATTATATTTAATTAATTACCTATTTAATTATAATTAATTACATTTTATTAAAATTAATTAAAATAAGTTATAATTAACTTTTACTTAATTATAACTAATTAATTTTAATAAATTATAATTAAGTAATTAATTAATAATAATTAAATCTTATAAATTATGATTAATTAAAATTAATTCTAATTAAATTAATTATAATTAATAAGATTAATTATAATTAATTGTAATTAATGATAATAATTATAATTAATTAAATAATAATAATAATAATTAATTAAGATTATTATAATTAAATACTTATTTATTTATATATATATTTTTTGGCGAATTTACGGGATTAGGCCGAAGGAGCTCGTGAAAGTTACTTTCAGAGCAAGCGAGCTCCCGTTGTCTGTTCCGATTAAACAGGAAGGGGACGTCGAAGGGGCGAAGTCGACCAGCCACGAAGAGCCGAAGAAGCGCGGGAAAGGGAGAAATTTACCTTCTCAGTCTGCGAGCTCCCTTCGTTGCTTCCGCCCCAAAATGTCGTAACTTTCGATCCGCTGGAAGGAAAAGTCGGAGCGAAGTCGGGCAGAGACGAAGGTGGCGAAGAGGTTAGGGCTTCTCTCTCTCTCTCTCTCTCTCTCTCTCTCTGTCTGTCTCTGTGGATCGGCGGGAACTGGGCGGCAGCGACGTAGGGGATTCCGGCTGCAGGGGATGCGAATAGGGCTCGGTTTGGGTTTGATTGGTCTCAGGGGAGTAGAGGCGGCTTGGGGAAATCCGAGAGGAGAGACCGGCGAAGGGAGGAGGAAGCTCGGTCGCGAGATGGAGCAGGAGGTTTGCGGGAAGAGCTTTTGCGTGTGTGTGTCGATCCCACCGAAGCCTCCTCCTTTTATTGACGCAAAGAAGCGAAGCTCGAGGCATGGACTGCTGCGTTCGGCGCCGTTTGCAGAGAGCTATGAGTACTGTAGCAGGCGGCGTGGATGCAACTGTAGCAGAGATACGGGATGGGCAGTAGCGATCCGGGAGCAGGTATACATGTATTTTTTATACTTTACTTTTCTTCTTTTTTTTGTTTCTTTCCTTTTGGCTGTGGGTTAGAAGTCAATAGCATCCACCTTCTTTGCTGCCATCTCTCCAAAGAACCTCACTTTGATATCAATTTGATGTGTCTTGGAAGTAAAAAAATAGCAAGATAACAAATACAAAACTATAGGAACACGAAGATAGGGACTGATTTTTTATTATCACTTCACTAACAAGAAAGATACAATGATCTACTATTTGAGAGGTAGATCATCTCTCCCACAAACCCTAGTTGCCGCTAGGAAACTCACAAGAAAAGCTGGAACAGAAAAATAACTTGCATACCTCAAAATCACAATATAATTAGCCTTAAAGAGGCTCCCTTAATTTTCTCCCAAATCGGCCCCCCTTTCCCTAAAAGTAATTTCTTCTTAGATTTTGAATTCAAATTAGATCTCTTGTCCTAAATAATTCCATTTCAATTATAATTAAAACTTCCCTAAATAACTTCTCCTTAATTCTTTCTCTTTCTTACATAATGAATTATAGCTTTGTTGGGCCTCGCAAGGGGGGCCGAAACCCCCTCCCTATTCCCGCTTGTTGGGTCCAGTTCCTTTGATCCGGGCGACAGGCTCCCACCCGTAACTACCATGGGCGTAATAATAATATCTGAGAGTGGTGAGACTCACTCAAAGCCAAATAGGCATGTTATGTAGGTGAGATTTCATAGAATCTTTAAGCTTATAGAAATTCTTCTTCATTCTATTTTTATTGTTAATTGATGTTGGGTAATTCAAGCATTTAGAAGAAGTAATGTAATTTATGAATTTTGTAGTAATGTAATTATAAACCATCAACTGCAAATTGACAATGAAAAACATGGCTTGTTTAAAAATAATATTTGGATATTAAGTCCATCAAATAAGAAGAGAGCGTTGCAAAACAAATGGATTTTAAGGATCAAGGAAGAGCACAATGATTATAAAAGATTAAAAGTTACAAAGTATGGCTGGTGATGAAAGGATTCCAGAAAAAAAAAAATATATATATATTGAGGGTGGTATGCACCGTGCAGAAATAAGGTGGGAAGGGCAAGATGCTGGTGGTGCCGATGGATGAAAGTGAATATCACGATGGTCTGGTTGCTAGAGTGCATGGGTGCGGTGATGCTAAATGTGAAGTGATGACAAAGTACGTTGTCACAGCAGAAGGTCCAAGTCATAGTTGCAAATAGTTCCTGTTTAAGTTCCTGCAGCGTTTTTTGAATTTCGAGAATATTGTGATGCACTCTTTTGAGCTATAGAGGAAGTTCTTTTATGTGCCCATAGATATACGTCAGATAATCTTATTAAACCATATAATTTCTCATATGCATTGTTTTGAGTTTTATTGGCAACATCTCTCGTCGTTTTGCTCAATCAGTTACTCAAACATGACTTTCCATGCCTTTTTTTTCAGCCCAGGTACGTGGTGAATCAAGTTACTGCTGGGGACTATGATTGTCCGAGAAATGTGCTAAAATTTTTGACAGAGCTGCACTCTGCTTTTCGGATGCTTAACCTTCGCAACGACTTCTTGCGCAAGAAATTTGATGGTGGGCCTTCAACCTTGTTCTTCAATTACTCCAATGAAATCATCTTGCTATAACTGGTTCATTCAACACCTTCTCATAAATATCTATAATAGGCATGAAATATGATTTGCGAAGAGTCGAAGAAGTGTACTATGATGTCAAAATCCGTGGTCTCGCACCAGCTGAATCGACCTAAACTCTGAATACTTGGAGGTAGGTGAACCTTACTTTCCTATATGTTTGCGTCCCATTCTTGTCATAACCTTGGTTTACATTTTTCATGTCGATACAGGAAATTGACCTTTCTGAGTTGCTCAAGTTACATGCCAGTGAAGATATGCAAATGAGGTAATTTTTTCACTCCTAGAACCAGACGAAGTGGTTTCTGAACGCTTGATTACAAATGGTTTGGGCTTCCTTTCCATGTTAAGGCTCATTGTCTTCCCAAGCTTATCAGATCAATGTGCTGACGAAATTTTGATCAAATTTGATAGTCCAAGTAAAAATCATCCTTATGAACTGCTTCATATGGTATTGCCTGATTTAGAAGAAATGCTTTAAAATTAGAGATCTTTGAAACAAAGAAATCCGCAATCTAAATTACTGTATTTGAAATCATTCAAATCAAAAGTAATTAGATGAATATAATACAAATTCAACATACAATAAATCATTAAAACAAATAATGAAAAAAAAATCATTTAACCCTATTGATGGATTGAATGAAATATTCAAGATTATTGCTTACATGCACTTAAAGCTGCTGGCTTGGCGCTTTCATCTTGGAGAAGTTATTTTGTGAGAATTTTTGAACATATCTTTTATTATTTATAAACCCTAACTCCTCTCTTCCATCTATCCTGAATGGAACCACTTGAATAACAGATTATTTCTTCTCTCAGTATATGCCTTCAAACAAACCCTAATCTAAATCATAACCGAAACCCAAATATTCCTTCTCAACCTTCCTCAGCATAGCCCAAAATCTCAAATAGATTTTTATCTACATAATATTTTTTATTAGGATATTTTAAAGTAAATTCTTTTTTTTTTTTGAGAAAAAAATCACAAAGGAAAAAAATTGAGGAAAATTTTCTTCTATATGGAAGGTTCTATTTCTTTTCTCAAATCAAGCAAAAACGGATAAAAAAAAAGAAAAAGAAATGTCTTAATTTTAAAATTATTTAATAATATTGAAGATCATCTTAATATAATTTTTATCAAGATATTCTGAAGTATTTTTTATTGAAAAATCACTTAAGTAAATATTTGGTGATAACTAAATTATTTTCATTTAAAAAAAATTCTAATTGATTTTCTACTTATTTGAGGCTGTATATGTTTAAGTTAATAATAATATTTTCTATGTCATATTACTCTATAGATAACACCTAGTTTTTATTTTTACCTTGGAGATTGCCTGAAGACCGGTATTTGGAGTAATGATGCACTTTTTATCGGAAGAATAAGAAGTTCAATGTTCAATGATTTGATTGAATTTATGTCAAATATTTAAATATTACTTTTAAATATAAATTTTATATCAAATTTATATTATCAAATTATATATATATATATATATATATATATTTCATTTTTTAGTGATTTTTTGTGCGTTTGAGATATGCAGCTTAATTAATATATGTCTATATGATTTATATAAACTGATAAAATCTTGAATATGCAGCGTTAGATAAGAGAAAAAAAAGCAGAAAAACAAGAAATAATTTTTTTCCAATATAAAAAATGCAGGAGAAGGCAGCGAAGTGAGAGAGATGTGGGTATGGAAAACATTTATAGAGGATGTGGTGGGCACAGGAGAAGTGAGGAATGATTTCTACCATGGGATGTATACATATACGCTACATTGTAAATTAAAAACTTTTAGTTCTCTATCGATGTGAGATTAGTCTTCCTATTTATGTATCTCAATAATCTCACGCACACAAAAATTTCTATCACATCAATCATCACTCTCTCTAAAATAAAAAATCCATGCATTAAGATTTAACGTACGTAATCACTATCACGTGAATCTCACTTGCGAACATGGTAGAGCCCGAAATTAACCCATAGGAACCTCAGGTTACTTAACTTTATTTTAGCCGAGTCAGTGATTTTGACCCCCATTGGGAGGCCAAGTACTTTGGGCCTGAGTTGAGCCTAATATATTCGTGAATGAACATCTATAAATAATAAAAAATATTCCAGTGGTTAACAATCATCATAAATATGCTAAGTACTCGACTAATGTTTCATGATGAAAGAGAAACTATTCTCCAAACTTTTTGTGCATCTCTCCAACATGGGCATGGACATCTTTCTTAGCAAATATTTCATGTTTCATATGCTGAACATGCCACTTTAACTTAGCCCATAGAGTCTCCCCTAACAAACTATAGTCTTTTGAGTGATATTTGAAAATCTGTTAAAGAGCAGCCAACCAAACAGAAACCTTATCCATAAAGAGCAGAACTTGTGTGTGTGGCCTGAACTTGGAACCTCCAGTTTCATCTGAATTTAAAAGCTCAACACAACAGACCACAAATCGAGTAAAGTTGAAGATAAAGAACAGCTATATCATGTCCGCGGCTGCCTCCTTTCTTGCTTCCAATTGCTTCTCCACACACCAATGGAATCCTCATGGTAGAGCTCATGATAGAGGAAAGAGATCATTCGTCATGAAAGCTCAGCAACAAGAAATAGAGCTAGAGGAAGCTCCACAACAGCAGCAGCTGCCGCCGCCGGCTCAGGAGAAACCGCCTTCTCCAGTGGAGTCATTGCCTCGGCAGCCTATGGCAAAGAGCAAGAATATGAGTCAAGAGTATGGTGGGCAGTTCCTCAGTTGTACTACTCGCCATGTTAGGATCTATGCTGCTTACATAGACCCAATAACTAATGCCTTCGACCAGACACAGATGGATAAGCTCACCCTTATCCTTGACCCTACCGACGAGTTTGTTTGGACTCCTGATACCTGTCAGAAGGTCTATGCTTATTTTCAGGAACTTGTTGATCATTACGAGGTAACCTCTTAGATTATGCCCTGTTGATATATAGTTTTAGACAAGTAAATAAGAATTCAAACAAATAGATTCCTAAAATTCATCTGAGTATGTAATACTAATTGATGTTCAAAGATAAGGAACCATTATCAATTTTGTCTAGTGAAGCATTCAAAATTTATCATCAATGACAAGAATAGGTTGTTTTATCCACACTTTCATCATCATTAACTGTAAATTTATAAATTTGTGTTGTCTCATTTCAGTCAATATTTCTCTCCTTTATTAAGTCTGCATATATTTATTGCAGTCGATGAGTTGGAGATCAATTTCAAGCTAAAGAAATTATTTAAAATGATTATAATTAGACCTCGATCTTTGGTTCTTTGCCAATTTGACCATGTAACTATGTGTGCAGCACCTATTATTGTGTTGTTTCATTTCATTAAATATTCCTCACTTCATTAATTCTGAATATATTCACTGCATTATGATTTATCTTTCTGTAAAATACACATTCAAGGCCAAAAAATATATATGAAGAGTCATGGATCGATGCCTTTTTCTGCTAGAAGAAATATTGACTGTTGAAATTTATTATGTAAGCATGGCATTCACTTGTTGAAGAACTTGTAAACTTCACATTTCAGTTAAATTTGGTCGTCTAATTCATTATAGTCAAACAAAAACATAGAACTAAATGCTGCTGATCGAGCCGTAGATTTTCTTTGAGATACAATTTGTGGCAGTAAATTTTTCTTTATCTTATTTTTCCTCATAAGTTGTTGAGCAGTTTGTGGACAACATAACAGAAAAGAAACATCCTCAGTTAAAGATTTGAAGATGAATTTAAAGCTGAAAAATATTTTCAAAAGGATTATATATAATAGACTTGTATGATTCTGTCATTTTCACTGCGTGTATCTACTTATTAATAGTTCGAACAATCTGCAAAATCATTAGCAATTTTGCTTAATTTGGCAGTTATTTATATCACACTATTATGACGTTGTTGCATAAATTTTTGATAATTTCTTTAGGGAGCTCCACTTTCAGAATACACACTTCGTTTGATTGGCTCAGATATTGAGCACTTCATACGCAAAATGCTCTATGATGGGGAGATCAAGTATAACATGAATGCCAGGGTTCTGAACTTCAGCATGGGGAAGCCCAGAGTTAAATTCAATTCAAGCCAGATTAAAAATGTATAGTAACAACGAAAAATTTTAGCACTTAGAAAGCTTTGTTCTATTTAAAATATAGTAAGTGTATTACTGCTACAACATGAAAGTAGTAGCTTACAATTTCCTTATGAAAAAAGAGAAGAAAAATAAGAGCGTGGTGGAGGAAAATAGTCCTCACTGCAAAGAACCACCGAAGAGTTGGAAGAAGAAGGAGAGATTACATGGGATGTCATATTATCTGCATTTAGGGGTGGCATCATTTGGAATTGAAAAATAGAATCGAAACGATCTTATTTGATTGATTTGATTTATTACTTACCTAATTATGGGACATTGAGATCATGAAATAATGTGTACATTAAGGTTGGTCACAATGTGCTTTATTTATCATAGATTTGAATGAAAATATATTTTTAATATGATAATTTTTTAATTTCCTTTTATTTAAATGGATATAAATTAGGAAAAAAACTATAATATATTATAAATGATTCACATATAAAGAATGCAACAAACATGTCTATAACTTGTAATCACTTATTCTAATGGCTACTTTGACTTAAGATTGTTTTGCAAATGGGGTGAGTAAATCTGTCGTTTTGCTAAGTCTTATTTGGATATAAATAGAGAGCCAAATGATATCTTTCTAACTAATGAAAAACATTAATGCTGTGGCGCTCAAAAGAAAATTTCTTAAAAATTTATGTAATCTCTTAGTTTTTGTTTTAATGCTTTTACTAATTTATTAATAGTTTTAGCTTGTTATTTGTTGTGTATGTTATGTGTGAATTTGAATAGAGTGCCTTGTGAAGAAATACAAAGTTCTTCATATACATGTTCCTTGAACTACAACAATCAAAGAAGAAATCTACGTCAACTTGCATTGGATGCATGGTATGGATGACATAATAATTTTCTTTCAACTGCCATATTCTTTAAATAGGTCTAAATAGAAAAAACTCATTCTCATCACATAATTTTCTAAGCATAACAATATAAAAAAATGTAATAATAATATATATAGAGGTGAAATACTTATAGAATATCTTGGAGATGTCCAAAATAATCTTTACATTAGTTGTGTTTTAGAAACCAGTACCAGAAAAATAGAAATTCTCAGTGGATTTTCTGGCGGTATACTGGTCTTCGGAAACACTGGTGGATGGGGCGACAGAATTTTAATTGAAGCATTGTTGACAAATTTTTTGGCGGAATTTCTGTCGGAAAATCTACAAGTTTTATATATACTGGTGAATTTTTCGGTGAAAATTTTTGCCAGAAAATCCCCAGGAAAGAGTCATATTTCCAATGTTTCATTCTTTCCTCTGCTAATTCACATGAAATAGTTTGGGAACTCTATTTTCCATGAGAAACACAACCGCAGCATGCTCCTCAGTCCCGATCGTTTCCATTCACCATACGCAGACGGATTTGCTTCCTTCGTTCACAGACGCCTTCTCCTCTTGAAGTCCAGGATTCCTTCGTCGATCATCTCTACTCGCCATTCATGAACGCATTTGGTAAGATTCCAATTTCATTTGACATTGTTGAATATGACTTGATAAGTAGGAAAGTTATATTGGTTTGAGTTTGAGTTCAAAAAGAACTACAAAGAAAACTAGCAGTGTATTTGGAATTCAATTTGAGACTATAGTGTCTAAGTTTTAAAATGTCACTTTGTTATTCATATTAGAATCATCACTTAATGCAAGAATTTGAGCAAATAAAGTTTGTTAATTTTATTTCTTTGTAATTGACCAATAAGCAACATAATCCTTTTAGATATTGAATTTAGCATGCATAACATAAGAGCAATGTAATTCAAATGCTTCTTCTCACAATGATCAATAACATTAAGAAGATTGGTGTCTATGTGTCATATGGTATATTGTTGAATTGTTTTATTAGGGTGTAGACAATTGTGTGCTTGTGTAATATTGAAATGCTTTGTTGGAATTTAGAAGAATATATCTATGTATTGATTTTATTTTAAAATATAAAGAGTCCACAACAATATAATTGTTAAAAATAGAATTACATTTCCACAAATCACAAGTACACAATTGTGTATTTTACTTCTTTCAATTTACAATAAAGTTACTGTTGATCTATACCATAGAGGATTCATGCCAAATATTGATATTAGACTTCACATGGTGAGTACAAGCCGCATTGTGATTCTTAATGCAGCCTATCAACAAGTTCTAGTATAGTTGAGGAAGAAAAATATTAGAATGTACGGAGATTTGGTTTATGATGCAATTGGCCACAATTTTGATAATATATGGAAGAGTCACCAAATACGTGTCACACTCCAAGATCTATAGTGGAAGAATTATATTTATCCTTCATTTTAACCATTTAACTAGAGCTTACTAATGAACAATGGAAAGAAACATGATTACATTTTGTCTAGAACTACAGGTAAAAAAATTATGCATGTTATTCAGAGCCTCATATTGTAAGATCCTTACTCTTTCCTGAAAATATGTAAAACTACGTAATGAGCACATAGCCCAGCAAGTAACTAAAATTAATGCAAGATAAAAGAGAATAATATATTATAAATCATATAAAGAAATATATGTATTAATACCTATGCTGATTATTTGTATAAATCCTTCTATAGTTCATCACATCTCAATCCATTATATTATCAGTAACAATCAATAAAACTAATGCCAATAATAATATTAATATTATGATCAATAGTGTTAAATAGTATTACTGATAGTAAACAGTATTAGTGTCAGTCACAATATAAGTATAATGTTCATAGCAGTGTCGGTATCAGTATTCAGATATTCAATGAGTGTATCTTAAGGGTATCTTGCTCCTGCACTTATGACTCCTAATCATCTCCCCTTATAAATTCCAATAAATGTACTTCTTACAACTCCCCTTGAATCACATGAATCAATTGCCCAGACTCTTTATAACTCCCAATCAATCTCCAGCTCCTTATGACTCTCAATCAGTGAATCACATGGATCAGTAGGGTCATGTAGAGTTATCATATAATGTATCTAATATTATTTAATACTTCATTTAAAATGTAATAAAATTATATCAAATTATTTAGAATGATCAAATCTATAACATATCCAAACTTGCATGATGAAAGTTTATAAAATCAGGAGATAATGCTATTTTTTGCATATTTAAGAGAGATAAATCAATAGAAATCAAAATCATAAAAAATAGAAGTAAGGAAATGGTTACTTATAATGAATAGAATAAAATCTGTAATAAGAATGATTGAAAAATCTGATCAAAAGACTTTTTTCTCCTCTTTCTTCTTCCCCTCTTTAAATTTCTTCCTGACCAAGCAATCAAGTGAGGGAGTCGATGGGATATATATATATATATATATATATATATATATATATATATATATATACTGTTCATTGCCTAGTGTTGCATCGCTCACCAGATTAGTGTCAAAGCGCTCTACTTCAAAATTTTCATATTTTTCAAATAAATTTATTTCATATATTTGAGTTATTACAATACTGAAGCACAAAACTTTTATGATTTATTGTGTGCTGCTAGCAACCCATCTGGGATGGGTTCTCTACTGACTCAGAGTTATTTATTGCTATGAAAATGTTGAGCATAAAGACAAAATATAATATCCCCCAAGGATAATTTAATTAATTTGTGGGTTGCTTAAGGAGACAGACCCTATAGATAATATAATTCCAACATATTTATATAGGACTACAAATTATTTTTTAGACTAGGTTTGATAACTACAAAAATTGATTGTTATGTTAATGAATATATGTTATACTACATGAATGATTTATCATAGATAATATGTTACCGTTGTAATGCATCAAGATTTAAAACAAAATCTAAAAAGTAAAAAAAAATAGAAGGATGTACTAGTTAGTCAATTGATTTACTTAATTTTTTCATAATACAACATCTATATGCATCAATAAGCTCTCTTGCACATATGAGATAGCATAACAAACACATCTCATAAAGAGGTTGTGGGCATGGGTAGCGCCCTCCATATTAAGGGCTCAATTCCACGCACTGAGCTTATATGACATTTGATAAGAATTTATATATATAATTCATATCATTTTAGATTTAAATAATTTATTTAATTATGAATACAAATCTAAGTATATTGCAGAAAAAATGCTAGGTAAGGAACCATTGCTATTGAGTTGTACACTCGCAACTATCAGTGCTAGGAGGACCAACAGTAGGGTGGATGAGCGACGTAGGAGGGCCTTATGAGTCTCTAAGTTTTGAATATTAATTTTTTTTTAAAGTAGCACATTGTTTGGGTTAGAAAGGGGTTTTTGAAAAGGTTAATCTTCTTTGGAAAATCTGAAACTGACTTTAAATTTTAATTCTAAAATTGAACAACCTGTCAGAAAAGATATACTACCTCGAGAGGTAGAAATAGGATTTTAAAACGGGGTTTAGATTTAGAATTGTAAATTCTATCTCAAATATCATGGCTAAATTTAGGAAAGAACTGCACATGGCTCTGGAGGGGTCAATGTGAAATTCGATCAAATATCTGGCTACAATAATTTAGATGAATTATCGTTATTCTCATACTCAAATTTTTGCCAATAAATGATATATCTCCCCAAAGGAAGAAAATATCATTCATTAATGACTATTTGAATATGATGATAATGATCATAGTTGATTTTAATTTCCCAGAGGAGATTAATTAAATTTTAAAAATTAATTTTGAAAGGTGGATGTCAATCCTAAATCTCATATGAGTGCAAACCCTCATAGTTAATTACGTCATAGGAGACCAAGGTCTCCTACGAATAATCTTGATTAAAATAGCGACATAAATTCTACTTAGAATTTTTTTAGAGTGATATCAAAGGAGGTGAATTTTGAAATTTTAGCTTAAACTGGATCAAATGGGAACACTTATTTCCAGAGTCAAAGGAGAGGGGGGGGGGGGGGGGTAGGAGGCACTTTGGGATTCTGAAATAATTCAGAAGTGCTTCGACCTAATCTAAATGTTGGGTTTTAAATTTTGAATTGAAAGAAATTTTAATTTGAGTTGAATAAGTTTATTAAAAATTTAGGATTATATTTCTAGAGGTTGGGGTCTTCTAATTGAAAATATGCCCCCGATCCTAAATCTATTATAGGTACCAAACAACGGTGACCCCAGCTTTATTAATGAAGTGCAAAATCTAGGCTTACCCCAGCCTTGATTGGGGAGCCAGCTAACGACTTCATCGAATTAAAATCCATGAGTCCGGTCATTTTTTATGAAAGAGTGGTAGGGACATTATAATTAAAGTTTTTGAGAATCGAAACCAACATCTAGAGTGCACCCTAATTGGTTCCTTGACTTATGTAGGGTGAAAAATACTTGAAAAGAAATACGATTAAAATTTTAGAATCTTTTAATTAGTTTCTAATGCAATGTATACTGATCGACTCGATTAAATGCATAAAATGAATATGTAGCAATTTTTAAAAAAAGCTTAAAAAATTTTATTCCCTAGAGATTGCACAACATCCACTTGACAAATCTACACCCTCAAAGGCCAGGTGGTCTGCTAGAACCCAGAGGTGGGGAGGTGCCTAACAAGGATGAGAAGGTAAAAATATGCTTATGCTGACTCCCGATAGTCCCGGGCTTTCTTCTTTAGTCATTAGAGTTTCTATGTTGGCTTAAAGATTTTATTTTAATTTTAAGTAGAAAAAATTTATAGCATACCCTCATGAGCCTTCGATTAAATCCAGGCTAAAATAAAAAAGACATGCAAACCATTAAAAAAACTAAAAAAAAGGTAACCCTATACACAATCAAATTAAATCACACATCGATCAATTCAATTAATTCCTTAAAATAATGTCCTTAGGCAAATGCCCCATTTATTACAATCCAGAATTATAAAAAATTAAAAGTGACTGGGCACCACTAACCATAAATCCAGATTCTAATATAGGATAGACAAAAATGACTTTGAGGGGATACTCTTTGTCTTTAATTCTTCATCCTTCTCATCTTCAAACTCCTTTGATTCTTCATACCTGGATACCCAAATGAAAAAGGAAGCACTTCCCTTGAGGGGGAGGTTATTCATTATCCCTTTGGGTATTAAAATAATTCAAAATGGGCTTCCAAATGGAAAAGAACTATCCCTGTGAGGGATATCCTTTCCTCTTTGGAATCCAATTTTGGATACCTGTATCCCAACTCAATGACTGACTTTCACAACTCTTATCTTTGAACAAATTATATTGATATAAAGATAAAAAATCTAGACTCTCCTGCAAGGTTATCCACTACAATAAAGTCGTTAATTACTAGCGATATTTTCCAATAGTTTAGATATATTTTTTGACGATTTGTAAAATTTTGGGCTGTTTATAAATCACTGGTATAAACCACGTAGGCGGCAATATTTTTTGGAGATTTTTTTGTGGCTAAAATAGCCAGAAATTAATGAACCCAAAATCGCTGGTAAATAGTCGATAAATTTTGGTGCAAAAATCGTCGGGGACCACCGCTTTATTACCGGCGAGAAAAACCTCTGGTATATTTGGCGGCCAATCCAGCAGTTAGCCGTCGATTATTGCCAGTGGCAAAATAAAAAAATTGACGATAACTTCGAGCCATTCGATATTGAAGTTTTTGGTGTCCAAACTGCTGGTTAGTCGTCGAAAACCTGTAGCATTTGCAAAAAGATTTTGACAGCCCCCTCTTTTTACACTAATTTCCACAATTACTTACCGACAGTTTAAAACATATATAAAATAATTTTGATTTCCAAAATCAGCAGAATAGTTCATATGAAATAACAATACACAATCAATAGATATATTTACACAATCTATAATAACCAGAAACAATTCTTTAACAAATAATAATGTATATGTTCTATAATCAACATAATATATGAAATTCACAGTCAGATGTTCCAAATACACTAAACAGTTCTTCAAATAAATAATAATAAATATTAGCACTAATCATCCTCCGTGTCCCGCTGCTCTGTGATTCAAGTGTAGGCTCTTACTTTTTTTTTTCTTCTAATATTTAGCTCGATATGATCGCAAGTTTGTCTGCATCTCATTTTGAATCTTTCTCATCTCCTCTATCTCTCTTATCAGGGCAACAATCCTTTGGATAACAGTTTCTTCAGCTCCACTAACATCATAAAATGCTGAAGTAGATGTACTACCCTCATAAGCTTATCCCTGTGAACTTAAGCCATAAGCCCTCCCTTTCTACCTTCCTCCAATAACATCTGACCACGTGTGATACTCAAAATACTAGGTGGATCCTGAAGATGATCCCTCACTAGTAGATTTCAGACTTTCCCGAAGTCGTGTAAAATCATCTTGCGATAATAAATTCATAAAATAAAATTTTTATTTATTTTGTATGAGGCACTGATCCACTAGTATGAAGAGAACTTCTTAAATCCCCATAGTTAGATGCTCTATTTTGTATATTCTACTCTCTCAATTTGGTGAACTAAGGGCTCGCCCAAGATCTGTTCAAATTAACCCATACTCCCTCGCCAATCCATAATGGACACTGCCCAGACTTTTTAATATCCGTGAACATGTTCATAAGACGAGTCAAACCCCTCCTCTCAAAATTTGTTCTGATCCTCGTGCCATGCTCAAGCAACTATCTAAAATCTTTCTATAAAATATAGGCATAATAAATAATATTAATATAATTAAAATAAAATATTTTAAGTAATGCCAAATAAATATACTTGAAATTCCCTGAACTACATATCCCTAACTTCCTTTGGGATCTTCTTCCATGATAATTAAGGAGCATCATATTTGCTCTTATGATGTCCCGAATCTTATGGGTAGGCTGCCTTGAGGGATTAAAGTTGCAGGTTAAAATTTTTGTCAATAACATATAATAGATTAAATTATAATAACTTTATAAAATAAATTAAAATTACGTATCGCCCTCAAGCTCGACGTATGTGTTGACCTCATATTTTTTATATACATCTTTTCACTCGAGCATCCTCAATCGATGCCCCTGACCCTCGTCGAGTTTGATTTGATTCAAATCAACACTAGTTCGGGTTCAAATGTGTCAGTTTAAACTCAAACTTTATTGAATTGGCTTAATGAGATTTAACTAAATTTTAATTAACTTGAAACTGAGTTGAATTAGTCCCCATCGCATTCAATTAAATCAGACTAATTCATTCGAGCCTCGTCGAGCCCGATTTGAATAGAATATGCATTTATTCCAGCTTAATTTCATTAATTAAATTCGACCGGACCCAAATTGACCCAAATCAGATTCAATTTGGAGCTTGATTTTAATTCAATTCGTTTAATTTAATTCCAATTAAAGCTCGATTGACTTACTTGCTTAATTCAAATTATTTCCAAAATCAAATGATTGCATTTACGGATGCCATTCAGCCAAAATATTGCTATTCAAAAAAAAAAATTTCTTTTTTTTCACCATCTTGCAGCGACTATATGTGGAAGGATTTCAAAAATAGCGGTATTCGTTCCCTAATTTTTGGCATTTGGCATTAACTAGCATTGAATTCATATCTGATATCTCCCCCACTCTGGCTCGAGGGGCAGAGACAGATAGAAATCCCAAACCGAAGCCGCCTCTTTTTTTCTGGTTGGCATACCCCAAACGGACCGAGGCTGAGCCCAAGACGGAGCTGAAGCCCCTCCCCCGACCTCCAGAGCCTGTGCCTGAACTCGACATATGTCAGCCTCAGAGCCGCACGTTCCCAACTGCTGGCTCTTCCATAGCCTGACTCCCCTCATACCAAGCCGACAGAGCCACCTCCATACCTCCCAGTTGCCGACTCATGGCCGATCTGACATCAGCGGCTCATTGCTCTCCTTCAGATGTAGGATTCCAAACCAGAAGGAAGCGGCGTGAGGGACTATTGGGAAGCTACACGATCCGTTCCTACTTGCTATATCCAGCAATAAAGTTGAACTCTCTGCCACCATGCATTGGAAATCACGTTGACTTGGAATAGCTAGAGGCAAATGGTAAATATTGGTCATATATTTTGGATAACATATTTTTTAAATGCAATTCTTTCCAATATGAAAACCTGTACTAGTTTTTTTTTTTTTTTTTTGGCATTTCTGTTTGAGCCAGGACCCATAATCAACTTCATCTTTTGGTCTTTTATTGATTTTGTTATTCAAAGTAATGATAATAATAAATGCATGAGTTGGATGCTTATAGATTATAGATTTGTTTAGACCTTTTGTGTTGTTAAATGTGCATTTCCTTTTTTTCATTTTACTCTGCCGGTAAAGATATCTTCATTGATTTGAAATGATGCAATTGATTAACTTGCGATCGAATACATTCAATTACCTGATTGTTCTACCAAACTTTACATAGAAAATTGTTTATTGCTCTTCTGTATATAATTATCATTTAATAAAGATCTAAATCTTATTATAATAATAATAATTATTATTATCTGGACATATAACCCTTTGCCGATTCCTTTCCATAAAACTTTTTTTGAAAAAAAAAATGTAATCATGATGAAATCGAACATCTACTATACTCATATAACATAGATTTTAATTGTGTATTAATTGAGCTCATTTAGAGTTATATTTGAAGTGATATATTTTATTTTATATATATATATATATTTTTTCTTACTTCATTCCAATAGTTTTGTTTAATTATAAAATTTTGCCAATACAAATATACATCGATGAAAATACATGTATAGGATTTTATTTGATAAAAAAAAAAGGCCATGTCGCCCTCCATTAAAAAAATGCACATAAGATGTTTGTATCCTTGTTTCTTTAAAAATATCATAAGTGTTTGATCAAGAAAGAACTATTGGAAAGCCATGTGATCGTTGTAGCTTGAAATGCAAATGATAGCTTTATCATTAATTATCAGAATGATTATTTGGGCTCTCCATAGCAGAAATGACTCTGCATTTTAGAAGTGATCCGCCAACTGTTCTTTGGAGGAATAAACTATGAAAACTTTTTTTTGGATCTAATCGTGACATGCAAACTGTTCATTTCAGCAAAATATTACTTTTTTCTTTTTTAGTTAGAATTCACATTCACTTTATGTGGACATTTATTATTTGAAAAGTTTAGAACTTATTAACACCTGCAATGTTTAGATGTAAATTCCCTTAATAAAGAAATAGTTCATTAATATCAAATATGATTCTTATAAATAAAGATGGTGATGGAGTGTTATAACAAATTTGACAAAATTATAATTCAGGTACACTAATCAATTAGTTTATTATATTTTTCAAGGGCTGGTTTATAGTACTTTCTATTTCTTATAAGATTTGAGCTTATCAAATTTATATTCCCTCTATAATTATACTTTGTTGTCGAGATTATTTGTGTCTTGCTCAAGAACTATGAATGTTTTGTGATGCTATAATAAAAAAGAAAATTCTTTTTAAACACTTCATAGTTAAGAGTTATTTATAGTGCATATTGAATGGTTCATCATATTAAAACTAGAGATATGTATATCTGAGTATAAATTGATATATGTTACGCATATTATATATTATCAACGACACACTTGCATATTTTTCGAAATTGAAATGACATTCTAAAAATTTAAACGACGAATTATATCCTCATTTGTATATATTTCAAGCATCATATATGTTGTTTTAGTTCTCTAAATGAAACAAAAATCATCTCATAGTTAAGCTTCCATCGCTTCTTGTTTAATTTGGATGTCGGCAAGAATTAAGACATTGTATTTATAATTTCTCATAATCTTGATGGTTAATAAACTTAGAGCAATAAAAACAAAACTCGTCGCTTTACCATTATATTTTGAAATATCAAGCATATACAGATGATTATTCGTATCGTCCTCAACTCACCATCTCCCCTTTAATAGCAATCATTAATGAATAATAATGAATGGTGTAAATATCTTGTGTTGCTCTTATTCTTTCTTTCTCCGTGTTTACATGGAAGCATCAAGTTGATTTTGAATATTGAAATAAAAATGATTCATGTGTAGTTGCTCTTCATGCTTCATGTGTAGTTATCATTCATGCTTCGTGTTAAAAAATTCTTCTAATATTTTTATGTTCTATAGTGATATGCATGTGTTAGATAAGTGCAAATATTGAATTGTTTATTATTTAAATTCTTGTTTATTTGCATTTCATTTGAATAGCCTCTACGCTCACCCCTATGTTTGCTCTTGCTTTTTTGCGAGGGACTTTTGGAAAAGCAAGGGATAAGGAGCATTTGGAGCAGTAGATGAAGGAGCTTGGACACTCGGAGCCGAGCATCAGTAGCCCCCATTCATTCTGGTGGGGGCACTACGGGCGGAACCACCGGGTCATAGCCCCCGGTGCTGTAAGCTTTCTTAAAACTTAGATAGCCTCTAGGGAGCCCATCTATGTGTACGTTCCCCTACCTTTAGGACCCTGTAGAAACTTCAATCCTTAAGTAATTTTCTTCTTTTATTTTGTTATAGATCGTTAAACCCATTCACATACGTACGAATGTCTAAAGGGTTAGAAACAAATCCCTTTGCATCCTACACAACACTAGTGACACATAAGAACAAAAATTAAGGACTGAGTTTTAGAAAATTTAGACTTAGGATGCATGCTCCTATAGGATAGAGACATTAAACACAAAAAAAAATTAGTGACACATTATCCTAAGGATAGTTTGCTTTAATTTATTAATAATTAATCAATAAAATTGATAATAATCTAAATCAAATGCATTAAAACTCTTAGCTCCCAATCAGGCTATAACCAACATACGAAATCACAAGGAGGTAAAACTTGAACATGAATTTGAATTAAATCTAACTAATTTATTTATCCCCCCTTAATCAAACATTAACTAAATAAAAATCATTAAAACAAACTTAAATACAAGGAGTTATAAAATTGGAAATGATCTAACTCAAACCTAAAAAGACTCCTAATACCCAAACTTTTAAAAATCCATAGCTTTGCCTAGAGAACTCCAAGTTCAGTAAACTAACAGTCAAATTACTTATAATAAGGCCTAATATTTAATTAAAATGCTAGAACTCTAAGACCTAACCTATTTCTAATAGTGACCGTTTGGACCCCTTAGCTTAGTATATAGGTGGACCCCGAACTTCCTAAAATTCACTAATACAACTTAAACTTCAAATATCATTATCCTAAGCACTAAAATGGATCAACAAATTAAATCAACTAAAAATGGACATTAATCCATTAATATTTAAACTAATCAAATTCTCCTTTTGGCTTTCAACAAACTCGAATTACAAATAGCTTAAACTAATTACCTGATGTAGGACTCATCCAAAGCCACACAAGCCCACTACACGCACATAGAATTGATTGCTAGGGCACCACTTCTAGATCTTGGTTAGGCCGGTGTTTTCTTTCTCAGTTGTTTTGTGTTGTGATCGCTCTTGCATGTGGCACGTGTGCTGTTTGTGTTGACTTGCTGTGATTGTTTATTTTATTACTGTACTGTACTTTACCTGTGATATGATTGCTTGTGTATTAGAACTGCCCCTAGGCTAGGGACATTTTATACTGACTCTGTCTTATGTAGGTGGTCATGCTCATGCAGCGCTAAAATAAACGGGGGGGGGGGGGGGGGGGGGGGGGGCTAATATGTTAAATCATAAATTATAAATGCTTGCTATAGGTGCTTCAGAACGCTTAGCCCCCAAATGGATAAGAGTGTGGCCAAACGTGTTTACTTTTCTGCACTGATATAACTGCTTGTGATCAGATATATTAAACTGTTTGAGATTTTCATTAAGATAACCCTGCAGGAGAGTCTAGATTTTTCCTTTTAAATTCTGATGTAATGTAGTTAATGTTAAGAGTTGTGAAAGTTTATAAAATGGGGCATTTTAATAGAGGATTAGGGATCCAAAGGAAAAAGAAAGTCCCTTCACGGGGAATTTTTTTTCATTTGGATATCCTACTGGCCGTGTACTACGAGAAGATTAAAAGAAGGCGATCCATAAGAGGACTAGAGGATGAAGATCAAGACACAAAATGCCTCATTTTAAAACTTGCGTCATTTAGTAGGATTAGAATCCAGGATGTTGTCAGTGGGGCTTGGCCACCATTACTTTTATGTAGACCCTGGGTTGTACTTATACGGCACTTGCCGTGGACTGTGGACTCTTTCTTGCTCTGCTTTGTGGATTTATATTGATGTGTTTATTTTGTGTGCGTAGTAGAAATTGCCTGTTTTTCTTAGGTTTCTTTCTTGCATGTGCTTGGCCTGACTTCACTAGGCTCTTTAGGAATAAAATTTTTCTACTCGTAATTGATACTCAAAATTCTAAGAATTAAGTAACATAGAAATTTAATGACCTAGGGAATAGCCGGAATCGTCCGGGGTCGCATGCATATCAATGCATTCTCTCCCTCATTGCTATAAGACATCTCCCCGCCTGCGGGTAGAGTCCAGATAATCCGACCTATGAGGAAGATGTGCTGGATCTGGGGAAGTCTAGTCTTTTCTAAAAAATTATTTTATAAGCCTTTTTTCAAAAATTCTATGCATATTTGATTTGAGATCCTTAGCTAGCATACATTGTATTAGAAACTAACTAAATTAAAATTTTAATTACATTAGTTCTAGGAGCATACACCCTACATAAGTCCAGGGCCATATAGGAGACTCTCTAGACGTCGGCCCTATTTCCAATAACCAAACTACCTACCCATCTTTCATAAAGACTTGGACAGCATGGATTTTATACGGCTAGGTGGTTAGCTGGCCTTTCTTTTCAGGCAGGATATAAGTCCAGGATGCATTAGCTAGGACACGGGTGTTAGTGTTGTGTAGAACACTAAACCCATTAGATCTAGGGTTCAAGGCTACTACTATTGGTGTCTCGTAGTATGCCTCATCGGTGGGTAAGTCTCCTTTCTTTCAGGGGCTATAAATCCTGCCTATCTGGGTCACATAAATGACGCCACCTCCATCTTTCTCTCCCATATGCTTCGAGTGCATGACTTTCTTTTCTCCAATTTCTTCTCGCTACCTTAGTCCTTCCGGGTGTTGATCTGAGCCGTGTATGCTGACTAAGCCTAGTTGAACCTTTCTTTCCCTTGGAGTAGGATTTCCTAGTCTTCTCTCTATGTACCAATCCCAATTTAGAAAGAATAATGTAGAATCCTTAATCGAGAGTTTTCTCAGGCTCCAGCTTGAGATGTAATTAACCATGGGGGCTTGTGCCCATGGGAAACCGCATCCCACTCTCAAATAAACCCCATTCGAGCTAATGTATCGGGTGGGGGAAACCCGTTGTGATGATAAGGTCACATATATTATTACCCATCGGGGTGTGCTGGTGAGAGCCACTATCCTCAATGGTTAATCATATGTGTGATCGAATCTGCCCTCCCATTAGCACCAGATACCGTCTTCCCCTCGCGGGGAGGTGGTGTTTTGTTCAGTCCCTTTCGGAGGTCCATAGTATGCACGCTTATCTGCTGCTATTACAAGATTCTTAGCACCAACCTCTACTTGTGTTGGTGGTCCACCCCATTCTGGCTGCACAGGAGGTGGATAATAATAGGGGTGGTGGTAAGGAGGGTAATGGTAGGTTGATGGAGCTATTTATGATGTTGGTGAGGGGTAATATGTATAGAATGGAGCTGAGTGTATCTGATCTGGAGAGGGAAATGGAGGACTCGTAGACATAGGAGGAGGGAATTACCCAGGAAAGGGTGGTACTCCAACTACAACTGAATCTAACTATCCCTGACCTTGCTCAGTGGGGGACTACTGCTGACTCCCAGGTGGTGGTGATGGTATCACTGGTGGAACTAATCTCTGCCCCTGACCTTCATTACCCTGTCTAGACCTACTTAGTCTAGTGCTCAACTGTCTCTTACGAGAAAACTTTGAAGTGAAGAATCTACGAGGAGGGTCATCACCTAAAGCCATTTGTAGTTAAAGAAGTAATTAGTAAACCATTGTAACATATAAAAAATTAAGTTGTAATAATTATGAAGATTTGCTTAAGTAGAAATAAAAAAATAGAATGTAGAATGTTTAGTTATAACAAACATGAAGAATTATAAAATATATAATAATTATTATAAAACATGAAGATTTGTATGTAAATTAAAGCTGAGAATTTATTTGCAACAAGTTGCTCAACATCTGTAGTATCAGTTAGAGATAAATTGCTTACAAAATACCTGGTGACAAATCATCCAAGTAAGACTTTAATATTAAAAATTAACATGATTTCTTTTGCACATTATGAAAAAACTTAATCTAAGATTGATTGAACTTTCTAATAGTTCAGTAGCACATATAAAGTTGTTGTTTTGATTTCTAAATCGTTGAGAAATCTTTCAACACATTTGTCATTGGGCTTTCCTTGACTTCTAAAGACTGATAGTGCATATTACGATTGTTCTTCAACATTGAAGTCCATGTTACGACCAATCTTTATTCTTATACTTCTAATATGGGGCTTGAAGTAGTAAGAGCAGAAGTGGGTGATTTCTTGAGACAAATATGCTTCACATATCGATCCTTCTAGTCATGCTTTATTATTAATATATTTTTTCAACTTGTTTAAATATTTGCTAGACGATTAGTATTATCAGTTACAATTTAAAATATTTAAGACAATATATTAAAAACATGTTTTACCTCCCAAAAATGTACATCCAATGATATTATATAGGTCCACCAACTCTAGCTTCATAAAATAGATGGACTGGAAGATGTTTCATAGAATCAAAGAATCCTGGGGAAATTTTTTTTTCTAACTTATATAGGATGATTGGTATGTTCTCCTCGCTCCTCCATAAAGCATCTTAGCTTAGTTTAGATGAATATAGGTCTTTGAAGAAAATACTAATCTCTATTAACAGATTTGATATGTAATATGGTAATAGACATACTATGATTGGAAGGAGAACCTCCATAATTATGTGATAATTATGACTTTTTAGTCCAAATAATCTCACAGATTTAAGGTCTACACATTGACTTAAGTTTGATTCATAGTCATCAGACATTTTTAAACCTTGAAACCATTGACATATTGATCTTTTTTGTTCTAATATGAAAGAGTAAGGTGCTTTGGGCTTCATTATTTTACCATCGCTGGTTATTACTAACTCTAGATTTCTTCATCGATAGTACTATTCAATGTCTATTCTAGCTTTCACATTATCCTTGCACTTGCCTTTAACATCCATAATTATATTAAAAATATTATCAAAAAAGTTCTTCTCAATGTGCATGATATTTAGATTATGCCTTATCAAATTTGTTCTCTAATATGATAATATTCAGAAAATACTTTTTTAGTCCAATTATATTGAACACGATATCCTGGAAATTTACACTCTGATAATATTGGAAAATCAATAATTGATGAAATGCCAGAAAGCTTTTGTAGTACGTCACCACCACTTAATCTTGGTGGAAGAGGTGACCTCTAAACTCTATTTTTAACGAATGCTTCTTTATTTTTCCTAAACAGATAATCAGCAAGTAGGAACATACGATGATAATCAAACCAAGTATTTTTTTCCTTCATATTTTAGTGAGAAAGATTTAGTATTCTCCATGCAGTAAGGGAAAGCTAATTTTCTTGTTGTGCTCCAGCCAGATAACATAACATAAGCTGAAAAATTACCAATGGTCCAAAGTAATGTAGCTCTAAGGTAAAAATTTTATTTGGTTGAGATGTCATATGTGAGGACACCTTCTTCCCATAAGAACTTGAGATCATCAATTAATGGTTACAAGAAATATCAAATTTTTTTTTTGGATTATGTGGTCTAGGTATTATAAGTGTTAAGAATATGTACGGAGTAGTCATGCACATCTCTGGTGGAAGGTTGTATGGTGTTAGTATATCTAGCCAATAAGAATACGGTGAAGCTGCCTGATTGTATGGAGTAAAATCATCAGTACATAATCCCAATCTTACGTTACGTGGCTCAGCAGTAAATGAAGCATGCGTTCGATCAAAATATTTTCACGCTTCAGGATCTGATGGATATGAAAGAATACCACTGTTTCCTAATTTCTTTTTATGCCATCTCATATGACCTACTGAACTCATTGATGCGTAGAGCCGCTTATTGACCTCATTTTTGTATGAGGTCAGTAGGACCATTCCAATCCTTAAGATTAATCTTGACCCTAGGATCAAGCTGATCTTAGATCAATCCAGGCTTTAAATATCAATCCAGATTCAAATTGATTTAACTCCATATTAATTTTAAAGCTCAACTCAATTAAACTCCAGACTAACCTAGACTCTAGGATCCTCCTAGACTTCAGACCCTAGGATCTACCCAGACTCTAGATCAGTCTATGTCTTAGGATTCTTCTAGACCTCAGATCTATCTAGACCCTAGAATTATCTAGACTCTAGAATTATCTAGACCCTAGGATCTTCCTAGAATCCAGACTTTAGGATCTATTCTAGATCCTAGGATTCCTTTAAGCTGATCTGGACCCCAGGACCTACTCTAATCCCTAGGATTCCTCTAGATCAATCTAAGCCTCAATTCAATCTATACTTAATTCAAACCCCATCATTCAAACTCAAAATCCAGCTTAAAACTAGAAATCCAATTCAAATTCAAAGGCTAAAGGTCTAAGTCCTGAAAGCCTTTTCTAGTGAATCTTTGAACACTTCAAAACCCTATCAAATGACCTCCGATTCAGGGTTTATCAATTCCACACTGATGTGACATGTCTCTAGAGGCAACCCTCCAAATTTGAGCTCATTCTAAGATCTCTAACCCAAGAAACTGAATTGAAATCTAAAGGCTGTAAAATCTTCAAATATTTACAGTCTATGCCACTGGAACTGCCACCCAATGGATTTTTTTTATTTTGGAGCTTTCTATAAAGCTCCAAATCACTTCCAGACCCTTGATTATGACCCATTGAGCAATAAACTGCATTTTGTTGGACTCAATTTGACCCCTAGTTGACTAGGGGTCAAAATGACCAAAATACCCCTATGGGGTATAAATGATCATTTGAACCAAATGAGCTCCAAATCAAATGCAACCACTTCCAACAATTTTCAAATGTCAAACCCAACCTATTGGACCCAAAACCAGCCCCTGGGTCAATCTGGTTGACCAAGTCAACTAGGTTAACCAAACAGGCCTTTAAGGGTCAAAACATGTCATTTTGACCAAATGACTTCCTCAGACCTTGGGACCACCTCCATTGGTCTCTAAATGTCATTTCAAATCTGTTGAACCCATTTCCAGACCCTGGACCCACCTGGTTGACTAAGTCAACCAGGGTTGACCTGAAGGCCCACTAAGGGCCCAAATAGTTCATTTTGATCCAAATAACCCATTTAAATCCCAGAACCACTTCCACCAGAC
Organism: Dendrobium chrysotoxum; assembly: GCA_019925795.1. Classification (NCBI taxonomy): domain Eukaryota; kingdom Viridiplantae; phylum Streptophyta; class Magnoliopsida; order Asparagales; family Orchidaceae; genus Dendrobium; species Dendrobium chrysotoxum. The sequence continues at coordinate 1,833,638 of CM034309.1, read as the reverse complement.
TCCAAATACCATATTGAATTGATTCAACCCAAACCCAGACCTTGGGTCAACATGGTTGACCAAGTCAACTTAGGTTGACCCAAAATTCCCTTTAAGGCTTTAATGGATTATTCCAACCCATTTGATCTACCAAACCTCTTTCAAGCCTCTAATCAACTCCAAACCATGGCCTAATCATGCCTTAAACCTTGGCCAATCTAATCCAAGTCAAGTTGACCAAGTCAACTCTCCAAAGCTTGGTCAAATTACCTTAAACTTTTATATTAAGCTTTCAAACTTCAATCCTATCCATTGAACCCTCCTTAAATCATTACTCTAGCTCTTAATATTATCCTATATGACACATCATCAGCTCCATTGACTGGTTGACTGGTCAACCTAGTCAACAAAGTCTTCAAAGAACCTTCAAGTAGCTCAAATCCCTTTTCAAGCATTCAAACTCTAATATTAAAACATCAAATCATCATTGGATCTATCCTACCAACATTCAAAACCCTCTCATTCCACCTCATCAACCATGTAGGCTAGTTGACTAGTCAACCTAGTCAACAAAACCTCCAAATGACTTTAAATAGTCAAATCTTTGCTTAAGCCAATACATTCACCTTCAAATCATTTAATCCATTTAAGCCAACTCAATAGAGCCTTCTTGACTGCCACCTCAGCAATTATTTGACTGTTTGACTGGTCAAACAGTCAACATAAGTCATTTGATGGCTTAAAGAGGGTCAAATTAACCTTAGAGCTAATTTTTCCTAATTCAAATTATTTCTAGCAGCTTTAACAAGCTCTAGAAACTTCCCAGGACTATCCACAGCCTTCAGATCAGGATCCAATGGTTTGGATCATTTTCATATGCTCATAAGATGCCAAAATGACCTTTCCACATGGCATCTACCCTTGTCCTTTGATTCCTCTGCTCCCACCTACCCCTGGATAGGTGTCATGATCCTAGCATCCATCCAAGTTCATCTTAGCCATCCAAATGGCCTGAGGATGTTTGAATAGGGGAATACCCTATTTTGAGCAGTCATTCTATTCAATCCGCTCTCTCACCATCTTCAAGCCCTCAAGCCCATATCTTGATTTGTTTTGAATCTCCAGACTCTCCTCCTCACTTCACAAGTGAAACCCAACCGTGGGAAGCTCGCAGGCGATGATTCTCCGGCCACCCGAAGACAAAATCCGTCCAACACATATTCCACTCGATCCAGACGTCGCCAGCTCGAGGAGTCTTCTACAACATTAAACGTGGACAATCTACAAATTCAGAGATACAAAAAAGGTTCAATCCATCCACTTATCAAGGTGAAAAGTGAAACCCTAGCGTAGGATACACTAGGCTAAATAGCTTTTTGAAAAGCTCATTTTAATCTGTTAAAAAAGATCCACATCAAAGCTCTTCATCATCTAAACCTACGTTTAAATTTTCTTCAAGTTTCGTTGAGTAGATTGTGAGAACGAAATCAAAATGTGGTTCTAGGGCTTAGTTCGCTACCACCTGAACTGCATCAATCCTGGACCGTTGATCGCATGATCAACGGTTCAGGTTACGCTATCCTGCGGTTTGTTTGGAACCGCAGACCAGATCCCGCAAACGGATTTCTATCAGACTCGATCAATGCCGTCCATGCCAGACAGCGGAAGATCGGACGATCCGCGGTGTCTGCTGACTGAATTAAGTAGAAAACGCATGGGCCCGCCGCCATTTCAGGCAATGATTGGCCCGCCGCCATTTTTTTCTTTTAACCCGCAAACCATCGGTTGCCACGTGTTAGCCAGCCGGCGGCGCCGGCTGTATTTAATGGGTTTAAATTAATTTAAACTCATTTTTAATTACAAAAATTCTAAAATTAATTTAAAAATAATTTTAAACTCAAAATACATATATTTTATATCAAAAATTTAGAATTTCAAAATCTATAATTTAAAAATAATAATAAAAATAATAATAATATTTTGATATATCTTACATTAATTAATTTTAAAACTTTTAATTATTATTTCATTGATTATATGTTAAACATTCTTAAATATTTAAAATTTTATTTAAAAAAAATCAGAGAATATTCTTTCAGAAACTATTTAGAATAAAATTAAAATTTATTTTAAAAAGTCTATTTTATATTTTAAATATTTTATCCTTTCCTTAATTGATTAAGATTTAACTAATTAATTAATATTTAATATAAATTAAATTAAAATAATTTCAAAATTTTAAGAAAATTTATTCTTTTTTTTAGAATAATTTTAAAACTCCAGAAAGATTAAAATTTTAACTTAATTCACTTTAAGATTTATTTTAAACATCAATTAATTTTTTTAAATTAATTTAAATATATTAACTAACTTTAAATTTGAAATATTCAAATAAAATTCAAAATAATTCATAAAATATAAGTAATATCTTAAACTTTCTAGAATTTTAAATATTTTAATTTTAAATTAATTTTAAGAATTAAAACCTTGATCATTTCAAATAATTTGAATTATCCTAATATTTTCAATAATTAATTAATGCTATATTGATTATTATATTAAGTATTTGTCAAGATATTAAAATTTATTTTCAAAGTTGGGTGATGGATCTCTCATTTAAATTTTAAATTTATTTTAATGATATTTTAAGTATTTTAATTTTAAAATCTATATCTATATATAGGGTTATATATATGGATACTTTTTTTTAAAGTATATTTTGAAACTATATATATTTAAATTCTTAAGTTTTGAGAGTTCCCTTGAAGTTTTAAACCTAGATTAAGCTTGATTGAATAGGATTGATGGGGAGTGGTGATTGATCAATGAACAAATATTGTTAATATTTGCTCATTGGTTAATCTATAAGTTGATTTAATTTCCTTTAATTTGCATGCTTAGGATGCACACACTTGCACCTAGTTTTAGGATTTTCTTAGATCTAGGGATTGATTTTGATTGTGTTTGTATGTATGCTTATCATGTTATGTCAAGGGTTAGTGGAGCATTGATTTGAACCTACTTAACCTAGTGACATTTAAGGACAATAATTAAGGACTCATTTAGAGAACTTAGAAAATCTCCAATAATTAGGATACACTTCAAATTAATTTGAAACTTTGAACACTTGAACTTAGTGACACTCTCAGCCCTAGGAAAATGTCTCATTGAATTTTGAAGTCATTAAGCCCCTTAATTAATTTAATCAAAATTGATCCTTAATTAAGCCTTTAAACCTTCCAAAAATTATAATAAATAAAATTAAAATCCAAAAATTACATATAATACCTTAAACTGACTAGAATTGAATCCTTAATCAACGAAAAATAAAAGCCCCTTGACTGGACTTCAAAATCAAGTTTAATTTAATTTTAATTGAAATTCAATAATTAATTAATTTAATTAATTAAAAATAATTAAAATTCCAAAAATTTTCCAAACACTTGGAGATCACTCCTTAGGTCATTCCTGACCTTTGGAGTTGATTTCAAGGAGTTTGGAGGTCATTTGGATTCAAACTATAAAAAGGGCCTCAATTAAACAATTTTTAAAAATTCAATAAATACTCAAAACTTTAAAAATTCATAACTAATTCAAATGAACTCAAAATTGAGCAAACTCAAAGGCATACAACTCATCTTAAGGTATAATATTTATTAAAAATATTAAGTTTCCAGAAATCAATTAAATTTAAAAAAGTCAACTTTTGGTCAAACCAAGTTCAAATTCAAGTCAAAACTTCAAACCTTCATAATAAAATGTAGGAAAATCCAATTTTAGCATAATTACTGTCTAACTGATCGTATTAAGGTCTAGTATTTTAATAAAATACTAATATTTTAAAAAATACTTTAAATCAAAAAGTTAATTTTTGACCCCTTAATTAAATGAATAAAATAATCCAGAAAATTCTAAAATTCCACAAATCATCAAAAATTTTAGAAAACATCAAATTAAATATAAAACCAGCGACTAATCAAATTCAATTAAAAATTAATTAATCTTCAAACCTTAATCAAACTCAAATCATTTAATCATATCGGGTATCACTGGATAACCCAGGCCTACGAGGCTATTAAATTAGCCCCAAGGAAGGTGAAATAAACTTCACAGCCTCGGTGTGCAACAAAGGTGGTATCCAACAAACAATCAAAATCAAGTTTAAAATCAATTTCAAGTCATTAAGATTTAAACTCAAATTAAAACTCCCTTAAGCCTTCAACCAACTAGAACATCAAACAACTTCAATCAAGTGCCTATTTAGGACATATCAAAACCACACAGCCTACCTCACACACTTTAGATGATTTGCTAGGACAACCAACTCTAGTCTTAGGCTAGGCCAGTGATTTTCATTGCATGCTGGTTGTTAGATTTAAGTAATTGATGTTGATGTGATTGTTTATTTATTTACTGTACTTTATGATGTGATTGATTGTACATTAGATCTACCCCTAGGCTAGGGATGATTTATACTAACTCAATCTTATGTAGGTGGCCATGCTCATACATGACATAAATTAAAGGGGGCAAAATTATAATTATTAAATTGCACAGGTGCTCCAGAAAACTACTTAAGTCCCCCTTTAAAATTAAAAGAGCATGGCCAAGCGTGGCTGGTTTGAATATTTTAAATTTTAAATATATTAACTGCTTGGGATGTTTCTATAACTGTCGATTATTAGGATAACCCTGCAGGATCGAGTCTAGATTTTAATTTTAAATTGATGTAATTTGAATGTAAATTGAGTTGTAAATTGTTTAAAGTACTTTGAGATTGGGATGTTTAAACATCCAATTTGAAATCCAAAGAGGAAGGAACATCCCTCAGAGGAGAGTTCCTATCCATTTGGAGATCCAAATTTGGATGATTTCAAATATCCAAAGAGAAAAGATAACCCCCTTTCGAGGGAGAGTTTCTTTTCATTTGGATATCCGGACCTGGAGATCCAAGGAGTTCCAAGAAGACAAAGAAGTGAAGAACGAGAAGAATCTCAAATCTCAAAGTCACTTGAGTCTTAGGATTAGAATCCGGGTTGTAGTCAGTGGTACCCGGCCACTTTACTTTACTGCAGACCCTGGGTTGTACTATTAAAAGGCACTTGCCTATGGACTTTTATTTTGAATATTTATTTAATTAATTTAATTATTTGATTAATTTGATTAAAGTGTTGATTGCGATTAGGATTTGCCTGCTTTTATTAGTTTATTTGGCGATCTTGCATGTCATATTTGATTTAGCCTGGAACCCGATCGGAGGCTCGTAAGGGTACGGTCATAAACTATTTCTACTTAAACAAAATTTAAAAACTTTAAGCTTAGATAGTAACTCTAACGCTTCTAAGAAGTAAGCCCGGACTCGCCGGGGGTTTTTCATGCATCATATTGAATCTTCTTTACCTTGTTAGGCACCTCCCCGCCTGCGGGTTTTGACAGACTACTTGACCTATTAGGGTGCAGTTCTGTCCAAGGGGATGTTGTGCAATCTCTAGGATAAAACCTATTTTTTAAGCCTGATTTTAAAACTGCTACATTTTGATTTAAGCATTTAATCGAGTCAACTAGCATGCATTTCATTAGATACAAATTAAATTTGAGTCTAAATCTTTAATTACATTTTTAGCTTAAGCATTTCACCCAACATAAGTTAAGGGGTCAATTAGGAATCTGCTCTAGATGTCGACCCCAACTCCTCAAACTCAATCTTAAATAACATCCTTAACCACTCTTTCATAAAGACTTTGACTCATGGTTTTAAAGTGTTTAGCTGGTTTAGCTGGCTCCCCAATCCAGGCCGAGGTAAGTCCAGGACTGCATTGCATTAGCTAGGATCCGGGTCACTGATTTTCAGTACCCAATTTTAGACTTAGGTTCTAAGGAAGATGTTCAATCCTAAGACCTCAACCTTCCGGGAATCTAATTCTCATTTTCTAATGAAATTGACCACTCAAACCAAAATCTCTTTCAATCTAATTCAAGCCCAACACTTAGGATAGTTTGAGGTGTTTCTGAAGTAATTCAGAATCTCAAGACAGCTCCTACGTTTTCTTCCTTAGACTCCAAAAATAAGTGTTCAACATTGAACCATTCCTGATTGAAAATTCCAGTCCCTACGTCCTTTGATATCAATCTTTAAAATCTTAAATAAAATTTGTATCACTATTTTAATCGAGAGTTTTCGTAAAAAATTTTTGATTTCCTACGATGTAATTAACTACGAGGGCTTGCGCTAATAGGAGATTTAGAAACACAGACCAGATTTTCAAAATTAAGTTTTCAAAACTTTTAATTGATTATCTTTGGGAAATTTAAAAGTTAGCGATCATTATCGTCATTTTCAAATGATCGATAACAGACGATATCCTCTTTCCTTGGAAAGATATATCGTACTATTATCGTGATCTTGATTATGAAATTAATGATCTCTTTACTAGATTATTATAGTTAAATATTGGATTAAACACCATTCTGATTCTTCAGGATCATATGTTGTTTCTCCTTGAGTTTGACTATGATAATCAGATCAATTCAAAGATTTGTAATGTAAACCTATTAGGGAACGATATATTCACCTTTCGAGGTGATATATCATTCATAATAAGTGTTCAATTATAAAATTTAAATTTCAGAAATTAAATATTTTCCAAAGAAAATTAAACACTCTTTTCAAAAATATATTTTTCAATCAAACAAAAAATGGCGACTCCACTGAGGAAAATCTCTCTCTCCATCTTTAATAGCGCTACGAATTTTGTTACATCGGTAGTTTTGACTACCTTTCTTTCGTTGGTCTCTCCCATTTCTCCCTTGGGTGAGTGTGGTCAACTCAATTAAGACATGTGAAAAGAGAGGTGAGTGTAGGAAATCTCCCTCCAAGCTGGGCTTTGATATTTTGCCTCCAAGTTTATTGGTAGAGCAAAAGAGTCAAGCCAAGCTTGTCAAAATCTTTTTATATATGTTGCAAACTCGCATGCGAATAAATCCCTGCATGCTAAGTTTCACAATTTACAAAAAAATTCCTCAATCTCAAAATCTAGATTCAAAATTTTTTTAATTAAATATGGATTTTGACACTTCACCCCAAGCTAGTCAGTATGGTGAAAGAGTCAAACCAGGTCTCTAGATTTCCCTTAACTTTTGTTAACCATTATGTTGAAAATAAAACTCAACATTTTTTAGTTTCAAAAGTCAAGGAAAATCTTTCAAATCAACTTCAATCGTCGTTGCTATATGTCTTCTACAATATTCTGTGGTAGTTGAACATATGCAATTCAAATTCAAAATTCTCCAGTCAATTATAGGCTTTGATATTTCACCCCTAAATTGCTTGGTGGGGTGCAAAGAGCCAAGCCTTAGGATCTTTATGCTAATTTGGTAAACCTACATCTTTGAACAAAATTTAATATGTTGAGTTTCAAATTTTGAAGAGGGTCCGTTCAGTTTCAACCTTGAGTTTAAATCCAGATTCAAATTCAAATTCAATTTCAATTTAAATTCAATTTCAATCTTGAATTGAATCTAAGATTTAAGTTTAAATTCAACCTCAAAATCAAATTCAATCTTAAGTTCAAATTCAGTTTCAAAATTGAACTTAAATTTGATTCCAAACTTAAATTTAACTTTAGATTTGATTTCAAGATCAAACTCGGGACTTTGACATTTCGACCCAAGCCAATTGGTGAAAAGCAAAGAGTCAAGCCCGATCCCCGGATCTTTCATATCAATTTTATGCACCAACAAGATTGAGTCATAAAATTTGAAAAAAGATCCATTTGACTTGAGCTTCAAGTTCAAATTCAAAATTTGAGTCCAAATATAATTTCAACCTGAAATTTGAATTTGATTTCTAATTTAAAGTCAACTTAATTTTGATTCGGGTTTTGACATTTTGAGCCAAGTCAATTGGTGAAATGTAAAGAGTCGAGCCAGATCCTTGGATTTTTCATATCGATTTCCCAAAGAAAATTAAACACTCTTTTCAAAAATATATTTTTCAATCAAACACCGCTGAAGTATTAGAATAATTGGTAAATAAAATAAACAGGAATGTGGAATATCTTTCTTTTGACAACGTTGTTTTCTCGAGTTTGGTTTAAACTGAGGCGCATTACAGGTGTGATAATAAACTTCTAATGCATCATCATTATAGTATAACATATATCTTTTTATATAACAATCAATTTCTGTAGTGGTGAGACCCAACTTGGATACTAATTTCTTTATTTGATACAAATCTGTGAGGATTAAATTGTTCGTTGGATTTATTTCCTTGAGAAGACTAGTGAAGTGATTAAAATAATCACAAGGAATATAATATTTAATTTTGATAGTTAGTATCCTAACATCAATCAATAATTATGAATGAATTTTGCAACCATCCCAAATTAATTTTTGAGCAGCATGTAGTAATTTAAAGAATTTTTTGGTTTCTGCGTTTGGTTGCTCTTCCACACTGGCCCTTAAATTAGGACCTGCTGCATCAAAAATAAGTTCTTTATATGGTCTACTCATTTGATCTTCATCTATTATTTCAAAAGCTGTAGATAGACTGGCATGAGTATCTCTTTGTGGCTCGTACTTGCCGTATGAGGTCTAAATCCAGTAGCATGGAACAAATCCCCTATAATATAAATCAACATTTACATCATCATGCTTAAGGAATTCTTGATTTTTATGCTTCGAGCATGGATAATTAAACATTCCATCGGACTTAAATGAAGGTAGTTGAGATGCGACTTAAATAAAAGTCTCAACTCCTTCCATAAATTCATCTGTCAATCCTCTTCGACCCAGTAATAATATGTTATACATCCGATATCTCTCCTGTTGGATAGTCATTTGGATGTTAAAGCAAACATTGCCTACATAGTTCTGAAATAAATTATTAGAAAATATGCATCCTTAAATCTCATTTATGTCTAATAAAGAAATATCATTTCTAATTTTTTTAGCCAAGTCTTTTTAAGTCTACCTCTACCTTTCTTAATATAAGTCAAATCTAATACTTCTACTTTCTTAACCGGGTCATTGGAAGGGTGCCATTTTAAGCAACGAAACCATCTAAGGTGACTTATCTCTACAAAACTTAACTTAGTATCATGCTTCTCTTTTAATGGCCAACATTCGGCACCATAAAGGATTTTAGGTCTCACCACCATCTTATAGAATTTTACCTTAAGTTTGAGGGGGACTTTTCTATTACACAATAAGCTTGATGCAATCCTCCACTTCAACCATCCAACTTGATTTTTGTTGATAATATCGCCATCTATTTCACCTTCACTCTGAACAAGAGATCCAATATATCTAAAATGTGTACTCTTATTAATGACTTGATCGCCCAAAGTCACAATCCCCTCACTAAGTGTATTACTACTAAAATTACACTCTATATATTCATGTTTTAGATCAACTAAAGTGAAAACCTTTAGACTCTAAGGTTGACCTCCATAATTTAAGTTTACCTTCAACTCTCTTTAGTTTTATCAAAAAGAATAATATCATAAGTAACAAAAAAAAAAAAAAAAAACCAGGGTATAACCTCTTACAAATGTCTACTGAGAATATCCATGACTAAAGAAAAATGATATGGGCTTAAGGCTTTCTCAAAATCAACCTTTAGATTCAAAGGTTGATCTCTATAATTCAAGTTTACCTTTAACTCCATCTCTAATCTTATCAACAAGAAGAATATCAATAGGAAAAAAAACTAAGGTACATCCTCTTATAAATGTCTACTAAGAACATCCATAATTAAAGAAAAAAATAAGGAGATGCATGGAGGAGATCACCTTCGGGGGCATTTGACTGCCAGAGTGAAGGTGTCAGGGGTGAGGCGTGGGCAGCGTTCAGCGGCTGCAGTTCTGTTAACGAAACGAATGCACTTCGGTGAGGCCGAGGGCTCAGGCGTTTGGACGAAAGAAGTGAGCAACATGAAGCAATGAGGAAGAAGGGCAGGGGCGGCCAATTTTAGGGCCATTTCTAGTAGTTTTCCGGTGGTTTAACCACAAGAAAATTTTCACTTTAAAATGGCTGCTAAACCACTGGTAAAAGTCGCCACTTAAAGAAAATACCGACGATATTTCCGGCGATCAAATGACCACCAAAAATTCTGGTGATTTAGGTTTAATACCAGTGGTAGAACCGTTGGTTAATAGTGGTGATCAAACCATCGGTTTAATCACTGGTAGTTTTTGCCGTCATTTGACCGCCAGAATACTGCCGGTATTTAGTGAGTTTCTTGTAGTGATGCTAAGCATTTGATAATCAAATAAATCCTAAGTAGTTTTATATATATGCATTGAATTGAATAAGTAAACAAACTTAGTCACCCTCTTATTTATTTGGGGGCTAAGTAACTGAAGCATCTGTAGCATTTATCATAATTATTAATTTAGCCCCCCTTCCATTTCCCTACATGAGCGTGGCCACCTATCAAAAATCCGGTGAGCAACCAGATCGGTCTTAACCTAAGGGTAAACTATAACCCATCACATCAATTCATAGAGTATAATAAAAATAAATAAACACTCACGTTAATTAAATTTTAATCATAGTATGTAATGAAATCTCAAAAAATCTAGCTCACAGTGGTAAAGTAAACACCGGTCTAGCCTAGACAAGAGTTAGTTGTCCTAGCAAACCATCTAAAGTATGTGAGGAGGTCATGTGGATGTGATATCCTAGAATGAGTAATTTATTAAAGTTATCTAATGTTTAGATTTGTTGAAGGCTGAAGGGTAAATTGATGTTTGAGTTTAGTATTAATATATTAAAGTTTAGTTTAAGATACATTTTAAAGATTAATTGATCAAATGGATTTAATTAGTCAAAGATTAAGGGATTGATGAATTTTAATTAGTTTGATTAATTTTTGATTTTTAGGATTAAATTAATCTAGATTTTTTATTAATCGGTTCATGGCGTTGTGCCATCAGGCTCGAGAAATCAGGCCTCCTTAGGACACTTAACCCCGCAGCCCAAAGTAGTCCATCCTAAAAACCTGGTTGATGTAGTTGCATTAAAAATTTTAGTTTAGTCAAATAATTAAGAGTCATTTAATTTTAACATTTCACACTCCATTGAATCCATTTATGGTGTTATGCCATAAGGCTCGAGGAACTAGGCCTCGTTTGGGTACTTAGCTCCATAACCCGAAGTAGTCCATCCTAAAAACTTCATCTTAGAGAACTTATTATTTATTAGAATGATGGTTAATTAGTTTTATTAATCAATTTAAAGTTCTCTAGAATTTTGGTCAACTATTGAATTTTGGGATTATCAGGATTATTTAAATGTGTTAATTAAGGGATCAAATGTTAACTTTTAAAATTAAGGTTGGTTTTGGGGTTTCAGTATTTTTTTAGATATTAGACCTTAAAATGAGTCACCAAACCCTAAGTTTGCTCAATTTTGAATTTTCTACAATAAGTTATGGTTTTTTGAAGTTTTGACCAAGTTGAATTACGGTTGACTCGAAAGTTGACTTTTTGAATTTGAATTAATTTTAGAGTTTTGATATTTTTAGAAAATACTACATTTTAATTAGAGTTGAATGACATAAATTTTGATTAAATTAGATTTTTTTGGAATTATTGGTGATTTTTCAAAGAATGGGTATTTTTGGAATTTCTAAAATTACCTTAATTAAGGGTATTTCTAGATTTTGATCTAAATCAACCCCAAACCTCTTAGAATCACCCTGAAAGGTCAGAGATGATGAAAGGAGGCATTTCCAAGCATTTGGGGAATTTTTGAAATTTTTAAATATATTTATTTTATTAATTAAATTAATTATTAATTTTTCTTAAAAATTAAATCAGGGTTAAATTGAAGATGATTTAATGGGGCTTTTATTTTTCATGTGTTGAGGGTTCAATTGGGATGAATTAGAGTCCTTATATGGATTGTTAATATTTAATATGAATTTTTAGTGAATTAATTAAGGTTTTAGGCCAAATCTAGAGAGGGATTTTAGTTCCTAGTGTGTGGACCAAATGGGCACCAAATCAAATGAATTTTGGACCATGAGATCACCTGATTAAGGTCCAAACCCCCTAAATTTGAGCCCAAATGAAACTCTCTAAGGTTTTTAATGAAGCCACCCAAGGTAACCTCTAGGTAAACTTAGAAAATTCCTAATTCACTTCCTAGGCTTGGATAGGGGTGCAATTAGTGGCTCTAAACTCCTTAAACTAAGCACAATTAACACATTAAAATTCAAACCCTAAATCCCATTGGAGAGATCATAGCTCCAATTTAAACTTAGGGGTCAAACCATGACCCCTAAGCCAAAATTGGCATGGACATGCCCTTCAACACCTCAAAAAGTGTAGAGAAAACTGGGACATGTCAGAGACATGCCCAAATTCACTCTCCCAAAGTCCCAAGCTATGGCGAATTCAAATAAGCACACAAATGTATAAATACCATAAAATTTCAAATGAAAATTAAGACTAACACAGACATAATAAGGGCTTGGGACTATAGGGCTTTTGAAGATCTCCCTAAGATCTTTCCAATGAGCCTAAAAATACCTAATTTGGTTAAGTGTGGAGGGAGATATAAATTTTTAAAGCTCCATGGAATTTCTAGAATTTTTAATCCTAGGATTATATAGTCAGTAATGCACTTTAGATACAACACACTCTGATTGGGTGAGCAATCATTAGTGCTGACTAGATAACGATGAGATTAACCACAACCGTCGGATTATCGATCAAACGGATGCGATTTAAGTGGCTCCAGAACCGCGAGATTTAATCTGAACTGTTGATTATGATCAGTGGCTCGGATTTCATCTTCAACCTCTCATTGGACTCCGTAGCCGTGAAGCTTCTCTGGCATGATCTGGGCAATCCCGTCGGTAAAATTCCATGAAATTTTATGGAGAGGATCAGCAGCGTATGGACTTTTAATCCAATGGTGAGATTGCATTGGATTGAAAGTCCTTTTACACTTGACCGGACTAGCTATCTGTGAGGTTCGGGAGCGAGTTTTCACCGTAGAGAAGGCCTCAATGAATGAGCTTCTCTCACAGGAAGCTTCAGGGGAGGATGACCATCAAATCTCCTTCATGCACCAGGATTGGAGGATGTCCAGAGGTAGGAGTTCGAGTAGGAGGCGGAGAGCTTTCGTTGGAGCTCGCTCGGGATGATGGCTGGGAATGGCTAGGAAGCTGGGGAATGAGTGGGAAACCTTCAGGGAGCTCTTGGGAGTGATTTTAAAAAACTAAAATGGAATGAGGGGGCTAGGTAAGGGTGCCCTGTTCAAGTCATCCACATAGCCATAGATACCTGGGATCAATCGGGGCAGCCATTGCATGGGCTCCAAGTGGAATGGGGCATCATCCGAGAGCCTCGTGAGCTCAATCCCAGCAAAACCAGGCTGACCTAATGTAAACCTGAAGGGTTTAGGTCACTGGCATATACTCCTTCTTCAAGACCACCAAAGTAAGAAGAAAAGGGATGAAGATACGCATATCTCTTGACAAGTCGGTAATGATAAATCAGGTAATCCTTCATCAATGTGCATCGTACAAAGCACATGATAGAAGGAACCATAACCACAAGTGAAAGGCGTGAAAGTGCAACTATTAACTCCAACGAATGTCTAAAGCCATGAGCACAACAATCATAGAAGTCACAATAGTAGAAAAAGCTGAACTCATTAATAGCTGAATTTATAAAATTGCTTTATTTTATCAATTCAAATTTACATACAAATTTCTAATTTACATCTTTTTACAAGTTTACATCAGCCAAAAAAGGGGGAAAAAGTGCATCCTTCATAGAGAACTAAAATCTGTCTCCTAAAGCTATGTCTAAAGAGGAAGTCGACAATTTTGCTCTGTTCCTTCCAAAGACTGTGCACTTTACAATTATGAAACTTGCACAAAGCAAAAGAATTAGTAGAAAGAAAGGAGAAAGATTATGCATAGCTTTAGGAGGTGTACTTGAATAGAGGTCTCCTGTAGTAGCTCATAAATTGGTGTCCTGCTCCTCCTGAAACCTGTGTAGGGCAACAAGGGTATCAGTGAATAGCTAAAGAAAGAATGGAAAGTTATGCAAACTAGCAAAGTATAAATATACCTGAGCTAAAGCCTCCTGTAATAGCTAATTTTTTGAATCCTGTTCCTGTAATGACCTACGCAAAATATTTAGGCAATAATATATATATAATGAGTAGTATAAAAGTAAAGTGTAAGCTAACAAAGAGAGCGTACCTGAGCTTAGATCTATAGTGGCTAGCTAATTGACATCTTGCTCATCTGGAACCTAGACAAGACATGAAACATCGTCAGTACAAGTATAAAATCAAAACTAAAAAAGAAAGGGAAGAGAGTGTACCAGTGCCAAGAACCACTATAGAAAACCTTAGGCAACAAACTCATGTAAACGGGTGAATCTGCAAAGCTCGGGCAAATTTTAAAAGACACTTGTAATTATATATTAGAAATATTATATCCATATATGATTTCAATAATGCTAAATGTTGAATAGTTATAAATATGCTAGAAATTCAAGTGATGATGGTGTTGAAAGAAAATAACGGTGTGACAATGTTATCTACAAGTATCATTTTATAAAGTGATGCTCTAAGGACCTAAGTATGAAGTACTCTATCATTCTCATATGGGTTCCTACTTGACTAATGCCAACATGTCAATTATATTATTGACTACGGGTGCAACTAAAGATCTATGATGGCACCGAGATAGATTCTTGAAGATCCACAAAATGAAAACCTCAGTGTGACATCTAAAAAAGCTCTTAAAGATCCAAAAAATAAAAATCCTTGGTGTGACATCCAGAATAAATATTTGGAGATCCATAGGGTCAATCAGCATGTAAAAAATATGGTCTGCTCTAGAAATGTACCATATTTATTGTGGGGCATTTTTTGACCTCTATAATAAAATAACAACAATTAAAAAAAGAGGATGAATCATTACCTATACCGAATCCCTGCTGAAATCTCGTATCTACAATAGCTACAGTCATCCATGCCCTATAGTTTTGATGCCGTTTCAGAGTGGGACACTCTCAAATCCTACATACGAGACTTTAAACCCTGACCTCCTCTCTCACTCTCATCCTCTTCTTTGTTTCTTCATCTCAATCCCTCTTCCTCGCACAACCGAACTCCATGCTCAAACTACTGCTTCTCCCACTCACGAACACAACTCTTTACTTTGCCTCTCCTACACGCAAAAGCCCTGCACCTCATGAACTTCTTCCTCCCAGCCAATCGGAAGCCTAAGCCTCTCCAACTAGTCAGCCAGACCCCTCTTGCTAAATCTGACCTAACATAAAGTCCACTTGCCACAATCTCTACCTCACTCGTCCCCTACCGAAGCCATCTATCCCTCTTTCCTTCCTCTTCTCTATCTCTCAGCCGCAAGATAGCTTCATACTCGACATTTAACCCAATCAATTGATGCCTCTCTCTTCAACCAGACTCCCTCATCCGACACCTACCTGAGTCGGTCAAAACCTCATAGTTGTCAAACTCTCCTCGTCGAACTCCCAATTACATGGTCGACTGTTGACCTGTATCCTGGCTCTCTACCCTAGTCCCTATTGAAGCCACCCACCACTGTGTCGATGTCCACCATCCCTCCTGATTACAGACAGAAGAAAGGAGCTCCATACTCTAGCTATTTCCCCTTCCTTGCTCCCGGTTTAGACTCTCGACCCCTGCCCTAGCTCCGATCAAACCGACTTCCTGTTGTACTTTATACTCAGGTCTACTAAAGCTAAACCTTATAAACTTTGTTCGATTTCCACAATATCATCTTCTCATTCACACAAATAGGTCATCCTCTTCTTTGATCATTCCATCATAATAACATTCCCACTCTTACCACACTCCTCTAATTCATTTTAATACTATTAATATTATTAATAGTATTAATATTATTATTACTATTATTATATTATTATTGTAAAAAAAAAAAGAGAAGAAAAAAAAGGAGAGAAAGAAAGGATGTAAACAAAGAGAATTCAAAAAATATGGGAGAAATATTTGTGCTTTTGTTCCACTATCGTCATTACCCTTGACATCACCAGCACTAACCTTGACCTTGTTGCTTGTGAAGGTATAAATGCTTCCCTAAACTCAGAACTCAAAGTTCTATTTTCAATGTTTGTGTTGACCTGGAGGACTCCTTATACACGCTCTCATAGAACGGTAGGAGGGAGCCTGATGTGATGCTTACGGTGAAACGGTTAGGCCCTATACACGGTCTCATAGTGTGGTGGGGACACTTATAAGTACCTTTAAGTGCTCTCGCAGCATGTCAGAGGAAAGTAAATTGTGTGCTTTCAAACTACCTCAAAGATCCATACACCCTCTCGTCGTGTGGTGGGATTGAAGAAATGCGGTTGCGGTGTTGCTTGACACCTACATGAAGCGCTCTCATAGAATGGAGGGGAAGGATATGATTCATGGAATTTCTCCTAAATGGGGGAAATGCCAAGAGGCTACCAGAATTTCTAGTGAATTGAGGACCTGAATTCAAACTAAACACAGGGGATAAAACTTGAACTTAATAAGACAATAGGGGACTTGAACTAATTGATAGGGTACTAGAAATTAATTCTAAAATAAATGCATAATCACACTAAAATGTAAATTATAAAAATGCAATCCAGATCATTCTAATGAACATCAATGAGCAAGCAAAGAGCTAGTGGTGGATAAAATTTCAACTACAATATACTTGTAAATAAAGACCAATAAGGACTCTATCTATAAGCAATAACATGAAATCTCCAAAGAGTCTACCAAGAGTTATCATGATGAATGAAATGCAAATATATTACCTTCTTGCAAATGTAGTGGCATCTTTACCATTAATGACATTTCAACCAAGAAAGCAAACATATTACCTTCCTGTGAATGAAGAAGGTTGATGTACATAAGAATGTGCTTATAAGCGACTACAAGAAGCTTGTGAATAATCATAGGCAGCAATGAAAAGTATACAAGTGAACATAATGACCCACTAGCCAATGCGTATGAAGAGGTTAATGGCAAATGCAACAACACCCTAGGAAGCTTGTCAAGTATGAAGCAGAACATTTATGGGTAGTAGTTGGAGATTTGAAATACACACAATAGTTGACATAGAGATGATAAGAAGCAACTGGTAATAGATGCTACAATACTCTTGCACCCAACATCAATTTGCAAGCGAATACACCAATTCACTACACACAAGAAAATATGATATGTATCAAATAAAAGGTCCTACGGATCGCTACAGAAGATCCATCATAAACATCACAAGTAAGATGTACGAGAAATTTGATAAATACAGATATATATGGATGGTGTTAGAAGTTTTGCATTTAATGCAGCTCGCCCAGGGATAATGATAGATGGCTTATAATGCCTACAACGATTGTGCTTACAATTAATGATGTGAGGTATATTGCAAGTATGATAAATTCTCTGGCAAATGCGAATGAGAAGATTTGTAACAAGCACAATATATTGCTCTTGAACTATAATATGAAACTTAGTGGATAGTGTGACTCATTCATGTAGAGTATACTAGTTGAGATATGAATGCCGACAAGTAATGAATGAATTAGTAGCAAATATAGCTCAATTGGTGGTCAATAGCCATTTGCACATGAACAGAATGATTGTCATGCAAATGATGATAGGGGATATATTGTAGATGCAAGGAATCCCTTGTACACATAGATACCCATGTGACATGTTACTTATAAGAAAGAATGATGATCCATAATGCATACATACATTTATGAACAAAAGTAGAAACTTACCATACGTATGGTTATCCACCTATAGGTGATGGCGAACGATATGCAACGAGTGCCAAGATGCTTCTACAGCCAGTAACATTAAAATGCAAATAAATACATTCAATTCCACAGGAAACAAAAAAAAAATCAAAAGCATACGCAATGGCGTTGTTCACAACAAACACTCATTGGCGGTGATAGAAGATTCGCCATATGCACAATAATATGCTTATGAGTGATGATCATCAACTGACAGTAAATATTGCAGTATTTTATATTCAACATTGAGCAATAATATAAATGAGCATATCAGTCTCCTACTGATATAAAGCTATTGTATAATTGGTGTAATAACTCACCAGTCAACATGCACAATGAGATTAATCACAAGTGCAAGCATCTACAAGTAACTGCAGGAGACTTGTTAGCGCACGATAGTCCACCTGTATAAAGCAGCAAACAACTCAATGTATAGTATAATGCTACGCCATCAGATCCGCAATACTCTTACAAGCGTAAAGAAGGTGTCTATGAGCTCTCAAATAGAGCATCGTATGCATTCAAATGATAGTTTCCTGCACAGTTGACCAACATCAAATATTATAAAATTGACCCCACACTTACATTATAATATGTGTACAAATAAATATGAAAGTACATATGCAAACAAATTAATCTGTATACATGTAAGAATATACACCCGTATGCGCCCCGATGAGTGTGTTAGGGGTATACACATGATGGCTAGGGATACTATGCGGGTCAAATGATAAATTTATGTTCGAGCCCAATCCTTCTATACAAGTAGATAGAAGTCAACATTACTCAAACGATCAAAAAATATATGATCAAGGCCGATAACCAAGAAAATATACTAATAAAGGTATACAGTCAGCAACGAACCTGATCCTCAGTTAACAATTAGAAAGAGTCAATAAAGTTTAATAGATAACATTCAAAAAATGCCCCTAAATACCAGCATGGGTGCCGATGAGTGAGTTAAGGGTATACATATGACGTCTAGGGATACTGTGTGGGTCAAATAATAAATCCAGGTTCAAGTCCGATCCTTCTATGCCAATAGATAGAAGTTGACATGGCTCAAACTATCAAAAAATATACGATCACGATGTCAACCAAAATATTTATTTCAATATGTTCATATTAGGCCTTCAAGGCCGGTAACCAAGAAAATTTAGTAATAAAAGTATACAGCTGGCAATGAAATTGATCCTCTATTAGCAATTAGATAGAGTCAACAAGATTTAACAGATAATATTCAAAAATGCCCCTTAAATACCTGCATGGGCCCCAATGAGTGTGTTGTATTTACATACATGACATCTAAGGAAGCTTGGAGGGTCAAGGAATGAACATAAGTTGAAGTCCAGTCCTTCTCGCTGATAGGATGGGAGTCAATATGACTTGAACTAATGAATAAATATACGATCGCGGTATTGACTAAGATATTTAGTTTTATATGTTCATTTTAGGCCTTCAAGGCCTATAATCAAGAAAATTCATCAATAAGGATATAAAGCCTACAAAAAACTTGATCCTCTATTGGTAAGTAGACAAGGTCGATAAGGTTTAATCTATAAATGAAATTTCTCCTAAATACCTCGATGATGGTCGTGTTGAATGCAAATCTCAGCCAAATAAGTTAATTCTAAATATTCAAAATGCCACACAAATGCCCTCAAAATCCAAATATCTGAAGATACCAAAATCCAAATATTTAAAATTGAAATTATTACCAAAATGATTAAAGCAAAACCCATCTATCCTCAATAGTTTACCAAGGTGGACAAATTTAAATATCACTTTAAGTCACAAAGAGCTAATGTTTGGTTGAGAATATCACTAAGATTCATTCTCTAACAGTTTCTTTCCAACAAGGACATGAAATGTGTCCTCTAATTGGCAGTCTTGCTGCTAAATGACACCTCAGTTAAATGGTTATGACTGGTCTCTGAACTCGGTGGTTTGCCCTCTAATTGACACCACTAAATTATGGTCATGGTTAGATCCCGTATTCTCCCCAATGGCACTAAATCCTTGAGATATAAATCAATAGGATATAATCGATAGGGAACAAAGCCTTCTATCAGTTAAGGTGGATTCAAATTTATCCCCTTAGATAAACCCCACCCTAGGTCTATAAGGTACCCTTGGACGACGCAACCTATAGATGCCGACAAGGATCCTTCTATTAGGTTGGGTTGACTACCTCCTCTAACTAAGTAGATCAAGGACCATGGTGGCGAAACCATGTGATCTTAATCGGGCTAATCATCATTTCCCCCATCATCTACTTTAAGTACAAAATGGTGAAATTTTTAATTTTAAATATCAAATCTACAAACGCCTAAACCAATGCTAGTACTATATGCCAGATACATGTATCATTATGTATCTAATTGACGACTAGCCTTAATCAAAAGTTATCTTTTATTATCGTGAGGGATAATTAACTATACGTGCTTGCACCTATAGGAAACCAAAAATCAGATCATAAAGTCCTCACAAAATGAGCGCGAAATCTTTGGGTATTGCCTTATTTCAAACCCAATCTGCCTTCTGAATATTTGCCTCGGAACCTAATCAGTTAAAACTCTCCCAAAAATGGAGGAGGCCAGGGTGCAAATTTTTGGAGCCCACAATGACTAAGCAAAAAATTATGTAGGAAAAAAATACTAGAATTATACAAAAGGCATGTGAAATTAATTTAACATTAGCACTAAATAAGTTTTAAATTACTAATCTTGCATTAAATATTTTTGATATCCATCCAATTATTTAATTTCTCAGTTGAACTAAGTGTTTTCTTAAGTTACTATATATGTATATTATTTTGTCATTGATATTTTATTGATATGCTTATGATTTGAATAAAAGGAGGCTGCAGAAATTGAAATTATCAAATCATTTACTAGAATATTGTGCTAGACAGCATGGGAAATCTAATTCACTATAAGAGTGAATAATAATAATAATGATAATAATGGGATGAGTAACCAGACAATGGAAAAGATCTGTTCAATCTAAGATTGCATGATTTCTTTATTGTGTGGATGATTTGTGGCGTATTAAGAGACCTCTCTTGTCCATTGTCTTTCTTAGGGGCCTACACTTAAATCTTCTTTTGGTACAACTGCTTGAAAGGTTATTCCTATTTCAAAGACTTTTTTAAAGTCAGGAGATGACAATAAGTACAAATGCTTTATGAGCTATATCTAGTATTCAGTATAACTAACTTAACATTGTACTAAGAGCTCACCAATAACCCTTTTTCTCTCTCCCCTCACCTTCATGTTTTTGGTCCTCACATTCTTCATTCTTCTGAGATACTAGAGACCACCTCGATATATGTTCTTACAGCAATGTCATCACTAACCTATTGCCTAATTCACATATTCAAGATTAAATTATTGATGACAGGATTATTTCTAACATTAATCTGGAATCTAGCATTACTTGCTTAATGGAGAGGCATTTCATCTCTCAAAGATTCTTTGCCAATGTAGGAGGAGCTACTATTGTTGTGCCCTATGTTAAGATGATCTTCATTAGTTGGAGTTGAATTTAAAGAAGTTGGGTAATATTAATATAAAGAATTGCAAATAGAACTATCATCATCATCATCATCATTATCCTACCATGGTCTATATTTTATATACAAGGACTCATTTTGTTTCTCGTATGAGAGTTCATTTGTTTCATTTATGATAAAGATTTGTGTTTCATTCTTGTATTTGTAGGACTAGGTTAGGCATAATCAATACGAGTTCTTAGGAAATTGGGGTAGTTACATAGTTATTGTTGTGACTTTTTGTTTGGTTTAGGTTTATGTGTTTATATGTTTTATGTTCTAGTTTTTATGTTGATTTTTTGTTATGGTATTTTTGTACTTCATTTTAGCTAATAGGTTTATATGATTTGGTGTTTATTTGCATGTATGTTTGTTTTGTATTTATTATGTATTTTATATCTTTTTGATTTATTCTCTATTTTCACTATTTTTTATGATTAGTGTTAAAAAATTTATTATGTACTTGTCCCTGTGGAACTGTCCTTGATCATCACACAAAACTTAAAAATTTCTTTATATTTAATGTATAATACACACATCGTACTATACGATACATGTTGGATCATATTATTAGAGGAAAATAATTACCAAATTAACTATTTTGTATGATTTATAATTACTGATCATATTATACGAATTACCCATCATACTGTAAGATCTATTTGGTCAAATAGTCATACCGATGACTCCTCAAGATGATCAAAATTATATATATGATACTGAATGAGCAATTTTGCATGGATTTGATTAGATAGTATGATCCTCTTATCATATTATATGAACAACCTGAGGCCGTATAAGGAGGGGTTAGTTTCACTTTCTCACTCACACCAACAAGTCCCTTCCTCTTCCTAGCCTACACTTTCCTCTTCCTACTCCTATGGCTTACAAGCATGGTAGAATTTTTCAATGGCCCACTTGATGACCATTTCTAGTGTGAAGATTATTACGATGCTTATGAATGCTACATGGAAGCCTCCATCACTAATTCAAAAGTGTTGGACTCGGACCGCTTATCCTACCAGATATTTGATCTCGTCACTATCACATCACTTCAATTCCTTACTGCCTTCCCTATCCTATCCTTTTCACATGGAGATACTATTAGAATTTTTTTGCAAATCTTAGGATCACCTCCAACCACACTACCATACAATACCTTATTTGTCATTGCCAAGCAATCATCACTAATTTTAACCTATACGAGCACCTTTACCTTTCTAACATGGGTGAAGCACCCCATTATATTGCCCAAGCTTTATATTACAATTGGACCACAATAAATATGACTATTAGGAACTCTCCCATAAACTAACATCAACCCCTTGTTATTAGAACTATGGGACTAAATGCACGTGTCATCTAACATATCCTTTGGCACAACATTATTCCTAAGGCTAGTGACCATATGAACACAACTCTTTTGCTCTCTATAATTATCTCTTTTTGTAAGATCTGCATATAATTTAATGCTATGAATTTGATTATTAATTATATAGAGAATCTGACCTCCATTAGGAACCCTAGGGCCCACCCAAAACAAAACATAGCCTTATGACACATCATTTCCTATGTCCTCGAAGCAAAATACAACCTACCCTATTATACATCATCAGACCACCAGACCACCTTCTTCACCAATAACTCCTTCCACATCATCTAAAATGATTTCCATAGGCCAGCACCTATAGAGGCATTCATGATATAGATGAGGAAGCAGAGGCAAAGGAAGCACTAGCCCACACAACACCATCCCCCATAGTATAGCCAACTCCTCTTGACCCATCAATTGAATGCATGAGTAGTTTTTGTGTTATCTCTTTGTATTGTGCTCTCTTTTTTAGTCATTCTATTCCATTATACTCTTGTTGGTTTAGTCTAGTTTGTTATACAATTTCATTTTCAGTCTTTCTCTTTTATGATGATAAAAGGGGTAGTGGAGTAATGTGGGTTATACTATTTAAATTTTTATTAATGTCTTATTATGTTTTTATATTTAAATTTTTGTGATGATAAAAGGAACTAGGTGAACGTTAACCGAAGAACCAGTATGCAGACTTTCTTTCTCACACTACCTTGCACCCACAAGGCTCTTCTCCCTCTCTCACAACTTCACTATGCAAGCATACACCATTTATAATACATTGATTCAAGAAATATTAAAATATAGACTCTTGCATACATCACGCTATTCTATCGAGTCTTGAGCCCAGATCCTTTGGAGGTGCTTGGTGATGTTGTACCTAAAATGTTAGACATAGAAAAATATATGTAACAATAAAAAATAGAAGAATCCAAATAAAGACCAATAATATTTGTTATTATCAAAACATAAACTCGGTCTCCTGAATTGCAACATAAAATTTTTGCTATCCTTTCTTTCTTATCCTCTTCTCCTCACCTTTTCTTCTTCCTTTTCTATCAAGCTTAGGGCTATGTGAGGTTTTGAGTGAGGTGAGGAAATGAATTTAGATTTTTATGTATAAAAATATAATTTAGTTGTCAGCAACTTGATGCTTCAACCCATAACATCACAGTGCTCAACAAAAATATTTTAGATTCCTTTAGACATTCCTAGAAAGAGAGATCAATGCCACACCATTTTCCTTCAATGCCTCAGTGCTACCTCAACTATTATCCCAAAATAGAGAGGATAGTGTCACAGTGCTGCCATGCATAACACTATTACACTGCCAAAATCAACCTCTCAGACAGAGAGGGAAATATTGATGCACTCCACAACAAATAGCCACACTGCTCCCAAAAGAAAATTTCCTATTTACTTTTTATCTTTTCTACTCTATTCTACTCTAATTTTAAATTTAATACATACTTAGTTACAGGGAAGAGCCTTACCCTATTTTGTAGCAGCATGTATTACATTCTCCCCTCTTTTTGGAAAATGTCATCCTCAACATTTATATAAATACTTAGAATAGATCAAGATGCACTTGCCTAATTTATGTTACCTTCTCCAAGGTCGCTCCTCTTTAAAATTTGTTGTTCCACTTCACTTAGACCATAGGGATTTGTTTGTTCCTTAATTGGTTTATATCATATGCTAATATGTTGTAGTTCCTACCTATAGATCAAATTAGGCTGAACTTCAATTTTACTTTTAGAAATTTGTTGATCCAGATTAAAAGCCAAATTTTTTAGCATAGATACATGATATATATTATGCATATGAGACATCTGATCAAGCAATAGTAGTCTTTAAGATGAATTCTAATTTTTTTAATAAGTTTAAAAGGATCGATATACCACAAACTTAATTTCTTAACCTTTCCAAATCTACTTACACCCTTCAATGGGATGAGCTTCAAGAAGATAAAATCTTTAACTTTTTTTTTGGAAACCTACGGAGGGGCTTATGCATTAATTAAAATAAAACGGTTACAAGGTCCTTAAAGGGAACCTCCAGCTCACTAATGCTCGTCAGAGCTACAAAAGAAAGCAAAAGAAAACCTATGAACCGATGGTTTCCTAAACTAAGAGTTACCAAAAAACCTAATAACAATTTAGGGCAGCCAGAAGGCAGCACCCCAAAAAGGAAGATCTTGTTTAAAACTTTCAGCCCAATCTTCCTGCAAAAAAAGAAAAAAACCAACTTGTCCAAAAGATCTAAAATTCCTTGTTCCTGCTCGAAAAAGACACTGTAAAAGAAAATCACACACATCCAAAAATAGTAATAACAAAGAAATATATAAGGATTTAAGAAAATAGACAATTGAGAGCTGTAACCATGAGAGTAATAAAATAAGAAACCATTAAAACATAAATTGGTAGAAGGCTTCTTCCAACTTTATGATTCATGTCATATTATTTCTTGTGCCTATCCTAAGTCGCTTCCAACCTTTTTATGATTAACCTAATTTTCTCTACAACACTTTTAACTAGTTTAGATGGGTTCTACATTTTATCTCATACAAAGCTTCAAACGAGGCCATTCCAATACTTTCTTGGAAATTATTGATATAAGCAAATTCAATCTATAGAATATGATATTCCTAACTCCCTCCAAAGTCCATCACAACTTCTAAAATCTAAATAACCCGCTTAGATTATCCATCTACTTGGTAATCAAAAGTCATACTAAATTTCAACTTTGTCCCCAGACCTTCTTGAATTCCATTCAACAACCCAGAAATAAATTTTCCATCTTAATAAAAAATTTTAATCTCCAGAACTCCATGCAATTTAACTATCTCTTTCACATATAATTAGGCCAGCTTATCAACAAAATATATCTTTCTTATAGGCAAAAAATGAGTTGACTTGGTGAACTGATCTACTATGACCCACATAGCATCATGGCCTTGCCTAACCTACAAAACATATGCAAAAATCTAAAGTAATCTCCTCCCATTTCCACTTAGGAATAGATAAAGGCTACAATAAGCCAATGGGTCTTGACTTTCAACATTTGGCAAGTCTCATAGTTGGAGATAAATTCAGATATATCTCTCTTCAACCCAAGCCACTAGAACATAGGCTTCACATCACTATACATCTTACTATTGCCTAGATGGATCATATATCTAGAATAATGAGCTTTATATAGAAGGTACTTCCTTAAGTCTCCACTAGTAAGAGCCTATAATATATTACCATAGAACACAATACCTTGATCATCAAATTATATTTTAGACCTCTTTCTTGATTGTATATAATCCAATAGTTTCACATATATTTCATCTTCATCTACGCTTACTTAATTTTCTCTTACAAAGAAGGCAAACAATCAACTAAGAAATAATTGTTGCCTTCACTTCTCATAGATATACCACTTCCAGTACAACCTTTCCAGCTTTTAGATTAAAGCATACTAAGAAGTAATCAAACTAGTAGCTCCAATTGACTTTCTCTCAAAGCTTCTACAACAAAATTTTCCTTGTCGAGCTAATATTCAAAATATAATCTTTAATCAATTCTAACAATCTCTTCTGCCTCAAATTTAGTTCTTTTTGATTAAAGATGTATTTCAAACTTTGGTGGTCAATATAAATGTCACACCTTACACCATACAAATAATACATCTAGATCTTCAAAGAAAATATGATTGCCTCCAACTCTAGATTATGAGTAGAATTGTTCTTCTTATGCGGCTTCAACTATCTGGAAGCATAAGAAATTGCCTTCCCATTTTGCTATAGTACACAACCCAAGCATTTTAAAGAAGCATCAGTATATACTTGAAATCCCTTAACTCCATATGAAATAATTAGTGTAGGAGTTGACACCAAATACTCCTTCAACATCTAAAAACTAGCCTCACAATTTGGTGTCCAATCAAATGACACAGCATTTTGAGTGAATCTTGTTAAAAGGATCATAATCTACGAAAAGCCTCTGATGAAATTCCCATAATAACTTGTCATGCTAAAAAAATTACAAGGTGGGAGTAAGATTAATCTAAAGTTTAACCAATTACAAGGTGTAATTATAGGGGGTCTTTGCATGATAACCTTGACTCTAAAGTAATTTAACCAAATTATATTCTCTAAAATTAATCTAAAGCTTAACCAATTACAAGGTGCAATTATAGGGGGTCTTTGCAATAAGATATGCGCCTAGCACAACATCGATGCAAAACTCTACCTCTCTCTGGAGGCAGACTCATCAAGTTTTCAGCAAAGACATTAAGGAATTCTCTCACTAGTATGAATTCCTTAATACATTTTATTGACTTATGCAAGTCTTTTATATAAGCCAGATATGTAGCACTCCCCTTTTTCTAAGACTTATCAACTTGCAACACATACATCAGAGAAGACAAAACACTTTTAACACCTTGAAAATGAAACACCTCTCCTTTGATACAAAGAATCACCCGCTTCTTACTATAATCAATTTGAGCTCCATGTTTACTTAGCCAATTTATACCCATAATTACATCAAACTCCTTTAAAGTTAATACAGTCAAATCTAATTCTAACTTCCTATTTATAATTTTGATTTCATATTTATAGACTTAATTAGGAATAAGATAATGTCCAGGGGCCAAAAAAATAGTCACATTACATGAAAACAAATTCAAAACTACTCCCAAATCATTCAACGCATAACTTGGATAGAAAAGAATGGCTTGCTCTAGAGTTAAATAAAATACAGAAGGACAACATAGAAATAAAATTCATACATGTCACCATATTTTGTGCTCCTCTGCCTTATAAGGTCAGATCATATGCTCTTGGCTTCACTAGTTATACTAACCACTACTGTAGAATCCCTTTGAGATAATCCTATTGATCAACTAGAATTCCTTCCTTAAAACTTGTCACCACTATGAGTCAATGATCCTTCACTAATGATTTTGAATGGGTTTTTTGTTGGTTGTCTCTGGATCTATCTTCCTCCAATCTATAATATACCTTTTGGTGTTGTTTGTGAAAACTGAGCCATCATGTGACTAGACTAGACACACCTAAAACACTGTACCATGAACAAAATAACATCAATATATATGCCTCTTCCCACAGAATCCACAAGTTGGGACACTACAAATAGATATTGGTCCACCTGCACTCTAATATATGACAAATCCTCCCCTCATAAGATCACTACCTTCAAATATGAACTTCTTCCCACATACTGCACTCTTGGATGGTTCTCCTCGAAATCTGTTTCTACTGGTATCCCACCTCTTCTAAGTGGACATCAAATAATTTAACGCCTGCCTCGCTCTCTCCACAATCTCCAAAAAATCCTTAATATGAAATAGAACCAAGGGATGCCTCAAACTATCTCTCAAACCCATAAAAAATGATAATACTTCTCCTCAAGAGTACTAACCAACTAGGCAACATATATGGCAAGGGTTATAAACTCTATCTCATATTACATCACTATCTTACTCTCCTGAACTAGCCTTGAGAAGAACTCCTACATATGATGTCTAGTTGACAGTGACATAAATTAACTCTTAAATTTCTCCTAAGATATCTTTGCACTCGGTTTGCCTTAAAACTTCTACATCTACTAGTGCTCTACCTCTCTATCTAACATGAACACAACTAATGAGACCCTCTTACCCTTAAGATACTGCATGCTATCAAAGGACATTCTAGCCTATACAACCAATCTTTAGCTGTCTAAGCCTCTACTATTTTCTAAAATCGAGGGGGCTTCAATCTTAGAAATAATTAAAAGTGCCTATCCACTCCTTCTCCCTTAACTCTCATCATGTTATAATGAGCCTTACCCATAACCTGGGACACTTATCTAACAAACTTTATCATGGAATTAGAAAGATTCACCCCATAGTACTTTGAACTGTAGAAGACTAATTGGAACTCTATCATTAAATTACATCTTGGTCTTAGGAGTTTATGATGCAACAAAAGTTCTATCTAGCACATTAATATGAGGTTCAACTATTTTCATATATATAATTAGATAATAATACTAAATATCTTGAATTTCTCCTTATATTTATAAATTATTCCCTATAGATCTAGATATACTTTAATTCTTCTAAACCATAACTCTAATACCACTCCATCAAGCCCCAAAATCTAATAAAAGAATTAAACCCTAAACCTAAATTTCTCAACTGTGGTAAATAAAATTTAGAGCTAACTAAATAATCAAATAAGTAATAAATAATAAAAATAATTGTAAAGATTTCACTCCCCAAAATTAATCATATATAACTAATCCAGTATGAGGTGGTTCTATACATCAAAATAAAAAAAATGGATTACGGAATATCTTACTATTAAAGCTATTGACAGCCTTTTTCTTATCAATCTCTACTATGCTTGACCCTTCCTAATAAAGTGAGTATTTACACACTCAGCAGGCTATCCCAATTCTTATTATACAAGTTAATGCCATATTTGTAACATGTAGTAAAAAAATTAAATATCATTTGTAAATTAATAAAAGTGACTTTATTCTTAAAAATATAAACAGAGGGATTTTTAATGCTAGTATTATTAAAAGAATAATATAGTATACTTTAAACTTGAATGTGTATCATAATTAATTAGCATTTCTGTATGTGTTACTTGAACATGAACATCATGGAATATCAACATGTGTTTTCACATGGGAGATATAATGCACTTGTTAATAAAATATCACTTGTACTTTCATAGAAGTACCAGAGTGAACTTATAAATAAAGAAATATTTGCATTTTAACTTATTTCATTTAAAATAATATACAACATATGAATCATGGTATGCACATATCTCAATGCCTATTTATAACTCCACTTTCACTTATGCCTCCTACGGTCAACCCTCAATAGGTGAAGGAGACCAACCAGATTCCTTATATAACTCCACATTCACCTATAATTCCCTTTAACTTCCTACACCTTAATAAAGCAAATTGGACCAAAAATAACCTCCCACATTTATACATGCTTGATGGGGCTAGAAATAGAAATATAACATGATAAAAATTTTGGCCCATATAATAGGACTTGTAGTACACTTTAACATCTCCCACATCAGAACTTTTCATATGAACATGAATCCACATGCAAAGAATAACAAAATTAACATGCGTATATGATATTGAACATGAATATGAACACATACAAACACATGTATGACATTTTAGGAGATGATGCATGTATAATTTACCTACATGTGTAACATTTACCGTTTGAAAAATCATTCATAGGGGACATTTAAAACATAATTTTAAGACTTCTGTTGAATTATAACAATAACAAAAATATCAATGTTTAGTACAAGAATACTTAAAATTTTGTATATAGAAAACTAACTATTGAAAAATCAACTTCTTATAGTTAAAATAGTTAAATACAGAATTTTGCAGTATCCCAAAAAATGTATGTTAAAATGTTTGCCATACTCATTAAAAGTAAATTTAACTCCAAACCTTTCTTAGAAATACCATAATTGAAATTAGAAATAGGTATGGGGACCCTCCCTCAAGAAAAATAATTCTCCTAACTACGCCAACAAATGAATATGCACCATAGCCTCAAAACTTTGCTCCTTTTCCTTCTCTCTCCTCCTCTTGTCCTCTTCCTTTTCCACCAAGCTTAGCATTGGGGGAGGTTTTGAGTGAGGTGCGAAATGGATATATAACATCATGGCCGTCCAACCCATAGTGCTGTAGTACTCGACAAGACTATTCTTGATTCATCCAGACATTCCTAGATAGGAGCTTAGGATTTCAATACTCCCTCAATCATTACCCCAAAATAAAGAGGACAACACGACAACACTGTCATGTGTAGTGCTACTTTTAGAAGAAATTGCCACAGTGCTCTTAGAAGAATTTTTTTATTTACATTTCTAACTTTTCTACTTCATTCTATACTCTTTATTTTCAAATTTAAGAAAAATCTAGATATAGGGAATAACCTTAGTAGGTGCTATAGTTGTAGGTATTATATTAGCATAATAGTTTCCTATGAATATGGTGCTAGTGTATGAGGGTATTGCCTATGAAGGCTGATAATAGTTGACATTTTCAAAGTTGGTAATACATTTAGGCAAAGTAGACAGTGTAGCTATTAAGGCTCACTCCAAAAATAAAAAGAAAATGGAAAATATATTTTAAAGCTTGCACCAATTAGACCAAATAAAGGGGTATTTATAGGAGATGAATATGCCATGAATATTGAGGCCCTAGTTGTATTAGCAATTAATGCTTAGATTTTTCCCATATTTTAATCATTATATGATGTATCTTTTCTCACTCGCCAACATGATTGGTCATCTCTAGAGCATAGTTTGAACTCACCTAAGCACATTATGCAACCTGGAGAGCTCATCCTACAAAGATATTATCACTAGTATGTTTAGAATGATAGCTAACTCATCATATTCTTAGGATTTACAAACTCACCACTTAAAGGAAGATAATTAACTCAGTAATAAAAAATAATATCATATAATAAAATCTAATTTTTCTCCTTGCCTAAATAATATCATTTAGTGTACAAATAAAATGAACATCATAATAGTAAAGTTAAAGTAGCATGACAATACATGAAGTTGACACAAATGTACTAGCCTTAATACTAAAATATTTTACTTGGAAAAATTTTACAAAATTTTTTTGTATATAGAAAAATAAAAGTGGGCTTAACTTACAAGTGACCACCAAAAATCCTATATGCTACATCATATGCCTACCAAAGGGGCTGTAATCATTACTCTAGTGAGTACTTCAAAAGGAACCACCCTCTTTCAATGAATGAACTCATTTGAAGAATGCTATAAATTGTAGCCATCTTTGCTTGTAGGGATGTAATATCCTTTCACAATTGGGCATCTACCACCATATAAGCTACTTTTGAGAACTACTACCTCCATCATTGGTGACGCCCTATAGGTTAAAGCTTTCTTCTTTTTGCTGAGTTGCTCAACTATGGCCTGCAATATTATTGATCTTTGTCCTTTGATCCCATATCCTATAGAACCAAGTGAAATAAAGAAGTATTGTCCTTTAGGTGTCACCACCTCTTTGGTCACTAGAGTCCTTCAAATAGTTTATGCCTTCCCTTGTTATTTGAAAGTTTCCTCAAGAGTTTCAACTTTGATCGTTGACATGTCCCTTACTATAGGCATGGTAGTGGGGGCACTCATCATTATGGAAGGTGCTTTTGTGTCCAACAATGAGGGATTAATAATACAAAACTTCTTATCCAAAAAACATAAAGCTACTTCAAAAAGTTAATTGTGGAGATGGTTATCTCTATCTATAAGCCATACCCTGACTATGCCAACATTAATGCCTCAAATATGCTCGATGGGTGACAAAGAAACTCTCTTGAGGAGAGGGACACTGTGAGCTCATTAGTGGAGGTAGACACTAGGGCACTAGATGAATTCATTCTAAGGATTATAAGTAATTCTTTTTACCTTCCCTTACGGGTGTAGGAAATTTAAACTTAGCTAAAGTTTTTGTGACCTCAGTGGACACCACCTCTTCAGTGGTTATTACCTAAACTATGTGCTTAATGGCAGTTCACCCTACCATTCTTGCCATTAAAGAAAACTTCCTCAAAACTCAAGGATAGCAAAAGTCTCCTCAGGCTTGCCTCATTTTAGCTCCAATGGTAGGTTCATAATTACCTTCATTATACCTAGTCCAACCTTTAATCTCTTCATCGCATTATGCAAGGGCCAAGCGGGGGGGGGGGGTTGAGAGAGAGAGAGAGAGAGAGAGAGAGAGAGACTTAGTAAACCCCAAAATATCTAAGGACCTCAATAATCTTCACCTTACTTATCAAGGATTTAGGACATCAATTAGCTCTCTCCCACTTAGAAAGGCTAATCTCCACCCTCCTCACTAATTTAGCACTCAACATTGCTAACTCGGCTAGGTCCATTCTCTCTTCCTCGCAACACACAGGATTTCACCAAAATTTTTAACGGTGTGGGAGCCTCAAGCATTGGATTTATACTTATAGGATAAGAAATTGAGTAGCATAACATCACAATCATCATGAGAAATTAGCACAACTCCTTAGGCTACCAAAAAATTAGTTAGTAATTTTATATTTACTTTTCTTTTATTATTTGTTGGTCAAAATAAACGCTCTCCATTAATTCACTTGTCTTTTTTTATGACTCACCATACAAAGAGTTAAGTGCATTTGGTACATAATTTGTACTCATACATATCTTCTTAGGTGTCTCATAGGTACTAAATATGTTCCAATAGGAGGACTCTCATCCATATAGACTGGCAGTACATACTCATCAAAGAATGGTCAATCTTAAACATCGCCACATGAAAACAAAAGGATTTGACCCAACTAAGAAAACAAACCTAAAAAAGGTCACCCTCAAGGGAAATTCTAGAGGTTTACATGAGACTCTCTAGACCTAGTACACTCTCCATTTTAACAAGAAGATGCCCTTTCATAGTGACTCATTGTCACCTTGGTCATTAAGCCATTAATGGGATTTCCAACATAACCATAGGAAAGGACCACCCCAAAATGATGCAAACTTGCATCCTCACTTTCAGCTAGTCATGACGTTCCCTACCCCCACAACTCAAGTGAGCTTGCCCTTCATATCAAAATAGCCCATGAACTTCTTCTAAGAGGTTGCTAGTGTTGCCAAAAGGACTTGTCAATGATAGTTTTTTCTACATGAACCATCTAAGGACTCATCTTCACTAACTCGTCCATGAACACTTAGTGCAAGGTAACTCACCTAAAGGTCATAGAGTTTGGACAAAGAACACTAATCATATAAAGGGCCAATTAGAGAAAGATAATGTCTAGATCAACCCATACTAGGTATCACTTATTATTATACTTTTTATCTTTTTTGTGTAGCTTTCCATGTATCCCTTAGATCCTTATATATAAAGGGTGTAGAAGAACAATTAAAATCATTTTGGGCATATCTTAGAAGTTCTATTGAGCTAGTGAAATATTATATTTCCAAAAATCTTCTTCCTCGGGTTTAGGTCTCTTTAGTTTGCTTGCTTGTATGATCTGATATCTTCCATGGGTAAATTTGGATCCAACAAGATGAATATTATATGTATCCTTAATTAGTACATAACATAAACATTCAAATCATAAGCATGGAAAAGGAATAAAAATATAATACAAAATAATTTAAATTATTATCCACAATAAGTAAACATCTTAATGATAAATAACTAACATTTAGGGATTTGCATATATTGAAAAATGTATAGGGCATTACTCCCTCACCAACTAAAATTTAACTCACAAATAGGTGTACACATAAATATGTAATAAATGGATGAAAAGTTGTTCAATAAACTTACTCATCAAATGGCATTATCTCATTGCAGTTTAATATAATATATAGTTCCATCAATTTATACTCATCATTAATCAAGCATGTGTCTTACAAGCATTGTCTAATGTTTATCCATGGTAAGTGAGATGTTTTATACAATTTGGTTCTAACATTAGCTATAAAATAAAGTAGCAAAACTTGAAGTTCTCCTTAATCATGTAGGCCTACACCATAGATACCTCAACATGGGTTGATGACTCACTTTTTTGCTTTAGAAAATGCAAAAATCTACCTTTAAAAGAAAATAAAGAAAAAAAATACATTTTGTTGATTAATGAAAAATCTATGTTAATGATTAGATGTAGTACCTCTTATATGGATGCATCTATCATTGATTCTGCACATGCTCCAAATACAACTCTATTGCCAACCACTTACAAAATGCCCCCTTATCATCAAAGAGTACCAAAGAAAGATTTAGAAAAGGAAAATAAACTCAAGCATTTTAAGAGAGTTCTCTCAATTATGTGCATTAAAGCTTGCAAATCAAAGAGTTGATCTTGTGAAGATACAGAACACTTGGAATGAATAATAATAATATAATGGAAGAGGAAGAGGAACTATTCTGGAATTTTCCAATTCAGAATTAGCCCTTTTAATAAGAAAATTGGGGAAATTTATAAGCATCATCATTTTTATTTTTAGCATCAAATGTAAAGGTTTATGTTGTCAGAAAAAATCTCATTACATCTTGTTGTGTGTGGAACATTTTTGGTGGTAGAGAGATGGTGGAGAATATAACATCCTAGCTTGTACAATATTCTAGCACACACTCAGATAAAGAAAGGAGTGCTAGTCACAAGCGACACCAAATTCTTTACATGATAAATCTAAAAAAGAGAAACATTATGGGTCTTGTCTGAGTTGAAATGATTTCATTAGTATTTGTCATTGATTACAAATGATGCCCTTCCTTTAGAGAAGATATTAATATAATACAATGAATATATTATGTTGTTAAGTTGGAAGATACTTTTGACATGCATCAATACTATTAATGATAACATGTGTTGACATTATTAGCGATGGTAAATAATGAAGCTAATAGGTGTTGGAATAATAAAGGACAATAGCCAAAAGATTATTGGTCGAAGAATTTTTGTTGGTGGGCAATGGAGGACAAAAGGATCATAGTCAGACAATGGCGTTCTAAGAACCATAATTGGCAAGCAATAAAGGTTGGATGACTATTGTCAGTAGGCGATGGAGATTGGAGGATCATAGTCGGTGATCAATAGAGGTTAAAAAAAATCTTACTCAGGTGACAGTAATTGAAGGGCCCAAGTTGGTGGGTGACAAAGGTCAAAAGAATCATAGGTGGATTACTGTGATCAGAGGACCGCATTTGACAGGAAATGAAGGTCAGATAGACTGTAGTTTGATGATGGTGGTTAGAGAACCATAGTCAAGTGATGTTGGTCCAAGGACCGTAGTCAAGCAATATTGGTTTAGGATCATAGTTGGCGTCTAATGGAGGCTGAAAGGATCATAGTTGCATGACATGGTCTAAAGATTGTAATCAGACAACAATTGTTTGCGGATCATAATTGGGCAACGATGACCTAAGGATAATATTTGGCTAATGAAGGAGGTCAAAAGGACTGTAGTTGGGCTATGTTGGTTGTAGGATCATAGTTAAGCAATAATGATTGAAGGACCATAGTTTGAAGGTAATGGAGGTTGGAAGGATCATTGTTAGGCAGCAGTGGTCTTAGAACCATAGTCAAACAATAGTATTTTATGGATCGTAGTTGATAGGCGATAGAAGCTAGAAGGGTTATAGTCGGACAATGGGGGTCAAAGGACCATAGTCAGGCAATGGTGATTCGAGAAGCGTAATCAAGTGATAGTCATTGGAGGGTTGTAGTCGGTAGATAGTGATCATATGGTCATAGTCGTGCAACAGTGTTCTGAGGATAGTAATTGAGTGATGATGGTTAGAAGGATCATAGTCGGGTGACGGTGGTTAGAAGATCATGGCTTGGTGATGATATTTTGAGTATTGTAGTCTACTGATAGTGGTCCAATGACAGTAGTTGGCTGGCAAAAGGTCTGATGGTGATAGTTGGATTGCAGTAGTTTGATGGTGGTTGTCAGGTAGTGAAAGTTCGATAGTGATGATTAGAGGGTTGTAGTCCACGAGCATTGAAGGTCAAAGGATTATAGTTGGCAGGCAATGAAGGTCGGAAGGATTGTATTTGGGCTATGATGGTCAAAGGACCATACTCAGGCGATGGTGGTCTGAAGATCATGGTGGTCGGGTTGTGAAGGCCCTAAAGTCAAAGGACCATATTTTGAGAGTGGCATGCTCGTGAATATAGATAAAATCCGAAACATTCTATCATACGACCCATATTGATTCCCTTGATCATAAAGCATTTGCTCAACATTTAAGTTCCTTAATGTTGTAAGAATTGAAAAATCTTGGGCCTGTTGGATTCATCTTGCCTAGCTGCTCAATTCGACTATAAGCATGCTAAATTTAGAGTTCATTTGGCCACCCAATTAATAGACTGAATTTTCAATTATGCTTCAGACTTATGATTTGAGCTCATATGGGCTTGGATTAGACTATTTTTGGTGTGGTTGGGTTTGTCCCATTGAGACATTTAATTCAACTATAAATTTAAGAATTCAAATATTCTCAAATGATTCTAAATTTAATTTTAGAAATTTCTAATGTGAATATGCCTTGAGATTCATGCCCAATCAAGCAACTTTTATGACATATCACATTTATATTATGATGAACGGGATTTGTATGCTAATAAGGTTGTCAAGCCCTATGATGATGCACAACATACATCAAATGCAGCAGAAAGAAACTTTCAAAAATGATAATAATTCACCATGTCAACTTAACATACGTCATAGACATATTATTATTACAAGAAATAATATTACATCATGAATTCGCATCAGACACAGTTATATAGTAACTAAAATCCACAAAAAGAAACTTATAAATGATGTTGCATATGAATCACATATGTTCATGAAGTCATGAATAATTATGGCAGGAGGGCCAGAATTTGTGAAACTATTTCTAACAAGGTAATCTAAGATGATGATCTAATAATGAAATATTATAGAGTGCCAAATAAAATAATATTACAAATGAAAGAAATATTAGCATGATTCTATGCATTAGAATCCACTGCCAAATCTTCTAAGGCCTTAAAAGCATAAAAGTTCAATTGACCTAAGTCGCAGATGCCGTCAGGTCCTATTAATCCAATGGGTCAATGACCAGTCAAGAAATCGGAATCTTTAATCGTAAAAGGTATATATCTATATTATCTGAACTGACTTTATAAATTAAAAAATGATCATGAATATGAGAGCCTGGGATGACACGTAGCTAGCAGAGATGAGGACAACTCATATAGTTGGTCATAACTGTTATAAATCTAAACGATTTCTCTCTTGACATATATACTATGGTGGCAGATTTTAGTATTTGAAAATAAAAGATGTTGGTAACCTCATAAATAGCTATGTCCTACAAAACCTACCTGCATGACCATAAAATGAATGAACTAAGTGCAGGTGACATTGCTTCAATGAGTTACACATGGACGGCAGACTAATAGAGATCTATGATTACATATAAAAAAGTTGATTTTCTATGACTCGCTTAAATGTGATTGTAACTGGTAGCACTACATCGATCATTGGACTAAATACCAAGGAAATATAGGCCCTCTAGATGGTCCAAACTCTCCACTTTAGGATAATTTATTGTGTGCGGAGGACGGTATGTAGTTTGGCACCCAACCAACTTGCATTCACACCCAAGTGGCAGAATTTTTGGTGCTTAGGACTTCACTAATTAACTACCTATCTCTAGTCAAACTCCATCACTTGGCCAAGTGGCAGAATTTTTGGTGCTTTTTTGGCTAGAAAACTTTGCCTTTACTTGTCATCAATCCATCAAATAATGCCGGAAATCTCATTGCCCCTTTCCTCTTTCTCCCGAGCTAACTTTCGCCCCCACAATTTCTCCAGCCCCATTTGGCTCCCAGAGCTTGATTTTAGCTGACTTTTCTTTTATTTTTTCATAGGTAAATCATCTCTTATGTCTCCTCAAACCTTCAATTTGAAACTTCATCCGTAAAGTTCTATGATTTTTGCATTTAAAGTTAAGATCTATAATTTTTAAGGAAATTCTTAGATCTATGTTCTATTTAATTTTAAAAGTTCATGTGTGGTCTATATCTCTAATTCTTTTGCTAGATATGTTTTTATTTTTAGGTCTATAATTTTTTCAATAGAACTATATTTTCTTTCATTGATTTTACTTTTTGTTTACATTATAGTCAAACAAATATGTTTTATAATGGTTTTGGGTTTAATTTTTCGTGCTAAAAATTTAGGATGATGTTGGTCATTTTCAAAAAGGGGGTATTGTTAGTTTATGAGCCACGTGACTTATAAAATTGATTTTGATGATAATAAATATATGTTTGGATACTATAAATAGCATGGTTTAAAAAATCAGAATGGACCAATAGTTTCAACTGATTGAATCGTGAATCGGTAGGCTGAATGGTTTTATTTCATCCTAGAAACGCACTTGAAGAAAACCATGCAAAACAGCTTGGAGCGCTGAACCGAAAAATCGGCACCGATTTTCAAAAACTGCGCGGTTCAAATAAAGCACAATTTGAGTCGTTGATTTTAGGTCTAATGCTCCATGAGAAAAATTAAGAAAATAAGAATTTGTATTCCCCTCCTGTTACTTGATTTTGTTCATGTGAATAACAAAATAGGTCCCTTGTCCCATTACTTCATCTCCCTCTTGACGTCTGCTCTTCGTTTGCAAACTCAACAAGCTCACCTCCCTAACGTAGATAGTATTCATCTAGGGCATCACACTCCCTTCTCCTCTCTTATGCAAACCGTGGGATGTAAGTTTTTTTGGAAACCTTAAATTTTTAGGTTTTGTTTTGGTAGTTTTTATTTTATTTTATTTTTTGTTTTTGATTTGAAGACCTTTACTAGAAATTTAGAACATTTAATGCATGCTTATTTTACAGTTTGAAAGTTATCTTAATTATACTTCATTTTGATATGAAAATATTTTTGCAGTAACTTTATTATTCCTAGGGGTGTCAATATTTGACACGACACGAAAACCCATCTCGAACCCGACCCGATTTCAAAACGGGTCGGGTTCGGGTTCTCTAAATCAACCCGTTTGAAAACAGTTCGGGTTGAACCGACGGGTTGCCGGGTCAACCGGAAAACCTGTTTCAAATGAGCTGCCCGCGCTGCCCCAACTGCCCGCGACCCTGCCCCAGCTGCCCGCGACCCTACCTCGACTGCCCGAGCCTTGCCAGGCTGATCGCGCCCTGCCCGTGCGCCCGCCGAAGCTGCCCGCGCCTGCCCAGCAGCCCGCGCATGCCCGTTGAAGCTGCCCTCGTGCTGCCCGCGCCTGCCCAGCTGCCTACTCGCGCCTGCGTACCCGCACACGCCTGCTTCGGCGCACTCGCCCGCTTCTGGGCACCCGCGAGGGCTAGCGTCCGCGCAACCCGTCTGACTCTGCCCGCGTCAGCCCGCCTTCCCGTGTAGGGTCGGGTCCAGGTTTGGATTTCCAACCCGTTTACCTACCCGGGTCGGGTTAGGGTCGACCCGTTTGAACGCGGGTCATTCCGGGTTACGGGTCGAGTTGACCGGGTTCGACCCGAACCCGACCCATAACCTGAAATTGACACCCCTAATTATTCCCTTTGAATAGTCTTCTAAAAGAACAAACATGTAAATTAAATAGATTTTTTATCATGTTGTTGAAATGACAAAAACTGCTTTTGTGTTTTTTGAGGTATTCTGTAAATGTTTAGTGATGCAGTTTTTTTTTTTAAAATAATTTGGAATGGTGAGATTTGCAGCTTGGTAAATGAAAAATATAGATAAAAGTACTGATGCCATTAGAAAATTCTTTTGATTAATATATAAGTTATGATGGAATATTTAGATCCAAGAACACTTAGGATATTTAAGAATTGATTTTGAGATATTTGAAATCTGGTTTTAATACATTTATATTTGAAACGAATATGTTGATGAGATGAATTTAATGATACTAAGATATTTTAAATTAAATTTAAATTAATTATTCATAAGTATAGTCTAATTTTATCTAGATCATGTGAAGGATTAAATGAATTTTGGTTTTTATATCTTTGTTGTAAAATTTAGTGTATTGATGATCCAATGGCACTGATTTTTTAAATTCATTTAGATATTTGATTGTTTAGAAACATTAAATGATCAGAGCTATCAATATAGATTGCAAATATGAAATCTCTTCTTATTTAGCGGTAGAGAAGGGTTAATCAGTGTTAATTTTGCTACTTAAGCATAAGCTTGATTAGATTACTAGTTTTTGGATAGAAGAAAGATGATATTATAGCCAATTGCTTCTTATCTATTGTCAATATTTATTTGTACAAATATGGTGTGACTGTAAATTTTTTATGAATTCATTTGGTTAATGATAGTAGAATGGAAGCTCCCAGTGCTCAGCCGACAACATCATGTCATATATAGTGTGCACGAAAAAAATGGATATAGCTTGGAATCATTTCATTGAAATTTGAGGGGTGATGGAAAAAAACAATTCAAATGCTTGCATTGTGGTACTGAATATAAGGGAGGTCGCATAAATATAATGAAATAATATTTAGCAAGAGTTATGAGGAACATAGCTTCTTGGAAATAAGTGCCACATGATGTTCACTTCTAAATGCAGGAGAATTTAAAGAAAATATCAAAGAAAAAAAAAACAAGGGAAAGAGAAGTTGGAGATTGCACCAATTCCTATAGACAACATTGTAGAGGAAGTGATTCTTCTTCTCTGTACAAATCACAAACATCTTAAGTACATAAAATAGGAATTGATAAAGGAAACAAGAAAACTTGATGATATAGACAACCTTTTCCTCCTAAAACTAAGCCTGTATCCCAACCTTCGTTTAAAAGTATCTTAGCATCCAAGGAAGCAATACACAATGTAGATATGGATGTAGTAAGGTGGTTCTTTGACTGTTGCATTTCATTTAATAGCCTAAATTCAATATATGCATGAAAAACTGTTGATGCCATCACTTCCATAGGTCCTGGTTACAAAATTCCATCGTACTATATAATAAAACTTAACCTACTTAAGGATTTCAAAGAGGAGTGTAGATTAATTATTGATTCCTACAAACAATCTTGGAAGGAGACGGGCTATACAGTCAGGACAGATGGTTGGACTGATAATATAAGTAGAACACTCATAAATTTTCTCGTTTACTATCCACAAGGTGTATGTTTTTTTTTAAATTAGTTAATGCATCTACTCTCAATAAGGATGCCATAGCCATGTATTATTTGTTTACTGAGGTTGTCTAATGGATAGGCCTGGAGAATATAGTGCAATAATAATTGATAATATTGTGAACTATAAGAAAGCTGGTGAGTTGTTACATAAAAGATTTGGTAGCATTTATTGGTCACCTTGTGCAATACACTATATGAATTAATTTTGAAGGACATAGGGTACATGCCTCACATAGAAGAGTTTGCTAAAAAACATCAAAGGTGATAATTTCTACTTGCATGGCTTAGAAAAAACTTTAGTGGATAGACATTAAACATCTAGGAGCTACACAATTTGAGACTACCTTCATAACTTTAAGAAGTGTCTATGAGCACAAGCAAGTCTTGCAAGATTTAGTCACCAGTAAATTTTACATAAATTCAAAGTTATCTAAAAACACCAAAGGAAAAGAGTCAATCACTATCATTTTGGATTTAAGCTTTTGGAATGAGAGTCTTCTTATATCAAAAATATCTAATCCATCAATTAGATTGTTACAAATAGTTGACTCAGATGAAAAAACCCTCATTAGGATATTTATATGATGGTATGAATAGAGCCCGAAAAGCAATTAAAGAAATGTTTAGAAATGTGAAGAGATTGTATAAGCCATTTACCACTATCATAAAGAAAATATAGGATTCTCAACTTAAGCAGGCATCCAGTTAGCAACATATTTCTTGAATCCTAATTTTCAGGATGACAAAGAGAATTACTGTTATAA
Source organism: Dendrobium chrysotoxum (assembly GCA_019925795.1). NCBI lineage: Eukaryota > Viridiplantae > Streptophyta > Magnoliopsida > Asparagales > Orchidaceae > Dendrobium > Dendrobium chrysotoxum. The sequence goes on along the minus strand of CM034309.1, from coordinate 1,791,415 downwards.
GCCAAAAATTATTCAAGGTCTTATTTAGTTAACTGGGAATAAAGATATTTTTTCAAAACCTAAATTTTCAATGAATGAGATCAGACTTTATCATGATGCTTTAGAAATTTTTTGAAAGCTAATTGTTCCCACAATGACAAAAGAAATACAACCAGATAAATTTCGTTATAATGTCAATGATGGGGGCATAAGATGTGATAAGATAATGGAGAGCTAATGTTAAACTCGCTAAATTTGAGCTTGTTAAATTTGAAATATGCTTAAGTTTTCTTTGATATAAAATTTAAAATTATCTACTAATTTATATAAGTGTCGAATCAAGTAATAAAGTGATAGAGTAGAGTGTTGAACCTACAAGAAAGTGATCTACTATACGGTAACAAAACTATTATTTCTTACTCCAAATGCATGAATTTATCGTACAAAAATGAAAAATAAAGTTTTTGAGTTCCACCACTGAATGAAAATAAGTAAAAAAAAAAAAGTTGATACAATTTTGATAAAATATTTTGGACTGATGCATGTAAATAATATATTTTTTCTAAGGAGACTCTTAATTGTAGATATGGATCAAAGAATGTGTATCCCAAGATCTCAGTCGAGCTTGTAGGGGAGAAAAGAAAGATTGTTAGTCTTCCTATAGTTTTACTATCTCCATAAAATCTAGAATATTCAAACATCCTATATTTAGGCATGTCAATATTCCTAATTATTCTTGCATTCCTCCATCGAGGCTATACATCACATTAGATTTTAACTACACATATGGCCATTGTATGCATTAAATGAAGAATGCGAGATATTAAAAACATCATTATTTTCATTAAAGAATAAGAGTCGACATTAGTACTTAATATTTTCTTTACATCATCACCCCAAAATAAAAAATCTAGCAAGACATGGATTAAATAACAAACAAACTCATATTCATTCAATTCATAGAACAATAAAGTATAAGAAAAGTAGTAAGAAGTTTATCATCAGGACGGATCTAAGTATTTTCTCTACACTTCTTCTTCCTCCACTTATAGAGTTGCTTTTACAAACACAAACTAGTCCCTTTTACAAGATTGTACCTTATACTTTTCTAGCCTCCCTTAGACTTTACTCTAAGGGGGCACTAAAGAAATACATCGAAAAAATGCTTAATTTTATTTAGGGAATTAAACTCCACAAGAAATAGAACTGACATCTATTTATAGTAAATATAGGATCGGACTTGAGCGCCACTATGCTAGACAGGGTAGTGCTTTGGTGGAAAAAATGGAACTATTGCCTCGATGTTGGAGTGTAGGCTCTACTACGGTGCTGAGTGATTTAGCATATTTATGGACCAAATTGGTGCGTCTCTTCATTGAGTCAGCGTGGCTCTTAATAGTTATAATTGCTCCACTACGGCGCTATAAAATTTGAGTGTTATGGTGCTTGGAATGACTTTTGGCGCCACAACTAGGGGTGTCAATATTGGACACGACCCAAAAACCTGACTCAAACCCGAACCTGAAGTGGGTCAGGTTTGGGTCATGATTTTTGACCCATTTGGAATTCCAGGTTGGGTTCGGGTTGACCTAAAAACCTGACTCGAATAGGGTTTTGACCCGAAATACTATAGTTCAACCTATTTACGGGATTTGGCCGAAGAAGCGTACAAAAGGGAGAAAGTTACCTTCACAGTGAGCAAACTCTGTTCGTTACGTCTGATAAAAATGTTGTAACTTCCGATTCGACTGGAAGGGAACATCGTTGTCTTCCAGGGAGTGGAGTCAAACAGTAATGAAGGAGCCGTCCAAGTGACACAAAAGGGAAAAAGTTACCTTCACAGTTTGCTCAACGAGCAAACTCTTATCATTACTTCTGATCAAAATGTTGTACCTTCCGATCCGATCACAAGGGAACGTCATCCAAGGAGAGAAGTCAAATAGCAATGTAGGAGTTGGCCAAGTGACACAAAAGGGAGAAAGTTACCTTCACATCGAGCGAACTCCCATCGTTGCTTCCGATCAAAATGTTGTAACTTCCGATCCGATCGCAAGGGAATGTTGTCCAAGGAGTGAAGTCGAATAGCAATGAAGGAGCCAACCAAGTGACACAAAAGGGAGAAAGCTACCTTCACACTGAGTGAACTCTCATCATTGTTTCTGATCCGATGGGAAGGAGCGAAGTCGAAAAGCCATAATGGAGCGAAGTCGAACAACAAAGAAGGCGGGTCGGGTTCGAGTCAACCCGAAGCGGGTCGGGTTCGGGTCCAAAAAACTAACCCATTTGTAAAAATGGGTCGGGTTCAGGTTGGGTTGAACAGTTCTGAGTTCGACCCAAACTTGATCCGTGACCCAAAATTAACACCCCTAGCCACAATGTTGGAAAGGTTGGTGCTCCAGCATAAATTTTTTTGAGAAATCCAATGCTGTGGTGTTGATTTTGGGTGCAGTAGGGATGTGATGGGCTATGACACTAATGTCTGTGACACTACGATGCTTGCAAATAGAGAAGGTTGATGTTTTCGCATTGAAATTGGAGTTTAAGCCTTGATCGATATCACTACAGGAAAACTCATTGTTACCGGCGGACGAAATCCATCAGTAACAATGAAAATCTGTCAGAAATATAAGGTTTCCGGCAGATTTCCGACGGAAATCCGTCCGACGGTAATTCACGGGTCGGAAATAGATTACCGATGGATTTAATCCGTCGGTAATATTTTTGGCGGATTTTTCGGCGTATTTCTGATGAAAAAATAACAAAAAATGATGTTATTATGTTATTAGTTTCTGGCGTATGATCTGCCGGTATTTCCAGCGGAAATATCCGTCGGTAATACCGACGGATTATACGCCGCAACAAACTGACGTTACTATTACCGTCGGACTTTCCGGCGGACTAAGCGTCGGAAATGTCCGGCGCATAATCCGCCGGAAAGTTCGATATATCGTATTACCGGCACCATTTCCGGCGGATAATCTGTCGAAAACCTGTAGCATTGACAAAAAAAACCTTCTTCCCTCTAAAATTGGATTTCCACAACCTGCAAATAAAATATATACAAAACAGATATACACAACGATGTCCACAACACAATAGATAATACACTATATAAATAATGTAACAATGTTCAAAACACATACTCAACAGATTCAAATATCCACAATTATATTACAAAATATGTCCAAAACACAAATATAAATGTCCACATCCATAAAATGAATAAAAAATATCTAGTCTGAATCTGTTTCCTCCTCAGCTGCTGTACTCTTCCCACTTCTCATCTGGTCCCTCAACCTTTGCATTTCTTCTAACATTTGAGTTTGTTGGATTTGCATCTGCTACTGTATCTCCATCTGCTGCTGCATTTGCATCTACCAATCAGCTTGGGCTTTCCGTACCTGTTCTAGCTCAGCTGTAAGGGCAGTTATCTGCTGGGTATATAAAGACTCCTGGGTACTAGATAAAAAATTGCAGCCACTAGATGTCTGCCCTTTATATGCATAAGCCTGCGAGCCTAACCTGTACACTCTGCCATGCTGCATTCCTCCTACCGCTTGCGACCAAGTGCGGTAGTCAGAATATTCAGTTGATCCGCCAGAAGAACCTTCACCTGCTACAGTCTAGCTCTCTCAAATCCGTGTATACTCCTCCTATGAAAGTGAATAAAGAATTAAGTAATTTTTAGATAACATTATAAAAATTGAACTTATATACTTACAAAGGCTTTCCTCGCACGCTCGTCAACCCATCGCTGGTCCTCCTATCGCTTGTGGGTATGACTATGTAATTCAACAGGAGTAGGTTCTCTACCCAACACCGCTTTCTGTAACATACATATATTAGTATTCTTATTAAAGAAAATTATTAAAAGATTTTAAAATTTCTTACCAGATGTCTTCTATGCTCAGTATGTGGAACAGAACCCCCAGTATGAAGGGAACTGCCCAAGCCCCCAACATTAGAAGCTCTGTTCTGTCTATTTTGATCCCTCTTCCTGCTATAGTCTGGGCTACTCCAAGCAGCACTCAACTCTGCCCATACACTCTCAGCCATCCAAAGTTGTCGCTGGCCTGACTTTCTAAGATCTATAAACATGTCTCGCATGCGATTCGAGCCACGCTTCTCAAAATTCTTTCTAATTCTATCATTATGTTGTGGCAGCCAACAAAAATCTTTCTGTATTTAAAAACATACAATAAAGAATATATATATTTGTTAACTTATGTAAATAAAATATATAATACACAATATTTTAAATTAATTACAAACCTCAAACTCTCTGAACCACATGTTCCGTACTTTCTTTGGGACTTTCTTCCAAGAAAGATAAGGAGCATCGTATCTGCTCCGGATTATGCCCTGTATTTTATGTATTGGTTGCTTTGACGGATGAAACCTGAAAGAAATATGTTAGTTGTCAAAAAAATTAAATCAATTTTATTTGTATAGCTGAAATATAATTAATACATACGTGTCACCCTCAGGTTCAATCAACATGCGACCCTCTGTAGCCTGCTCTGGTGCAGCTGGGGTGGAAGGTCCACCTGTTGCGGGCTGAGGTGGTGCTGTAGTGGTCTGATGTGGTGGTGGGACATATGGTGCATATGGATATGGATATGGATATGGAAGAGGGCCACTATGAGGAGGTGGGGGTGGGAAGTAGGGGTAGAAAGGAGTACTCTGTGTGACATCAGGGGAAGGTAAGCGTGGGTCTGGTGAGTAGAACGTCTGTGGGCTACTAGCTCCAGGAGTAGGTAAAGGCGGGCTAGACTAACTGGTACTTCCTTCAGCTTTCTTTTCGTGATAGATTTTGATTTAAATCTTGGTGCGTTGTAATAACGGCATGCAATTTCTGATTGATCATCTTTATAGAATAACATGCATCTAATTATACAATAATCTATCTTTGTGTATGTCAAACCAAGCTTGGAAACTAGCTTCTTAGTCCGATATAAATCTGTAGGAATTATATTATCTGCCGTATTAGTTTCTTTGAGCAGCCCAATGAATTGATTAAAATATTCACGGGGGATATTATATTCTGCCTTGATGCTTAACATCTTAACAATAATGGATAACTCTGAGTGAGTAGTGCAACCCTTCCATATTGGTTGTTGAGAAGCATGCAGTAGATCATAAAAATTTTGAGCTTCTTTATTAGGTGACTCAAGATTAGCTTCTGTATACTGTTCAAATTGTTCTCCACTTGCATCATTAATTAAGTCCTCAAGATTAGGTATGATATGCTCTTCCTCACCTATAGTAGCACTTGTCGATGGGCCACATTGAGAATCGAAATGTGGTTCATACTCACCATGAGAAGTCTAATACTAATATTCTGGCATGAAGCCTCGATGATATAGATCAACAGTACCATCATCTGGGCTTAGGTAGACCTGATTTTCATGTTTAGAACAGGGGCAACGAATCATTCCATCTTTGATGAAGCTGGGCAGTTGAAAAGCTGTCTGAATAAAAAATATTCACCCCTTTGATGAACTCTTTGGTTAATGTCTTTCTTCCTTGCGCCAATCGATTATACATCCAACTTCATTGAGTTCTGATATCCATAATATAACCTACATATAATATGGATATATTAAATTTATTGAAGAAATATACAAAGACTCTTAGCCTGCTCAGAAGGCAATCATTTTAATTAAGTGACCAAACCACGTACTCATCCACCTGAGCATCCTTATCTCTACAACACTTAACCTAATATTATGCTTCTCTTTTAATGGCCAATATTCTACACCATAAAGCATTATAAATCCAACCACCATCTTATAGAATTTCCCCTTAAGGGGTTGTTTGGTATGCGGATTTCGGCCGGATTTGGGCGAAATCCATCCAAACGGCCTAAAATGCAAATCCAATTCTCACGGCAAATGAAATCCTCTCGAGATGAAAAATTCCCCCGATTCGCTCTAAATACCAGATTTCCGAAATTCCACTGACCATGGGAGTCCATCTCCCTGCTCTTAGACATTCCTACGAAAGCTACATTGTAAATCTGGATTTTCTAATGGCCAATATTCTACACCATACTGCATGGGTTGGTTTGGTTGGCCAAATCCCTCTCCTTGCCCTAGACCCACTTAAGTAAACTCCCCAAACAGTTTTCAGGATTTAACCCCCTTAGGATTTGGTAAATTATTTGGTAAATCCAGATTTAGAGAATTTACAAAATCCTACTTAAATGAAATCCTAGGTTCTACCAAACAGCCCCTAAGCTTGAGGGGGACTTTTCTATCACACAACAAGCCCAATGCATTCCTCCACTTCAACAATCCAATTTGAATTCTACTAATAATATCACACAAGGGTACAATCTAGTAAGAACATCCATGACTAAAGAAAAGAGAGTGTTACCTCCACACCAAGGAACGTCGTCGAAGGAGCGAAACCGTTTTCGATTCCGAAGGAACGTCATCGAAGGAGCGAAACCTAACGGCGAAAGAACGTCGTCGGAGTGTCGTCGGAACGTCACCGGAGAAGGAGAGTCCGCCGGCGTTGAAGGAAAGGAATTCGTCGTCGGAGCGGAATGCGTCGTCGGAGCGGAATCGAATACAGAAAAGCCGAACGAGACGAGAATGAGGAACCAGGCGCGGGATGGCTCGAAATAGGGCCTTTACCGGTGGATTTTTCGAGGGATACTCCGTCGGAAAGATTACCGACGCAACATCCGCCGGTTATAGTTTGTCGAGTTTAAGTAAGCCGGCGGACAATACGCCGGTAAGACCACCGGTAATTTCCGACGGATATTGCATCGGCTAATGAAACTTTTCCGGTACATTTGCGGCGTATTATTCGTCGGTAAATAAGCGATGGATAATCCGCCAGAAAGTCCGTCGCACAATTACCGGCGACAAATTCGCCGGTAATTGCGTCGCTAGTTTCTGGCGGATACCATCCGCCAAAAATTCTGACGGTAACAGACAGTTTTCCTGTAGCGTATGACGCTTCGGCATAAACCTTATCATTGCTGTGGCGTTGCTGAAAACTTGTAAATTTGGCTTTTTCCTGCACAATTCCTATACAAACACAACTAAAATAATACATTTTTTACTGCATTTAACATAAAAAATAATACACAATTTACACTTATAACTCAACATATATTTATTTTTTAATTTTATAAATATGAATATTCACAAAGACCTCTCACTTGATATTTTATAGATGAGTTGTGGAAGATGTTTGAATCAAGTACTTCAAATATATGAAAATTGGTAATAAGAATTCTTAGTTAAACATCATCTTCGTCGGGCTATGAAAGAAATTAGAGTATTTTTGAATAAATTCACTCAAAGAGGCACAATCTTTTGGAGCATCAACACCTCAACAATTTATTATATGTTTGATACAATCTCAATTTTGAGAATAGGTGTACTTTTCAAGTATATTTATATAAAATTATATTTTTAATACCATGTGTCAATGCACTAAGTAAAGTTACTCTACTTTTTAGGTTTTTACATTTAAAAAGAAATTTTGATCCCCTGGATGGCACATGTTGAAATGGTTGATTTATGGGTACTTGATGATGAGCCTACTTCAGAGATTGCATTAGAGGATTTAGAGAATGGGATCAATACAAATATAGCTGCAGTTGCTGAAGAACAAAACATACATTTGACTCAACAAAGACATAGTAAGCTTATAATTAAATATAAAAAAAATATTTGAAATGAAGTCTTATTTTATGTTTCTTATTTATTAATGAAGGTGATATTGATAATGAAGGGGATGGAGATGAAAAAATCAGGTTTGATGCTATGGAAACATTTAGAATGGAAGATTTTGGAGAAGCTGAACTTGGAGAGTCAACCATTAAGGCTAGTTTTGATCATAGAAATTTAGGAGATTTTTTATCAGCCTCTTGTAAAATTATTTGAATAATTTAACTCAGAAAGAGAAATGTTGTTACCATTATCTCTACATCATGAATGTATTTTCTTTATGTTATTAGATAGTATAAAATATACAAGCCTTTCTACAAGTTATGATGTCTTCATGTTTAATTTATTAATGCATCTTGCTTATTTCATCTATATAACTATGGAAGTGTAAAAGTACTGCAATTATCTTATCTTTATTTTATTTTCAGAATTTCACTGATTGGAGGAAGAAATTACAAGATCTCGTAAAAAAAATTTAGATTTCATCGTTCAAGTTACAACTATAAAGAGGTCATTTGTTCACAAAATGAATGTATTTAATTTTTAAATTATTGAATTTATTTTTCTCTTTATTTTATGCTTCATATTATGATTCTATTAAATTGCATCATTATATATATATATATATATATATATATATATATATATATATATATATATATATATATATAATTAGTATTTATTACATTACCTAGTTCAACCTCGAATCAACCTTGGTTCAACCATCAAACTGTGAACCTTTTCTTATTTCGATTCATTGATTAGTCTAGTTTTCACAACCTTGCTAATTTGGTTGGGTCAACTACTTTCTCAACTAAGTGATTGCTTTGATAATCTGGGGATGGTAGGTCTATGAAGTCAAGATTATTCTTTTTTTCTTAAATTTACACAAGGGGGGAATTGAGATTTAAAATATAAATATATTAAATAAAATAATTAATAAAATTTTAATACTAATTGACAATAATATAAACAAAAACACATTTCTAAAAATTTATAATTGGAATAAATGGTAAAGTAACACAAGTGCAAGTAAAAAAAATTACTGGTATAATATTTTTTCGTGGTTTGGACCGGACAACAATTGGGCCTACATCCATGCTAGCTAACTTTCGAGCTAGAAATCCATTAAATACTAAATTTGTTTTGCAAACCTCAATTTTTTAAATCAAAGAAGTTACTTGCAATATAAGCACTCTCCTACACAAACGAGTATAACCCAATATAAATACAATACGAACTTCATTAAGACATTAAGAAAAATAAATAAAATTTGTTATAGATAAAACTAGCTCAAATTATTTTAAAATTAAATGACCAAAATATTTGAGGTAATTTTATAATATATTATTAATCACCTTAATACTTGCAATGGAACGCAAAATTTTCTCACTATAAAATATATTTATATTTTAATTTATATGAATAATGTTTTACTTGTTGATGATTTTTAAATCATATAAGATAGTTATTTTAAATTAAAATATGTATATAAAATACTTTCAAATATATTAAATTTAGAGAGTACATCAATGCTAAAATGAAAAGGATTTGTTTGCTAATTATATTGATGAAGGAATTTTAATTGTTGAAAAATTAACCAAAGATGTTAAAATATTATTTCACCAAAAAATAAGGATTTTCAATCGAAATGCAAAATAAAAAATAAAAGAGTGTCAAAGAAAGATTTAGAAAAAGAAAATGAACTCAAGCATTTCCAGAGAATTATCTCAATTATGTGCATTAAAGCATCCAAATCAAGAGTTGATCTTGCAAAGATATACAGCACTTGGAATGAAAAATAATAATATAATGGAAGAGGAAGAGGGACAATGCTGGAATTTTTGAAGTCAGGATCAACCCTTACAATAAGAGAATTGGGACAATTCATAAGTAAAGAATAATTTAAGGTAATTATTAAAAAATTAGTAATTTAATATTATTTTATAACTAATAATATAATATTTAATACAAATTAATTTATATAAAAAAATATTAGATCCAAATGGCTAGTCATAGGGGCATGTCTAAAGTCTTCAAATAGCTATAAAAGATTGTAAAATTAGCTAGCTAGACTATAATAAAAAAATCAGATAATACTTTCAAAATCATAATAAATTTATTTTGAATCAAAAGTTGGTTACATAACCTCTCACATTGCATCTACAGAATCGGGTAAATCCAATGGAATGAACATCAACATTAAAGTTAATGATTTTATAATGATTTCTATCAATATACAAATTTAAATATATTAAGAACTATTTTATAATATATTAAATATCCATACAAAAATCTAAAATAATTTAGATAAAATCATATATATTTTAGTAAATTTTTATGAAAATTTTAGTTCAAAATGAATATATTAAGTATACCCAAATACAAATTCTAACCATATGACTTATTAATTTCAATTATCATAATTAAGAATCTTTATGTTATTTTAGATTTGATGTAGCATTCAAACCATTTAAAAATATCCAAATGTATTAATTAAAAAGTATTTGTTTAAGGAAACTTATTGATATCTAATTTAATTTTATTATTCTTATTAATATACAAAGTAAATCAAAATTATGAGCAAATCAAACCATGCAAGTAAAATTCATGGAGCTTTAAGACATTTCTTAATGTATATAACCTTAAGTATCATATTTAAATCTCTAAACTATCCATCTTGCGCAATGCGTTCAATATACATTCCATATAAATATTTATCTTGCTCATCTATCATACTAGTACACTTGAAAAGCTTTACACATAAATCATAACATTCAGGCATACGATTATTATCATCAAAATCAATAGAATAGGCCATGTGACTCATAAAACTAACAATCTCCCCCCTTATAATAATGACAAACTTATGTTGTTCATAATTATAATGAAGGTGCAAATTGACCATATATCTTAACTTTAAGCATTAAAATATATAAAAAAAATTTCTCCCCTTTTGAAATATAATTTTAGCTTAAAATAAACAATAATTCTCCCCCAAAATGAATGCATATAGTAATTTTATGACCAATGTAACAACTTAAGGATATGAAAAGTATTTTAAAATAGAAAAATATGAAAAATCTGAATTTTTTGCTTGAGTTAGAGCACTTCAATGTTGTACTTTGTAGTGCTACGGTGCTATGCTTGAAAGCACAGAGGCACTAGAAATTGCCACTATGATGTTTGAGTCTCAATTCTACAGTAGTTTTCACTGCGATGCTACGGCAATAGGCCACTAAAACTATTTATATATATATTAAATCCTAAGATCCTGAGCACTAAACCTTCCCACCGCCCTGACTTGTTTGGGAAGGAGGAACAGGAGTGGGAAGAGAAGGAAGATAGAGGGAGGAGAGAGAAGGCATTCAGGGCATTTTGAGTTTGATGAATTTATTCTTTTGTAAATTGATAAAAATATATTTTCTCTTGATTTATCATACTCTCATCATGTAACTTTTTGCATATGATAGATACAGAGTTTATGAACAAATATTATTAAATTTTACAAGGTAAAATAAAAATTATGATTTTTTTGAAGTCGTGGGCTGATATATTAATTTTCATGTATTTTACAGAACTGAGCATTTCATGTTGTATTTCATACGTTAAAATACATTTCATGAAAGTAAGTAATGATGGCTATAAACACTATAAATTAATATGGGTTAGCTTTTAAAATATAATACCCTAAGCAGGAGGGTAGGCTAATGAGCTTACCTTTTAAGATAGTTTATGATGTTATCCCAGTTGTAGCATGTAAATGATGACCAACTATATCGACGGGAAAAAAGTGGTGACTCTTTATTGATTTAATGAAAGTCACCTATATTGATAATTAATTTACTGATAAATAATAATTATGATCAATATGATTGCTGACCAATTGGGAAATAGTTAAGGTTCAAAGATGATGGAAACACAACATTAAAGATGGATGTCCTATCTTAATGAATCATACAATAAATTATGTATTAATTGATAGTAGTGATAGATAGAATTGTAATAATGTGCATAGATAATATTAATGGATAGATCATAATGGATATATATATATATATATATATATATATATATATATATATATATATATATATATATATATATATATATATATATATATATATATTATAACACTGTCGTTGCCAGGTCCCAAGTCTTGAATGAGAAAAGTGGAGAGTTGCGTTAGGTAGTCGACAGCCAACATAAAACTTGTCAAATAATCATGACATAAATCCTTTAAAAAGTTATGTTAATGCTAGGGCGTCCCCTGAAAGTGACGTGTTGTATGGCCTGAATACAACGATAAGTGTGCAATGGCCACTACATCGGCACCTGGGTGTAGCGTTAAATAGGAAAGGGTTCCCACATCAAGGATGGATGTGGGAAAATAAGCTAGGCCATAAAACTAAAATTATGGTAGAAACTTGGAAAATAGGTTTTCTTATAAGAAAATTAATGGAATTAATAGATATTATGATTCATATGAAGATAAATATTCTGTACATTCAGGAAACTAAATGGGTTGAAGAGAAGGCTAAGGAGATTGATAGTTTAGAATTTAAACTAAGGTATTCAGGTAGGAGTCATACTAGAAATGGTATATGTGTGATTATAGATAAGAGTTTAAAAGATAATATTATAAAAATTAATAGAATTAGATATAGAATTATAGCTTTAAAGATTGTTATTGATACTAATATTGTTAATATTATAAATGCTTATGCTCCTCAAGTAGGTTTGGATATGGGTTCAAAATTAAAATTTTAGAATTACTTAGAACAATTAATACAAAAGATACCTCTTGAAGATAAAATTTTTATTGGAGGAGATTTAAATGGACATATTGGTAGAGAGGTAGATGATTTTAAAAGCATTCATGATGACTATAAGTTTGAAATGACAAATGAAGGTGGTAATACCATATTAGAATTTTTTTTAACTTATAATTTTTTAATTGCTAATATCTTATTTAAGAAAAGAGATGAGCATCTCATCACTTATAAAAATGGATATATACAACTCAAATTAATTATTTTCTTATAAGAAAATTAGATCGTTTAAATTGCAAAGATTGTAAAGTTATTCCAAGTAAAAATTTATGTACCTAACATCGATTATTAGTTTTAAACTTTAAGATAAAGGGGATGAAAATAAAAAATAAAGTTAAATGATATTTTAGGATTAGATGGGGGCATTTAAAAAATATTAATAAAAATATGTTTTAGAGTAAGATTTTAGATCTTAAGTTTTTGTCTGTGCATGAGGATGCTATTATTATGTGGAAAAAAGTGGCTAGTGATACACTACAAGAAAGTTGCGAATTTCCGGCGGAATTTCCGGTGAAAAATTAAGAAGTTTATGGTGGATTTCAAAATTTTTCGGCGGATTTCTGATGAAAATGTATTCGACGGTAATTCGAGCGTCAGAAAAATATTCCGTCAAACAAAATCCGTCGAAAATTTGTTTCTGGTAGAATTATTCCGCTGGAAGTTTTCTCCGGCGAAAAAATTCTGCCATAATACATGAACCGGTTTAAAAAAAAAATGGACCCAGCGCCCAGCTAGGCGCGCAACCCATGCCCATCCCTGTTGGCCCGCTCCCACGCGCCCAGCCCCCGGGCCCGCTCCCGCGCGCAACCCGGGCCAAGCCCTGCTGGCCCGCTCCCGCATGCAGTCTCGCTGGCCCGTTCTCGCGCCTGTCTGCCCTGGAAATCGAACCCAGGACCTCCCCCCCGCGCACCTGCCCGTGCGCCTGCCCGACCACTGTGCCAATCCTACAAATCTGTTTAAGTTGATAAATATTTTATTTATATTAAAACTGTCAGTATATTACAATTAATACATAAAAATTTTAAGTTTATTATTTTAAATGATAATCACAAGAAGTTATATTTTCAAGATTTTTTAAGATTTCGTTGGAAACTCCGCCGGAAACTGCGTCAGAAATTCCACCGAAAACGTCGCTGGAAACACATCCGCTGGAAAAGCCGCCGGAAAATTTGCTTAAAAAATTGTCAGAAATATTTCTAAATAATTCATCGAAAATTCGCCAGAAAATACGCCAGAAATATTTTCACCAGAAATTCCGTCGGTAATGGGAGATTTTCCTGTAGTGATATTAACAATATTGCAAAAGATGTGCTTGGAGTATCAAAGGAAAAAACTCCTAATAGTAAAAATAGTTGGTGGTGAAATCCAAATGTGTAAAAAAAGATAAAAAATAAGAAGATTTATTATAAAAATTGATTTAAATATAAAAATTCTGATAATTGGGAAAGATATAAAGAAGCATGTTAAGGAATCTAAGAAAGTAATTTGAGATGCAAATATCTTAGCTTTAAATGATTTATATAGTAGATTAGATACTAAGGTGGGATAAAGATATATGCATAAGTTAGCCAAACAAAGAGATAGGAATAATAAGGATTTAGTTTAAGTGAAGTATATTAAGGATGAAGATCAAAAGTACTTTTCTTAGAAGATAATATTCAACAAAGGTGGATGAGATATTTTGCTAAATGTTTTAATGAAGAATGTGAAAATACGATGGACTTTAGTGACCTTAGCACCCTAAATGAAAATATATATTTATTTTTTTATCGACATATTAGTAAAACCAAAGTTGGAGAGGCTTTAAAGAAAATGAAGGGTGGAAAATCTGTTGGACCTGATGATATTCCAATAAAGGTGTGGAAATGCATAGGAGATGAAGAAATTTCTTTTCTTACTAAACATTTTAATACTATTTTGAAGACTAAAAAGATGCTAGATCAGTGCAGAATGGGTGTGTTAATTTCTATTTTTAAGAATAAAGGTGATGCATAAGATTATGTGAATTATAGAGGAATTAAGTTAATGTGCCATGCTTAAAATTATAGGAGCGAGTTATGGAGTGTAGGTTGTGGCGCGATACTAATGTTTCTCAAAATCAATTTGGATTCAAGCCGGGTAGGTTTACTATAGAAGTCATACATTTATTGAGAGTTTTGATGGAGAAATATAGAGAGAATAAGGAGGATCTACATATGATATTTATTGATTTAGAAAAATTATATGATAAAGTCCCAAGAGAAGTGCTATGGAGAGTTCTTGAAAAGAAAAGAGTTAATAACGCTTATATTCAAATCATTAAAGATATGTATGCATGAGCTATTACTTATGTTCAAACACAAGGTGGTTTGACCAAGCATTTTCCTATTTCGGTTGGATTACATCAGGCATTAGCCTTAAGCCCATATCTTTTTGCTTTAGTCACGGATGTTCTCACTAGACATTTGTAAGAGGATGTACCTTGGTGTATGCTTTTTTTAATGATATTCTTCTTGTTGATAAGATTAGAGAGGGAGTTGAAGGTAAACTTGAATTATGGAGGTCAACCTTAGAGTTTAAGGGTTTTCTCTTGAGTAGATCTAAAACAGAATATATGGAGTGTAATTTTAGTAGTAATAGACCTAGTGAGGGATTGTGACTTTGGGTGATCAAGTCATTAATAAGAGTACATATTTTAGATATCTTGGATCTATTATTCAGAATGATGGTGAAATAGATGGGGATATTATTAATAGAATTCAATTCGGATGGTTAAAGTGGAAGAATACATCAGGCTTATTATGTGATAGAAAATTCCCCGTCAAACTTAAGGGGAAATTTTATAAGATGGTGGTGAGGCCTGCAATGCTTTATGGTGCAGAATGTTGGCCATTAAAAGAGAAGCATAATATTAAGTCAAGTGTTGTAGAGATAAGGATGCTCAGGTGGATGAGTGGCTTTACCCTTAAAGATAGGATACAAAATGAGCATATACATGAAAAGGTTCGAGTTGCTCCAGTGGAAGATAAGATTAGATAGAGTCGCCTTAGATGGTTTGGTCACATAAAATGGCGGCCTTCCGATGACCCGATTAGGAAAGTAGAGGTATTAGATTTGACTTATGTTAAGAAAGGTAGAGGTAAACCTAAAAAGACTTGGTTAAAAATATTAGAAATGATTTTTCTTTATTAAATTTAAATGAGAATTTGACTTTTAACAGGATAGAATGGAGAAAAAGGATTCATGTAGCCGACCCCACGTAGTGGGACAAAGGTTTAATGTTGTTGTTGTTGTATATATATATATATATACTACATATCATGCATATAATTGATAATAGATAAAATAGATAAGACTGATGATATTGTCTCATATATTTTATGATTCTTTTATTGATTTATGAATGCTTTTAGTATGATTACCTTTGTTATTGATCATTTTGAGTCTTACGAATAATAGCTGATCATTGATGAGATTTAATGTTGGTGACTGAATTGAGCATGCATATTAATTCTTTAAGCCTTGCATTAGAAGATTTAGTGAATTTGGGTTTTTGTTGGTCTTGTTAGGTCATTATGTGTTTTAATAATTTTAGGTCAGAGAAGGGATCAAGATCAAGTGGAGTGAGGTTGTCAGAGATCCTCAGGTTTTCCTTTTGATTTGATTTTGTATTTTCTTTTATTCTTTTATAGTTAGAATCTTGGGATAGATTATGGATTGGAAATGATCTCTTGACTATTATAAATGTAATTTTGGGGAATGAATAATGAAATATTTTGACGTATATAGGTTTTGTTATTTCTTTTAAATTGATTTATATTGATGAATTCATAAAAGCTCTGATTAATTTTTTTAAGTGATTAAAATAGGCATTTCTTCCAAATTTGATCTTGGGTCATGATAACTAACATATAATTCTTCTCCACCTTTTGATAGCATAAAAAACAAGAATATAATTCTACTATAAGTTTAAATATTATAGTCTAAATCCCAAGCATACATCTTAATCTAAAAAATCACTTTTTTGTTAATAATTTATAAAAATATCTGCTATTTGTGAATCTATGTTTACAAAGTCAATATCTACATCACTCTTACTAATATTATCTCTTATAAATTCTTGTTTAATCTCTTCGTGCTTGGTTCATGAGTGTTGTATTAGATTATAGATAAACTAATAACAATAGTATTATCACATTGAATTGATATATGTTCCAGGTTAATTTCATAATCTTCTAATTATTGTTTTAGCCATGGAACTTAAGTGCCATAGCCACTAGTAGCTATATTTGAAGCTTCAATAATAGACAAAGATACAATGTTTTGCTTCTTAAAAGTCCAAGACATAAGTGACTATTCCACAAATTGATATGTATTAGAGGTTCTCTTTCAATCAACTTTGTAACCAACATAATTTATATCAAAGTATACAACTAATTCACTAGAAAATGAACTTTTAGGAAACAATAAATCTAACCTAAGTGTTCTTATCAAGTAACAAAATATATTTTTTTAGTTGTTAAGTGTGATTCCTTAGGATTGGCTTGAAATCTAACATACAAACATATAACAAATACAATATTATGCCTATCATACTCCTATAAAGCTTTTGATCTACTAATTTTCCTAATTCATCTAAATCAAATTTTATTGTTTGGCTTACAGGTTTTACTTGATTTAAATCTCTTTATATGAAATTTTTTATTTGTTCATTTATATATTTAATTTGATATATAAAGGTGCCAAATCCTAATTGTTTTACCTAAATTCCTAAGGAATAAATACGTTCTCCAATCATACTCATTTTAAATTCTTTACATATTAATGATGAGAAATCATGGTAGAAATATTTATTTATACTTCCAAATAATATATTATCCATATAAATCTATATAATAATCAAATCATCTCCTATATTTTTTATAAAAAGAGTTCTATGTACCTTATATTTTCTAAAATTATGTTCAATTAAAAGGTTACTTAACTTACCATACTAAGCACATGGAACCCTATTTCAAATTAGTAAGAAATCAAGGTTCTAAAAACCCGATGGTTGGTCTATGAATATATCATGGTCAATATATCCATTCAAAAGTATACTATTGGTATCCATTTGAAAGAGTCTAAAGTCCTCAAAATAAGCAAAGGAAAGGAGCAACCTAATGATCTCTAGTCTTACTATTGGTGCAAAGGATTCTTCATAGTCTATTCCTTCTATTTGTGTGTAACATTGTGCAGCTAGTCTAACTTTATTTATACTATTATTTTGTGAGTCATCTAACTTATTCTTATGGACTCATTTAGTTCCAACTATATTTAGATCATTTGGTCTTAGGACTAGTTTCCAAGTATTATTTCTTATCAATTTATTTTATTCTTCTTCTATAGAAACTATCCAATAATTATCTTGTAAAGCTTCATCTATATTTTTAGGCTTAATTTCTGATAGAACTGCTAAATGTTCTACCTCTTACCTAAGATTTTTTTCTAGTCATAACACCATGGGAAGGGTCAACAAATATTAATTCTTTTAGGATATTATTATTACATCTTCATTCCTTAGGAATAAATCTACTTCTTCTTTTAAATTTATTTTTTATATTCTCAATATCAACATCATTCAAATCATTCTTTTATAGAATCTATAAGATTTTCATAAGAAAATAACATGAATGTATTCTTCAAAAATTAAATTTTCTTTTATAAAGACTTCATAAGATTTTTTTGAAATTAAATATCATAAGAAGATGTCATCATCAAACTATAGGTTCTTCTCATTATTTAAAAAAAATTCTTACATCTAAAAATATGTAAATGATTATTTCTAGATTTATATCCCAAAGAAAATTCACAAGGGGTATTTTTTTCAAAATAGGTCTTAAATGACCTCTATTTATAACATAACTTGCAACATTAACTAGTTTTGCCCAAAAATACTTGGGTAGTTAATATTTATCATGCAGTGATCTTGCTAATTCTACTAAAGTATGATTCTTTTTTTTTCAATAGTGCTATTTTGTTGTGGGGTCTTAGTGGCTGAAAAGTAATATCCAATTCTTTCATCACAATTTTTAAATGATCTCTTTTTCAATTCTCCACTATAATCTATTTGTATTATATGAATTAAATAACTTTGTTCTTTTTTATTATACTTAGCAAATGTTCTAAAATCATTCAATGTATTATTTTTATTTGCTAAGAATAATACCCAAGTGTACATTGAATAATATTTACTGTAATAAATCCATAATTTTTGCCACCTAAACTAGTCGTATTAATTGGTCCAAATAAGCCCATGTGTAATCAATATAATGATGTACTAATGGTGACTATGTTTTTACTCTTAAAAATAATTTTTTAATATGTTTACCATCACATATAGAATCAAAATAAAAATTTATTTTAGGTAAACCAATTACTTAATCAAGTTAAGAAAATTTATTTTATATATGCATGTTAGTATAACATAGCCTTCTATGTCATAACCAAACATTATTAATTGTGGATTTCATACAAGGTAAATTCAAACTAATATCATTTGTATTTTCTAGATCGATTAAATAAATTTTTTATGTCTATTTTTTATAAACAAAATAACTTCATTATTTTTAATAATATAATGTGAAGAATAAAAAGAAACATTTAATAATCCTTTATCACATAGTTGAATAATTGAAATTGAATTATATTTTAAACAAAAAAATTCTAAGGTAATAAAGTTGTTATAATATACCATTGCTAATGATCTTTCCCTTTGCATTTTATCCATATGTTACATATCCTCCATCACTTTATTCTAAAGTAGTGAATTTAGCTTTATTACCCATCATATATTCTAAACATCCATCATATGTCTTAAACATCCATTATCTAAATACCGCATGCCTTCATTAATGATTTTTCTTTGAAGGCATTCTTAGAGAAACAAATCAAATGTTAAATTTTAGTACTCAAATATTTTTGGGTCCACATTTTAAATAAGAATTGTGATATCTAATCTCTGTGGTATGTGTAGTACTTATATCTTTTTGTAATTGGACATAGGATGATTATTTAATATTTTGTGATTTATAAGCATGTCAATCAAATTAGAAATGTCTTTTTCTATCATAATAGCTACATCAAATATTAGTGTTTGCATATAATTTAGTATGATATCTATGTGATATATGAGTAGAATTTTTATTAGATGGTCTACATAATAAAGAACTATAATGAACTTGTGATTTCAAATATAATTCTAATCTTGCTTTAAACACGATCTCTCTATCAAGTTTACAGATAAGTAAAGAATAATCCAATAAAAAACTATTTTTTAAGTCATCACATTTATTTTTTAAAATCATTAAAATCCATATCTAAAATTTATACTCTTTTCTAAAATTTTATATTTTCTCTTTAATTTTATATATTTGTTTGCTAATTCATTAAGAGCATCATTTAATTCTTCAAAAGATGAATCATTTAGATACAATAAAGAACTATAATGACGCATCAGTTTATATCATTACATACCTCTTGTGAATGAAAATAAGATTCTCCTACTACCATAAGATAAATGTTGATATCTTTATTTGATGAAGTTGATTCATCAGAATCTAGGCTAGCACATAAAAATTTCTTCTTCTTCTTCTTTTTCTTGAAGTGCATTTTTTTTTCTTGTCATTCTTTCTCTATACATCCATCTCTTTTTTCAAGCAACAAGATCATGACAATCTCCTCTTACATGTCTAGGCTTCTTAAAATTATTACAAATGATCCCTTTACCTGTAGGAAATTTCTTAGTTTGAAATTTATAATTTTTAGAATTTTTTATACATTTCATTTTCCTTTTTTAGCAAGCTTCCAAGTTTTATTTAAAGTATGGCCACCGCATGATTATCTTCATCAGAGCTTGAGGTGCTAGACACAACATTATCATTAATCTATAAGGTAATGGTTTTGCCTTTTTACTTCTCTTTATTGGCAAAGCTATCTGACTTATATCTTGAGTTATATTTTATTCATGAGCCATTAAAGAACCTAAAAAATGGTCAAGTGTATAAGTAGCATCCCATTCTTTAAGAAGGAATCCAAGAATTTTATAGACAAAATCTTGATTCTTATATGTTCTTCTCGGAGAATATAATACGTTAATTGTTTTCATAAATATAGTATACATATCAAAAATAGTTCATAAGGAGACAAATGAAAAAACTCTTATTCATGAATAAAGCTATTTATGTGAGCATCTTTAACCACATAGTTCCTTCATAAGTTTTAATTAAGTTATCCCAATTTTTTTTTAATTTACCTTGAAAATTTTCTTATAATCATCCAAAGAAGTCAATAATGCAAAATAGTGTATGCCCTCACATGTAATTTTTTTAACTCTCTCTCTCTGATGTAGTCCATTCATCAAATTTTTTTTAATTTTAATTCCATTTATGCATGTTGTAGGTGTCTGATATTGATGTGTAAGCTTGTGCCACAAGAGTGAGTCTTATCCGCTTAAGAATATACTAATTCTATTTTTTTTAATAATCAAAGGAAAATCATGGTCAATGAGTAGATTGTCCTTTATGAAGTGAACCCATTAGAAAACCTTATGACATAGTTTATATGTGGATCTACTCTATGATGTTAAGCCCAAGGAAAAAAGTAAAGGCTCTGATCCAATTATTAGAAGACTATAACACCCAAAGAGGGAGAGGGAGGGGTGAATGAAGGTTTTAAAAAGCTTTTGATTAAATAAAATAATTATACTAATTTTAATGGTAATTATAAAGAGAATAAACAAACAAACACATAATTTAAATTTTTGTAAGTAGAGAAAATGATAAAGTACATAACACAACTGCAAGTAAAAGAAAATAACATGCATAATGTTTTTACATGGTTTAACCCGGATTTCAACTCGACTTATATCCATGCTCCCCAATTTTTGAGCTAGAAATTCTCTAAATACCAAACTTGCCTTGCAAACCTCACTTATTTAAATCAAAGAAGTTATGTATAATATAAGTATTCTCATAGATAGGCGAATATAACCCAATTAATTATAATATAAACTTCACCAAGCCAAATAGATTAAATTAAGAAAAAGAAAAATACAATTTAATATAGACAATATAAGATCAAATTATCAAATGAGCAAAATATTTGAGTTGCTTTTTTAATGTGTTGTTAATCACCTCACTACTTACAAATGGAATATAAAAGATGTTCACTATAAAATATATTCATATTTTTTTATATGAACAATATTTTAGGTAAAAATATATTGCTTGTTGATGATTTTTAAGCCATATAAAATGGATATTTGAAATTAAAATATGCATATAAAATAATTTCAAATATGTGTTAGATTTAGAAAGTAAATATATGGCAAAATGAAAAGAATTTACTCGCTAATTTTGTAGATGAAGGAATTTTAAATGTAAAAGATTTAATCCAAGATGTTCAAAAATTATTTAACATAACAATAAAGATTTTCAAGAGAAATACAAGGTAAAAAATAAAAGAGCAACAAAAGAAAGATTTGGAGAAATTAAATAAACTCATGAACTTCAAGAGAAGTTTCTTGATTGAGTGCATTGATGCTTCCGAATCAAGGACTTGATCTTGCAAAGATGTAGAATATTTAAAATAAAAATCTTGTGTTCTCCTCTCAAAATTTAGCTTGAAAAGAATGAAAGAGGAAGAGGAAATGTTTTGAAAATTTTGAAGTTAGGAACAGCCCTCAAATAAAATGAATAGGGTTTATATATAAGTAAAAGGTAATTTAAATTAATCTTAAAAAGAATAAAAATATAGCATTATTTAATCATATAATAATATAATATTCAATAAAAAAGAAATATTATAATCAAATGGATAGAAAATGGCTTGTCACACATGGCCATGTCAAAAGGTCTTCAAAAGCTCCAAAAGATTATAAAAATGAATTTCAAGCTTGTAATATAAAAATAAGGTAATATTAGAAAATCATAATAAATTCAAGTTGAATCAAAAGTGGGTCATGTGACATATCAAATTGTATCTAAGAAATCTTTTGAATTCGATATATGGAATGAAAATCAAGCTAAAACTTCGTGATTTAAAATGATTTATATCAAAATAAAAATTTATATATGTATCTAGAATTATTTTTAAATATATTAAATGTTCATATAAAATTTTGAAATAATTTAGTGAAAATCACATATATGCTAATAAATTTTCATAAAAAATTTAATTCAAAATGAATACATTGAGTATGCTAAATAAAATTCTAAGCATTTAACTTATTAATTTTAATTACCATAATTAAGCATCTTTATGTTATTTGGAATGATTTGATGCTATAGACAAAGAATTTAAAAACATCTAAATTTGTTAATATAAAATTTAACTAGTTAATAAAATTTATTGATATCAAATTTAAGTTTATTATCCTTATAGAATATAAAGCAAATCAAAATTGTGAGCAAATCAAGCCATGCAAGTAAGCTTCTATGGACCTCTAAGACACACTTCTTAATGTATATTACTTTAAGTATTATATGTAATGCTCAAAGCTATGTATCTTGATCCATCTAGTGAAAAGTTTGCAATGTACATTTTATATAAGCCATCTTGCCCATATATCAAACCAATGCACCTTAAATGCTTAGCACATAAATTAAAATATATAATCATATATTTGTTATCATTAAAATGAATATAATAGATCATGTAGCTCATAATGTTAATAATTAAACCAGTTGTTCCGTAGTGATATAAGTAGTTCTAGCAATCATATGTATGTCTAGTTAATTTAAAATCACCTTATGTTGTTATAGTAGTTTTTGGTTGACTTAACTTAGGTTTAGTGAACCATATTAGGAACTATGTAAATTTATATGGGCCAAACAAGTTTAAAAGGTTTTGGTTGGACTCAACTAAAGTTCTAATCAAGCATAAGGAGCTATAACAAGCCAATTTATTATGTGTAGTATAAATACTTAAATAAACCCAACTTACTCTAATTTGAAGATAATTGTTCTAAAATTCCCTTAGAAAATATTGGGCACACTCAATAAGGAATAACCTAACTCAATTTGACCCCCAACTTCATATAACCATTTAGGCTAGGCCTAGTATGATAAATGATAGCTTAGGTCTGGTCAATTGCGAAGGAAACTTCCAATTCACAGCTATCTGACCATTGGATTGGAAGTTACTGGTTAGAGGATCCTCTAGTATCATTTTGAGAAAGTTATGTCAACTTGGTTCACTAGATCAAGTACAAATATGTTCATGACTAAAATTGGGAGCTGGAGGTTGAAGATGAAACTAGGTCCATTCATCTGATTTAAATTGGAAGAATGTTGTATATTTAGTCAAATCAAGAACCATGCTCCTTTCCTGCTTTTTCAATTGATAATCATCTAGTTGTTTGATCTCTTATGAAATGGATGAGAGGATTACAACACTGTTTGAAGGGCCCGCCTATGTTAAAGTGGCCAATTAGATGGAAATGTGTGCAAAAGTGTGCATATAGTCAACCTGTTGAATGTGTAAATTCCCTAATCTAGTTAATTTAATTAAAAAAATTTAACTAAACTTTAAAAAATTATATCTCCTAACATAATTGACCAATTGGCATGTGTGGCCTCTTTATGGATTCAGCTTGAGGAGATATACAAAAGCCCTATGAAATTGAGGCTTAATTTTATATAGATTTAAAGTGATTTGATAAATACTCCTCATTGTATTTATGAAATTACTTTTCATGAACAACTCCAATTGGCATAAAATAGTTAGGAATGGTTCTTGGGGATGTTTTACAAATTTCCAAAATTATTCATGGCTATTTGAAGCCTCAAATGGAATTTCAAATTCCTAGGTCAAATTTTGACCTAGAATTCAAAATTCCATAACTATTGATCCATATAGCATTTTTACATGATATTTTGTGGATTGATAGATAATTTTTCAGGGGTTAGTTAGCCATCGATTTTGGTCAAATCACTGGTCTAGATAGCCTAATATGAATTTTCCAAAGTATAGATGTATTTACTCTAAAAATTCACTATTAACACTAGGGTGTCATTGATAGTCACAAATTTTCATGGATTGAACCATAGGTCAACAATAATTCATGGTTCAAATTTCATATTAAATGGAGTTCATTTGGTTTATTAGTAAGCAAACCTTAAAATCACCTATATATTTGACCTAAGGATGACACGCTTAAAAAAAAAAGAAAAAAGAAAAAAAAAAGAAAAAAAAAAAGGATGACGCATAAAAAAATAATTAAATAAATAAAAAAAGAATGACACGCATAAATCGAGAAATGTTCCAAATTTAATTTATATAAAAAAAACATATTTATCTAGTTCATCGAAGTTGTCGTCACCTTCGGATTTACCAGAGCGAGAGTAGTTCTTGAAGAATTTGGAAATGTCGAAGCAGATCCATGAGATCATGGATTTCCTTCTCACAGCTAGAAGGAAGGATGCTCGCTCTATAAAGATCAAACGGAGCAAAGGGGTTGTGAAGTTCAAGGTCATATGTGCAAAGTATCTTTACACACACTGTGTATTTGACTCGGAGAAGGCTGATAAGCTCAAGCAATCTCTACCTCCGGTTTGAGCGTACTGGATCTGTAAAGGCTAGAAGTGCCGTTGCGTTTCTATCAGACTTTTGATGAATCGTTCCTTGCCTCTCAAAAGTTTCTGTTGTTAGGGCATTCAACTCTTTTAATTGAACTATAAAAATATTTTTTTACCCAGATGAAACTTCTTACACTTCATCTCTTTATTCTTGTTGAGACTAAAAAAAAAATGGAATTCAATAAATCAACATAGCTCACCTTGGCATGTTGGTTGAGAGCTTAGGCTACCAACTAAGAGATCTTGGGTTTGAGTCTTTGTGTATACAATGTGTGCGTGAGTTTGCCTTAATTGGCCTCAATGTCCCAAAAAAAAAAAGGGAATTCAATAAATCATTGGCCTTGCTTTCTTACCCCATTATTCAGTGTTTTTTTGGTGCTTCATTGCTTATCTGGTTTGGGCCCTTTTTTTAGAGTTGGTTTCTTACCTCCCTGTTTTCCTTTTCTCTTGTTTATTGTAATAGGTATGATCATTGGCTCGTAGGTTTTGATTCAAATGCTGTATTTCTAGAGAGCTTTTGATCTTGACTTGTAACCTATTTTTCTAATTAAGATGTAGGCCCCTCTGTAAGTTTTTACCAAAAACAAAAAAAAGGGAATTCAATAAATCATTTAAAAAATGGAATTTAATAAATTATAAAAAAGGGGATTCAATAAATCATTAAAAATTAAATAAAAAATCAAACAAATACAAAACAAATTTAATTCAACTCTAAATCAATAAATATATCAAGAAAAAAGCACTATAAGAAAATATCAAAAACAAAAAAAATCAAAATTTAAAGAAAATATAATAAATAAATAAATAAAATAATAAAATATAAAATATATTTCCAAATGACTTCAAACCTCTTGGAATCTTAATATTAGGCCATCTTTAAACTATGTTGATAATTGTAAGATGATTGTAGTTGATTTGGTTCAAAAATAAAAAAAATGTTCAAATTACCTTTGTTGAATAAATAATTGATAAAAGCTAATTTTTAATAAATCATAACTAAATAAATAAACATTCTAAAAATATAAACTCAATTATATTTAACTTTAAATAAAATAAATAATATAATAAAAATCATAAATCTTTGAATTCTAAATAAAAATAAAAAGTTAAACTTTGGTCAAACCATTTAATAAATGACAAAAAGATAATAAATCAATAAATAAAAGTATATAGAAATAAAAAATAAATAAATATAAATTAAATGAGTAACCTAAAATAAATAAATAAATAAAAATTTTATTCAAATTAAAAAAATAAACATAAATAAAAATAAAATAAAAATTAATTAAATAAAATAAATTAATAAAAATAAAAATTAATTTAAATAAAATTTAAATAAATCAATAGTAAATAATTAAAATAAAAATAAAAAGAATTAATAAAAAATAAATAAATATTTCAAATAAAATTAAATAATCCAACTTAAATAATTAAAAGAAATTAATTAAAATTCAAATAAAATTCTAAAATTCAAAATTAAATAAATAAAATAAAAATTATCTATATTTAAATAAAATTTAAATAACTTAAATTAAATTAATTCAAATAATTAATCAAATTCAATTCAATCAAATTAATTAAATCAGTTCAAGTTAACATAATTAAATAAATAAAAATCAAATAAATACTTAAATAAAAAGAGGCTTAATATATTTTCTTTATCCTTTAGGGGGGAAACAAATGCATTAATTTGAAAGTATAGAACTTGTTAATTAATAATTTAAAGCACTTTGAAGTTGTTAATTGACATGATTCTTTTAAACTTAAAGTGAACACACCCTTAATTAAAATAAAGGCTTTATGTGTTTGCTTTATCCTTATGGATGAAATAAATGCATTCATTTATAAGCCAAGAACTTGTTGATTAATGACTTCAAGCACATTGAAATGGTTAATTAACATAAATTTCCAAAACTTAAAATAAATAACTTGAACAAACTTAAATTAAAACATAAATAAAAATTGTAAAGCAACTAAAACTTAAACTTAAACCAAATCCTTTAGCCTACAAAACATAAATTAAACTTGTAGATAGCTCAATCACTATCCTACCTAAGATTTATCTAAACCATACAAGCTTAGCACACACTTGAGAATTGCTTGATAGGATAACTAACTCTAGCCTAGGTTTGGGTGGTGTGTCTACTTTCTTGGACTCTATTGTGGTTTGATATTATTCTAGCAGATGTGTGTTAATGTAATTACTTACTTTTTTTGCACTCTGTGATATCATGTTGATGATTATATATACACTGCATACTATTTTTGAATATTAATTATAATGATATGAAATTATAAAAATAATTTTAAAATGAATTCTAAAATAAATTTAAATTGGAGCACTATGGCGCTAGGGGAGGAATGTTGGGACACTAAAATATGACACCACAATGCTGAGCTCTCTATTCTATAGTAACTCTAGATTAAGCATGTAGTGCTGCTGCATCGGGTCAAAAGCTTAGTAGAATTAGGCACTGAATAAAATTTTTTATATATTTAATATAAATATCCCTCACCACCACCCCATACCCCTCCCTCATTTTGTGGATTGTTGGGAAAGAAAAGAAAGGAAAAGGAGAGGAGAAGGGAGAGAAAAGAAGATAAACAAAGTCTTATGGGGCTTTTTTATCTGTTGTTCTTATTTTAAAATTATTCTTCTCATTCTAAGTGCTCTCAACTCTACTTCTATTTTTAATTATCTGAGTTTAGTATATTATCTCTTCTAATATGGGTGAAAATATATTATATCCTATTTTGGTGAACTTTCATCATGATGTGTGATAAATATCATTATTATAAGAATTTTGACTAGCTATATTGAGTTATCACTTAGTGGTTTGACTTGTATGGCATATTATATAAAATGAGTAGAGAAAATATTGACTATAAAATAATGAGGTATTACTATACTGAATATGGATATGAGATACATAACATGTATATGATTATCGTTCATTTGGTATAGCTTACATTTTAGAACATAATACCAGCATATAAATAAGATACCTATTATATTGTGACATTTAAATGCAAGCAAGAAAGACTTACTGTCAATATTATAATTAATATAGTTTCACTTTTAAAATGTTAATACCCTGTCTAGAGGGTGGCTTGATAAGCATTTCCTAAAATAAAAGGTTTGTAATATAATCCTAATTGTAGCCTATAACCGATTAACTGAATTACATCAACAGGTGAAGGGTGACAAATCTTCATTGATTTATTAAAAACCACCTATGAATTGATCATTTAATATTTATGAATAATGATGATAAGATAAAGATTAATGACCAACTAGTTGATAGTTGGGGTTAATTAAAGACTGATAACCAACTGCAGATAGTGTCACACCCCAAAATCTAAATTAGAATAATTCCTTTTTTTATCTTTTATTATACAACAACAAGAGCTATCTAGTTTCATCTATCAGTAATAAATAGCAAAAAAATTCTATAAATTAAAACATCAATACATATCTATATTTATTGGTCAAAAAATAAATCATATATAATACTTAGAAATCATATAATCAAAACATATCTTTTCATTTCTAAGTACAAAAGAATAACTAAAATAAAAATAAACAGAACCTGAGGAATTCTAATCAGTCTCAAACTCCTAAACCTCTTCCCTCACGTGAAATAATTTAAACTATATATAATGAGCTAAATAGCCTAACAAGTTAGTAAAATGCTATAACTAAATTCAAAGCACGATAAAGAAGTATACATATTGTCAGTCAATTCATAATAATAATAAACATATAATCAAGAATCAATACAAAAATATTAAAACTCATATATAGTAGTAGTATAATATATAAATAGTAAAATAATATGATATGAAAGGTAGTAAAATAATACAGTGATGAAACCAGTAAATCAGTATGGTTATCAAATCGATGGAGCAGTTGTCATATTAGTACTATGAAAAAAAATTATATAAAGTGGTAAAATCAAAGCATCGATAAAGATTGTTAGAATTATATTAATACAACAAAATCCTTTAATGATGTATACATGTTATCCAGTTTTTTTATATCAGTTTCAAATTAGTATCTTAATAACATACTTATTATATCATATAATCACTATATTATATGCTCAGTAATAGTTTAGTGAATCAATAACAGTAACAATAATAGTGAATCATAAGTGGTATCAGTAATAGTTTAGTAATAGCATTTGTGTCTGTATCAATAATAGTGCCTTATAACTCCCAATCGCTGAATCATTGTATCAGTAAAGGATTACATTCAACCATAGTATTTAAAGAAAAACACATTAGCTCACCATCCTGTATAGATTAATCAATCTCTAATCAATAAGTCAATCAGTCTTTACTTATCATTTACACGCACACATTATTATTACAGTACTATAATATAATATTGATCAACTATTACTCAATCATATGCCCATATTCATTTCTAGTACATTGTAATAAATAAAAGTTCAATTGGCCTTAAATTAGAAAGTGTTAGAATATCCTAATGGTAGGAAATAAAAAACACTATTGAGCATAAATTCACATTTTTAAAAATTAACCAAATTATTATAGATTATATATAATAATATTATGAAGCTTTAATTAAACTAAAACACTATTTTTAGATGTCAAATTTTTTTTTTTTGAATTGATAAAATCATTATTTTTATAAATCACCTAGAAAAAATATTAAATAAATACTTAAAATATTCATAATCTCAATCTCTATAGTATATAAAAAGTTACACTGAGAAAGTTTTACCTATACAAAATTATCCTTATTTTTTAGTACAAAAAATACAAATTTGACTAAAAAATCCAGAAAAACACCAAATTATTGAAATAAAAATAGGATAATGGTTCCTTACAATAAGACGAGCAAATCTCCCAATAGGGTCAACAGACAAAAATCGCTCTAACATGTCCAAATCCTAAATCTTTTTTCCTCTGTCCTCTCTTTTCTTCTTTTTTTTTTCTTTTTATCTATTTGGCCAAGTGAAGGGGAGAAAGGCCTTAATAATGGATTAGCTAAGGGATTTTGATTTATAATAAAATAATAATATAATTATATATTTTAATTAATTTTTAATATAGAATTCATATTAATCTTTTTGGGGCTTAAACATTATAAAATAAATATCTATAAAATAACACATCATATTCAAAAAACTTTAGTGAAATTGATTTGTCAAATGGACACCTAATGATCTCAAAATCACCCAGTTATATCGATATGTGTCAATTTCTTAAGGATTTACACTAATGCCTAAAAATTATACAAAAATTATTTTGATTAAATCATTATAATATCTATGTTATTGCAAAGATAGTTTGTTATTTTAACTTTAACAACTTCGAAAAAAATTAATTTGACTGGGTTAAAATACGGGCTATTACAGATAGTTGGGGTTAAAGATATTGGAAACACTACATTAAAGCTAGATATCCTATCTTGCTAAATTTTATATTGATATGCATGTATGATAGCATATACAATTGTATACATGATATTATGGATATAGAAATGATAGATAAGATAGATAAGCTTGATGATAGATATTACTGATGATTGATGATAGATAAGACTGATAGTTGATAAGACTAATGATACTTAACAATGAATGATTGATTGATGACAAGATTGACATGAGTGACATGTAGCAATATTGAAATGGTACTGATATGAATATATGTATTGATATATAATGAGGATACGAGTGACAAGTTAGTGATAAGGTTGTATATAAAGTACAGGATATATTGACAACTACTTATCCCTATAATCATATATTTATTATTTTTTGTTAATTCAATGACTTCAATTCTAGATATTAGTTACTTACTGAGCTATATAGGTTTACATATTTTAAAGCAAGGGTAAGAATTCTGTAGACTGAGGTTATTCTGGCTAAAGGATGGAGCTTCTTTCTATATATGTGAATCTTTCTTTTTCTTTTTGTAGTCATGATTTATTATTTATAGTGATGGACAAGTATATTATATATGATGGCTATTATAAATATGTTATTTTATGCTTAGAATAATTAAATATTTAATGAATAGTAATGCATTCATGTTTCCCCTTTTTATATAATTTATCCAGCTCTGATTGATATGTAAAATATTAAGAATGATGCAATTCTTTCAGCATTAAATCTTGGGGCGTTACACTAACCTTATCATGGTAGTGCTATTTTATCTTTTAAATATAAATATAAATGTAAATGGAGTTGTAAATTTGTAAGGAATTTTTAAAGTTTAAAGTAAATTCTCTTATAGATGATTATAGAAGTCTAAAATAATGCTTCTTTTCATAAGTTCATTTCTTTTTTGAATTCTATAGATTTGTGTTCATACATGGAGCCAGAATACTAGAAAATATTGAATAAGCAATTTGCTTTGTATAGATTTGTGTCTTTGTATAAGTCTAAAAATTCAAGCTTATTGTTGATGGAACTTGACCATCTTTATTTTACATCAGACCCTTGTTTCTACTTTATAGTGGCATTTGTCATGCACTTTTTGTTATATTGATACATTGATACACATATACATTTCATTGATTTTATATGACTTGCAATTAAAAACTGTATGCTTTTTCTAGGTTTCTTAATGTTGCATATATATTTTCCTAGATATACATGTTATGTTATTAGGACTCTATGTTCTTTATACTTTAAAACACCCATACTTTATTTTCCTTTGAGCATACCATGCATTTTAAATTTCTACTACATATATACATAAATAAAGCACACAAGCCTATGATAAGGAAGGGGCATCCTAAGCGACGGGGCTGGTCCACTATTCCTTATAGTTTAGGGTTATTATGCTGCTGGATTTTTCTTGGAAAATCAATCATTACATTAATTACATATAAAAATTTTAGAGTTAGGATAAAATTTGTTTCAAATTGTATTAGTTAGATGCAGTTGAACCCTTGACATCTTTAAATTGCTTATAAATTATTAAACTTAAAACCTTGATTCCTAAAGTAAAGAGTTTATCTACCTTGCATACATTAGACTTAAAATTATGGTTTTACAAAAGTGACTAGGTAATTAGGCTAGCTGTCCACTCTAGGAAGACCTACGTCTAATTTACACTTATGCATAATTCCAACATTTCCTTTTGGGAGGATTATTTTGAACATCTAATAAATTGACAACGTAAACCCTAAAATTTCAATCATGATTTAAACTGATAAATCCCAGTCATAATATATGTTAGAGTGGTTTTGGTAATTTAGATCTAAAGCACTCCCTACCTTTCATTCTTTCATTCTATAAAGAGTTGTACAAACTTTGAACCATTCCTGGTTGGTAAGCCTATTTCAAATATCTATCATCAACACCTCTGTAAATCCAAAAAAGTTTAGTCACCACGTTAATCAAATATTTTCTCAATATTCATTTTGGGATGTAGTAAACCTTGAATGCCTTTATTTATTTATTTTTTTTTTGAGAAAATGCATCGAGGTGCATCAAATTTTATTTAAATAGAAGATACAAAAGACTAACTAATATCATTAGATTCCTCCTTTAACAAAGAAATGAAAGAAGGAGGAATCTCACACAACCCAATGTCATCCCAGATAAAAGAACTAAAAATTGCATAGTTAGCACAAAGATCTGCTAACTTATTGTCATTCCTATCTGTATAATTAAAAATAACATATTGAAACTCTTTAAAAGAACAAGGGTGTTCCATCTTCTGCTGAGACCTCGAAAAAGCTTGGATGAACTTGATAATGTTTGCATTGTCACCTTCAATAATGATCCCCTTGTAATTGAACATCCACTCTTGTAAAATTCCTTTGAAAGACTGAATGGCCAAGAGCTCCAACTGAGAGATATCCCAATGAACACAAGAATGACAAAAGGACAATAAAAATCTACCTTTGCAATCACGAAAAACCCCTCCTATTCTAGCTTTGTAAGATTGTAGAAGTGAAGCATCAATATTAACCTTAATCCAATCAGGTGGAGGGGGATGCCAATGAATATTCAACAGCTTTTGAGGCTGATTAGCAACCCATATACCCGAACTAGAAGAAATCTTATATGCTGTAATGGCAGCATAGCTAATAGACTCCGAAGCAATGAACAAGTCACTATCATCTCTCCCTTCATGAATGAGCTTGTTCCTAGCCTTCCAAGAGAAGTAAATAACATTACAATACAAATTAACCAGCCAATTACTTTACAAAGACAACCATTTACAGCATTGGTCTAGCGAATGAAAATCTGGAATACCAAAACCCCATTTGTTGAGAAGCTAAAGCACATTAATCAATTTTTTACAATATACAACCACATGCTCAATGTCTTAAATCATGCCACACCCTCTAGGACATCCATTGTTACTAAGTAATCTCCTGTAACATAAGAATTGATTAGTAGGAATGGCTTTATTGAAAATTCTCCACTAGAAGCCTTCAACACGAGGACTAAGCTTGGCTCTTAATGCAGTTCCAGTACTGATTCTGCAGCTTGTGGTTGAACATGGCCTCAAAAGCAAGAGCTGCAATAGATTTACCAAAATTAAAAGAAACAAATTCCAGTTTATCCTTCAATAAATCAAGAGATATAGGAGAATTTCTTATAAGATCCACCAGGTCTTTCCCAAACACCTTACCAAGCTCCAAGGTATTCTAACATCCGTTTGTAATGAATCTGTCCACCGTAATCTCTTCCATCTCTAGGGGAATCATAAAGGTAGGCCACTTACTAAGGCTCTTATCCAAGATCCAATTATCCTTGAAGATGTTTATATATTTACCATTGCCAATGTTCCATCTTACAATAGGCTTAAGGAATTTACCACCATGCTGAATAATTTTCCAGGCTGTAGAACTAGATTTCATAGAACCTTCCTTTCCAATTAAGAAACCGTATTTGGGATAAAAAACTTTGTGCAACAAGGATTCTTCTTCTTGAGTGAATCTCCACGTAAGCTTTGCTCTAAGAGGCCCAACTTTATCATGAAACGAATGGAGAGATCTACCACCATATTCCATAGGCAGACACATAACATCCCAGTTAACGTAATGAAGACCATGGCTATCATTCATTTTATTCCAAATAAAACTCCTACAAAGCTTGTCAATCTCTTCAAGGACGCCTTTAGGAATCAAGGAGTGAGTGTAGTGAAAAACAATATAAGAAAGCAATACAGTCTTTACCAAATTAATCTTTCCTACAAAGGAAATGAATTTTCCACCCCAAACACTAATCATTCTCAAAGCCTTATCAATAATGAAATGAAAGTTAGTTCCAACTAACCTTCTTAAGGAAATCTTGATCCCAAGATAATGAAATTCCTTAACACTTTTAATACCCATGATATGAGTAATAGATTTTTTCTTCCTTTTACTAACTGACTTTCCAAATAGAATACAAGATTTATTCACATTGATATTTTGCCTAGTCCAACCACAGAAATCATTTAGTAAACTTTTAACCTCCTTTACCATCTTTAATTTTGCATCAGAGAACACTATGATGTCATCTACATACAGTAAATGAGAAATTATGGGACCACTAGAGTGAACCCAAACCCCAAGAACTTCACCTTTCTATTTAAAAGCATTCGATAACAACTGAGAGCAAAGAATGAACAAATAAGGTGATAAGGGGCAACCTTGACGAAATTCTCTCCTAGAATCAATCCATCTTGTAGAATTCCCATTAATTAACAAGGAGATTTTAGGATTTTTAACACATTCCAAAATCAACTTGGAGATAGAAGGAGGAAATCCAAAATAAACAAGTGCTTTCTCTAAGGTAGGCCAACCCATAGAGTCATACGCTTGCTCCAAGTCTAACTTAAAGGAAACAAAACCTTTTGAAGACTTAGAATACCTAAACTTGTGAAAAATCTCATGAGCCACCAAAATATGATCCGTTAAGGATCTATTTTTCAAAAAAGCCACTTGCTCTTCAGAGATTAATTTAGCCATGTATGGAGCTATTCTATTGAAAATGACCTTGGCCACAACCTTATAAACAACATTGCACAAACTAATGGGCCTAAAATTGGAAGAAGAAATGGGCCAGTTATCTTACGAATCAACACAATAGAAGTTTCTTTCTAATTGGAATTCATCTCTACCGAGAGAAAACTGATTAAGTGCCTTCCAAAAGTCTTCTTTAATGATACCCCAATAACACATGAGAAAGGAATAAGTAACTCCATCATGCCCATGAGCAATGTTGTTACCTGTTTGTTTAACCACAGCTTCCACTTCATCAAAGGATAATTCTTTATTTAACAGCCCAATATCTTCTTCATCCAGCTGCCTCCAAGCTACAGGCCAATCATCCAAGTTGCAATTCCTTTTCTTCCATTTTCCTTGAAAAAACCAAAAAAATATTTCTTCAATTTGGTGTTGGTCCTCAATAATTAGCCCATTTTCATTTTTAATTCTAAAAATAAAATTTGAATTTCTCCTAGCACTAGCAAATGCTTGGAAGAATTTAGAATTGCAATAACCCTCAGTCACTCATTTAACTTTTGCACGCTGTCTCCACCAAATATTAAACTGAGCCAGGTTAGAATTAAATTCACCAACCTTATTTTTGAGGATCCAGCTATCCTCTACCGAAAGGCCCTCCTCATTGGATTCTTTATCCTGGAGCTCCAAAATTTCCTTTAATAAGCTATCTTTAGACTGGATGATCGACTTATGCTTAGCCTTACTCCAGTAATACAAGGCCTTCAACGATATCTTCAACTTAGTATTCAGGATTTGAGCATAATCACCCCTACAATTCTTCAACTAGATATTCCTGACCACGGCTGTAGAAGCCGGATTAGACGCCCAAATATCTTCAAACTTGATGTTCTTTTTAACATTCAAGTTTAAATCCAGAAGATTTAAAATAATAGGACAGTGGTTAGAAGCAACTCTTGCTAAGTGCCTGACCACCAACCGATTGGGAGAATATAACATTGTTGAGTTAATAAAGCATCTGTCCAATCTCTCAAGAATTCTGTCTGCACCAGACTTGTTGTTGCACCAGGTGAATCTTGGCCCAATACATACTACTTCATGATAATCATTGTTAATCAAAAAAGACTTCATCTCCTTGGGACCCAGGGAAAAAAGATACCCTTTTTCCACCCCTTTTCTCTCCTTTATCCAGAAGGAAATTAAAGTCTTCCCCAATCACCATAGGGACTTCCTTGGAAGAATGCAACTGTAACTTCTCCAAAAGACTTCTCCTTTTATACACATCCTTGCTACCATAGATAGATGCAATTCTCCACCTGCCTTTGTTAAGCGCATCCAACTCACCAATGATACACTGATTAGAAGAATCTAAAACTTTAAAAGAAGCCATGCTAGATCTCCAAATCACCATCATACCACCAGACAATCCTTTAGAGGAAACCTGGACATAGTCCCAATCGGATCCAATTAATGAATCAGCCTCCCTCCTGTCAACAAAGGAAATCTTAGTTTCCAACAAGCCTAAAAAAAAGACACCATTATCTCTCACAAATTCCTTCAGGTATAGAGAAGCCTTCCTCTTCCTAGCTCCTCTACAATTCCAAAAACCAATGGATGACATCATTGTAAAAGAGGGGAAGAACTCCCCACTTTACCTTTAACGTTCTCTTTATCTTCCAACTCCAATCTCCTACTCCTAGTAATGAAATTAATTGTACCCAAGCCTTTAAGCTGTTTAGAACCCTTTTTCTTAGAACCCAGAGAACTTCCTTCCTTCTCAACCACTTCAGCCACAACTCTATCCCGAGAAACAGGATCAGCCTCTACCAGAATGTTTTGAATGAACTCACCTTCATCTACAATCTCCATTAGAGGTTTGAAAGAGTTCTCAGTTCCCAGCACAGAATATATCATTAATACAGGTTCCACAGATGGAATTTGTTTGCTGAAACCCAAATTACTTGGAGAGGCTCGGCAAGCGGCCTCATGAACAGGTTTCAGATCAGAAACAACTGCTCCAATGTTTTACCCTCCCATGTCTACAAAAACTTCCTTATCATTGTTACCCAATTTTGTTGGAATGAACTTCATGTTAACATTATTGAGAACCCTTTTCTTCCTATGATTAACAACCATCCAAGGCCCATATCCAAGTTGGTCAAAGCCAGTTTTCCCCAATAACGTTTCTTGGTTCCGTGCAGAGCAATCTGCCCTAGCCGAGATCTGGAATCAAATTGCTTTTAGAAACATCATTGGTCTCCAAAGTTGAGTTACCACACTCCTTTTTGTCATGCCCAATTTTTCCACAATTAAAGTAGATATTAGGGATTTTCTCATAGACAATCTTCTGAAAGAACTTACCTTCACTCCCTTCCACCCAAACTCCCAAGGGAAACTTAGCATCCAACTTGATATGAACACAAACTCTACCAAACTCCCTCCTTCCCCACTGAAACATATTTCCATCAATCAAATAAGATTTGCCAACCATAGAAGCTATTCTGCAAATGTTGATTTCATCCCACCAATGAAGATGGAGATTAGGCAATCTGATCCAGACAGGAGCAGTTAACCGTGAAAGTGAGTTAGGAGAAAAACTTTGAGACCATCTATCAATTCCTATGATGTTCCCATTCACAAACCAAGGCCCATTGGACAACACAGCTTCCAAATGCTCTGGCTCATAGAAGGAACAGAGAACCAAACCCAAACCAAGTTGAGTTAGGTGAAATTTACCAAATTGTGACCATTGCCTCCTCAATTCAGTACTAATAAGAGATAACAGGGCTTCTCCAACGAAAATCTTAACCACCAATGAGTTCTTTAGTTTTTGAGAATTCTCCTGCTTTTTTTGCATATTAAGCTTAATAGTAAGGCCATCTTCAGATAAACAATCACCAAAATTCAATTCAGCAACCTTAATATTTTCTTTTTTACTCCAAGCGTTTTGCTGAACCTCACTAGACGATTTGGAGTGGAATGTTGCAACCCCAGCATCACAACCACCTAGATCCCCTTCCAAACAGCTACGAACTTTAACCAGATCAGACAGCGGCACGCCAGTAGCCGTGGAATCATTTGCTGCAGTACCAACATAGATTTGATCCCTCATTGGATTAGGACCTTTAGATGATTCTCCATCCAATAGCTTCTCATCATTAACACAACCATCCTTGTTAACCGAATTCATAGCATTTGCATTTATCATGCTGTCATTAATGCTAAGGATTACATTTGAAATACCAAATCTATTAACAAAGATGTTCACAAGAGGCATGCCTTTATGGGAGACCTAAAACTCAGTAAGAAAAAAATAAACCCTACCTTAGCATACTAAAGTAGGAAAAAAACTCTCTAGACACACATAAAATTTTATCTATTATTAATTTCATTTTTAAAATGATAGTTGAATATAATTTTATCTTTCGAGATGAAAAGTATATTCTCTATACTAAGTTTAATTATGAAAATAAATTATGTTATATTTTTCAAATAAAAATTAAACATCAATCTGTCTTTTGAGATGGTATGTTGTTAGCTATGGAGATTTGATTATAAAAATATAAATCGAAATCTAATGGCATATTATATTTGTCCACAGGCATATGAAGAATTGACAACTTATCTTGAAGAAGAGTAAATTACCATGATGGTAGAGCTTTGGTAAAGATTTAAGCAATTTGATCTTGAGATGATGTGCAGTAAACATTAATGATGTTTGATAATACATATGTGAATCTCTTAAGTAAAAAAAGTTAAACTCATAAACATCAAGGTGCCTTTTGATGTAATGATTAGAATTTCATTAAGAAACTCCATAGTTAAGCGTGCTCATCTTAGAGAAATCTTATGGTGACCTCCTTGGAAGTTACACCAACAGGACAAAACCATGAGGTCTATAGGCCAAAGTAAACAATATCTCGATAGTTAAGAGTTTGAGCTGTTATAAATATTATCAAAGCAATATACCAGTCGAAAGATGGAAATTAATTGTCATACAAGATAAAGTACTATGCCATGGGAGCCAATTTTTGAACCCTATAGGGGCCACCTATAGAATCCTATCTTCCTGATGAATAATTCTTACATAAAGATGCTGACAAGGACGTTAATTATTTAAGTGGGAGAGATTGTGAAACCCATTAAGTAAAAGAAATTAAACTCTTAAACATTGATGTGCCTTTTGGTGCAATGATTTGAATTTCACTAAGAAACTTTGTAGTTAAGCATGCTCATCTCTGAGAAATCCTGGGAAGTGTGACCTCCTAGGAAGTTACACCAACAGAACAAAACTGTGAGGCCTTTTGGCCAAAACAGACAATATCTAGATAGTTAAGAGTTTGGGCTATTACACAGTAACCTATTATATAAAATTTTTATCCAAAGATTCATGCACTCAATTTGAGTCAGAATACATTTGAAGATTCATGTCCCCTTTTTGAATTTTCGTGTTTAAAATTGAATAGTCACAAGCTATTTCATTAATTTTATTGATTTCTTCACTACATAAGAGGGAGTATAGGCCATTCAAATTGATTGGAATTAGCTTAGTATGAATCATAGGTTGAAATGCTTGATAGTTTAGAGGTAGGCCACTAAGAATGCACAAATAATATCATTTGGATCAATTGAACAATTGGCGACAGTAATATTGTCCCCATTTGTTTTTGACTTTGGACAAATATTGAGTAATCAATTCATTTTGATGACTAAGTTGTTTAAGCCATTCTTGAGTTAAATAACTTAGGACTTCGGACCAACTAGTTGATTGAAGTCACTTTTTAAGAGTATTCCAAATGTCAGGACTAGTGTACATATTCATCCCATATGGTAATATGCATGGAGATAGTTATAGTAGAGAACAAAGCAACGAACAAATTCTGATTGATCAACATCTAAATTTTAGGGAATGGATAGGTAGTGGACTTATCTAGAAGTCCATCAAAAACCATTTGTTTCGAATAATTTCAAGAGTTGAGCCCATTTAAGGGGGGTAATACAATCAATTTGCTATGAAAAATATTCTTGATATTAAGGACATGAAATTCAAGCTGAGGATAGAGATGTCTTGACTATTATCTCATGAATATATGTTTGATGTTGGAGAGTTAAACAATACAGTAGGGAAGATTTTTGACTTGTGACAGGGATCTATAGAAATACATAATGCAAAAGCTAAAGAGGAGAGAGCAACAAAAATTACTGATTGTTGTCACAAGATAAAAGCTTTGATACCATGTTGAATAACTCACGCAACTATTTTCATTTTAATAAAATATATAGGAAAAAGTTGGAGAAGAACGAGGAGATCTCTATCTATATTTCATCCATAATGAATATAAAAATACTCCTATTGTTTATATTAAATATTAATTTGTACTACTATTATGACCATTATATCCAAAGTTTGTTACATATGGCAAAAGTTTGCTTTTAATTAGTGGCTGCGATGAACTGAGTAGTTGAAGTTGGATGATGAGGATGCAATGGCAAAGATAATGGTTGATGAAGACGAGCTTTGCATAGTAGCTGCAGCATCATTGTTATCATGCTCTTCTCTAATGCAATTTGTCATGAGGTTATATTGTATAATGACCTTATAATTGCATGTATAATGATTACTATGAAATTTTGGTCCCGATGAAGCAAAATGAAAGCATAATTTTTACGTTCATTCTAATTTATTCTAATAATTATGTGTATTCCTCATGGCTAGGACAATGATGAAGCAGGTCTCCTGCATGCGCCTTGGACGGCCATGGCTTGGTTGGCAACCTAGTTCGTGCTTTCTCTTGGTTTTTCGGCTTTTCCTTCTTTCCATCCTTCGATGGCCCCTTGACTGGCAACTTGGTGGCGGTCTGAGTCTATTTGACTTTGGGAATTCTTCTTGATGTTGCTCAGAATGCTTGGCCCTGTAGTTTATTGTTTTTCCTCTTGCTGTATTAATTCTTCATCTATGTGGCCATTTTTTGGTCTTGTGGTGTATTGTTTTTTGTTTTATCTAATGTATCCTCTGGCTGTATTGTTCATCTATGTGCTTTCTCTAGGTTCTGAAATTCTCTTTATTTTTTGTCACAAATGATATAATAATATATGAATAATTTTCATATTTATTTCATCGTTCATTTCTTATTGAACGTTTGTAATCCGATATGAATTTCAGAACCTTGATTTTCATAAACTACTTCAAAAAGATTGTCAGATGATAAGAATGTGAAACACATTTAAAAATTTGCTATAGAGATAGGAAGTTGTTAACAAATTTTCTACGTTCTGTTATCGATCATTCTCCATGATATGATGGCTTTGTTTCTTTCTGCTTTTAACTTTTTTTCTAACAGGTATGTGAATCACATTTGCTACAGAAAAATAATATTACAAAGCTTTCCCTAAATATATAATTAGATTGATGAAACAAATCATTAATTAGCAAAATAGTTTTAATTAATTAACGAGGCAGATTAATTGTTCCTTGTCAGCAAGTCCAACGACTTAACGTGTATAAGCACTTATCTTTCTTTCGCAAGAAAGATGGATTTATTTGCATTTGTGGAATTTAGATATTTAATTAATGGTTTGGGAGATATCTATGCATCAAATGGTATGTATGTAGCTGTATCTGATGTGATCTTAAAACAGTTTTCTTTCAGGGAAATAATTTTTTAAATATATTTAAAGAGCTTAGGTTTGTTTCTTATTATACTGTATTTTATAAAAATTATTTTCAAGCAAGCCATTTGTGAAGCTTTGCTGCAAGTCATGGCAAGCTTTTTTTAATGCAAAAATCTTGGGTCAATTTATTTTAATTTAATTCTTGTTAGAATATGCTTACAAAATTGATTTGTATAATGAAATATTTTTTTCATAAATTGCATGCTGTAATATATAATATTACTGCATGTTATAATTATGAAATTTTTGTTTCATTTCCCATGATAATTGCTTTATTTGGACGAATATCTTTATAGCTTAGGTGAGTAGCATTGGAGCTTGGAAGAGCATATTCCTAGGCAAATCCATCATATTCAAGCTAGGGAGAGATTATTACGTGCGGAGTCTGGACATATCCGAAGGTCAATCTAGGTGCGCCACATCACCCAATGCACTGTGTATTGAATGACGAGGTGCATCCGGATTAGCCCAGGATCCGTCCCGACACGGTAGGTAATAATTTTTCCAAGCTAGGCGAGTTGGAGTTTGCTACTATCCTTACAAATTCAATGTCTTGGTTAAATTCAATGTCTTTGTTCTTCCTTTTTGGGCCGAGTTGCCTTAGAATTGAATTGAGCATATTTTATTTAAGCTTAATTGTTGAGATATTTGAGCATATTGATGCCCCAAAATTTAGATAAATTATTTTTATCTCCTCTCACTTGCTGACTTCCACTCCTTAATTTCATCTATAAATAAGCGAGGTTCCTTCCTCTGGTTCTGAAGCTCCCCCGCCAACATGTACCTCAAGCCGGTGCTCATCCTGCTTCACCTTCTCCACCAAATCTTCTATCTCCTCTCACTTATCCTCCATCGAATTGGACTAAACCCAATCTTCCAAACCGCGCTACCCGATAACGAAGAGGTAATATTCTCCGCCGAGCCTTCGCCGGCCGTCAAAGCCGCGGCCGCGTCGATCAAGAGCCAGTTACCAGTGGTCGATTACATCTGTTTCTTCAAGAGTAAACACGCCGGCGGAGGACGAGAAGAGCCGCCGGTGTGCGCCGTGTGCCTTCAGTTCATGGAAGCGAGAGACCAAGTCCGGGAACTCGGCAACTGCTGCCACGCGTTCCACGTGTCCTGCCTCGACCGGTGGCTGGACCTCGGCCGGTTTAGCTGCCCTTTATGCCGTTCCACGCTTCTTCCGCCTCCGGCCGGCAGGCAGAGAGGAGCACTCCTTCTCAAGCTCCTCTTCACCGGCGAAGCTTCTTCATTACTTCGAAGCTGCTAATTTGTTCTGAGTAAATTATGGAGGATTTCAATTAATCCCTATTTAAAAACAATTAGTTGTAACTAATTAGTACTGATTAATTTACAAATGAGAGTGCTTATTTTGGGACAGACAACTGATTAAGAAATATGCTGTTTTTCCTCTCTATATTCATATCTAAATGATATAATAAGCTAACTCTTATCTTCACATCTCCCTTAACAACATTTAAGTTTTTGGGTGATTAAGATCTTAAATATTTAATATTATAAAAATTTAAAAATTATCATTTAGTTACTTTCAATATCAGACATTCAATTCAATTGAAACATCTAAGCTTATCTTCGTATTTATTTTATATTTAAGTTATTTAATGAATGGGCTAACTTAATTTATCTCTTATTAATTAGTTAAATGCTCTCACCG
Organism: Dendrobium chrysotoxum; assembly: GCA_019925795.1. Classification (NCBI taxonomy): domain Eukaryota; kingdom Viridiplantae; phylum Streptophyta; class Magnoliopsida; order Asparagales; family Orchidaceae; genus Dendrobium; species Dendrobium chrysotoxum. Next base: position 1,748,030 of record CM034309.1, on the reverse strand, counting down.
TATCTGTCTCTGAGATTCGTGCGAGTCCGATATGACAGCTGGCATTATTATTTATGACGCATTTGATGAACGATCATCGCTGTCCAATATCTACAATTAATGTAGAATTGTTTTTTTAGTATTTACCAAATCCTATAATTAATGATTATTTTAATAGAGTATCGACGTGTCCATCCACCATAAATATTATATCTTTTCTGGCGTCCTCATTGTATACATTCTCCACAAATTTTTGTTTTCTATATTGGCTTTGGCCTGCAATAACGTAATTGTTTTTTAATTATATTTTAGCTTAGCTTCACCGTTAAATTAATTATGAAACTTCCGTCATCTTCCTTTGAGGCCCTTAACGATCATTTGTTAGAAACAATTGGTTCGGTTGCCGATTGGGACATTTATGATGGTAGAGAGATAAAGAGTTTAATATTTTAATTTTGAATGAAGATCCATCACACATACAAATAAAAGAGATGTTTGCAAAACTCATAAGAGACTTTAATTTTTTTACGTGAAAATTCCTAAAAAAGGAAAAAATCACAGGGCATTGCCCAGTTGAAATGATTCATCTAGTGTTTGTAGTCGATTACAAAATGGTGCCCTTCCCCGAGGTAAAGGTCTTGGCTCATTGCATCATATAGAGCACATTACATAGTTGAGGTTGGAAGAATCCAATGATAAGGGAGCTATTCTCAAGAGAAAGTTGGCATGTTCATTTGGTTGGCGTGCCACGGTGGTTGGAGGGATCATAGTCGGTGGGTGATGGTGGTCAGAGGGACTATTGTTGGCAGGAAAAAGAGGTCGGAGGGACCTTAGTCGATGGGTAACAGAGGTTGGAGGGATAGTAGTCAGCGGGCGATGGTGGCGGGATATGCCATAGTCGACCGACAATGGAGGTCGGAGGGACCGTAGTTGGCGGGTGATGGTGATCTGAGGGATCATAGTCGGTGGGCGATGGTGATCGGAGGGACCATAGTTTGTGGGCGACGTAGGTTATAGGGACCGTAGTCTGCGGGCAACAGAGGACGAAGGGACTGTAGTCTGCGGGCGATAGAGGTCAGAGGGACCATAGTCTACAGGCGACTTAAGTTGTAGAGCCGTAGTCTGCAGACAAAAGAGGACGTAGGGATCGTAGTCAGCGGGCGACGGTGGTCAGGGGGGTCATAGCCGGCAGGCAACAGTGATCATACCGATAGTAGTCAGCGGGCGAAGGTGGCCAGATAGACTGTAATTGGCCGGAGATGGATGTTGGAGGGACCTAGTTGACGAGCGACAGAGGTTGGAGGGACCGTAGTTGGCGGGCGACAGTGTTCTAAGGGATCGTAGTTAGCAGGCGATGGTGGTCAGGTCGACAGATGGCCAACAATGGTTGGCCGCGGGAGGAGGTCCAATGGCGATCGGTGGCTGGGTGGAAGTTCGGTGGCGGTCGACGGCTGGGTGTAAGTCTGGTGGCGGTTGGTGGTCGAGCGATGGTCCAACGATGGCCGGCTGGAAGTTTGATGGTTGTCGGTGGTCGGGCATTGCTCCGACAGCCGTTGACAAAGGTTTGTCTGCGGTGGTGTTGGAGCTCTTGAAGCTTCAGAGCCGAAGGTCCCCTCTCATGTAGAGTATGTGGAAGTGGCATATCCCGTAAATATAGAGATGATTTGGGGCATGTTTGGAGTGCTTAATCGGATAACCTGTATTGATTCCCCCTATCATAAAATATTTTTCAAATATTTAAGTGCCTTAATGATGTCGGAATTCAGCGATCGTGGACTTGTTGGATTTGTCTCGCCAAGCTGCTTGATCCGACTATATGCATGCAATATTTGCATATCCTTTGGTCATCCAATTTAGGCTCTGAACCTTCCAAATAAGCCTCGGGTCCCCGATTTGGACCCATTTGAGCTCGGATTGGACCGATTTTGATGTCATTGGGTTTGTCTCTTCGATACATTCAGTTTGACTATAAGTTTGTTGAAATTGGAGTTTAAATGGTCTTGAATTTAATTTTAAAAATTTCTGACTTGAATATGCCTCGAGATTCGTGCATGATAAAGGTGATTTTTGGTGACATATCAAGTTCATTCTTGAATTTTGTAAATTATATCTTATAACAGCTTAAGCTTTCATCGTCTACAGATTTTTTCTGTAAGCTTTCTACAAAATTATGAAATGAAGGCATGTTTCTTAGCCTCAGAGATTCATGTATGGCGTAACAGTGTAAGGAAGGAGTGGGGACAGGGGTGGAATCACAAAGAGTTCAGGGTGAGCAATTATTGCCCATCTTGAAAAAAATTTATAAAAAAAATACTTTAATTATTTTCCCCACCTTCAATAAATCTAGTTGTCCAAATTCTAAGAAAATTTTTTCTTTTCTATTTTATATATAAGATTATTTATTCCACAATCCTATTTTATTTAATCTAAGAAGAGAAGTTAGTTCCGCCTCTTAGCCTCTATAAGAGGCGTGAGAGGCGTTCTCTCGCCAATTATTGACTCAATAAGAGGCCTAACTATGTAATTGTATTAGGCCCTAATGATAAAAAATGGTTAATTTGTATAGTTAATGAGAAAATACTCCTTGCTGTTCTTCGACTTCTATAAGTGGTCCGTTGCGTTGCCTATTCACACATTATTCTACACTATAGAAAATAAAGATTTCTTTTAATGAAAAAATCAGCCATAAAAATAGTAAAATCTGCCACGCAAACATTTTAGCCCAAAAAGAAAAAAAAAATATAGCTCATTTTGATCTGTTGATTGATAAGTGTGGCTACGAACTCGAAATATAGAGTTTATCGAGTCTTATATATATGATGTATGTATGAATTTATCTTAATTAATTTAAAAGTCTAAAAAAAAATCTCCCCAGCAACATACACTAACCACTAAAAAAATTTTAGAATAAATAATTCCGGTCAAAGTTTTGGTAAATTTATTATTTAAAAAAAAAAGGCTTTTCCTTAAGGAGCGGGACGGCAACTGAAATAAGTGAAAGAAGCAAAAAAAATAAAAATAAAAATAAAAAGCATTTTAGATGCACCATAGAATGAGCAAAATGTCTGGACGCATTCAACCATTCCCTAAATTTGCTCCTAATGGCTGTCTGTTACTATATATAAATAAATAAACCTATAATATATATATATACCAAAATTCATCTTGATCAAAAACGAATTTTGAGGCATATTTATATTGACAACTTTCAAAATTAAATATAGGGCCATCTAAACTCTAATTTCAGCAAACTTATGGTAAAATTCAATGTCTCAGCGAGACGAACCTAAGGACACAAAAAATCGGTTAAATCTGAGCTCAAACGAGCTCAAATCAAAGGATTACAACATATTTGAAAGCTTGAAATCATTATTGAATGACAAAATAATATCCAAATATGTCATGCTTATAGTTGAATTGAATGGCTCGACGAGACGAATCTAACGGGCCCAAAATTGTTTCATTCTGACATCATTAAGACACATAAATGCTTGATAAACACTCTATAATCAAAGGAATCTATATGAGCTATCTGATGGAGCACTCTGAATTTACACTAAATCTTCTCCATAATTATGGGGCATGCCACTCTCAAAATTTATAAATAGATCTCCTCTTCCCACCTAAAAGGTGGTTTAGACTGTTGGAGACTTAGATCCTAAGCTAGAGACTCAAGAGCTTTGGGCTTGGACAATCACAAGGCTCAACCCCGGCACCACTTCCAGCGAAACCTCGCCACCAGGCTGCCTCAACCCGACCATCTTCGTCTAACATTTGTTTGATAGCCACCACCAAGTCTACATCCGACCTCCGTCACCCGACGACTATATTTCCTTTGACCACCATCACCCGTTGACTATGATTCCTCTGACTACCGTCACCTACCCACTATGGACCCTTCGACTTCTGTTGCCTGCTGACTATGATTTCTCCGACCACCATCGCGCCCTGACTACGGTCCTTCCGACTAACGTAGCCTACCAACTACTGACCAAACAACATACTAACTTTTGCTTGAGAATAACTCTCATATCACTAGATTATTCTAACTCCAACCATGTATTTGCTACAATGAGCCAATGCCTTCCCCCTAAGAAGAGTATTATTTGTAATCAACTAAAAATACTAGTAGAATAATTTTAACTGGGCTAAGCCCTGTTGTTTCTCCCTCTTAGGGGTTTTCACATAAAAATCTTGATGTCTCTTATGACACTTGCACCACTCTCTCTCATTTGTATGTGTTTTAGATCTTTATACAAAGCTAGGATGCTAAATATTCCATCTCTCTACTATCGTGAATATTTTAGGACGCAACAATTTAGCATTGTATATGGGAAATAAATCTTGACTAGAGGGGTAACCTATACCACAACCTCTGAATGTCATTCATGTCAATATCTTGGGCACTGTTAGAGAGAGGTAGTCCCTTTACCATGATCTATTATTAGGTCCAAAAGAACTCCTTCAATATTGAAGGCAACAAATATTATTTTCTCTCCTCAATAGCTGCATCAATTTTATGGAAAATATATTTGGACTGGGGGTCAACCTTGGCTACAACCTTAAATATGATTGTGGTCAAGCAAGCTCCTCAAATGTTTTTTACATCGAAGACAATATTGTTGGCAATAATCTTTCATAAAGCTTCCAACAAATATAAGGATGCTTCAAGTATATTTTAAGCTTTATACAATTCCTAGCTGGACTTCTACTCCTTAGGCAATTTCTTAATCTTGACCTCAAAAAAGGCAATAATGATCTAAAGACAGACTAATCTTCAACTTTGATTTGAGATACATGTGGTATTCACCCCCTCCCAAATAAGTCCCAGGGGGATTCGATTTGACCTCTTCTATACAAGTTAAAATCATCAAGAAGCGCTTTGATAAATAACCTCGGATAGGTCAAACATTCTTGGTGGATTCCCTCAACCTATTTCATACAAGTTAAAGCCATTAAGCGACGTTTTGACAAACAATCTTGGATAGGTCAAACCTCTTTAGTAATTTATCTCGACATTTTCTACACAGGTTAACAGCATTGAGCAATGCTCTGACTAACAATTGTTGACTTCATTATTCTAGGTCAATTTCCTCGGAATCCATCTTTAGCTCCTAGGTCTTCGTAACCTAGCCTAGACGTTGCCTACAAGATTTTCCTTAAGGGGATATCCATTGACATAGCACTGTCTCGGCCTTGTAATTCAACCCAAATCAAATTTAATTCCGAATGTAATAATCTAATCGAATGACGTTGAGTTGAAAGGGCTCGATTTGAGTTCAATTTAAACTCGGCAGGTTCGATAGACATTACGTAACCCGTCTCGGGCTAATTGGAGTTAATTGTATATCAAATCAAGCCATTTGAAGTCAATCAAAAATTAAATTCATCAAATTTGACATTAAACGAATATAATTTGATCAAATCGACATCAATCCAATCAAATTTATTCAATTTCAAAATGACTTGAATTAAATCAGCTCGTCTCGAAGTGTGTCGACACAAATCGGTGTGATACCGAGTTAAATCAACTCGACTCGAGTTTAATTTAACGCCGACAACCCCGATTAGCCTAAATTAATTGACTCGAACTATTTAAATTAATTGACCCTAATCTTTGACTTTTCTGACCTTCCTGTACTTTTCTTATTATTTCCTTTTATGCATATATAATATAATTAGAGATGAGAGTAAGTAGATATTTTTCTAAAGCCGGTAAGATTGAAGCACTACATGCATATTAAACATTAATTATACTAGTAAACTTAAGATAGTCTATCACTTAATATATGTTTTCCTGTTTAATTGGATTTGGGTGGTAATGGAAATAAGAAAAGTAAAGTAAATTTCCTTTACCTTAGCTCTTGTATTAAAAGTTTTGAGTTCATTAAACTGTGCCAGGGTCATCCGTAACTTCAATAGCAATTTTATTTTATTATTTGCATAAACCATGCATATTTAGTGTGAAAATCCTATATAACAATCATGTTTCTTAATGACCTAAAGCTCAAAATTGTTTAACATTGAAATTATTTAAAGTTAAAATTGATAACGACATGGATTCAAATATGTGATATGTGTTCATTACTATTAAAAATTTTTCATACATATGAATCAATTTGATTTTAAATTTTTATTAAACTATTCCAAATAGGTTTTCTTCATTAAATAAAAATATCATATTATAAATGATGTGATAGTAATATTTGTATTGCACTGACTCCTTAATTCATTGTTGTACACATATTTGCTTCATGTATCACCTATGACATTTGTGTACACATAAACTTAGAAACTCAAATTAAATGCACTCAATGCTACTACATTTTTCTTTCTATCATTTGTAAGGTACATGTGTAACCACTATTTACTTTCTTTGTTTGCATAAACTACGAGGAACGATACCGATCAAGTGAACAAAAGAAAATGGACTAAATGTGTCAGTTGCCTCTATCCAACCGGGTGGAGGTGCTACGGTCGGATATCACCAGACGTTGGCTTCGGTATGCTGTGAGTATTCTATAACTTAGATAAACCTTAAGGCTCAAAACCCTTCTTGTGTTTTACGAATTTCCAATCATAGGGCCCTGTAGAAACCCTAACTTTTGTTTTATTATACATTTTAAATTTGAATTTAATTGTAAATTACTTTCATTCTGTTATTTACATTTTATTCTGTCATCTAAATTTTATTTGATTACTTAGAAACCGAACCCAATCGATTGCATGTTTGACGACTGTGCTAGTGATTAGGAGTGCTAGAATTTGATTTTGATAAACCGTAATTTATTCTCCTATTAGACTAGTATGGTTTCAAAACATTTAGGGCCTATTTAAATTCTAACATAATATTTTCAACAAAATCCTAAATTGAAGTAAAGAGTTATATATAAATAATGAAATTAAAATGATCTCATAAATATTAAAATTAGAAAATAATAAATAAAAATCAAAAACAAAAGACATACACAAACTAAATAAATAAATTCAAGTAAAATTCATTTTTTTTATATAAACAAATGATAACATATAATCATCTCAACATAAGTATTAAACATGAATTTTAAAAAATCATAAATAAATAATAATGAATATAAATAGACGTTTAGATAAAATTGAAAAACTAATTAAAAATGGCAATAAATTAAACATGTAAATCTCAAATATAAATCAGAAATAGGTCAATTATTAAGCCAATAAATAAAAGAAAATATAATAAATCACTAATAATTCAAAAAATCATTAAGAATTCAATAAATCATTTAAAATTTATTGAATCATCAGAAATTTAATAAGTCATTTAAAATCTAATAAATTATTAAAAGATTCAATAAACCATTACATTAAATAATTCGATGATTAAAAATGGTTAATTAAAATACCCTTAATAACTAATTTTATTAATCAACCTTAACAATCAAAATCCAATTTAAAATAAATTCCCAAAAATATTAAAGATACTAAAACTTAAATTTGAACATAAAATTTTCTTGACTTTTCAACAAATTAAATCCAATCAATTAGAAAATTTTAACTAACTAAACCTAGGATATATCTAAACCACACAGCCTACTACACACTTAGATTTATTTGTTAAGACAACCGACTCTAGCTTTATGTTAGGCCGATGTTTACTTTCTTGCTACTGTATGACAGGCTTTCTCGTGATGTTCACTACATGCTGGTTGTAATGGTTGATGTGTTTGTTTATTTATTTATTCCTGCATTCTGAGAATTGATGTGATGGACGATAGATTACCCTTAGGTTAGGAACGATTTGGATGCTCACAAAATTTTTTGCAGGTGGCTATGCTCATGTATGGCTAAAATAAATGGAGGAAAATTAAAAATTTAAACTGACATAATTTTCTGCATGTATAAAATGCTAAGCCCCCTTTAAATTAAAAGAGTATTGCCAAGTGTGGCTGGTGAATTTAAATTTAAATGTAAATATATAACTGTTTGGGATGATTTTATTATAACTATTTAGGACAACCTTATAGATAGTCTAGATTTTCTTTTATATTTGAGATGTAATATAAATTTATTTGAAAGTGTTGTAACATGAAAGTGATTTGAAATTAGGATATCACATCGAATTTAGAATTCAAAGAGAGAATATCCTTTAGAGGAATGTTCTTTTCTATTTGGAAAGTCATGTTAGAATGATTTTAATATCTAAAAGAAAAAAAAATATCACTTCGGGGAAGAGTTTCTTTTCATTTGGATATCCAGACCTGACAATTCCAAGGAGCTCGCAAAAAAAAAGAAGACCAAGGAGAGAAGACGAAGAAGTGAAGAAAAGAAGAGATGTCTCATTTCAAAATCACTTGTGTCAGTCTTAGGATTAGAATCTGTGTTTGTTGTCAGTGGTATTTGGTCACTTTTAATTTCTACAGACCCTGAGTTGTAAATAAAGTGGCACTTGCCAGATAGACTTTGGACATTATATTTTGGATAATTTAATTTGATTGTTTACATTATTTATGTAGTAGAAATTACCTATTTTTCTAGGTTTCTTGCATGCCATGTCTTGTTTTAGCCTGGATACGATCGGAGTTTTGTGAGGGTACAAATAAAATCTTTTTTTCTTAAAACTTAAATAAAATTTTTAGGCTCACATAGAAACTTTAACGATCTAAGAAGTAAACTCGGGATCACCGAGAGTCAACATATATGCAAATTATTACTTTATTTTCCTTGTTAAGTACCTCCCCGCCTGCTAATTCAGGCAGACCACCTGGCTTATTAGGGTGTAGTTCTATCAAGGGGATGTTGTGCAATCTTTAAAAAAATATATATTTTCTAAGCCTGATTTTAAAACTGCTTCATAATTATTTTATGCATTTGAGTCAATTAGCAAGCATTGCATTAGATACGAATTAAAAGAGTCTAAGTTGAGAGGCTAATTAGGATTACCTTAGATGTCGACCCTCAATTCTTTAAAACTTAAATAATGTCCCTACCCATCTTTCATAAAGAGACTGGACACATGGTTTTAAAGTGCTTAGTTGGTTAGCTGACTCCCCAATCTAGGCTGGGGTAAGTCCAAATTTGTACTTCATTAGATAGGTTTGGGTCACTACTTTATAGTACCCAATTTAGATTTAGATTTTGAGATAAATTTCAAATCTTAAGTCCTCACCCTCCGAAAATATAATATCAAATTTCTAATAAAATATCAACTCAAATATAAATATTCTCTCTTAAAATATAAAGCCCAACATAAGATAGATTGAAATTGCCTCTGAGTTTCTCATAATGCGGTACCTCCTACTTTTTTCCTTTGACTTGCTAAGAACTATTCAACGTTGAGCTTTCACCTTGAAAAATTTATACTTCTTTTCTTATCTTTTACTTTGTAAGCAAAGGGTATGAAATTACTATTTTAATCGAGAGTTTTCTTAGGAGCACCCCTCCTAGGATGTAATTAATTATAAGAGCTTTCCCCTATAGGGATTTGAGAACTCTAGATTAAAATAAACCTTATTTTATTCCTATAAAATGAGAAAAAAATTTCTGAGAATGTAGATATTTTTTAGAAACTCATTTCTAATTTTAAATATGCTTGTAGATTATTATTATTATCTTTTTAGATAATATAACATTCTATTTGTTATATTCAATTTTAGAAATGATGAATTTTATAAAACTCATTCTTATTTTTAGATGTATTGAAGAATGTTATGTTCGTCTTTTAAGATGATATAATATTCTTCCTGTTACATCTAATTAAAAGAATAAATAGATTTTTAAAACCTTATTTTTATTTTTAAGCACACTATATTGAATTTCATATTCATTTTTTGAGATGATAAGTTATTCTTTGAATTATGTTTGATCATAGAAATATTATTTTCTAAAACCTTATTTTGATATTGAATCCATTGTAGAATATTGTGTTAGTCTTCCGAGATTGTACTTTATTCTCAATGCAGTATTCAATTACAAAATAGGAGAACATCGAATCTGCATGGTGGTGTTAAATTTTCTCCCATATAATAATTTCAGATAGGTCAAACATTCTTATTATATCTCTTACGACCTCTTCCATATAGGTTGTGGGCTCCGAAAATTCGGCCCCGGCCTCCGCCCGCTTTATTTTCTTCAGGGGAGTTTTAACGAAACTAAGTTCCAGGGTAAATTTTGGAAGGTAGATGAAATTATAGATAAAACACAACTCAGAGATTTCGCCCTCATTTTGTGAGGACTTTATGATATGAGTTCTGGTTTTCTATAGGCGCAAGCCCCTATAGTTAATTACCCCTCCCGATAACGAGAGAGAACTTTCGATTAAGGTTAGTCGTCAATCAGATAAGTATAGATACATGATATCTAGCATATAGTAGCAGCATGGGTTGAAGTATTGAAAATTGGAGAAATTTGATATTTAAATTGAAGATTTCACCATCTTGTACTTAAAGCGGATGGTGGGGGAATGGATGATAGATCCGATCAAGATCCCATGGTTCCGTCGTCCCGGGCCATCGTGGTCCATGGTCTACTTAGTCAGAGGAGGTAGTCGGCCCAACCTGACAGAAGGATCCTTGTCGGCAGCCATGGGTTGCTTCATACAAGGGTACCTTGTAGACCTGGGGTGGGTATTTGTCTAAGGGGACAAATTTGAATCCAACTTAGCTAACAGAGGGCTTTGTGCCCTATTGATCATATCCTATTGATTCATATCTCAAGGATTTGATGTCAATAAGGAACATATTGGCTCTGGCCATAACCGGTATCATGTGGTGCTATTTGGCGGCAAAATCACTCGGTTCAGAGGGCCCCGGGTCATAACTGTTTATCCTGCAGTGCCATTTGGCGGCAAAACTACCAGTTAGAGGACATGTACCACATCCTTACTAGTAGGAGATTATTTGATAATGGATCCTAGTGATATTTTCGATCAGGCATTGGCTCTATGTGAGCTGAAGTAGTTTTTGACTTGTCCACCTCGGTAAATTATTGCGAAGAGTGGAGGATTTTTCTTTAAGTGTTTGGTGGATACGTTTGAAGTTTGAACATTTTTGGATTCTTGGGATTTCAAATTTTAAATTTTATGGGTGTTTGGACATTTGGGAGGCATTTGAAAGTATTTATGAACCCCTCCGATTGAGATTAACGGTCAACACGGCCATCATCGGGGTGGAAAGGGGTCATTTGTATTTATGGGTTGAACCTTGTCGACTCTATCAGGCTGTCGATAGAGGATCAGGTTTCGTAGGATTTATACCTTTATAAATGAATTCTCTTGATTATGAGCCTTAAAGGCCTAATATGAACTATAAAATAAATATCCTGATAGATCTCGTGATCGTGTATTTATTTAATTATTCGAGCAGTATCGACTCCTATCTACCCGTATAGAAGGGTCAGGCTCGAACTGGAATTCACTTATTAACCCGCGTAGCATCCCTAGACATCATGTGTGTCCCTACAACATGCTCGTCGGGGCCCATACGGGTATGTAGGGAGCATTTTATAATTATTTGATAAACCTTGTCAACTCCTACTTACTTTCTTAGGAGGATCGGGTTCAAACTACATTCATTTATTGGCCCGCGCAGCATCCCTAGACGTCACGTGTGTACCAATAACACGCTCAGCAGGGCCTATGCGGGTGTATAGTTACACGTGAGTTATAGTGTACCTATGTGCATACATATTATGGTGCTCATGCGGGGGTACTTTTAGAATATTTGTAAAGGCCTTCTGTCTGCTTGCATGAATATTGTGGATTCGGTGGCGTTACGTCATACGATCTCCACTACTGCTACTTGTAGGCAGGTAGATGTATTCATTCATAGATTAAAATTGACTATAGGATACTGTATTTACTGAAGTCTCTCTACATCTACCCACAACTGGTACGTGGTACATATATCTATATTCGTAGAGAACACATATGCGTTGTAGATCTTTTGCTCTTGATTGTATGCAGATCAGTATGTTTATTTGTATCTTGATCTTTGTTGTCGGAGTGTTGCAAAGAAGTTGTTTCATCTGCTAAATGCCTTACGCATCTTTGCATTCTGATTAACTTAAAGATCTCCAAAATTCATTGGGACCTCAAATTCTTCTGCTTGGAGAGAGCTGGTGTATTCACTTTCAGTCAGGTGGTGTTGATTGTAGAAAGACGGCATTTGCCTCGAACTTTTTGAATACATATTCACTGACCATTGTTGATTGTAGCTTACAAGGTTGAATATGCTTGCTTGTATTTTGATCTTGATCGTAGGGATACCCTAGCGCTTGATGTATGCTTTTGTATACGCTGGTAGAGCATATTATCAACTGTATCAAGTCCTTATGTTCGTTGTATACTGATCTATCTCACTTGTAAGGTATCGGTACGATTACTTGCATGCTGACTTGTATTGATTGTGGGAAGGCTACACTTCAACTTACATTTGATATTTCATCTGTCACATGTCTCTTTGGTAGATTTCTTTGAAGATTTTATATTATTGCTTAAAGAATTCTTAAGTAAACTGTAGTGGAGATTTTATCCAATACACATCCTTGTAGCCAATGTAATTGTCTCTAGTAATCAATCGCATGAGTTTCCCTTCTCATTTATTGGGAAATTTGTATGATCATCTGCATCTGTATTGTTACATTCTCTTTGGTTTTCGTTGATCAATGCTTGAGTTGCATTCACTTGCTCACTACTCATCGTCATTTACCAGCACTTACACATGTCACATAACTGCTTGTGAGTGAGATGTAGAAGCTTTATTTGTTTTCTACTAATTGTTGATTGTTCATTCATATCCACTTGAATGATCAGGGTTCATTTAATGGGCTTTCTGGCTTGATGATTCTTTGAGATCCATATTCATTTGATAGCTCATCGGTTGAGTCGAAGCCTAATTTCATATGTTCCACCCAGGTTTTGAGTTCTTCAAGCCATCACCTACAATTTGCACTTATTTGTATGTCGGTGATAGTCAGAAGTTATTGCATTTGTGAAGAAATCCTTGTGTACACTTCGAGCTTCATCGTATACATTGAATCATGCTCACTGCATTCTCCATTTGCTCCTTGTTGATGATTGCTTGCTATCGAATGGCAATTGAGTTCTTGTTCATATGATTTCTACACCCACTCATTCTCGTTGGTCTTTAATACATGTAGAGAACCAACTTATTTATTTATAGGTTATGAAGACCTCTTGCCACGAGTTCTCTATTTGTATGTGGACCTCATTGACATTCGCCATTTCATCTATTCATTGATTTTGCTCATAATCTTTATTGAATTTTTTGTTCAAATAGGCCGGATAACCTAATGTCGTATATTTTCAATTTGGTGTGTATTTGTTAATACGGTTCAAATCTTGCATGATAATTCCCTTGTTATCATTCAAGATATTTCTTTATGTTCATTTGAGCTTTTATATGTCATTTTCAAGTTTGAGTTCTTTGTGATCGTCCCCAAGTTACAATTTTGAGTCATTGTTCTTTCAAGCTCAGATCAAGTCCAAGCCAAAGTCTTCTTCATTTGTTTGAGTTCAAGTCCCCTGTGAATGTTCAAATTGGTCCCCTGTTATGCTTTGCAAGTTCAAATCAAGTTTGACTTGAGTTTAAATGTTCAAGTTCAAGCCCAAATATTGTCCAAGTATGAGTTCAATTCAACATCATTTAATCAACTTTGATTTAGGTTGGATTTTATGTTCATTTGAGTTCTGTTCATGTGGTCTTTTTGAGTTCAAATCAGGTTCAAGTGTGGTCTTCTGTTCACCCGAAATTTCGGTAGCATCCTGGCGTCTCCCCTGTTTAGGGGAAACTACGTGAAACTAGGCCTTCCCACCACGCTTAAGAAAGTGTGTATGGTAGGTGTCATCGGACACCGTAGCCATATTTTCTTCAATCCCCCACCACGCTTAAGAAAGCGTGTATGGGTCTTCAAATGTACCTGAAAAAGAAGAGCAGTTATTTTCCCGCAGATACAGAGCCGCGTACGGATACTTAAGATTGTCCCCACCACGCTAAGAAAAGCATGTATAAGGCCTACTCGTCTCGCCGTGGTGTCGCACCGGGTTCCCATCCCATCACGCTTAGGAAAGTGTGTATGAGCGGTTTGCCAGCTTGACACGAATGCTGAGAATGGGATTTTTAGGTGATTACCCACCTCATTGTAGGCACCGCATCAGGTTCCCATCCCACCACGCACAATAAAGCGGATGGATAGGCAATTTTTCGATCCGCCGTAAACAATGAGAATGAGTTCTTGGAGTTTTGAGTTTGGAGAGATTATACCTTCGATGGCGATGACGGTGAAGAGCTCTTTTTTTGGAGAATTCCTCTCTTCATTTTTTTTGACTTTTTCTTTTCACTTTTTTTTGAATCTTTCTTTTTATTTTTTATTATTTTGCTTCTCACTTTTTTTTTTTTGAGATACTTCTTCTCTTCCTCCTCTTCCCTTCTCTCTTTTTTTTAACTTCTTTTATATATATACACAAACACACACACACATGCACACTAATAATACTAATAATTATAACTAAATATAACTAAATAATTAAGCAAAAAGAAATAAATACCTAATTACCTAAGAAGGCCGACTATAGGAGCTTGGGCAAGAGGTGGCTGGAGCTTGGGTTTGGTTGTGGGAGAAATTAGGTAGGGGAAACTCTCTCTCTCTCTCTCTCTGTGTGTGTGTGTGTGTATGTGTGTGTGTGTGTGTGTGTTTACTACTTGCGGCTTGGAGCTTGCAGCAAGAGGTGGAAGAAGGGATTTGGCCAGAGAAGTGGAGATCTCGGCTTCAAAGATTAGGAGAGGCTGGCAACTTCTTGGGGTCAGAACAGGAAAGGGGGACAGGATGGGGTCGGGAGCTCAACCTAAGTCAAAGCTAGAGTTGGCCGGCTGCGGGAGTTAGAGGAAGAATGAAGGTAGAGGTATTCAATAGGTCCCACTACTACAGGTAGGTTATTGAGCGGAAAAGGTCTCGGGGTTAAGGGCTACAAGTCTGAGAGGGAAGTCGATCGGGAAGGGCTCGTGGGTTTCGTCTCTGGCTGCTTGGGAGAGGCGAATGTAGTAGGGGATCAAGAGGTCTTGTGGAAGCTGAGTTGTGAGAGAGTCATAAGGCTTGCGGGAACTGTCGTGCGAGAAGACGAGTTGGCTTTTAATGACCTCTAAGAGCAACAATTGAGGTCGGTTCTGAGCATAAATCATGGGATGCGACTCAAATGGCGCCGAATTATAGAGCATGGGTACTGTAGCAATGGCATGGATGCGACTTGAGTAAGATTTTGGTATGGACATTACAGAGGTATGTATTTTTTATTCCCTTTTTTTGTCATCTACAACAGAGGTCAACAAATGCCCCCCAACAAATGTGGTTCGCATCTAGAGCGAATCATGTTTGTTATATGATGATTGACTTTATGGATCTCCAGATATTTATTCTAGATGTCATATAAAGGTCTTCATTTAGTGGATCTCCAAAAGTTTACTTGGATGTCACACTAAAATTTTCATTCTACAGCTCTCCAAGAGTCCATTTTTGTGCCTTCATGGATCTTTAAATGCCTTTGTAATCAGTAAGTAGATTGACATGATGATTTTAGTTAAGTAGAGATCCAAAAAATACTGATAGAGTACTTTATACCCAGATCCCTAAAGTAGCACTTTGTAGGTCGATGATAGTAGATATCACTGTTTCCTTGTGCTCTTCTTTTGCCATCACTGTCATTTTAGTTCTCAGCATTTTTGTAACTGCTCAACATCTATCACTACTGCAGTCATATATGGATGTGATATTCCTGTTGTATAATTGTTGGAGTTGTTCAGAATTTGTCTTTATAGTTCATCAATTGATGGGACTTTACTGTCCCTTAACAAATGTACCCAATAGCAGGACTCTGTATCCTCCCAACTGCAGAGTCACGCGGCCACCCTAATGTTGTCGAATGCAACTGGCGATGACTCAGTAATCTCGACTGCCCTATAGGCTTAAGAGCATCAGCTGCAGGCTGTAGAATCTCACACATAACCCAACTGATCTGATCAATTGTACTGTCCATAGGGTTGTACTCCCCACACTGCAATCTAATGCTGGTGACCCACTCAGCAGGATTATCAAATGCTATGGAGTCTGGTGGGAGAACTGAAAGCAGGGGGGAACGTGAGAAGAAACTACAAAAAATGTCGCGGCCCCGCAACATATCCCTGTGCTGCTCAAGTCTATCGCGAATGTCAGCATCACCTTGAGGATCATGTCTATCATTGGCCTCCCAAATGGCGGCCTCACTAGGCTCATCAGGGGTCACATCATCAGATCGCCGCCAACGAAACATTTCCTGCATAAAAAAGAGAGCAAAAAAGTGTCAGAAACCAGTGACAAAAAAAGGTTAGATGCATGAAAGAAAATTATAAGCGACAGCCAACAACAACACAACAAACGTGGTGTGCTCTAGGCGCACTCCATATTTATTGGGGGGCATTTGTTGACCTCTATATCAAATTATGTACAAAAAAGAGCAAAATCGGCGATAAAAATAATGCACAACGTTAGCCAAATGACATCCAAGTGTAAGAAAGACTTCGCCGTTGCATCTGAGTCATTGTCAATACTCAAAATTGACTATAAATCTGTTCAAAGAGAATTGCGAGCGCAAATTGACATAAATCCAGCACAAATTTTGAGGAAATAGCACAAATATCGATGTAGGAATTCATATTTTAACTATGCCATTTTATTAATAATAATAAGTATTGTTATTATCTAAGTGTAATGATAATATTTATTATTCATAATAAGTATTATTATTATTTAAATATAATAATAATATTTATTATTAATAATAAGTATTATTATTATCTAAGTATAATTATAACATTTATTATTATTATCTAAGTATAAAATAGTATTTATTATTATTATTATTATTATTATTATTATTATTATTATTATTATTATTATTATTGTTTTTATAAAGAAAATCAAATCAAATCAACATCAACTAAATTTATTACCTTGCTGCCGCAGGACGTCCGGCCACGAACCCCGGCGAGTTCCTTACGCTGCCCGTTGGTCCTTCTCCACACCCTCAGCACGACGTCGTTTTAATTGTCTAATGTACCTCGTCGTCGATTAAAAGGAAAATGAGGTCTTCGAGTGTTGATCTCTCCCACTCACGCCAGCTTCGCTACCTCCTTATTTTCTTTACTTCACTGCTTTGTCGGTCACCATCTTCCACACTAAGCTGTCTAAAGTCAGGCCTCCGCTCATCGAGCTATCCCGAGCGGATCTTACGATCGTTAGGTGGATAGAAATCACGACGAGTAGATCCGAGGCTACAACATTTCGACAATCAAAACCCTACACCTGATTCGGCAAGGCTTATCTTCCCTCCTGTCTTCCACATTTGCTTTTTCCACTGCCGTTTGCATAAAGCCTCGCACGGACGAACCTCTGTAGTCGCATGAGCTCAAGAAGATATTTCGAGCTACTCCAATCCGCAAGCCCACGCTTTCCTGTACCGAACTCCCGATCTCAGCAGGCAAATAGTGCCCCTATCACTACTGTGCCGCCTATTTGCATCGGAGCAGAAGGTAAAGCAGAAAAGCAGCAAAAGCAAAAGTCTTTTCTTTTTTGTCATTATTTGTGGATATTTGCTGATTGATTAAAATCTGCTTTGAATATCAAGGTTTTGAAAATCAGACCGGGCAACGAACCGGAAGAAGAAGAGGTTCACGGTTCGACTGGTCGAACCGGGGTCGAATCGGATGACGTAATAAATAACAAAATTATTAAAAACTATAAAATAACGAGAAATTTTCCTACAATAACTTTATTCTACATTCCATTATTATATCAAACTAATCAAAGAACTTTACTATTGCATCAATTCAGTTTATAAAGCATAAAAAATAACATAAAATAAATATATCATCAAGTAAGTCCATAAAATATAAGATTGTGACACTTGTGACTTGACAGCACACTAACTGATAAGAAAAAGAAAAATACATTCATAAATCATAATACATATATGGAGTAACTAATATTTCTCTTTCTTAGTTCAATAGCTTTAATAATTTCACAAAAGGAAAATCATATATCTCCTAATTTGCATTGTGAAAGCTATCCTCATAATTTAAGTTTTCATGTCCCGCTTCACCAAAATCTGCAGCCACAAATGCACCTAAATCATTGAAGCCAATTATGTCATCTCCATCTCCTTCATTCTCTAGTTCACCTTCACAAATAAATTAAAAATGTTAAATTAGATTTTATATTTTATTTTATTTAAATGATATGTTCATATTTCTCTAACTTACCAGGTGTAGGCTGAGTGGATGCAATGTTTGCTTCTTCAACAACAGGTATTGCAGTATATCTCAGTTTCCAACTCCTCTAAGACAAGATCTGCAGATGATTCCTCATCAAGCACCCAAAAATCTACCATTTCAACATAAGTGTAGTCCAAAGGGTCATAGCTTCTTTTTTTAAGTTGAAACCTAAAGAATGAAAGAATAAATTTAATAACATTTATAGATACATATAAATATATAACATGATATATTGACACATAATATATTATAAGATTATACCTATTTTTTAAATTTAGATTATATCTAACATATACTAGGTCGTTCAATCGTTGATGCTCCAAATGAATGCGTCTTTTTGAGTGAATTTGTTCAAAAACACTCCAATTTCTTTCACAACCTAATGATGATGATGTTTGGCTTAGAATTCTTATAGCTATTTTCTGCAAGTTGGGAGCACTTGATCCAAACATCTTCCACCACTCATCTACATAATGTAATATTAGAGAACTTAGTAAGTATGCATATATGATATATGTTAATAAAAGGTATAAGTATTGACATTAAAAAGATAATTACCGGGTTGCATTTCCTTCGCCATTATTAGAGCAATTGTTTTTCCAAAACTTTCTAAGCAATCACGAAATAATCTGACCTCATTCATTGCAAGTGTGGGCTTGGGACAAATGTCTTTATTTCCAAGTAGTTCAACAAGGCCTTGCATAACTTCTGGCTTGTGACGGTAATTCTCCTTGTCGTATTGAAATTGAGGATTCAGAAAGTATGCTGTTGCATGAATGCCCTGCCTCAATTGAGTATCCCATCTTCATTTAATTATACTAGTGAATGGCTTATATAATCTTTTAATATTTCTAAACATAGCTTTGATTGCCTTTCGTGCCCTATACATTCCGTCATATAAATATCCAAGTGATGGTTTCTCATCTGAGTCAACAATGCGTAACAACCTGATTAAAGGACCTGCTATCTTTGAAATTGTTAGACAATCATTCCAAAACTTCAAATCTAAGATTATTGCAGCTGCTTCTCTTCCCTTACATGTTTTCGATATCTTTGAATCTGCAAAAAACTTGCTAGTTATCAATGCTTGAAGGTCATGTTTATGCTCACAAACACTCTTCAACATTATGAACGTTGTTACAAATCGTGTGGCTCCTGGATGTACAATTTCCTTCCAACCCTGCCTCTTTCTAAGCCATGCAAGTATATAAATATGATTGTAAGCAAAAATTGTCACCTTGGATGCTTTCCTTGCCAAGTCCTCTATGAGAGGCATGCTGCCCAAATCTTTTAAAATCAAATTCAAATAATGTGCTGCACAAGGTGACCAGTAGATATTGTTGAATCTTTCATGTAGGAATTCCCCTGCTTTTTTGTAATTAGCAGCATTATCAGTAACAAGCTGAACAATATTTTCTGACCCCACCCATTCCACCACAGCCTAAAGTCTCCAACCTTTAAAAAGCAGACATGATAGGTTTAAAATATTGTAGTAAGAACTAGAGAATAACTCCATCCATGCATCATTCACTAGGACTCTTTAAGCTTATACGAAATTTAAAATTTTAAGAACTTCAAAGATAATAATACTTTTAGCACACTGCACATTTTTATATCACCCAAAACTCAAAAAGACAATATTCCAAAAAACGAAAGAAGTTGATGTT
This sequence comes from Dendrobium chrysotoxum, assembly GCA_019925795.1. Taxonomy (NCBI): domain Eukaryota; kingdom Viridiplantae; phylum Streptophyta; class Magnoliopsida; order Asparagales; family Orchidaceae; genus Dendrobium; species Dendrobium chrysotoxum. The sequence goes on along the minus strand of CM034309.1, from coordinate 1,728,088 downwards.
GTAGAATAAGAAAATAAGAGAGAGTACATAATAGTTAATATTCCATGGTTTCCATGCTTGGACAATGGCTGACCCTTAATCATCATCATCGCCAACAAAGATTCTTTTATTCATAAACAAAAAAGCAGCAAAATGCTCCTATATGTTATGAATGTCTCTATTCTTGCTATGTGTCACATAATTAAGCCCTCCTAATTGTTTTTCATGGTGAAGATAAGCAACTTAAAGAATTTTCATCTTTAGCTCACTCATCAAGAATTTTCATCTTTTAAGTTCCCAATACCAAATTTTATTTAGTTGAAATCCACTTTAAATCTCAGTCTTTCAAACAAGTGGATGAATAGTATAAGGAAAAGATCTTTTGTTCTTCTAAAACTAAGAAGATAAGTTAGTTTGCAAACAACACCCACAACCACATTTTCTAAACAAAATGAGCATTGATCATTATTGCTTAGTAAGACACTAAAACAAAAGAAGCTGGTGCAACATTCCAAAAGTTGTGTTGCTTACATAGAACAAGAATAAGAAGGGCTTAGAGAAAGATGAGTGTTTGCAGCTCTGTACTTAATCCAAACTAGCATTGCTAACCAAACATTTAGATTAAAGGGCTTGGATGAACAGAATTATAAAAAAATTAATCGGATCAATTCCGAACTTAATTCAAAGTCTTCCACCCAGTATTTTTTATCTTCAAGCTCTCGAGCTTAGGAGGCAAAGAGGGCAACTCTTTCAACTCCGGGCAGTCAAATAGCTCCAGTTGAATTAAGCAAGGAAACAAAAATCCATCTTCAGCAGCAACTCCGGGCACGGTATTTATCATTCCCATTAAATTTACTTTCAAGCCATATAAAATTAAGATCCATTGTAACAGTAATAGCTTTTAACTTAAAACTTAAAAGCTTTCATGAGCAACAAAAATCATCGGTGAAGTTCCGAATTCTAGCTTGGATGAAGGGCGTTATAAAAAAATTAAGATCCATTGCAACAGAAATAGTTAAAACTTAAAAGTTAAAAGTTAAAACTTAAAAGCTTTCATGATCTCCACTAGTAACAAAAATCATCGGTAGAAAACATTGCAGAGGGCGGCCAACTACTGAATGCAAGGAGAAGTGCGTGAATAACTCACAGTCGGTCGGAGAAGAGGACTTGAGCAGTTGAGCACGAGAGGGAAGCTTCGGTTCCAGCCTTCCAGGTCGTCTTCGCTGTATGTCGCGAAAGGGGAGCGGGAGCAGACGGAGAAGATGACTTGTGAATAAGTGAATAGTAGGGTTTTTTTTTTGTTTTCGTATCTCATATTCTCATCAGCTACCGTAGGATTAAAATCCAACGGCTTAGAAAACGAAACGCACGAACTGTCCGGTTAGCTGAAACCGGAGCCGGTTTTCCGATTCGACGGTCGAACCGACGGTTCGAACAGTCCGGAGCCGGTTCGACGCAAAACCGATTATTCAGAGAACCGTAACCGGCCGGCCGACTGGTTCGCGGTTCAACCGGTTGAACCGGCCGGTCCGGTCTGATTTTCAAAACCTTGTTGAATATTTCTTTTAGTTAATTACTCCAATTTACAATTAGTTATAAAGTAAGTAGAGATTAATTATAGATTGAGTATAACTAACTGTAATGGATTTATAGTTAACTATAAATTGAGCGTAATTAATTCTAATTTAAGTATGATTGATTTATAACTAATTATAAATTATGAATAGTTAATTATAAATTAGATATAATTAATCATAATTAATTAGTAATTAGTTGTTAATTAAATGCATTTAATTTATAAGTTAATTATAATTAAATATAATTAATCTTATAAATTAATTAGTCGTAGCTAATTTGTAAGTTAATTATAATTAAATATAATTAATTTTACAAATTAATTAAATTTGATTAATTTGTAAGTTAATTATAATTAATTATACAAATTAATTAAATACAATTAGTTTGTATTGTAATCATAATTAAATATAATTAATTTTATAAGTTAACTAAATGTAATTAATTTGTAAATTAATTAAGTATAATTAATTCTATAAATTAGTTAACAAATGTAACTGATTTGTAAAATTAATTAAATATAATTACTTTATAAATTAGTTATAATCAAATGTAATTAATTTGTAAATTAATTAAATATAATTAATTTCATAAATTAGTTGTAATTAAGTATAACGAATTTCTAAACTTAATTAAATATAATTAATTTATAAATTAGTTATAATCAAATGTAATTAATTTGTAAATTAATTAAATATAATTAATTTCATAAATTAGTTGTAATTAAGTATAACTGATTTGTAAAATTAATTAAATTAATTTATAAATTAGTTAAATCAAATGTAATTATTTTGTAAATTAGTTAAATATAATTAATTTTATAAATTAGTTAGCAAATGTAACTGATTTGTAAAATTAATTAAATATAATTAATTTATAAATTAATTATAATCAAATGTAATTAATTTGTAAATTAATTAAATATAATTAATTTCATAAATTAGTTGTAATTAAGTATAACTGATTTGTAAAATTAATTAAATTAATTTATAAATTTGTTAAATCAAATGTAATTAATTTGTAAATTAGCTAAATATAATTAATTTTATAAATTAGTTAGCAAATGTAACTGATTTGTAAAATTATTTAAATATAATTTATTTATAAATTAATTATAATCAAATGTAATTAATTTTTAAATTAATTAAATATAATTAATTTCATAAATTAGTTGTAATTAAGTATAACTGATTTGTAAAATTAATTAAATTATTTTATAAATTAGTTAAATCAAATGTAATTAATTTGTAAATTAATTAAATATAATTAATTTTATAAATTAGTTAGCAAATGTAACTGATTTGTAAAATTAATTAAATATAATTAATTTATAAATTAATTATAATCAAGTGTAATTGATGTGTGAGTTAATTAAATATGATTAATTTATAATTATGAATTGACTATAATTAATTATATATTAAATATAATTAATTATAGATAATTTTTAATTAATTATAAATTAAGCATCATGTCCTCGATGCGCTTGATGCACTGGTGGACCCCCTATACGCACTTTTGTAGCATGGTGGGGGGGAATCTAGTGCCACAAGTGCGACGAGACAGGTAAGCCCTATACACGCTCTTGTAGCGTGGTAGGGATAGTCCTCGACCTCGACATCAGCACTGTCGACCCCGCGCAGGTATGATCTCTGAACTCAGATCCCCGTTCTTGGTGTTTGCGGCGGACCGGAGAACCACCTTTACGCACTCTTATAGCACGGTAGGAGAAAACCCGGTGCGGCGCCTACAACGAGGCGGGGAATCACCCAAAATCCCATTTTCGGTGTTTGCGGCGGACCGGAAAACCACCTATACGCGCTCTTGTAGCACGGTAGGAGGGAGCCCAGTGCGAGGCATACGACGAGGTGGGTAAGCCCTATATACGCTCTTGTAGGGTGGTGGGGAAAGCCACTAGTGCTCTCGTATGGTTACTATTGAAGGCCCTATACACGCTCTTGTAGCGTGGTGGGATGAAAGATGTACGGCAGTGATGTCTACGGACACCTACCATACACGCTCTTGTAGCGTGGTGGGCAGGCCCAGCTCCTTACATTTCCCCCAAACGGGCGATATGCCGGGATGCTGCCGAAATTTACATTGAAGTACACAAGACCTGGACAATAAAGAATATCTAACTTGAGCAACAATACAGAGGACCGACACTCGAACGAAAATGCATAGAACTCGAACAATCAGGGAACTGAATCCGAACTGAACAAACAATGGACTTGAACTGAACTACAGGGAATAGAACCTTAAATACTAAAATGCACGATAACAATCAAAATGCAAAAGATAAGTGATAAATTTGATTATTTAAACAAACACCAAGTTAATAGCAGGGGACTCGTGGTGACTTTCAAATGTGATTGACTTAAACATCAGTCAACTGCAAAAGTACAAGTACTACTCACCTGCAACAATCAAAGATCGATCATGCAAGCAACAGTGCCTGTAGATTAAGATGGCGACACTGGCAGTTGATAGTGGAGGATCAGTCACAGCAAATAAGTATAATCAATACCACCTGAGAGTGGTGAAAGGTGGATATGATACAATGACCCTTCTACAAACACTTCTAGGAGATCGTATTGGATGTGACTGGCTCCCCCTGTAAATAAATAATATCCATTTGTGGATAACAACAGTGGGTACAATTGTGATCATGGAAGACCCCTATGGACACAAATGTATACAAGGGCACATGGTAAGTACGAATACCAGTTGACCTCTCGGATAGAATCCTCCCGCAAAAGGGACATCTCCTGCAAGAATGGAAGAGATGTTTGAGCAAATTCGAACTAAACTTCCTGGTGTTTCAAAGTTTCTTCTTTGCCTTTTGTCTGAGAGAAAACATCTCCAACATTGACAGGCCTTGAAAATACAAGTGATCTTCAAAGTTTGGCATTGCAACACGATATACCATGTACACTGATAGTGCTACGGTACCACCTCTGCCGATGAACTTCAACCAAAAAAATACAATTATCTACTCGGATAAAATCCTCCCATGAGAAGGACACCTCCCGCAAGAATGGAGGAGATGTTTGAGCAAATTCGAACTAAACTTCTGGATGTTCCAAAGTTCCTTCAAGAGATGCAAATTCATTCAATACCTCCACGATGATTAGATTATTGAATGCAATCATCTAAGACTGGAATGATTGATTCTTTATTTAAGCCAACATATATAATGTCAGAATGAAAGGGCTGCTTATTGGTTTGTATGCGAGCCATAAATTTGACCTCCCGGTGAATGGGAAAAGGGAGTCTGCATCAGAACAATGAGGTATCTCATGGCAATCAGGTGACAACACTACAATTCACCTGTAAGCAAAAGCAGGAAATCAGTAGTAAGAGATCACGGGTTATTAAAACGCGACGCCACGCCACCAGATCTGTAACCTTTGTACAAGCAGACAAAAGGCACCAACAAAGCTCGGAATAAGGCTCCGTGGATTTAGCAATAATAATCACCTAACCAGCCGGACACCCCTTCATACTGCATCCAAACATTATAAAATATCTCTTACACGTGCATTATAATAAGCATGATGGGTTATGAGTGTGTATCATCCTACATTAACATATAAGCACATCGTATGTGTATGTCTAAGAGCTTATATACGTGTGTTTCAAGGGTATTCTCACATGCATTTGCATAAGCAAAGGGTTTCACTTTGGTATGTCATTTGACATTGATATTGCATTTCAAATCCTCCTCCTACATAAGCAGAGAGTTTCACTCTAGTATGTCATTTGACATTGATATTGCATTTCAAATCCTCCTCCTACATAAGCAGAGGGTTTCACTGACATTGATATTGCTTTTCAAATCCTTCTCGTACATAAGCAGAGGGTTTCACTCTAGTATGTCATTTGACATGGCTACTGCATTTCAAATCATCCTCCTGTATAAGGAGAGGGTTTCACTCTAGTGTGTCATTCAACACTACAATTATATTTCAAAAATTATGCATGCATACGAATGTATCATGTGAAATGCATCTAATGGCATATACCTATGTAGGCTTTGGTGAGCGTGTTGTGAGTACACACTGACACCAGAGAATACGACGTAGGTTGGGAAATAAATTTGAACACGAGCCTGATCCTTCTATACGGGTAGATAGGAGTTGACACGGCTCGCACCATAAAATAAATATACGATCGTGAGATCGATCGGAATATTTATTTTATACATTCATATTAGGCCATCAAGGCCTAAAGAGAATTCACTAATAAATGCATAACGCCTACGAGGGACCCGATCCTCTGTCGACCAGTAGACAGAGTCGACAAGGTCCAATTAATGAAATCTTAAACGACTCTATACACCCTGATGATGGCCGTGTTGAATGCTAATCTCAACCGGAGGGGTTATTTCTAGATATTTTGTATGCTTCTCAAGTGCCTTCAAACGCTCATAAAATTCAAAACTCTAAAAATTTCAAAGTCAAAGATATTTAAAATTAAAATTGAATCATCAAATATTTAAAGCAAATGCACATCCATCCCTCCGCAAAAGTTTATCGAGGTAGATAAATCTGGAAATCATCTCAGCTCACAAAGGGCTAATGCCTAGTCATGAATATCACTAGAATCCATTCTCAATCTATCTTTTGCCAGTAAGGACGTGGCACATGTCCTCTAACTGGTCGTTTCGCTATCAAATGGCACCACACTTACAGTTTTGTTGCCAAATGGCATCGCAGGTAAACAGTTATGACCGGGATCCTCTGAACCAGGTGGTTCGCCGTCAAATGACACCATTAAATTACGGTCATGGTCAGCGCTCGCATGCTCCCTAATGGCGTCAAATTATTGAGCAATGAATCAATAGGATATGATCGATAGGGCATAAGCTCTCTGTTAACTAAGGTGGATTCAAATTTGTCCTCTTAGACAAACCTCCAACCCAGGTCTACAAGGTATCCTTGGACGACGCAAACCATGGCTGTTGACAAGGATCCTTCTGTCAGGTTGGGTCGACTACCTCCTCTGACAAAGTAAACCAGGGACCATGATGACCCGAGACGACGGAACCATGGGATCTTGATCGGGTCTATCATCCATTCCCCCACCATCCGCTTTAAGTGCAAGATTGTGAAAGTTCTATTTTAAATATCAAAATTTCCAATATCCAACCATTGCTGCTACTATATGCCAGATGCACGTATCTCTACGTATCTGATTGATGACTAGCCTTAATCGAAAGTTCTCTCTCGTAACCGGGAGGGGTAATTAACTATAGGGGCATGCGCCTATAGGAAACCAGAACTCAGATCATAAAGTCCTCACAAAATGAGGGCGAAATCTCTGGGTAGTGTCTTATTTACAAATCTCATCTGTCTTCTAAAATTTACCTCGAAACTTAAATCCGTTAAAACTCCCCCTCAGAAAAGCAAAGCGGGCAGAGGCCGGGGCCGAATTTTCAGAGCCCACATTAGAAGAATGATATTTTTTGCCTTGAGACAATTATAAGTACTTGGTTACTGAAATGAGAATAGATTGATGTCATTTGAAAGAACATCTGAGTGTTGAACTCAAGAGAAAAAAAGGCTTAATGGCCAAATTCTTAATTGGAATCTTAATTGGTTTATAGACCTCTTATCAAAGAGTAGTTTGAACTTTTCTTGCATTTATTCTCTCATAAATTGCTATAATATCATCCTATTATCATTCCCCTGCACTTGTACAACAATTCCCCACAATTTTCTAACCCAACTACAGTAAAACCCTGCTTGAACCTCTCGAGCAACTGTAGAAGTCAAGACCTAATACTGGCATACCAATTTAGTCTTTTTAAAGTGTTTGAATGTCCCATCTGGATGCAACTCTCAGCAAATAAGCCCATGATAACAGAACTTTAACAACGGAGGATGAATTCAAAAAAAATGGTCAGATTTAATTTTCACTCCGAAGACATTTAGCACTGATGGTGAGGGAACACCTCCAAACATTCCCCAAGATCAAAAGAGCCTGTTGGGCAAATCGACACGCTTATTTAGTGATAACTCATCAACAGACTAATTTCTGAAGCAAGACAAAGGATTGAAAAAACCATATTCTAACAGGAAGCCAAAAAATCCAAAATAATCCCTAAAATATCCATATGTATATGTTGCTAACATAGTTCAAAGTAACACATTTCTCAATTTTAATCCATCCACTGTCCAAAATTAATCTCAAATAACCTGTCAGATAAAATTTAACTGAAATTGAGATTCAAAATTAATCTTAATATAGTCTCTCAACTATTAAAAACTAATTCAAATTTAATTCCTGAAGGATCATTTGACATCAATTTGTTGGCAATGGAATAAGTTACACAAATGTGATACTTTTGGATTAAATTAGTCACATATGAATAATCAAAACATATGAATAATCAAAGAACAATTTTGCTAATACAATATAACAAAAATAAGCAGGTATTTCCCCCCCAAAAAGATTCAGCATAATCCTATGAAGGTAAAATTTACTGTAATGCTATCTACTATGCTTGACTTTTAACAGGACACAATGGAGAAAAATGATTCATATAGCCGACCCCACGTAGTAGGACAAAGGCCTGATGTTGTTGTATAAATTAGATAAATCAACAAATGCAATGTGAAATATTCTTAAAAGAATATAAATAATGTGACATAAATTTATTTATAAGTATGAATTCTAAATATTGAATTCAAAAATATTAACAATCATAAAAGAAAAAGTCTTATAAATAAATAAAAAGGATTCATGTAGCCGGCCCCACGTAGTGGGACAAAGGCTTGATGATATTGTTGTTGCTGTTGCTGCTATCTACTATGTTTGGAAATCAAGGAACAACTGTAAACATGGGAAATCTGTGTGGTTTGCGAATGTTATTGCAGCTTATGTGCTATCAGATATTCCGAAAACTCATTTTTATCCAATTAAGGATAACTGGGATGCTAATCATTTTGATTGACTGGTTAATAGCTTTTGGCATCCCCGCCTCTAAATTGGATAAAGATTAATATAGATGCTTCTCCTGGTATCTCACATTTTGCAGCTATAGGGGGTGTAATAAGAGATCATAAAGGTAAATTCTTGCTGGCATTTGGAAGACAGCTTCAACATTGGGACATTTTGTAACTTGAAATGATGGCAATCCTTGCCATTAAAGACATCATTCAGCCATGGATGTTGGAGAAGGCAGGAGTATGGTTGAAGGAGATATTGTTAAAGTAATTCAACTTTTTCAGAATTCTATGGACAGCAGCAAATGGAAATCTAAAAGCTCTATGGACAAAGAATGTTCTTTTCTTTCCGATTTCAAGAATATTATTTTTCAATATGTTCCTATATGTTATAATAAAATAACTGATTTTTGTGCTTCTTTTGCTAGACTAGGGAATTTTTTATGGTTCGATTTGTTAGACAATAATTTCCCTTCAACTCTTTTTTCGATGTTGAAGGATGAGTGTGATAGGTTATCTATCACTTAGTCCTGTATCTTTTTTTTTCTTCAAAAAAAACTTTATGCAGTTTCATCCAAAAAAAAAAAAAAATTTCAGCAGAATTACTTGTATCATATATTACATATTGTTCCAAGAGTGAAAAATTGGTTGTTGCAGAATATATGAGGATATCGCCAACAACAATAGTTTCACTAAAGTTCACCTAACTATCTCTGCTGGTAAAGACAGGCTACCAATACAAGATTTCAGTTTACAAATTCTTGGTTGATAGCTATCGACAATAACATGCTTACTTCCGTCCAAAGCAGCAGAAATAGGCAGCTAGAGACAAGAGCTCAATTATTTGATATGTAAGACAATCGTAGTTTACTCCCAAGAAAAAATAGGGAAAATTTAGGGGTAAACAAATAAGCTAATATAACAGTTCCTGGAAAACTGGATCTACACTGCATCCCCAATCTCTGTGGTACATCTCTAAGAGCTTCTCAGCAGGTGTTACTCCTGGGCCGAACGAATGTCAAGCATTAGTCATCCAAAACTTCCAACTAGCAACAATTTGATTAATTCCAGAAAAAAAATATGAAAAAGTGATAAACCAATTATGTCAAGTTCATAATGCAATATTATGCAACTAGATTTGTAATCTGCCCTATATATATATATCCTCCAAAAAATTAAATTAATGTATCTGCTATTGAGAAAATTTTCTGGCCCATCACTTATTAGGTGCCGTTATAAATATTTATAAGCTTCTATTATTATATAATATAAAAAGCTAGAATTTGTTGAGAACAATTTGGCATTTCCGAATGTACCCTTTGATGATACTTATATCAAATTTATACCAAGATATAAAGCATTTGTCACAGGCATGTCAAATTAATATAGCTTTTGTGATTTTTTTTAGCCACCAAATGAAGAGTGCTTTGATCAATGGCATGAGGGATACGTAAATGTTGTATATATATATTTTTTATTTCCAAGCTTTTGTTTGGGATAAAGACACGTAGACAAACTAATTGCATGGGAAACAATAGAATTGATTGACGTGACACACATGTGATTAGCATAGCTAATCTTTCTTCCTTTTTAGTGTTTCTTATCATATTAGGAGATGTCAGAAATTCAAATAAGCTTTGTCCTTTCAGAATTTACACTTTGACTTAAATAATTAATCCTAAATTATTGATTATTTCTCACACGACTAAGTATAATATAACCTGTATCATTTTTTTTAGATTACCAAGTGATAATTTTCTTTGAAGTAACAAGCGGCCACAAATAATATCTTTGCTGGTATAAATAACTTAATGAAAAAAGAAAAGTGCCTTCACTGTCGACAAAAAATTAGCAAATATGATTTTTATTCCTTCTTAGTGTTTCTTATATTAAGAGTGAGAAACACAATAAGATTTGGTCTTTAAAAATATAACCTTTAACATCACCATTACAAAATTAATCCAAAAACTTTATTATCTCTCGCACGACCAAGTTTGGGAAAGCCTTAATTTTTTAAACCAACTTATAATTTCTTATCAGGTGATATGTGGCCAATCATCTTATCTCTACTTAAATAAATAAAGCAAAGAAAGAAGGAATTTACCTTTAGCGTAAACAAAATATTTAGTAAACGTCCCATATTTTTATATGATTTTTATTGATTTAAAGAAAGTATATGATAAAGTTCCAAGAGAAGTGCTATGGAGAGTTCTACATAAGAAATGGGTTAATAATGCTTATATTCAAGTCATTAAGGATATGTATGCAGGAGCTGTTTCTTGTGCTCAAACACAAGGTGATTTGACCAAATATTTTCCTACTTCAGTTGGATTACATCAAGGATCAGCCTTAAGCCCATATCTTTTTGCTAGTCATGGATGTTTTCACTAGACATTTGCAAGAGGTTGTACCCTAGCGTATGCTTTTTGCTAATGATATTCTTGTTGTTGATAAGACTAGAGAGGGAGTTGAAGGTAAACTTAAATTATGGAGGTCAATTTTAGAGTTTAATGGTTTTCATTTGAGTAGATCTTGTGAGAACCGAAAATTCAGGTAATTATCTATATAGGAATACATTTATATGTTGTATTTAAATAAAGGTGTATTAATAGATTATGTTATGTATTAGTAGTTAATTATTTTAAAACAGTTATAATTTGAAAGGATGTTTCAAAAGAGACTTTTGGGTGTAAGCAGTTAGAAGTAGGACCCACTTCCCATTGGCTTTATCTGCATGACCGTGGAGAGCCTTTATAATTTTCTTGTGAGGGAATTCAGTGCAGTGGAGTTCTGCAAGTCATTCCGCAAGCAACCCAGAAATCCCTATTATACTATCGGCATTGAGTACAGAAACTGAAGGAATTTCGGTGAAGGAATTCCCGGGACTATAGCAAAAATCGCAAACCTGGACAGGAAATTCGCAGAATCCACTGTAGCTGGAGGCGGAAATCCTTCCTGTAGGCAGCGGGTTATGGCATTGTGCAAATGTTGAAGGAAATTGTGGATTGTTTTGTGGATTCAGTGCAAGGCAGGGTAAGTAATTGGATTTTCATAAGGTTAAGAAGTTTGCTTGGATTACTGTAAAGCATGTTCTTATTGCTTTGAGATAGGTGTTTTTGACAGAGAAATTAAAGGAGAGTAGGATGTCTTCAACGGGTTGAAGATCTCAGCGGATTTGTGGTAGAATCACTGAATTCCTGAAGAAAAAGGTGGAACAGTAGAATTTCTTGGGAAATTTGGATTACTTCCTTGAGTGGAGGAATCAGTTTGGAGTAATACCATAATTTCGGCTGAGCAGGTACCAAGAATTAACTGTAGAATTTAATGTTTAGTTTAGAAACTGTTTTTAGAGTTTAGAAATTTTAATATAAAGTTAAAGTTATGTGATGAAATTAAATTTATATAAATACTGTTGGTGAAAACAGTGACAGCAAATTAAGAAGGGAGATTGGAAGAAGGAATAATAATGAAGTGAAAGAATAAGAGAAGGTGAGTATTTTAGTTATTTATTTATAATTGAAATGATATTTATAGAAATATATCAGTGGTTAGCAAATTGTGTGTAGGAAATTCCTGGATTTATGCAGAGAGAAGGGTTTGGGTTTGTGTATCAAAGGAGAAGGTTACGAGGTAGAAGTTTGGAAGAGACTGCTCAAGAAGGTAAGTTGTGTAAGTTAGGAAATTATTTCTAAATTGCCATGATTATAATTGTTTAGTATATTCCTCATATCTTGTAAATTTATTTATAAATGAATTGCATTATGAGAACTTTATTGGTAATCATGTGAGCACATTGAAGTGTTCACCACTGCATAACCAGGATAAAGTAAGATTTGATAGATATCTAAGTGTACCTATTCAGTCTTTTCTTAATTAATTTAACTTATTATCTATCATATTCTTCCTTCAACAGATGTATGGTTATATGCATAATGAAAAGATTATAACCATTGCAATTAATGTGAATTATGAATGTATGAATTTTGAATATCAAATTAAAGTAAAGATTGGCTAACCTATGATATGATGTATGTCTACAATATCAGGTGGGCAAAAGGGACCCAAATATAAACCTGTATTGTAGGTGGGGCAAAAGGGACCCCAAGAGAAAAAATACCTGCATAGTAGGTGGGGCAAAAAGGGACCCCTAAGGAGGCAAAAGGGACCTCAATGAAATTCAATGGCGATAATGCCAGGTTTACCTGGGCTCCATTGAATAATGTTATGAAAGGATAGCCAAGTCTTTTATTAATGGAATTTGGTATTCAATTAACTTCAAGAAAGTAAAGATTAATGTTAATAAAGGTTTTTGAGACTTGTACTAGTAGAAGTAAGTTTAATCATTAATGACTTTAATGTTTTGAGTTATTCTTCTTATAGTATTATACTGTTAAATTAAATTTGCATAGCTTATGGAGCCTCATAGCTTACCAGTATTTATTACTGGCTATTGTTACAAGTAAAGAAAAATAAAAAGTTGGAGAAGACTAGTTTGTAAGTATTTAAAAATTTCTGTTAATGTTTATTCTATGTTGAAGTCTACTCTTGAGGTTAGTAAGCAATTTACATGTTGTATTATTTTGAAGTTGTTTGGATTTTCTAGTGGCTCTGTAAGTGTGTCATTGAGGTTTTAATTTGAATGTTGTTTCCGTTGATGTATAAATGGAATTATGGTTGGATGTTTTATCTGAACTTCTAAAAATGTGAGAGGTTGTATTAAATGTTAAGAAAGAATAATTGTTTATGTTTTGCTTGTTACACTCAATGGTACTGATTAGGGATACTGTGGGGTGTTATAGATCTAAAACTAAATATATGGAGTGTAATTTTAGTAATAATAGATCTAGTGGGAGGATTGTGCCTTTAGATGATCAAGTTATAAATAAGAGTATACATTTTAGATATCTTAGGTTTATTGTTCAGAGTGATGGTTAAATAGATGGGAATATTATTAGTTTAATTCAAGTTGGATGGTTGAAGTGGAGGAACGCAACGGGTTTGTTGTGTGATAGAAAAGTCTCTCTCAAACTTAAGGGAAAATTCTATAAGATGGTAGTGAGATCTTCAATGCTTTATAGTGCAGAATGTTGGCCATTAAAAGAGAAGCATAATATTAAGTTAAGTGTTGCAGAGATGAGGATGCTCAGGTGGATGAGTAGCTTTACTCTTAGAGACAGGATACGAAATGAGCATATACTTGAAAAGATTAGAGTAGCTCCAGTGGAAGATAAGATTAGAGAGAGTTGCCTTAGATGGTTTGGTCATATAAAATGGCGGCCTTCCGATGACCCGATTAGGAAAGTAGATGTATTAGATTTGACTTATGTTAAGAAAGGTAGAGGTAGACCTAAAAAGACTTGGTTAGAAAATATTAAAAATGATCTTTCTTTAGTAGATTTAGATGAGAATTTGACTCTTAACATGACACAATGGAGAAAAAAGATTTATATAGCCGACCCCATATAGTTGGATAAAGGTTTGTTGTTGTATATATTTTGAAATGTGTCAAAAATATATAAATGATAGCTATATTTTTATTGATTATCAAAATAGTACATAATAACTAATAAATATATTAAGCATATTTATTCATTATATAAAATAGAAGGTTATTATATTTAAACAAATGTACTTTATGCTTTCAACAAATTTAGTTTTCCCCATCCAATCTATTTGTCCCGAGTAGATTAATTCTCCCACCAGTTTGTCCCTTATAACCCAAACGTAGTGGGATAAAGGATCAGTGAAAAATAATAACATATAGCAACTATTGGACGGCCTTGATATTAGAGAGTAAGTAATCTCATCTTGATTAGGATCATTCTTAATATTAGAGAGCTAGTAATCCTTTGAAGGCAACCAATGAACATGCTCCCTAGCCTATTTAAGTTAATCTAGTGTAAAGAAAAATATTATTGTTAGGTTAGTACCATTTTTCTTGAGATCATGGGAGCCAACGGGTAGGATTGTTCTACCTTCTAATAGAGCTAAAGAAGAAAAGTCAGCCAGACCAAGTGCATCTTAAAAAAGGAGCCTAGACCACACTACATCAACCCTTATGTCTACACTTGGGTGGAAGTTCTTAGACCAATAATTTTTAGCATGTTTTACACTTGCATGATTCATATGATACTCCTTAATCATCATTCCCATATGAATTGTTCATAATGTGAAATTTTTATGATTGGTAAGCATAGATCTCTTCATAGCCCCATCAATGCTTGCATTTTCATAGGTATCAAATGAGTTTAAATTAAACAAATAATAACATATAAATGAATGAAATGTGTTTGGTAGTATTGTTATTATATTGGTTAACTTATAGTGGACCAACGAATCTCAATAGAAACACTCTCATGGAAGGCAGTTGTAATCACTATTAGAAAGAAAGTCTTTTCACATGGGAATTGATGGGTTTCCCATGCTTTGACTCAAAGTGTACCTCATAAAATTTGGTAACCATCATGAATGAACAAGAATGATCCACAGTCATGAAAGAATGAATGGTATACATATGAACCTTATCGATATATATCATGATTGTTTGAATGCTTATAGGAAAGACTTGTTATAATATGACATGATTATTCAATGTTTCATAGTTATATGAATGGATTTTCTCTTCATGATTGTACTTTTATTATAATGAATGAATGAATGGTATACATATGAACCTTCTTGATATATATCATGATTGTTTGAATGCTTATAGGAAAAGACTTACTATAATATGACAGGCTTAATCATTGTTTCATAGTTATGTGAACGAATTTTCTCTTCATGATTGTACTTTTTATTGTGATACTTGAAAACACATGACATTCGCCCATACCCTACTAAACTTCAATGTGCATTTGAGCTATTTTAATGAGTACTATTTAATGTGTAAAGAACACTTTCGTAAGTCAATAAAGAGCTGTTAATTAGATCTATTCGGCAACATCCAAATAGACACCAAACTAGACATGTCATCCAAATAGCTAAGAAATAGTGTCATACGTTCTTATAATCATGGTCTTATTTTCTCAGTGGCTTATGCAACGCCTTAAGGTGAAAAGACTATATTTGTCTAGTGTCTTATGCATTAAATATTTCTTATTAAAATTTCAAATTTTTGATAAATTTTTCTTTTGTATCTTGTTATATATTTTGATTAGGTCTTTCCTCTCCTCTAAATTGTTGTGCAAAGCACAGAATATATCCAATTGTTTCGCTATGAAATTGAACGAATTATCCAACCCATTCTTAAAAATTAGACTCGAGCAACCTATAATAGTATTTGAGCGGTTAGATTTTGAAGTCATGATAAAACATAGTAATAGAGCTTCAAGGATTAGATCCATCCATAAGAATCTAGTTGAGGGAAAATATGTATAGTTTTAAGGTTATTTACTAGCCATGCACAGATTCAAATAATATAAATTAATATGAACATTTGATCTTTTATGAAAAATGGCACTACAAGGTCAAGGAAGATAGAACACTTGTCGATTAAAAGTGACATTACCATGTCATGAGTCGATTGAATGCTGCCAAGATACATGACACATTAAGATAAATGGGTGGTGACTATCGAGAGCTAACGCAAAAAATGGATACGTTTTGCATGACAACTATTATGCAACCAATAAGATTGACATCCGAAGTCAAGATATGATCATTCACTATATTTATGTAGGTCATAGAAAGTGAGCAAAACACAAACCAATTTGATAAACCAAGATGCAATTCTTGAAGCACTCCATGAAATTTCAACCGAAAAAGTTCACAGGTACAAACAACTCATTTAAGGTAGAGAATTGGCTCATGTGTGTGAATACATTCGTGTTGATAAACTGCCTTGCCAAATGAAATGTTGCTTTGATTGCATCTAGTAATCGACAACATGGAATGCTAGTGTATGGACCAAAAACATATTCGGCTTGGAAATCGAATGATGTTGACCTGTGTATTGAATTAAAAAAAATCGTAAAAGCCCATAGCTGCTCGGACATTCGCACGACTTCGCACGTCGCCGACACGTCCGCGACGCTCCTCTCACGTCGCACAACCTAGCGTCGTTAAATAGCCGAAAGAATGAGGCCTTCGGCCTCTCGCCCGCAGCCGCTCTTTTCTCTCTTCCTCTCGCACACTTCTTTGGCTCCCTCGTTGTTCGACCCCGCACCTTCGACGACTTTCCCTGCCTGTTGGAGCGGAAGTTCTGACATTTGATCGGAAGCAACAAAAGATCGGAGCTCACTCGCTGCAACGATAACTTTCTCCCTTCCCGTCGCTTCTTCGGCTCCCTCGTGGCTGTTTGGCTACGCTCCTTCGACGATCCTCCCTTCCCGATCGGATCGGAAGCAAGACAAGAGCTCGCTTACGTGAACCTCTCTGCCTCCTTCATTGTCGCTCCACTTCGCCTCCTTCGACGACGTTCCCTACCTGCTGAATCGGAAGTTACGACACTTTGGTTGGAAGCAACAACGCAAGCTCGCCAGCCGTGAAGGTAACTTTCTCCCTTTCCGGCGCTTCTTCGACACTTCGTGGCTGTTCGACTTCGCTCCTGGGACGACTTTCCCTTCCTGTTCAATCGGAACAAATGACGGGAGCTCGCCGCTATGAAAGCAACATTCTCCCTTTCAGGAGCCTCTCCGGCCAAATCCTGTTGCCGAATAGCCCTATAGGGCATTCAATTTTAATGTATTTTTAATTATAATTAATTAATTATTTTAATTATAATTAATTAGTTTTAATTATAAATTAGTGATAATTAATTAAATTTAATTACAATTAATTGTATTAATTATAATTAATATTTAATTAATCATAATTATTTAAGATTGATTATGTTTAATTAGTATTAATTATAATTATTAATTAATTAATTATAGATTAATTTTAACAGATTTAACTAATTATGATTAATTATCTTTAATTAGAATTAATTATTATTAACTATTAATTAATCATGATTAATTATGTTCAATTATGTTTAATTAATTTTTAACATAATTAATTTTTAATTAATTATAATTAATATGTCTAATTATATTTGATTATTTTTAATTATAATTAATTATTATTAATTATAATCTAATCGTAATTAATTTATTTTAATTATGATTAATTATATTTAATTATAATTAATTATTATTTAATTATAATAAGTTAAATCTAATTATAATTGATTCTAATTAATTATTA
This sequence comes from Dendrobium chrysotoxum, assembly GCA_019925795.1. Taxonomy (NCBI): domain Eukaryota; kingdom Viridiplantae; phylum Streptophyta; class Magnoliopsida; order Asparagales; family Orchidaceae; genus Dendrobium; species Dendrobium chrysotoxum. Next base: position 1,710,398 of record CM034309.1, on the reverse strand, counting down.
TTATTATTAATCAATTATAATTAATTTAAAAAGAAACTCCTCTCTTACCTCAGTGTGCGTGACACGCCGGTCAACCACCTATACACGCTTTTCTTAGCGTGATAGGAGGGAACCCGGTGCGACACCTATGACGAGGTAGGTGAGCAGCCCTTGACCCTAAAATCCTGTTCTCGGCATTTGTGTCGAGCCGGCAAACTGCCCATACATGCTTTTCTTAGCGTGGTGGGAAGGGAACCCAGTGCGACACGTACGGCGAGGCGGGTAGGCCCTATACACGATTTTCTTAGCGTGATGGGGACAATCTTAAGTACCCGTACACAGCTCTATACCTGCGGGGAAACAAATGTTCTTTTGAAATAGGTACATTTGAAGACTCATGCACGCTTTTCTTAGCATAGTGGGGGACGAAAAAATACAGCCATGGTGTCCGAGGACACCTACCATACACGCTTTTCTTAGCGTGGTGGGAAGGCCCCATTTCCTGTTGTTTCCTATAAACGGGGGAGACGCCGGGAGGCTGCTGAAATTCAGACTGAAACACACAAGGACTTGAACAAAAAATAGAACTTTATTTGAACGCAGGGGATTTGTAAACTTGATGCAATTGACCTAAATGAATTCAAATCTAAATGAATCTGAACTTGAACGAATCACAAAGACTTGAACTCAAAATTGAACCAAACATAAATAAACCTGAACTCAAGTTGGACTTGCATTTGATTTGAACATCAAATGAGATGAACAAAGAGTTGGACATTTGAACTCAAGCAAAGACTTGAGTTGGACCACAGGGACATTTGAACTTGAACTCAAACTGAACTTCAAATTGAGATATATATAGTTAAAGTGAAAATGTTGAAACCAAGTGACAAGTTTGATCAAACAAATGAACATTAACAAATCAAATTGAAGATGTAAGAACTTTCTTATAAATAATGACTCATGGTAGATGAAAAGTCTACATCCCATTCAAAAGCAACACACCATATGAAGATCAATGCGTTATCAGAAGACTCATGATTTATTGCTAAATAGCTACTTGTGAGCTAATGTAACAAGCCACGATCAACCTAAAGGGAGTATATAACATAAGTGTATGCTATTCCTCTTAATCATGGATGGCATATTCATGAAGAACAAATGAAGAACATGAAATGAATAGCAAGGCTTCCCTCCAATCAATGACAACCAGCTCGTAGATCAGCATAGTAGTTGTCTACAAACACGAAAAGTCGAAACACATGAGCATGGTAAGCTGCTAATGAATGCAATGATTCACTGGCTAATGTGCACAAAGGGGATATGTTCCGGATATGATGAGTCTCCAGTGCATATGGATACTCGTGTGAGGTGTCTGTGGGCTCCAAAAATTCAGCCCCGGCCTCCACCCGCGTTGCTTTCTTCGGAGGAGTTTTAACGGATTAAGTTCCGGGGTAAATTTTGGAAGGCAGATGAGTTTGCAGATAAGACACTACCCAGAGATTTCTCCCTCATTTTGCGAGAACTTTATAATCTGAGTTCTGGTTTCCTATAGGCGCAAGCCCCTATAGTTAATTACCCCTTCCAATCATGAGAGAGAACTTTCGATTAAGGCTAGTCTTCAATCAGATACATAGAAAATACATGTTATCTGGCATATAGTAGCAGCATGGGTTTTCGGAATTGAAAATTGGAAGATTTGATATTTGAAATAGAAATTTCACCATCTTGCACTTAAAGCGGATGGTGGGGGAATGGATGATGGACCCGATCAAGATCCCATGGTTCCGTCATCCCAGGCCATCGTGATCCCTGGTCTACTTAGTCAGAGGAGGTAGTCGACCCGACCTGACAGAAGGATCCTTCTCGGCAGCCATGGATTGCTTCGTCCAAGGGTACATTGTAGACCTGGGGTGGGTATTTGTCTAAGGGGACAAATTTGAATCCATCTTAGCTAACAGAGGGCTTTATGCCCTATCAATTATATCCTATTGATTCATACATCAAGGATTTGATGCCACTAAAGAACGTATTGGCTCTAGCCATAACCGCTATTTCGTGGTGCTATTTGGCGGAAAAATCACTCAGTTCAGAGGGCCCCGGGTCATAACCGTTTATCCTATAGTGCTATTTGACGACGAAACTGTCGATTAGAAGACACGTACCACGTCCTTACTGGCAAGAGATTGTATGAGAATGGATCCTAGTGATATTTTCAACTAGGCATTAGCTCTATGTGAGCTGAAGTAAATTTTAATTTATTCACCTTGGCAAACTGTTGCGGAGGGTGGATATATTTTGTGCTTTAAATGGTTGAATGGTGTTTATTTCGATTTTAAATATCTTGGAATTTGGGATTTTTGGATTTTGTGGAAATTTGGGTGGTATTTGATAGTGTTCCCCTCCGGTTGAGATTAATGTTCAACACGGCCATCATCGGGGTAGAAAGGGGTCATTTGTATTTACGGGTTGAACCTTGTCGACTCTATCAGGCTGTCGACAGAGAATCGGGTTTCGTAGGCTTTATGCCTTTGTGAGTGAATTCTCTTGATTATAGACCTTGAAAGTCTAATATGAATGTATTAAAACAAATATCCCAGTCGACGTCGTGATCGTATATTTGATTGATAGTCCGAGCCATATCAACTTCTATCTATCTATATAGAAGGATCAGGCTCGAACTTGAATTCACTTATTAACTCGCACAGCATCCCTAGACGTCATGTATACTAATAACACACTCGCCGGGGCCCATGCGGGTGTTTGGGGGCATTTTATGATTATTTGTTGAACCTTGTCGACTCCTATTTACATGTTTAGGAGGATCGGGTTCAAATTTATGGACTCGCACAGCATCTTTAGACGTCACGTGTGTTCCTACAACACGCTCGCCGGGGCCCATGCGAATGTTCAATTGCACTCACCCCTTTTGTGTACCTATGTGTATACAAACTATGGTGCATGTGTGGGGGCATTCTTGGAATATTTGTAAATGCCTTCTGTCTGCTTGCATGGATGTTGCAGATCCAGTGGCGTATTGTAGCAGCTTTTGGATTGAGATGTTTATGTGCACTACTTATTGCTTTTTGTGGGTGGATTATAGTGCACTAACGAATCTCCTACTATTACAAAAGCTCGTTGGAACTTGCATTCGATGCATTCTTTATGCATTTCGCTATGTTTTTGGTCCTTACAATACATCCACAACTGCTACAGGTAGGTGGGTAGATGTATTATTTCACATACTAAAATTGACTACAGGATACTGCATTCACTTAAGTTTTTCTGCATCTACCCATAGGTGGCATGTTGTATATACATCTGTATTCGTAGAGAGATTGCATGTATTACAGATCGTCCACATTTGCTCGTAGATAGCAGGTAGAAGGTATAACAGGCTTCCTTCATCAACTTATGAGAGCTTGCACTTGTTATAGTCCTTTCACATTTTACTCACGGATGATTTCTAACATGTATGATGGGTCTATTACAAGGGCCCGTGGGAACATGCATTTATTGCATATCATCCGGTGTTTGATTGTAATAGATCAATGTATTTGTTCAACCTTGAACAATGACTTATCATAAAGGTATCATAGCGTTTATTGCCTTCTACTATGACAGCTTATGAACGCTTGTATTCCTCACATGCCTACTCCCTATGTTTGTAAGTACTTGTTGTACCTACGAAGGGTCTTTGACAGCGGTCTATAAGAACTTGCATTTGTTGCAGTCCTTCGACATTTCTACTAATACTGCTTGCAAGTAGATTAATATGCTCATTTGCGAACTGATGTTGGTTGATTTTCTTACGGTATGCTCACAATCTTTTGTCATTGCTTGCAAGTATCTGCATTTGTTGCAACTTATTGCCTTGGGCTGTAGACAATATATTACATGCGTTAGCTCATCATGTTCATTGTACATTGACCTCTCCTGCTCGTAGGAAGATTACTGCATGAATAAGAAGTTTCCCACAATAACTTATAGGGACTCACATGTGTTTCAAATATGATGCATTGTGTATGTTAGTAAGAGGCTTTGTTGCATTGGTTGCATATAAGCTGATGCTGATTGCTTAGGCAAGTTGCATTCAATGTTAATTTCCCCACATACATTATTGGCAACTTATTACACCCACTATATGTTGACTGTAAGTGTTCATAGGCAATTACTGCATTTGCAATAAGTTTTCCATCTCTAATAGTGGGTGTTTGCATTTTGCTATACTCTTCTATCTCTATTGGCATGCAGATCAGTGTGCTTGCTTGTACCTTGATGTCGACTACGAGGTTGCTAGAATACTCTTGCTACAAGACTCATTTGAAAATAGACTGTTATATGCTCATTTACACATCAGTTTGCATTGATAACAAAGGATCCACTTCTCTTGCATCTCCCTTGCTTTGCTTGTAGTCCAATCATGTTCATTGTATATTGGTCCTTTTCACTCGAAGGAACTGCTGTATTTTCTTGCCACTGAACCGTCATAGATTATAGGGATATCTCAACATTTATTTCATAAGTGATATGAGCGTCATTTAACCTCATTTAGGAATTAATTTGATCAAATACTCAAATTATATCCCTTACGACCTTCTTGTTGCTTGCGAACAAGCTGTACTTGCGAATTCTTTATTCCTAAAGATGGGTTGCAATGTGTATAAATACCTGGTGAACTTAACACTGTGGATCATTAATATTTGCCATCCAGTTGAAGTGACGATTGGAGATTTTGCATCATCAGTTATGAGCATGTCATTGCATTTCCACTTATTTCTTGTTAGCATATTGATTGTGTTTGGATATCGTCCTCCATGAGTCCCCTGATGTCTTGTAAAGTTCAAGTCCGAGTTCCAATTAAGTTCATGTCCACTATATTTAGTTCATTTGAGTTCAAATTTAGCTCAAGTTTGAGTCTTTTGTAGTTCATCTAAGTTCTAGTTTAGGTTAAAGTTAAGTTCATTTGAGTTCAAGCTCCTTTGCACTTAGTTCAAATCAGGCCTTCCATTTGCTCAAAATTTCGGCAGCCTCCTAACGTCTCCCCTGTTTAGAGGAAATTACAGGAAACTGAGCCTTCCCACCATGGCAAATAAAAGCGTGTATGGTAGGTGTCCTTGGACACCGCGGCCGTGTCTTCATTCCTACCACGCTAATAAAAGCATGTATTGGGTCTTCAACGGTACCTGTTTCAAAAGAAGAGCAGTTATTTCTCCGCAGGTACAAAGCCGCATATGGGTACTTAAGATTATCCCCACCACGCTAAGAAAAGCGTGTATAGGGCCTACCCGCCTCGTCGTAGGTGTCGCACCGGGTTCCCTTCCCACCAGGCTAAGAAAAGCGTGTATGGGTGATTTGCCGGCTTGACACGAATGCCGAGAACGAGATTTTAGGGGATTACCCGCCTCATCATAGGCGCCGCACCGGGATCCCATCCCACCATGCGAATAAACACGTGTATAGGCAATTTTTGGTGTGCCGCGAACGACGAGAATGAGAATCTGATGAAATGAGCAAAAAGGATCCCCCTCTCCTTTTTTTTTACCTTTTTTTTAAACTCCTTTCCTTTTTTTCCTTTTTTTGAAAATCTTCTTCATTCCCCACCTTTTTTGAATTTTCTCCCTCCACTTCTCTCTTTTCTTTTTTCTTTTTTTTGTGACATTCTTTTCTCTCTTTTGTGTTTCTTTCTTTTTTTATCTTTCTCCCACTCCCTTTTCTTTAATGATAATAATATTATTGTTACAATAATATTAACAATATTAGTATCAATCATAAATATTAATACTAATTTTACTAATTATAAATATAATCAAGATCATAAATAATAATAGTAATGATAATGAGATCTTCTAATAACACTAGCTAATAATAACAACTATTGACTAATGACAATAAGCATTTACCATTCAGATTTTTTTTGGTTGGGGGAGTATGAACGTATGTGGGCTTTGATAAGTGAGTTAGAGTTTATTGTTTGGGCTGGTTTAGGCTAAGTGGGATAATGGGTTATTTGAAGAGCTGTTGAGCTGAATTTTTAAAAGGATTGGTTTGAAATGGACTTGAGTGAATGTGGGCTGTAGGTATTTGGGCTGTAGCTTGCAACTTCCTGCTGCTATGAAGGAGTAGACGTCCTGGCTTGCAGCTACAGTAAGGTTGAATAGGCTTTGAGGGATATCGGCAAGGCAATGGTTCAGCTAGATGATTTCGGCAATGTTGAGGTCTCGGCTAGGGTGAAGAACAGATCAGAGGAGCTCGATGGGATTTCCTGGTATGGAGGAGATGTTTGCGGGCTGCAGGCAGGCATGAGGTATGACTGGTGTGGAGGAAGGTTGGGGATCGGTTAGGGCTTGGAGATCAGGATATGCAATGGTCTGAGACTAGAGCCGGTGACTTGGGGATCTAGGAAGAAGAAGCGGCGGTTGCTGGTGGAGTTCGGGTAGGGTCCGGTCTAAAGGAAGAGGTGGCGGGCTCTGGCTTCGTCGGCGAGGTCTTGGAGATCGAGAGGTGGGAGGATTCTGACGCAGATCTGATAGGGCTTCGATCAGGATGAAGGAGTTGGGTAGATGGCTGCAGATGGAAGATTTTGAAGGGAGAAGGAGGCTTTAGCAGAGAGCGCATGCGAGAAGGAGCTGTGAGTCTGAGGGAGGCGGACAGGGCTTGGAGCCGGAGGAAGCAAGAAGCGGAAGGAATGAAAGGCCTCGCTTCATTTTCGTTTTATTAGTAACGGGAGGCTGCGATCGAGGCGAGTTTTCAGGGATTCGACGATTTGATGTGCGGGATTTCAGGCGAGATTCACGGGTTAGCTTCGAAGCATCCGAGGTATGAAATATTTGAGCAGATTTTATGGGAATTTGGGTGGCATTTGATAGTGTTTGTGAACCCCTCCGATTGAGATTAATGTTCAACACGACCATCATCGGGGTAGAAAGGGATCATTTGTATTTACGGGTTGAACCTTGTCGACTCTATCGGCCTGTCGACAGAGGATCGAGTTTCATAGGCTTTATGCCTTTTTGAGTGAATTCTTTTGATTATAGGCCTTGAAGGCCTAATATGAATGTATTAAAACAAATATCCCGGTCGAAGTCGTGACCGTATATTTGATTGATAGTCCGAGCCATGTCAACTTCCATCTATCCATATAAAAGGATCAGGCTCGAACTTGAATTCCCTTATTAACTCGTGCAACGTCCCTAGGTATCACGTGTGTACCAATAACACGCTCGCCGAGGCTCATGCGGGTGTTTGGGGGCATTTTGTAATTATTTGTTGAACCTTGTCGACTCATATTTATATGTTTAGGAGGATCGGGTTCAAATTTATGGACCCGTGCAGCATCCCTAGACGTCACGTGTATTCCCACAACACGCTCGTCGGGGCCCATGCGAATGTTCAATTGCACTCACCCCTTTTCTGTACCTATATGTATACAAACTACGGTGCATGTGTGGGAGCATTCTTGGAATATTTGTATCAATCATAAATATTAATACTAATTTACTAACTATAAATATAATCAAGATCATAAATAATAATATTGACGATAATGAGATCTTCTAATAGTACTAGCTAATAACAACAACTATTGACTAATGACAATAAGCATTTACCATTCAGATTTTTTTTGGTTGGGGGAGTATGAATGTATGTGGGCTTTAATAAGTGAGTTAGAGTTTATTGTTTAGGCTGGTTTAGGCTAAGTGGGATAATGGGTTATTTTAAGAGGTGTTGGGCTAAATTTTTAAAAGGATTAGTTCGAAATGGACTTGAGTGAATATGGGCTGTAGGTATTTGGGCTGTAGCTTGCAACTTCCTGCTGCTATGAAGGAGTAGACGTCCTGGCTTGCAGCTACAGTAAGGTTGGATAGGCTTTAAGGGATATCGGCAAGGCAATGGTTTAGCTAGATGATTTCGGCAAGGTTAAGGTCTCGGCTGGGGTGAAGAAGAGATCAGAGGAGCTCGACGGGATTTCCTAGTATGGAGATGTTTGCGGGCTGCAGGCAGGCGTGAGGTATGACTGGTTTGGAGGAAGGTTGGGGATCAGTTAGGGCTTGGAGATCAGGATATGCAGTGGTCTGAGACTAAAGCCGGTGATTTGGGGATCTAGGAAGAAGAAGCGGCGGTTGCTAGTGGAGTTCGGGTAGGGTCTGGTCTGAAGGAAGAGGTGGAGGACTCTGGCTTCGTCGGCGAGGTCTTGGAGATCGAGAGGTGGGAGGATTCTGACGCAGATCTGATAGGGCTTCGATCGGGATGAAGGAGTTGGGTAGATGGCTACAGATGGAAGATTTTGAAGGGAGGAGGCTTTAGCAGAGAGCGTATGCAAGAAGGAGCTGTGAGTCTGAGGGAGTCGGACAGGGCTTGGAGTCGGAGGAAGCAAGAAGTGGAAGGAATGAAAGGCCTCGCTTCATCTTCGTTTTATTAGCGACGGGAGGCTGCGATTGAGGCGAGTTTTTAGGGATTCGGTGATCTGATATGCGGGATTTCAGGCGAGATTCGTGGGTTAGCTTCGACGCATCCGAGGTATGAAATATTTGAGCAGATTTTATGGGATTTGAGTGGGGTTTGAGCTGGTTTTGGCTCCTTGTCTAGTGCTCAACAGTATCATTTGCAAGAAATGACGGAAGATCTTTCGAATGCAGAACAGTATACCTATAAGTGGTAATCAACAACATACAGCGAATGCTATAACATTCCTACAACCAACAATGATTCAATATCAAGCAAATATATCAGGACCCTGCATATAGAGATGGTCGAGTTGTAGTAAATGTAGACATTTAAAAGCTACTACAAGAGACCCGTCATATGTGCAACCCATTGACCAGTGTGCATGAGAAGGTCAGTGATGAACGCAGCGACGCCTGACAATCAACATTAAAATGCAAGCGAATACATTCAACCTTACAAGCAAAGAAATATGAAGAAATTTGTTTGCAAACAAGATACACAAAGTCCCTAAACAATGTTACAAATTGCATGCAAATGATGACAGTTGAAGTGTAACACTCACCTCAGTCACACAAACAAATACATCCAACCTAACAAACAATGACAACCTCTACTACGCCCACCTAAAAGCACTAACGAAGGGATATAGATGGTAGGAGATACTACAACCTGTTCACAAGTGGCTATAGAAGATCCATCACGCACAATACATACAATTCAAAAGTAAAATGCAAAAAGACTATAGCAAGCGCAGTCTTCATACATCAATGTCACTTGATTATGATGACGACGAATCTAGCTCAACCAGTAGTCAATGATGAATCACAAATGAACACATTGATCCATATACTAGTGACGATAGAAGATATGCTACAGATATGATGTATCTCCAATGTATATGAATATGCATGTGAGGTATTGTTTGCCAGCAAACAAGGATAAAAGATCTGCAATACATACAAGTTTCCTACGAATACAGATGTACGCACCATATGCCATCTGTGGGTAGATATAGAAAGACTTCAATAAATGCAGTATCATTTAATCAATTTCAATCTATGAATGAATACATCTACCTGCTTACCTACAGGCGACAGTAGAGGAGGTATTTGAAAGACCAAAGATTGCAGCACATTCGAGGTACCTACCAGTTGTTGTAGCAAAGACACTATAGCACCTCCACGGCCAACGAGTGTCCAAAATCAGTTAAATGCACCGAATCCTTACGAGCAAGAGCAGATGATGTATAGCAAATGCAAATACCTATGGGCCCTTGTAAGAGGCTCATCGTACAGGCTAGAAATCAACCACGAGTAAAATGCCAAAGGAATATAATGAGTGCAAGTTTCTACAGGTTGCTGTAGGAAACTCGTTGTATGTACAATGCATTATCTACAAGAAGATACAAAAATTGCAGCAAATGCAAAATAGCAGGAGATTCATTAGTGCACTACAATACACCTGTAGAAATCAACAAGTAGTGTACGACAGTCTACTTGTTTGAAACGAGTAAACGACCGTGGTACAACGCCACGCCACCGGATCCACAACATCCTTGCAAGCGGACAGAAAGCGTGTACGAACATCCAAGTATAATGCTGCATTCAAATGGCCATCACCCGTACAACCAAGCAGCAACAAATATTATAAAATGCCCCTGCACATGCACCTTAATTTGTATACACACAGGCACACAAAAGGGGCAAGAGTAATCAAAAACCCGCATGGGCCCCGACGAGCGTGTTATTGGTATACACGTGACGTCTAGGGATGCTGCGCGGGTTAATAAGTGAATTCAAGTCCGAGCATGATCCTTCTATGCGGGTAGATAGGAGTCGTCGACACAGCTCAAACTATCAAATAAATATGCGATCACGAGATCGACCAGGATATTTATTTTATACATTCATATTAGGCCTTCAAGACCTATAATCAAGAGAATTCACTTACAAAGGCGTAAAGCCTATGAAACCCGATCCTCTGTCGACAGCCCGATAGAGTCGACAAGGTTCAATCCATAAATACAAATGACTCCTTTTTACCCCGATGATGGCCATGTTGAATGCAGATCTCAACCGGAAGGGTTAACTTCAAATATCTTCAAAATGCCATCCAAATTTCCATGAAATTCCAAAACTCCAAAAAAATCCAAAAATCTCAAAATTCCAAAATTTTTAAAATTAAAATCCAATCATCAAACACTCAAAGCAAAATCTATCCACCCTCCGTAACATTTTGCCGAGGTGGAGCAATATGAAAACTACTTCAGCTCATATAGAACTAATGCCTAGTCGAAAATATTACTAGGATTCATTCTCAAACAATCTCCTGCCAGTAAGGACGTGGACGTGTCCTCTAACCGGCAGTTTCGCCGCCAAATGGTACTGCAGGTAAATGATTATGATCCGGGGCCCTCTGAACCGAGTGATTTTGCCGCCAAATGGCACCACAAGATAACGGTTGTGGCCAGAGCCAATACGCTCCTTAGTGGCATCAAATCCTTGAGATATGAATCAATAGGATATAATCGATAGGGCATGAAGCCCTCTGTTAGCTAAGGTGGATTCAAATTTGTCCTCTTAAAAAAATACCCACCCCAGGTCTACAAGGTACCCTTGGACGAAGCAACCCATGGCTGCCGACAAGGATCCTTTTGTCAGGTTGGGTCGACTACCTCCTCTGACTAAGTAGACCAGGGACCACGATGGCCCGGGACGATGGAACCATGGAATCTTGATCGGGTCCATCATCCATTCCCCCATCATCCACTTTAAGTGCAAGATCGTGAAATTTGCAATTTTAAATATCAAATCTCCAAACTTTCCAATTCTCCAAGCTCATGCTGCTACTATATGCCAGATAATACGTATTCCTACGTATCTGATTGACGACTAGCCTTAATCGAAAGTTCTCTCTCATTATCGAGAGGGGTAATTAACTATAGGGACTTGCGCCTAAAGGAAACCAGAACTTAGATTATAAAATCCTCGCAAAATGAGGGCGAAATCTCTAGGTAGTGTCTTATCTATAAACTCATTTGCCTTCCAAAATTTACCCCGGAACTTAATCTGTTAAAACTCCCCCGAAAAAGCAACGCGGGTAGAGGCCGAGGCCGAATTTTCGGAGCCCACAAATGAAAAGTGATATTATGTGAGAGGATCAAAGGAGACCTTTTGATCTACACAAATTCCTATAGTCAAGATTCTCTAGAGAAAGCAAGCTGAACAAAAAGCCACATAAGAAAAAGGATATGAGGAATGAATAACCTTACCACTTTGACGACAAAAAGTATGATATTTGAGAACAAAATTCTTTGGTTGAGAAAATTGTAACAACACTAATTTTTTATGTTTATATTTTCTTTTAATATGAGAAATTGTCGAGGCTGATTGGATTGGTGACATAGTGAACAACCAAATCTTGGATCAAACATGATTTATGATGCATGATAGGATTTTGTGATGACTTGGTGACTAGTAGCAAACTCAAACAGATTCAAGTATGATCGAGCTTATTTCTTAGGCTAACTAGTCAGATTGCCTAGTTGAATAGTACATGCAATGTATAATCTTTCAAGAGATGAAATAATGTTGGAAAATATCGGCAAGAAGCAGCTTAACCAATTATCTTCGCATATAATCGAGTGAATGGCATACCCTAGCCATACGGACTTACCATATGCTTTATGCTTTTGATGAGTATAATGGTCCCCTCCCTATTTGTCTGCCTCATGCAAATTTGCCCATCTAATTTGACTCAAAGAGTAGTCCTAAGACAAAAGAACTTGAGGAAAACTATGATGTGAAAGGCTATTAAAATGGCTAAAAATCAAAATTCCCTCAAAATTGCTCGAATTTTGACTAGACAAAATAAATTCGAGTTGATTCCAAGTAGATTTCAAGCTCTACTTCAAATTCAAAATTGATTTTGAATCTACTCCAACACGTTTGAATATAATTCGAGTATACACAAAATAAATATTTATATTAAATATACAATATATGATGTGCATGTATGCATGCATGCATGTATGTATATATAATGATTTCAATTTTTTAGTTAAGCTTGGGTCAATCATTTAATATTTTGATTTTGAGATCAAGTTGAGCCAACTTGAACTTAACTCAATATCATCCTTAGCCACATTTGATGAACTTAAAAAAGCCTTACCTAATGTCAAGGAATAGGGAACGTAGCCTCGAGGAGAACCTTGTGGAGAACCATTCTTTATATCAAAAAGTTGAACATTTATGGTGACCCATAAGCATGCTCCCTTGCCAATTCTAGTTGAACCAATCTTGAAGAGAAAAGTTATTGTTCGACTTAAGCTACGACAGTCTTCCTCAACATCATGAGAGTTAAGCGCATTATAGCTCTATCTTTTGCATGAAGCTAGAAAAGTCAGCCATATTAAGATAATCTTCTACATTATCTTGTGCTTGTTATGTTAATGGATTTTTCCTTGAGATTTTAATAGTTATGGCTGGCCCATTTGCCATTTCAGAGTTATGTTAATGGATTTTTCCTTTATACTTATTGTGCTTGTTATTATAATATCTGGCTGAACATGACACCCATCTAGAATCTGGTAAGCTACCATATGCACATTGAGCTATTTCTATTAATTTGTTAAAAAAAAAAACTTCATCTGAATTTATCTCGCAGCCTCTATACATCTCCAATGGTGGGTCAGCATAAGAATTTGAAGTCAGGAGAGAGCTTAAAACCAAGTCAAGTTGGGAGGTATCCAAACAGGTGCAGACTTTGCCATGTTGTTCAAACGAATTAAAAAATTATAGCGGTAATGTCCCTACTGAAATGACATTCTTTTATTTTATTGCAACGCATCAGAAAAATAGATTATGTTGGCACTGTAGCTTACATATTAAAAAGGCTTTATTTAAATTCAAGATTTTCTGTTAAATTTTCCTTTCATTACTTCTAGTCGGATGTGTTGATTGAATCTCTCTATCGCTTTGTATTGTCACATAAATCACTCAAGATATTTGAATGGTTCACTTTGAGGCTGAATAGATTGAGCCAGATGAATTATCTAACAGGATCATGGCAATAAAATCTAGGTTAGCTAATCTAGTCGAGATGGAAGGATTACATTCCCTTCATCATGGCCATAAAGAGGTGATCTCGAGCGGTCAAATTTGAGGGTCATGACACCCCTTATCTTCTCTTTTAATGCATAATAAAAACTATAGATAGGACCAATAATTGGATTACCTTGAACATATCTTCTGCTTCCTCTTGCTTTCGTGCTTGAAACCAAGTTGGGAAGTGGGAGTAGTGGAAAGAATGCATTTAAGTCCTACATTTGTGCATCCGCCAAAATTGATGGACAACAATTGCACCTTGCCTAAAATGAGGTTCAAGCTAGTTTGAAAGAATGAAGTAAGACATTCAGGAATGGAACAGTGATGTAGAGTTATGAATAACAGATTTTAAGGAATAATTAATGACAAAACATTACGGCAAGTAAACTAGGCTCAGGCCTTGTTTAGAGTTTGGAAAATATGGCATCACACAACAGTGCTCCTTTTAAATGCAATTCTACTAACCCTTTATTGCACGCATTTTGTGTGAAATAATCATTTTTAACAAGAAAGAAACATAATTTATTAGATATTGTCACTTTAACTATTAAGATAAGGCAACGCAATAAACAAGTGCATAGGTTCATCTCACGGAATAAATAGGAAAACTTAAAGTTAGCTGGTGAAGAGTACCTGTTGCAACCACCTCCGTGACTTCATTCAAAAAACCAGCTTCCTTACAAAGCCTTCTTTCCAGGCCATCCTGCATCATGTTATAAGATATGTGAAACAATCTCAACTTTAGGCATTCACAAAACTGATGCCAAGCACACAAAAAGAATAAACCTTAGCTAGTGCCAAAACATCTTCTGCTACATTTCTTAACAGCCCGCTCCGGAATGGTGTCTTCAGACCAAGCACTGGTACCTGTTAAAAATAAAATCCTTGGGCTGTCAAAGTTATAACGCAGATGGTAAGACATATCTACATAATGCAACAACCAACCATGACACATGGTAGCAACATGTTATGCACCAATTTAACTAACTTAATCTAAAAAATTAAAATTAAAATAGGGAAAAGGATTTTCCTCTTGTTTGGAATATAAATGAATGACAGTGCACCAACCATATGAAGCTCAAAATATGGTGTCAAAGCATTCACCTTAATCCTTAATGTTTGTCTTTCTTCTTTAGTCCAATCAGCAGTCATGTCTAAAACACTTTGTAATGAAATCTCATCATATAACAAGCCAACCTGCAAAGGAATCAAAACATAAGACTAAGCAAGTAAAACTTCATCCTAGGATTTTAACAAGAAAATCCTCCAACTTAAAGTGGTTTAGCATGTTACTAGCACTCCCTCAAATGGTGAACTGCAGGCTAGACTAATCAAATAAGCTTTAAAAAAGAGAGGATGGAATTTCAAATGATTAGCAGAAATTGCACTCATTCCAAAGCTGTGGTATGATCAGATAAGCAGGTTATAGCACGCAAAGAAACCTTTCTTGCATGAGCTGTGAAGCAATTTCATTGTCATTTCAAACCATTATTGTGGGTCTTGATAAGTGGTGCTGCATTTAGAAAATTTAAATGTCTGCAAATTTGCAGTATGGATCATGCAGCATAACCAATTACGCTAGTATCTATCCTTTGTGTGGGCTCCGAAAATTCGGCCCCGGCCTCCGCCCGCTTTTACTGTCTTCGGGGGGAGTTTTAACGGACTAAGTTCCGGGGTAAATTTTGGAAGGCAGATGAGTTTGTAGATAAGACACTACCCAGAGATTTCGCCCTCATTTTGTGAGGACTTTATGATCTGAGTTCTGGTTACCTATAGGCGCAAGCCCCTATAGTTAATTACCCCTCCCCATAACGAGAGAGAACTTTCGATTAAGGCTAGCCGTCGATCAGATACGTAGGAGATACGTGCATTTGGCATATAGTAGCAGCAATAGGTTTAGGATTGGGAGATTTGAGAAAGTTTAAGAGTTTTGATATTTAAAGTTTAAAATTTTACCATCTTGCACTTAAAGCGGATGGTGGGGGGATGGATGATGGACCCGATCAAGATCCCATGGTTCCGTCATCCCGGGCCATCGTGGTCTCTGGTCTACTTAGTCAGAGGAGGTAGTCGACCAAACCTGACAGAAGGATCCTTGTCGGCAGCCATGGGTTGCTTCGTCCAAGGGTACCTCATAGACCTGGGGTGAATACTTGCCTAAGGGGACAAATTTGAATCCACCTTAGCTAACAGAGGGCTTGGTGCCCTATCGATCATATCCTATTAATTCATATCTCAAGAATTTGATGTCATTGGGGAGCATACGGGCTCTGGCCATAACCATAATATAATGGAGCCATTTGGCGGCGACCACCTGGTTCAGAGAGCCCCGAGTCATAACCGTTTATCCTGCAATGCCATTTGACGAAACTGTCGGTTAGAGGACTCGTACCACATCCTTGTTGGCAGGAGATTGTTTGAGAATGGATCCTAGTGATATTTTCGATCAGGCATTAGCTCTTTGTGAGCTGCAGTATTTTTCAATTTGTCCACCTCGGCAAACTATTGCGGAGGATGGATGAATTTTGCTTTAAGTGGTTAGATGGGTTGGATTTAAGTTTTAAATATTTTTGGAATTTTGGGATTGTTTTTGGAGATTTGGATTTTGGATGATTTTTTTGGATTTTAAAAAATTTGAATTTTGTGGAAATTTGGGTGGAATTTGAAAGTATAGAGTGAACCCTTCCTGTTGAGATATGTATTCAACACGGCCATCATCGGGGTGTATGGGGTCATTTTTATTTATGGGTTGAACCTTGTCGACTCTATCTAGCAATTGATAGAGGATCGGGTTTTGTAGGCTTTGGACCTTTGTTAGTGAATTCTCTTGATTATAAGTCTTGAAAGCCTAATATGAACTATAAAATAAATATCTCAGTCGATCTCGCGACCGAATATTTATTTAATGGTTCGAGCCATGTCGACTCCTATCTACCCGTATAGGAGGATCGGGCTCGAACTGGAATTCACTTATTGACCCGCGCAGCATCCCTAGATGTCACGTGTGTACCAATAACACGCTCGCCGGGGCCCATGCGAATTGTGATTGTATTTACCCCTTTTGTGTTCCTATGTGTATACAGATTAAGGTGCACATGTAGGGGTATTTTTGAAATATTTGTAAACGCCTTTTGTCCGCTTGCAAGGATGTTGCGGATCCGGTGGCGTTACGTCATACGATCTCCCCTACTACTGCTTGTAGGTAGGTAGATGTATTCATTCATAGATTGAAATTGACTTCATGATACTGCATTTACTGAAGACTTTCTGCATCTACCCACAGATGGCATATAGTGCTCACATTTGTATTCGTAGGAGATTTGTATGTCTTGCAGATCTTTATAACAGCTCATAGGACCTTGTATTGCTGTGTATTTACAATGAATTGACATATTTGCTTGCTCTTGAATGGTGGTTGATTGTAAGAGCGTTGTGAGTGAGTTTTGTATTCGTTGATGGTCTTTCAAACTTTGCCTGTAGGTAGTGTGTTGAGCTCATGAAAGGTCTTCCATAACAAATGTTGTGCATGTAATGGGTCTCCTATAGTAGCTCATAGGAATTCATATCTATTATGATCCTTTTGCATTCGATATGTCATCTTCATAAAGTTGTTCATAGGCGGGTCCTCGCTCTCTTCTTGTATAGGAACTGCAGCAGCGCTAATTGCATAAAGGTTACAATCATCTCACCTCTCAGTTGATAATTCATTATATGGATCAGATCTTCTTTATTACTTGATTTATTTGCATGCCAAAGTGATGCAAGAGTCACATATTAATCACTACCACTTGTATATGATTTGCGCCAGTTGTTGAGATGCTTTTATGCTTAACAAATCTTTCATTTGACTTTTGTTTGAATACTTGGTATTTGCAATCATCTTGAGTCACCAAAAACTGCACTTGATTTTGTTATCATCTTTGTGAATGAATTTGCAAGAGTTTAGCATATCAATTTGTAAGCTCTTCATTATCTCCAAGAGTAGTTCTTATTCATTAGGAGCTTGTTTCACTGACATTGTTAAGCTCCTTTATATGAACTTATGGACCCACTGATGTAGGATTTACAATCGTCATGTTACTCATGTGTTGATTGAAAGTTCTTCGTGGTGGCAATGAATATGTTGTCATACTGCAAATCTTCTTGTTCAAAGTCAAGTTCTTTCTGGTACACACCGAGTTCCTTGTAGTGCAAGTTCAGTTGCATATTCAAGTTGTTCAAATAAACTCAAAGTCTTTTGGGTTCAATCCGAGTTTGCTTGAGTCTAAGTCTTGTTCACTTGATATTATAGTCAAGTCAAAGCCCCATGTTCTGTTGTTCAAACTGAAATCCAAATCAGAGTTCCCTGTGGTTTTTGCAAGCTCAAGTTCTGACCTTACAAGTCCTTGAGGGTTCAAGTTCAATTCAAGTAATGTTCAAATTAGATCAAGTCCTTTGCAGTTCATTTCGGTTCTTTGTCATTATTCACTTGATTTCAAACTTAAGCTCATTATAATTTGTTTGAGTTTGAATTCACTTAAGTCATTTTGGTCCAATCAAGTTTATAAGTCCCCTGCATTCAATTGAGTTCAAATTAGGTTTGAGTGCAAAACCAAGCCCCTTGCGTCACTGAAAATTTCGGCAACCTCCCGGCGTCTCCCCCGTTTTGGGGAAAAATCAAGAGGCTGCCTTCCCCTCCACGCCACGTGGGCGCTTCAGGTAGATGCCCGTAGACACCACGGCAGCAAATTTTTCTTCAATCCCCGCCCGTTACATGAGCGTTTAGGGGTCTTGGGCACCTGTTGAAAAGAAAGCAGGAGGATTTCCCCACGTGTGGGTACTTAATTTTGTTCCCCCTCACGATACATGAGCGGTCCGCGAATTACCCGTCTCGTCGCGGGCGCCGCACCGGTTTCCCGCCCTACTATGCTACGTGAGCGCGTAGAGGGTTTGCCGGTTCGTCGCAAGCGTCGAGGGCGGGGTTTAAGGCGATTGCCCGCCTCGTCGTAGGCGTCGCGTTAGCTTCCCTCCCTACTACGCTGCGTGAGTGCGTAGGGGGTTTGCCAGCTCGCCGCTAACGACGAGAATGGGAATCTAAGTTTAGGGATTATACCTTCGCATGTCGACGACAGTGCAAGCTCGTGGATCGAGGTACAAGGAGAGAGGGAAGAGCATCCCTCTCTTTCTCTTTTTTTTTTAAATTAATCATAATTAACAAAATTTAAGTATAATTAATTATGATTAATAATAATTAATTACCATTAAAATAATTAATTATAATTTAATTAATTATAATTAATACATAACTAATTAGTAATTAATTAAAATTAAAAATAAATTAATCATAATTAAATTCATTTAATTATGATTAATTTATGATTAATAATAATTAAGTATAATTAGGAATAACTAATCATAATTACTTGAATGGTGGTTGATTGTAAGAGCGTTGTGAGTGAGTTTTGTATTCGTTGATGGTCTTTCAAACTTTGCCTGTAGGTAGTGTGTTGAGCTCATGAAAGGTCTTCCATAACAAATGTTGTGTATGTAATGGGTCTCCTATAGTAGCTCATAGGAATTCATATCTATTATGATCCTTTTGAATTCGATATGTCGTCTTCATAAAGTTGTTCATAGGCGGGTCCTCGCTCTCTTCTTGTATAGGAACTGCAGCAGCGCTAATTGCATAAAGGTTACAATCATCTCACCTCTCAGTTGATAATTCATTATATGGATCAGATCTTCTTTATTACTTGATTTATTTGCATGCCAAAGTGATGCAAGAGTCACATATTAATCACTACCACTTGTATATGATTTGCGCCAGTTGTTGAGATGCTTTTATGCTTAACAAATCTTTCATTTGACTTTTGTTTGAATACTTGGTATTTGCAATCATCTTGAGTCACCAAAAACTGCACTTGATTTTGTTATCATCTTTGTGAATGAATTTGCAAGAGTTTAGCATATCAATTTGTAAGCTCTTCATCATCTCCAAGAGTAGTTCTTATTCATTAGGAGCTTGTTTCACTAACACTGTTAAGCTCCTTTATATGAACTTATGGACCCACTGATGTAGGATTTACAATCGTCATGTTACTCATGTGTTGATTGAAAGTTCTTCGTGGTGGCAATGAATATGTTGTCATACTGCAAATCTTCTTGTTCAAAGTCAAGTTCTTTGTGCTACACACCGAGTTCCTTGTAGTGCAAGTTCAGTTGCATATTCAAGTTGTTCAAATAAACTCAAAGTCTTTTGGGTTCAATCCGAGTTTGCTTGAGTCTAGGTCTTGTTCACTTGATATTATAGTCAAGTCAAAGCCCCATGTTCTGTTGTTCAAACTGAAATCCAAATCAGAGTCCCCTGTGGTTTCTGCAAGCTCAAGTTCTGACCTTACAAGTCCTTGATGGTTCAAGTTCAATTCAAGTAATGTTCAAATTAGATCAAGTCCTTTGCAGTTCATTTCAGTTCTTTGTCATTATTCACTTGATTTCAAACTTAAGCTCATTATAATTTGTTTGAGTTTGAATTCACTTAAGTCATTTTGGTCCAATCAAGTTTATAAGTCCCCTGCATTCAATTGAGTTCAAATCAGGTTTGAGTGCAAAACCAAGTCCTTTGCGTCATTGAAAATTTCGGCAGCCTCTCGATGTCTCCCCCGTTTAGGGGAAAAACCAAGAGGCTGCCTTCCCCTCCACGCCACGAGGGCACTTCAGGTAGATGTCCGTAGACACCACGGCAGCAAATTTTTCTTCAATCCCCGCCCGCTACATGAGCATTTAGGGGTCTTGGGCAACTGTTGAAAAGAAAGCAGGAGGATTTTCCCACGTGTGGGTACTTAATTTTGTTCCCCCTCATGCTACATGAGCGATCCGGGGATTACCCGTCTCGTCGCGGGCGTCGCACCGGTTTCCCGCCCCTACTACGCTACGTGAGCGCGTAGGGGGTTTGCCGGTTCGTCGCAAGCGTCGAGGGCGGGGTTTAAGGCGATTGCCAGCCTCGTCGTAGGCGTCGCGCTAGCTTCCCTCCCTACTATGCTGCGTGAGCGCGTAGGGGGTTTGCCAGCTCGCCGCTAACGACAAGAACGGGAATCTAAGTTTAGTGATTATACCTTCGCATGTCGACGGCAGTGCAGGCTCATGGATCGAGGTACGAGGAGAGAGGGAAGAGCATCCCTCTCTTTCTCTTTTTTTTTTTAAATTAATCATAATTAACAAAATTTAAGTATAATTAATTATGATTAATAATAATTAATTGCCATTAAAAATAATTAATTATAATTTAATTAATTATAATTAATACATAACTAATTAGTAATTAATTATAATTAAAAATAAATTAATCATAACTAAATTCATTTAATTATGATTAATTTATGATTAATAATAATTAAGTATAATTAGGAATAACTAATCATACTTACTTTAATTAATTATAATTAATTCATAATTAATAATAACTAACTATAATTAAAAAAAATTAATTGTAATTAAATCTAGTTAATTATGATTAATTTAAACAGGATCTTACATGATTTTAACAGGATTTAGGCTAAATCTGATTAAAACAGGATTTAGGAAAAATTAAATCTCACAGCGAGTCAAATCCCTATTTCTTCTTCCTTACAGTAAATCTCGGTCTTACTAAATCCTGTAGTTCAGTGGATTTACGGGATCCAGTCGAAGCAGCGCATGTAGGGGAGAAGGTTACCTTCAAAAAGCAACGAGCTCCCACTATTGCTTCCGATCAAAATGTCGTAACTTCCGTTCGGACAGGAAGGGAAGTCGTGGAAGGCGCGAAGTAGGGCGGCAAGGGAACCGGCGGGCTTCTGCTTGCGGATTGAAGGATGTAGGGAGAACTCTCCTCCTCTCTCTTCCTCTCTCTCTCTCTCTCACAACTTGCGTGAGAAGTTGGCACAGGCGGGGATCGACGGGGCTAGGGATTTGGCTTGGGTCGTCGGAGTCGGAGAGGAGAAGTTCAGGAGGTGCGAAGCTTGCGGGAGGTGAGGTGCTTAGCGTCGGCTAGGGCACGTCGGTTGGAGGAGATGAGGGAAGGAGTTCAGTTGGTTTGGATCGGAGAGTTGTGGGTGGAGAAGCGACGGGAGAGGAGGAAGTGTCGCGTGAGAGGGAGAGACCAGAGCTCCATTTAGCGTCGTATTTAACGACTCGAATGGAAGCGTAGTCGAGACGAGCCTGACACGACTGCAACGGCGCCGAACAAGGTATGAGGCACTGTAGCAGGCGGCGAGAGCAGCGATTCGAGCGGGATTTTGGCAGGGCATGGGCTTTGGAGACAGGTAATGATTTAGGCAGTATTTTTTATTTCATTTCTTGTTCTTTTTGTCTTTAGCTGCATAGGTCAACACTTTGATTAGCCTTTGAGTTCAAATTATCAGAGATTGCACTATCCAGAAATTTGATGCAAAGGATTACATTTTCAAACTAGGTGACAAAAAGTATTAAATCTTTACTGTGTTTGTTGCAGTGCCCTATAACTTGCCTATATCAATGGGAATAAGATTTATAACAATGATGACTGTAACAATCAAGAATACCCAAAATGCTGGCAAAGCACACAATCTTCTCCAAGGCCCTCCATCTGCACCTCTCATTTCCAAGTACCTTTTCAGTCTCACCTGTCAGTTAAGCAGAAAACAGCTTGTTAGGTGAAACTTGCATTATTCCATAATACTTATTTGAAGATGATTAGCATCATGATTTCCAAATAAGAAAACCTCAGGAAAAATTGTTGTCAGATGATTCTCCCAATCAACAAGTGTTGGTAGCTCCCCAGGTATTGCAGGAAGCTTGCCATGCAGGAAGTCCTATAGATACAGCATTTACATATTAGGTTTCAAATAAGAATATCAAATAAAAACTCAAAGGCTTCAACAAATCCAGTCAGAAACAAAAATAATAATTTTAAAAAGAGCAAATAGTTGAAAGTAGTTGAGGTCCGAGGAAAACCCGAAATGACATTCCGGAGCAATCTATATACTTTTTTTTGCGGTAGACAAAGTACATGGGAACATCTAAAGCGTAG
Source organism: Dendrobium chrysotoxum (assembly GCA_019925795.1). Taxonomy (NCBI): domain Eukaryota; kingdom Viridiplantae; phylum Streptophyta; class Magnoliopsida; order Asparagales; family Orchidaceae; genus Dendrobium; species Dendrobium chrysotoxum. The sequence continues at coordinate 1,687,844 of CM034309.1, read as the reverse complement.
TCCACATATGCCTCAAACCTAGGACAAAGAAATAATGATAGACAAGGGTCACAGGAAAAGTTTTTCTATTTTAGAGTGTATGATAGTAACAGAAAAAATGTAGCGAGAAAGTCGAAACCAAAATAATTCTTATTACTTACAATTTAACTTAGCATTAATAGATAAATGGAACAATATGTATTTTGTAAAATTGACTTTTCACAACAGTGGCAATACCAAGACAAGCTTGTGGTGTGTAAGTTATCAGCATTGTAAACTAGCACAAAAAATACTATGATTCATCATTCTACAGGCCAAATTTATCATTGCCATGTCAAGTTGCTAAAAGTATATGTCCCATCAAATGGTGGCAACTAATACCACTAGCTTGTGCATGTCAACCATTCTATTGCTTTTCATCATCAAACACTCCCATTGTTAATAGTCTATTGATGGCGCACAACTTTGGAGTTCAGCACATCCATTTATTATTGTTATTTTTTTATGTTTATGGGTAGGTCTTAAAAGTCATTTTAGTAACTAACTAGGTTATTTGAGTCATTTCATGTCAACTGGACTTCATGGTCAATTTGTTTAGCAAGAGTTACTTCAATTTATGCCATTAAAGCTTGTTAACTATGTGTTATCAGTTTGTTAGTAGTTTTAAGCAATTTGCTAGTACATAGTGGTTTATCATTTCCTCCATGTATAAATACAAAAATAAATTGAGTTTCGCAAAATAGTTTATGGCATTTTTTATTTGAAGAGCCTTCCTCTTCATCTATTCTAAGATTTTGATTTTTGATCAAATGTGAGAATTGAATCCCTCTAGGGAGAGGCAACATCCTTCTTCAACCTTAAGAGTTGCTCATCACATTATCATCTTTTAATATTTTCATCATTTCACTCTTTTTATATTATCTTTTCAAATTCTTTCATAGTTGTTCTAAATCAGATTAATATAAGAGCTATAGGTTTGAATCATTGATTGTTTATCTTTGAATCATTTCACTCTTCTATTTTTGAAAAAAAAAAAAAAACAAATGGAAAAAAAGAAATCAAACGAACATGCATCTTCTTATGTAAGACATTCATCTCTTTTTCCATTGCCTATCTTTCTGCTTAAGAGATTTCGATATTCTTCCTAGGGACATCAAATTTAAGTAAAGGGTTTGACTAAGCACTACTACTAAAAAATTGACTACAATTTAAATTTTTCAATTAAACTGTATCAATAGGAAAATAATAACTTGTGCTGAAACAATAAGCTTTAGGAGCCCCCACTGAAATAATTTAAATTCTATTGCAATCCTTAACACGGTTTTTTTTACTAAATTGAGTTTTTTTGGAGAGTTGGACAGGATTACCAACCGTGTGGAGTAATTAGTTTCTAATGAACTTGTTGTAAGCATGTTGCTTGCATGGACTTGAGTGATAGTTAATAAAACATGAGATGTGTAGGCAAATACATTATATTGTCAGCAAAGCAACTTGATAATATATTTTGATAAATCTTGTTTGTTACATCATCTAGCATAGATACATATCATTTTCATTATACATAACCAGAGCCATAATATGATTAAGATCATGGATATATCTAAAAAAGGACTGAAGATTGTCATGCATGAAAATGACTATAAATAACTTATATTTTCATATTTGATGGTTCCCAAAATTCAAAGGTTTTAATAGACTAGGGAACTAAGTAGAATAACAAGTAAACATTCTATGATTGATGAAAGTGTATTAAAATTGCATGTGCCAAATTGGTATGTGTAGTTCAAATATTTTGGTAGAAGGTTCATATTGATATTAAATCTACAATTTTTGGTTGAGATGATATATAAACATAAACATACCTATCCATACAACACCGTTGGAAATCAATTGAATAACTTCTACATATTGGATTTATAAACTTAAACAGTGACTCAGTGCTTTCGAAGGTTTGAATAGTCATTTGATAGATGTTATCTATTATATCAAGATACATTGATGGCTTTAGGAAGAACGTTAGTTAAGAAATGAACCTTTTTTGTCATGAGATAAAAAATGAGGCTTACTATAAAACAATAAAATTTGAAATATATCTAATGTATCATCCACAAATGATCAATATCTAGCATTCACATCACATACAATCTAACATATTCTTATTGAGAAAATTATAATCTATAAAATCTCTACGTATCCTACTAAATGCCAGCATAACATACAAGAAGATTGTCAAAGCAATAATGGAATTTAGCCATGCAATGCTGCATTTGCTTTTTTAACAAAAGACTAAACATGAGTCTGAGGCTGAAATTGAATCAAATAAATCATCACTTAATCATTAAGTCATTTTTTTAATTTAAGAATTTCATTTTCATCCTTTGTTCCATTATGCAATAAATTTTAAGATGTACATTGAACTACCATGATAACTAGTCACTACATATAAAAAGTGGTCATAGTTGCTCTTTAAGTAATTTACTTAATCAACAAGTATTTAGGAACATTTGAGAAAGATAGTCTAGGAAATTGGATTTTGATTTTGCTAAGTTAATGTATACTAGTTTAGTAAAAAATAGAGCTTGTTAGTCTCATTTTGAAATTATTCCTAGCTTACTAATTAGAGAACTTTACCTTTCCAAGAATCATATTATGTTGGACCATTCATTGATCATATACATAAGTTGTAATGAAATTCTCATACACAAAGTTTAGAGGTTGTCATGGTTGTTTATGAGTGCTTGGGGTTACGGGTAAAGGAAACTACATCTTTCACGACTCGGCCCGAAGGCTCGAATTAACAAGGTGGGATCAATCGGTCGGATGGTTATTTAAATTTTTGTTTACTAAATAACTATTTTCAATAACTATGAAAGAGCCACTATAACCTTAAATGCATTAAAAGACTATTATTACTATTTTGACAAATACCTTTCTCTCAGAGCTTCGTGCCTATGATGTACATTATCTTCTCTTCTACTCATTAAATTCTAAAGATAATACCTATGAATATTTTACAAATATGGAGTCATAACCTAATTCAGTAAGTACGTCATATTTCTAAATTATAATAATACAAGGCATTTTGATCAACATGCATATTAGCTGTAAAATATAAAATAGCTTTAAATTTAGAAATGAGAATATATCATATATTATGCTTATGTGAAATAATCATATTATGTCATAACATTTTATATAACTAATATAACTATCAAAAGAGATACCATCTAAATAGTACCAATAAAAGTACTTATATTTTCATTTTCTTTTCATAATCTTTTTCAAAACCTTTTTTATTTCATGCACATGTATACATTGCACTTCCAGCGAGTACCATAAGGGGTTATGCTCCATTATTCAATCATGCACATACAAACATATTTTTGATAAAAGTGGGGTTTATATCCATTGGAATGCCCACATTTTTAGTGGCTTGCTTTGATATGTCATTCATTTTTAAGATTATTTAAAATTAATATTCTTTTCTGTGTTGAATATATCAAGCAACTTAAGGTTTGTCATCTTAGGCTTGAGAATAATTTATGATATATCTTATTGCAAGAAATTTCAGGTGCCATTTAAATATAGGGCTTACGACCATCCATTTTGGGCAAGGCAGCAGAATGCTGGTGGCTCACTAGGATACTTTTGATCAACTGAGGGTTGGCAATGTTGAAATAAAATCTTCAACCTATGCTTGATTGACCCAGTTAAAATTATGTGTATTTGCGTCTGATTATCCAAAAAAATTGTGGTTGTACTAACATCAGAATTAACAATCCCAAGTCATTTATGGCATTTCAATAAATTTTCACCCTTTTTGACGTACGGAAGAAGAGGAAGTAGTAGGAAGGAGGAAGAAAAGGAAGAAAGAGGAAGAGGAAGTAGAAGGAAAGAAAGAAGGAGAAGAAGGGAAGAAGGAGAAGTGTGAGAGGGTGACCGGCTAGGACAGGTGCAGGTCGGTATCTAGGCAGCGGTCGAACTCGAGAGAGGTGGTTGGTCGGCCTACGCGCAGGTCCTGCATGAGACAAAGAACATCGAGAGGGAGAGAGGAGGAGCCACTTGGCCTTGTGCACAATAGCATGCAAAGAGAATGAGAGGGAAGGTTTCGCCTAGGCTAGATTGCGTGCGACACTGAGGAATCGAGAGAGAATGGTGGTGTGACATCCAAATTTGATCAAATATGTGCCACATTTGGATCACTATGATGCATAGACACGGACACGACGACATGGATACACACGACACTGACACGGGACACGTCAATTATTGAAAATATGGGACACAGACATGGGTTGAACACGGTATTATAATTTTTATATTTTAAAAATAGTGTATAAAAATTAAATAAGTATAATATTAAAAATAATTTAAAAATAATGTCTTTTAACTAGAATTTATCCTTAAAATGATTAATATAAGGATGTCGAAAGTCAGACGTCAATACCGTGTATCATGCATAGAGAGAGAAGACGACAATGCTATCGAGAGTCAGCATTGATTTTATGCAGTAAGTATCGGGCATCAATTTCGAGATGACATTTATCATCGATGTTGAGAGGGTGCTGGTCGTCGATGTTAAGATGACGTCGGACAAAGATGAGTTGTCATGTTGTGTAGAAATTACTAGCATTGAGCATCAATGTCAAGACAGTGTTAAACTTTGATATTGAAATGGTCTTGAAATGTTAATGTTGTAACGACGTCAAACGTCGATGTTGAGATGACATTGAGCATTTTTGTGAAACCAAAGTCGCAACCTACCAAAGAGAAATGAAAATGAGAATATTCGATGAATGGGTTATTGATTGTGAGCGATTGATTTGGCATTGTGTAGAGGTAATAAAAATTTAGTTTTTATATTTTACATAAATAAAAAATTTTAATACAAAAAATTATATTAAAAAAATTAATAAAATATTTAAGACATGCATGTCCAATTTATATGTAATATTTTTTAATCAGACACATTTTTACATGTCCGACACGTGTTGAAGGTGTGTCGAACACGTTGTTGGTGTTGAAAGCGGGTTTTGAAAAGGATTTAATTTTCTTTGGGAATACTTTGAATTTAATATTTTTTTGAATTTTAATTTTAAAATCGAACATCTATTAGAAATTATATATCACCTCGAAGGGTGAAAATAAGATCTCATAATGAGTTAAGATTTAGAATTTATAAATCAAATCCTGAATATTGTAGTTAGATTCAGGAGGGAACTACATATGATCCCAAAGGATCAAAATAAAGTTTAGTCAAATATCTGGCTACACTGATCTGGATAACTGATCATTAAATTCATAATCAGAATGATGGTAATAGAACAATATATCTCCCTAGGGAAAGGAAATATTGCTTATTATCAATCACTTGAATATGATGATAATGATCGTCAATAATTTAATTTTTTCTCAAAGAAGATTAATTTGAATTTTAAAAGTTTCTTTTGGGAAATTGGGGATTGGATCTAAATTCCAACTCCAAAGTCGAGCAAATCATTAAGGATAATATATTGCCTCGAAAGATGGAGATAAAATACTTAACGAGTTCAGATCTAGAATTTGAGATTTTAAGCCAGTCCTTAAAAACAATGCAATCATCAATCGGGTGGCTGGCCATGCGATGTTAAGGACAGTAGTTCGGATTGTTCTTTTTCTTTATATCATCTGGCCGCATGGCTTCTGGCAACTGAAAATCTAATTTTTTTAAAAGACTTTTAAAGATCTTCCCTATCACTTCCCTTTTAAATGGATAAGGTTTTGCCAATCTCTCTTTCAAAGGGAAAAAAGAGGGGTCCCTAGTATGCTGCAAGGTCACTTGAAATGGCTGCTTCTAAACTAACTGTGGTGGAGGAATATTGGGCGGGCTAACGACTGGTTGCTTACCCTTATCAACTGCTAAAACTACAGCTCTCTTTTCAAAAGACTTGACGGGTTTGTCAACCTTTTTCTCACTAGAAAGATCCTTTAAGAATAGCATCCTAGGAGCCTCTTCCTGCAGGTTACTTACTTTATTCAAAAATTTCTCAAAAGTTTTGATACTTAAACTCTTCAGAAGAAAAGTGACAGGCCCATGGGGTTCACATTTCATCAAAAGATTTCGTCACCTTAAGATGTATTCAACTAGAGACTCCCCTAGATTTTGCTTCTCGACGACGAGATCGCACACGATTGTGCGCTGCTGCACTCCTGAAAATCTCTTCAAGAAAAATTTTCAAGTTCATTGAAAGTTTTTACCGAACTGTTGGGCAAATCTACGTACCATTCGAAATCTATGCCGGAAAGACTACTAACGAATTGACGAAATAATAGAGCATCTAACCCTCCAGCATTATAACAACTTGCCCGAAAGTGAGCCAGATGCTGCCTCGGGTTTTCAATTCCAGTAAAAATTTTAAAAGACGGTGGCACAAAGCCCTTAGAATAAGGAACTAAATCATATTTCTCAGGGTAAGGTCTACCCTTTGTAATAGATGCATTTTCTTGCGAATGGGCTAAAGCCTCCCTTACCTGATCCTCAATCAGTTGTTTGATATCTTTCCAGACTGATGGTGAAGGAGCAATTGGAGGGACTAAAGGGACCACTGACTGGACTAGGAGGTCTAGCAAGGCTGATTGCTGAACAGGTGGAACTATTGAAACTGATTCTAGGATTTAGAACTAGATTCTGCCCTCTTTGCTCTGTCGAAAATTTCTCTAGTAGATTGTTGTAATTTGAGGGAAGTCTCCTACGACTTGTTTAGTCGTTCTTGTATTTTTATGACCTGCAGCAACGTGTTAGCGATTTGTGCTACGAGATTTTTAATATACTGGTCATCATTTTTTACTCTAATTGATTCATCTGAATCTGAGTCAACAACTACTGAACCTTCCTCCTTGCCAGAACAACGTTTACTTGGTTCAGTTTCTTTAGTAGATCCTTTGGTCTCAACCATATAGATATCACTAACAGGGACATCTTCATCTACAAGCATGTCATCTGATTCTGGATCGAAGATTGTTGTTTCTTCTTTATTTTGTAAAATGTCTCTTATCTCCTGAACTACCTCATCAATCGGTTTGTCTCCTATTGCTTCATGATCGATGAGTAAGTAACCCTTATATTCCACCATATCATAAAGTTCATCATGATGTAATTTAAAAATGATGGTTTATATTTTAAACTCATCCGCTATTGGAGGTTCAGCCATTAACCGCTCAATCATCTCATGATCTTCATCTTGGACTTTCTTCCCCTTCGACTGTCCCGGGGTTGGTAGTTAGAAATGTGGTATCCTCTACCAGGTAAGGGACATCTACCTCAACAGATGATGCAGGAGATTGGAGGGTGACAGCTCCCACATCAGGTAAGGAAGAGTTCTCAGATCCCTGGGTAGGGAGCTCAGGGGCAATAGGTGGAATATCGGAAATACTATCTAGAATATGGACTGATACATTAACTGAATCAAAAATCAGAACAATGACGGAGCTTACAACTGGGACATCTAGACTGAGAACTGAACTAACTGGGGTGGCAACTGAATCAGCTGGGGTGTAAACAATAGTAGCTAAAATCTGCGGTGTATCAACTGGGGGCTGAGGTGACTCAGCTACAGGTGAAGGGAGATCAACCCTAGTACTTTTCTTGGGAACATACTTCTTTTCAGGGGATTTTGAACTGTTACTACCATTGAAGCCAACTTTGGTGGTGTTGGTAGAGGAATTAAGGGTCTACCAATAGGATAGTGACCTCTCTCAGATCCGATAAGTACTATACCCTCCGTCTTAGAGGATGGAGGGCGTGACACCCAGTGGTAACCATCAACTAGCACAGAAGCTGTAGGCTGTCTCGCAAACTTCTTGCTTCTTCTAACAAGCTGAGGGGTTAAGTTCTTAGCATCAGACTTTTCTTCCCTCAAGATCTCCTTCTCAAAATGATGGGAGATAACCCCTTTTAAATGCTTTACATACTGCTCTTTTATCTCTCCCACCTGAGCAGCACAAGTATGAATAATATTTCTTAACATTATTGTTCTTTACAGTTGCTTCTCCTTAGGAGTTCTCTTGGTGGAATAATCAATCGGGAATTGGGGGACACTAGTTATCCTAGCCACCCTCTTCTCCTCTGCAGCAGTAGCTAAGGGGTGGAAACGACTCCCCTGAATGAGTGGAGAGGAGGCAGGAATAGGTAGATCCTTAACATCCTCTGGTACTACTTGAGCTAAGGTCTTAACTTCAATAACCTTCCTTGATTTAGCAATTTTTCTTCTAATCATCCTCAAATGGTTTTAACTACATCTTCTTCCGTTGGCTTCTTTACCCATTTCTTCCTTGGAAAAGCTAAGCCAACATCTTTTAATTTAATTTCATATCAAGAGGTAGTTAAAACCACTGGTAAGAATCAAATTAAACGATGTTGGCTTAGCTTTCCCAAGGAAGAAAAGGGTAAAGGAGCCAACGAAAGAAAAGGTAGTTAAAACCATCTAAGGGTTAAAAGAAAAATTGCTAAATCAAGAAAGGTTGTTGAAATTAAGACCCTGGCCCAGGTAGAACCAGAGGTTGTTAAGGATCTACCTATTCCTGCATCCTCTCCACTCCTTCAGGGGAGTCGTTTCCACCCCTTAGCTACTACTGCAGGGGAGAAGAGAGTTGCTAGGATAGCTAGTATCCGCCCATTCCCAATTGATTATTCCATCAAGAGGACGCATAAGGAGAAGCAACTGTAAAGAACAAGAATATTAAGAAACATTATTCATACTTGTGCTGCTCAGGTGGGAGAGACAAAAGAGCAATATGTAAAGCATTTAAAAAGGATTATCTCCCATTATTTCGAGAAGGAGATCTTGAGAGAAGAAAAATCTGATGCTAAGAATTTAACCCCTCAGCCTATTAGAAGAAACAAAAAGTTTGTGAGACAGCCTACAGCTTCTGTGCTAGTTGATGGTTACTACTGGGTGTCACACCCTCCATCCTCTAAGTCGGAGGGTATAGTACTTATTGGATCTAAGAGAGGTCGTCATCCTATTGGTAGGCCCCAAGTTCCTCTACCAATACCACCAAAGTTGGCTTCAGTGGTACTAAAAGTTCAAGAAGATTTCAAGGTTGGAAGAAAAGTTAAGATCAAGGGCAAGAGGCCCCAATCCCCTGAAAAGAAATATGTTCCCAAAAAAACTACTAGGGTTAATCTCCCTCCACCTGTAGCTGAGTCACCTCAGCCCCCAGTTAATACACCACAGATTTTAGCTACTATTGTCCACACCCCAGCTGATTCAGTTGCCACCCCAATTAGTCCAGTTCCCAGTCCAAATATCCCTGTTGTCAGCTCCGTCATTATTCCGATTTTTGACTCAGTTGATATATCAATCAATATTCCATATAGTATTTCCGATCTTCCACCTATTGCCCCTGAGCTCCCTACCCAGGGATCTGAGGACTCTACCTTACCTGATGTGAGAGCTGTCACCCTCCAATCTCATGCATCATCTATTGAGGTAGATGTCCCTCACCAGGTAGAGGATGCCACCCTTCTGACTACCAACCCCGGGACAGTCGAAGGGAAAGAAATAGTCCAAGATGAAAATAATGAGATGATTGAGCGGTTAATGGTTGAATCTCCAACAGCGGATGAGCTTAAAATACAAACCATTATTTCTAAATTACAGCATGATGAACTTTATAATATGATGAAATACAAGAGTTACTTACCCATCGATCCTGAAACAATAGGAGACAGACCGATCGATAAGATAGTTCAGGAGATAAGAGATGTTTTACAAAACAAAAAAGAAATAGCAACCTCCGACCCAGAATCAGATGACATGCTTGTAGATGAAAATGTTCCTATTAATGATATCTACATTGTTGATGCCAGATGATCCACTAAAGAAACTGAACCAAATAAATGTCGTTCTGGCAAGGAGGAAGATTCAGTAGCTGTTGACTCAGATTCAGATGAATCAGTTAGTCAGAAATGATGACCAGCATCTTAAAAATCTCGAAGCACAAGTCGCTGACATGTTGCTGCAGGTCAGAGAAATGCAAGAACGATTAGACAAGTTGTAGGAGACTTCCCTTAAATTATAGCAATCTGCTAGAGAAATTTTCGATAGAGCAAAGAGGGTAGAATCTAATTCTAAAATTCTAGAATCAGTTTCAGTAGTTCCACCTGTTCAACAACCAGTCTTGTCAGATCTCCTAGTCTAGTCAGTGGTCCCTTTAGTCTCTCCGGTTGCTCCTTCACTATCAGTCAAGAAAGATATCAAACAACTGATTGAGGATCAGATAAGAGAGGCTTTAGCCCATTCGCAAGAAACTGCATCTATTCCAAAGGGTAGACCCTACCCTGAGGAATATGATTTGGTTTCTTATCCAAAAGGCTTTGTGCCACCATCCTTTAAAATTTTTACTGTAATTGAAAACCCGAGGCAGCATCTGGCCCACTTTCAAGCAAGTTGTTGTAATGCTGGGGGGTCAGATATTCTATTATTTCGCCAATTCGTTAGTAGTCTTTTCGGCATAGCTTTCGAATGGTACATAAATTTGGCCAATGGTTCGGTGAAAACTTTCAATGAACTTGAAAATCTATTCTTGAAGAGATTTTCAGGAGTGCACCAGCACACAACCGTGGGCGATCTCATCGTCAAGAAGCAAAAGCCGGGGGAGTCTCTAGTTGAATACATCTTAAAGTGGCAAAACCTTTCGATGAAATGTGAACCCCAACTGCAAGAGCAACATGCAGTGAAAATTCTTTTGAAAAATATTCATGGGCCTATCGCTTTTTTTTCTGAAGGATTTCACTATTAAAACTTTTGAGAAACTTTTAAACAAAGCAAGTAACCTGCAGGAAGAGGCTCCTAGGATGCTATTCTTAAAAGATCGTTTTGATGAGAAGAAGGTTGACAAACCTGTCATGTCTCGTGAAAAGAGAGCTACAGTTTCAGCAGTTGACAAGGGGAAGCAACTAGTCGTTAGCTTGCCCAATATTCCTCTACCATAGTTAGTTCAGAAGTAGCTATTACAAGTGACCCCGCAACATACTAGGGACCCCTCTTTTTTCCCTTTTAAAGAAAGACTGGTACAACCTTATCCATTTAAAAGGAAAGGGAAAGTGATAGGGAAGATCTTTCAAAGTCTTTCAAAGAAATTAGATTTTCAGTTGCCAGAAGCTAGGCAGCCAGATGATATAAAGAAAAAGGACGATCCGAACTACTGTCCTTACCATCGGATGGTCAGCCACCCGATTGAGGATTACATTATTTTTAAGGACTGCCTTGAAACGAACATCAAACAAGGTAATATCGTGATTCCAAAAGAGTACTTGGTAAATCCGGAACAAGGATCGGTCAAATTAATCTCAGGTAACACTTCTCTTTCAATTGAAGATGGTTGGGATATTACTTTATCCCGGGCATTTAAAAAGTCGATTAACAAGTCTTTTCATCTTTCTCAACAGCTGCCCACGATAACCCAGGGCCCAATTTGTGAGGTTGACCAGGATGCTTCATAGGAGAATGTTGAGCCACATTACTCTCCAGTAGTCGTAGGAACTACTGTATTACATGAAAAAGAAAAGAGACATTTTTGTAGAGAGAAAGTATAATAATGAGAGATGTATTCGAGTGACGGATGGCGGTGTAAAAGCCCTTTCTCCACTCCTGTTATCTGACTTTTATTTTGCCCCATCAAAGGCAAAGGGTTGCAAAATTAATAAAAAGCATCCTTCTGTGCCTATTTTGATTATTAATCATGAAAATGAATTGATGACTCTTCTCCAGCAATTTAAAATCCTATCGAGATCAATCAAAATATTCAAAACTAATTCGACATTTCAAGGAGAAGTCGAATTTGAAGCCTTATCAGAAAGTGACTTCCCTCAAATAAATTTTTAGGGAAGTCCTATCATGGTGAGTTTAGACCTCTCGAATTCTGACTCCCTTTCAGAAAATGACGATCCAATGCCTATGGTGAGTTTAGACGCCGCCTTAGTTTGTCCTCTCGAAGACATAGAGCAGGTGCAACTTCATGGTGATAAAGTCTTACCCCCTAGGCTTGCTCCTCATGATAGAAGCAAGCAAGTTGTCTCTGATGATCCGACTTCTAATCCTCTTCAATAATCTGATTTTCCTTTAATCCCGCCGGGTTTTGAATCCGTTGTTCCTAAGGTTGATTACAATGTTCTAGCTCACCTTAGAAAGTTGCCAGCCAAGTTGAGCATCTACGACGCCCTCGTTCTCTCTAAAGAGATGAGAGAATCTCTGATCAAAGCACTTCTCGATCCAGAAATTTGCTTACCTCAACTGGCTTCGACCTCACAAGGTGAAGCCCTCTATTTCAAAGAAATCCCGAGGGTAACATTTTTAGATGATGACCTATTATTGAGAACTACCGATCACAATCGCCCTCTCTACATTACTGTAAATATAGGGTATTTCAAGTTACCAAGAGTCCTTATTGATCCAGGTGCATCGGTCAACGTCATAAATGTAAAGACTCTCGCCTATCTTAGAGTTGATACTAGTAAGCTCACCACCGACAGGTTGATGCTACGTGGGTTCAATGAAAAAGGTGAAAGGGCTTTAGGTTTAATTATCCTTTTGTTAGAAATAGGAGAATTAAAAACCGAAGCAAAATTTCATATAATTGATTCGGCAACATCCTTCAACGCACTCTTAGGTAGACCCTAGATCCACGAATATAAGATGGTTTCATCTACCCTATATCAATGCATCAAGTACCAATGAGAAGGCGTTGAACATGTGATTATGGGTGATTTGCAATCATTCTCCATTCAAGAGATCGGGATCTATGAGGATGCTGCATATTTCATACCAAAAAGGTCCTCCTCTTATTCTAAAGTTGAGATCAAGATTAAAGAGAAAACAAGTGAGCAAAGCTCCAACAAAAATCAAGTATCAAAAAAGAAAAAAATTCCATATATATGCTTTGTTAATTGTGCTAGATCCCTTTAGTCACTATTTTGTAGAGCACTCTTCATTATCAACTTCTAATCAATCAATCAAACCTCCAGAACTCAACATCAAAACATGCTTATTGATTCTAAAAAAAAAATTGCGGCTAGGGCTTAGCGGTGGATCTGCTTGGCCGACCCTAGCTACTAGAAGAATCAAAAGACCATCATGCCTTCAAACTTTGATCGGACAAATGATATTAAGCACTGAAATTAAAGGGATTTAGAAAGGTAATTTGGAGAAAAAAAAAGAATTATACAAAACCAAATCAATCATACAGCATTTCAATTTGAATTGGTTAAAGGCAAATTTGCGTTAAGTTGACTTGAAAGGAATTAAATTGAGCTGATTAAAGTCAAAAAGGTTAATTCGCACTTGATTCGAGTCAGGACACACTAAATCAAATTGATCAAAACCATCGAGGTGAGTAGAATTCAAATTGAGTCAAAAAAATTTGACATCATCAAATCTAGTTCATATAATCAAATTGACTTAAAGTAATTCGCATGAGATTCAATGTTGATTTTAAGGAAGATCGACAAGGTCGATCGCAAGCTAGAATGTATACTCGGATGGTTGTAGCACAAGGTGACCTCATACAAAAATAAGGTCAACACACGTGTCGTGTGGGATACGTGTTGGATACTACACGCCTCTTTGAGGAGAAGTATCGATGCATCATAGTTGGATCAATTTAAAAATACCACAAAATCTTAATTTTTACAAAATTCAGCAAATTTAATGTCATTGTGTTCTAATCGTTGAATTAAGCAATTCAATATATAAAATTATATGTCAAATTGTGAAGGATTAGAAGTTATGAGATTAAATCTCCTTTGCATTTTCAGCCTTAAGTTAAAAAATCCAATTGATGCTCATTTCTAACATTTATTGTAGCAAGGGCAATGTCTTTGAACAGTGGATAACATGCAATGGGTTAGGAAAGGGATAGTTAGGGAAAAACCCATTGCCATATGTAACTCAAGTAAGCATAATTGTTACATGCTGCTTAATAGGTGATGAATACCTTACATATTCCCTATTATAGTTATTGTAGACTTGGGTCACTTATATATGCTCTTATATGCACATATTGATTTAACTGTTGATACACATGCTCATTAGTTCTTTCTTATACTTGATTACTGTATTAGTGTTACATATCTTTATGAGTGTCTTAACTTACTAGGTTATTATTTTAGCTATTCTTAGAAGAAAAATGAAGGATAAGGTTAAGTCCGAATAGTATAAGATTAAGTTTTTTTTTATGATTACTTTTACAAATGTAAGAAAGGTTTGATTTGAAGTCAGCTGGCTATTAATAGTTATATGTTTTGGTTTTCTAGTAATTGCTCGATAGATGAAAATTTTAAAGATAAAATTGTGAATAGCTTCAGCTTATGAATAATGTATTAAGTTATGATATCTTTTATAATTGTTCTACATTTAGATCACAAGAATTATATTGAAATGTAATGTAGTATAATATAAATGATTTACGATCTCACCTTTGTTCATTCCAAGTCAACTAGTTGGAGTAGGGTCAGTGTAGAGCATGATAGGCGGGGCTTCATGCATCTCCTATGGAGATTAGGGAGATCGAGAGAGAGCAGGGGTCAAGCATGAGCAGGGAGGAGAGCCTACTAGGTGTCCTATGTATGAGTATTTGAGGTGAGCTGTCGGTTGAGTGTGTTAGTTAATGGGTTAGTGGATAGTTATTTAGGATTTATTTATTATTATTATTATTATTATTATTATTATTATTATTATTATTATTATTTATTCTTATTTAATTGATTTTTTAATTAATTTTAAATATACATATTTAATATTATAACTTAAAAATAATAATACATGTATATACATGAAAAGGATGGAGTAGCTCCAATAGCAGAAAAGAATAGAGAGTCATCTTAGATGATTTGGTGACATAAAATGTCGGCCTTCCAATGAAATGGTTAGGAGAGTAGATATATTAGATCTGACCTATGTTAAGAAATATAGAGCTAGACCTAAAAAGACTTGGCTAGAAAGTATTAAAAATGACATTTTTATTAGATTTAAATGAGAATTTGACTCTTAAACGACTCCACGTATTGGAATAAAGGTTTGATGTTGTTGTTTTAATTTAAAAATAATAATAAATATATTAATATTAACCGTTCATCAATCCGCTCGTTAAAATCTAGTCATTCATGCGAATCGAATTCATCCTCACTATTGATGCACAAATTTTTTTTTTTTGATTGCCAACATAATTGTCAATCTTAGTTGTTTCAATTGTCCAGAATGCATAGACGTTCTCTTTGCTAACAAATGTTATTTGAATGATTTCAACATTGGTCGACGTGATTTAAACAGCTTTTGTGTGACATCGTATTTTTCATTCATCGCTTCATCTTTTGCTTGAGTAAACTTCGAAAAGTTATATATAGAGGTCAACAAATCTATGTGGTTAAATATATTTAAATATCCATGTTCAATCACATATTTTCAATTCTTATGGTTACGTTATATTATTACATCATAGAGTTCACTTCAGGTAATTATAATTGTAATCCTAACATAAATTGAAGAGTACAAATAAATGAACAATATATGCTTAAAAGAAATTGAGAAGGTATTTATAAGTTATGTCACTAGTAATAGTGATCCATTATGCAAGTTGAAACAAGTTAGGGATTAAAAAGATTATATGATTAAAGGAGAATTCTAGTTAGCCATTACAAATACCTTATTTGTAATTACAGATATCAATATAAGTATAAAGCTAAGAAAGGCAATGTTTAAGGATTACTTGGCGGATCAAATCTTTCAAGGCTAAGGTGGGTGATTACATTTCTTAGTAAGAGTAATATCTCCTTTCTTCTAGACCTATTGCACTTAATTGATATAGTAACGATTCTTGTTGATCTATATACATGAGATCAATTATTGTTATCAAATCATAACTGCAAATAGCCTACAATGATATCTTTTCATTAAATGTATGAAATATGTGCCATACAGTGAATCCTCCTAAATAGATATTATATACTACGAGCAATGCAAATACAGTGATGTATATAGGAATGTTTATATGTACATCTTAACAGATGGAGTTTACTCCCTCATGGTACTAGCTGGGAATACTAATATATCCACATATTGATAATTTTTAACTTCCACTTCAAATAATACTAAAAGTATGACTTGCATCTTGCTATGCCGATGGGCATGTAAGGCAAATTTGAATTAGGTTTATGTATAGAAGATACTCCTTAGACAAAGATATTAACATATAATAATGTCTAAATTAACATATGATAAGCTCTAGATGGACAGATGAATGTAATCATTATAGTCATGTTTATAACAAATAAACAAAAAATATCATACACCTATGAAAACGAAATAAACAAAATAACTTTCATGTTAATGAATAAAGTGAATCTATGATGGTAAAATATATTTAAATATCCATGTTCAACCATGTATTATTCAATAGTTCTTCTGGTTATGTTATATTATTCAACATTGAAGAGTTCACTTCAGGTTATTATAGTTATAATCCTAACATAATTGAAGAGTACAAATAAATGAACAATAAATGCTTAAAAGAAATTGAGAAGTTAGCCATAAATGTCACTAATAATAGTGATTCATTATGCATGTTGAAACACATTTGAATTAAAAAGATTATACGATTAAAGAAAAATTCAAGTTAACCCTTATAAATACCATATTTGAAATTGCAAATGTGAATATAACTATAAAGCTAAGAAAGACCACGTTTAAGGATTACTTGGTGGATCCAATCTTTCCAGGCCAAGGTGGGTGATTATATTACTTAATTAAAGTAATATTTCCTTTCTTCTAGACCTGTTGTGCTTAATTGATATAGTTATGACTCTTGTTCATCTATATATATGAGATCATTTATTGTTATCAAACCATGATTGCAAACAGCTTACAATGATCTATCTTTTCCATTGCATAACATGTTACCATTATTTATATTGTGCTATATAGTAATTCCTCCTAAATAAATATTACATGCTAAAAATAGTGTAAATGAAACGATGTATATAGGAATGTTTATATGTACATTGGAATGTTTATATGTACATTGACAGATGGAGTTCACTCTCTCATGATATTAGTTTGGGTTACTAATACATCCACATGTTGATGATTTTTTACTTTCCACCTCAGATAATAATAAACGTATGACTTATGTCCTGCTGCGCCAATGAGGTGTATTAGTCAAGGGTTGTTATGGAAGGTACTCTTGAGATGGATATGTTATAAATAGTAATGTCTAAATTAAGATATGATAAGCTCTTGATGGAATGATGAATGTAATTATTGTATAAATATATATATATATATAAGCAAATTTTATGATCATAATTGATATTCAAATGATAAACACATTTTAGATTTCCTCATAGTTCCAAATGATGACTGACATGCATGTTACTTCATTTTCAATTGATATAGTATTATTTAGAACTATGATATACCCACTGAATTAAACTAGCATATGCTACTTATACACAAGAAATGATTCTATGGCCTGAATGAGTAAGAGAAGAGAGTTTGTGAACCGTTGATGAAGAGCTAGAAGTAATAGATATTTAAATTTTCTAAATGCTGAAATAAATAGAGTAGATTTGTTTTTATTTTGATATATATTGAATTTTGAGATTTAGTAGTTGTTTCCATGTATTGGAACTTGTTATTATAAGAAAATTTATAAAAATAATTTTGGTATTGTTTAATGTTAGTAAATGTAATTTAAAACTGCTTCCAACCATATGTTCCCCACTTAGTAATCGAATCTTCTGGGCTGAGTTCTGACAATAACATTAGAACTCAAAATGTGAGTGTTCTCGCCTCAAAACTCAGATCCTGTTTTTCGAACGAATATAAAATTTGATATTTGCATCACCTAATTGTCTTGCGGAGGTAGTATATCATGCGTGTTGGATTTTTTATTAAATAATAGAGGCACCATTTCTTCTCATTTGCATAAACAAAGATTTAAATAGTCCGCAAAATGTCATGTTGCAAATAGTCTAAACATGTAATTTACATCGCTTACAGTTTTTACAAATTTTATTGTCAAGCCTTAGCATGACATGGATTTTCAAGGTGTGTTAATGAGCAAAATTTTTGTTAGCTGGAAGCCATAAATCATTAGTGACCTAGTCTCCATCAGAAAAAGCAGCAGCAGCAATGTCCCATATAACACAAGCTCTTGCATAAGAAAAAAGAGGGATTTCAAGAATTGTCAGGTCCCTCTACTGCAAATTTATGGGTTGGGCGTTTTGTATGGACGTTAAAGCTGATCTTTAGCCAAAAATACTTTTCATCCTCAGATAACAAGAGTGAGCTCTATAAACATGCAATTAAAAACATAACGTTACCCAAAAGAGTCGTCAAAAACAAAAGGGAGCATTCCGGCCCTGTTGTTATCAGTATCAGTCCAGATATGGCTGAAAGAGTAAACAACCAAATAATGAGAAAGATGTTGCTCAAAAAAGTCAGAGAAAAGGAAGCAAACAATAGGTATATTATGTGGCAGATACCTTCTCATGCTTAGAAAACCGTTTGGTTTTCCTTCAGTAAATGGTGAATTTGCAAATATTGCAGTTGCGATCTGGTTCAAATATAAGATCAAACTAAAAGATATTTGAGTGTTAAATCAAACAAATAAGTGATGAGCACATACGGGCTGCAAAGCAAGACCAGCACGGAACTTCCTGATCATATCTGATTCAGAACTGAAGTCTAGATTGACCTAGCAACACAAACAAAATGCTAAGGCATCAATTCATCTCTAATCACTCTGATACATAATTCTAATACCACCAATATAACAAGGATTTGATAAAGATCATATTTATCTGCAAGAGAACCTGAATACACGATGCCATTGTTCTAATCAACAAGGTACTTACTTGAACAGTACAGGTGCGGAACATCATATCAAGTCCCAAAGACCCAACTTTTGGCATGTAGTTTCTCATTATCTCGTACCTTCCCTGTTGAAAACTTCTCGGCATTAAAGTAAAACATGTTTTGAGATACAAAACACTCTGCCCGTTTAAAATATGCACAAGACCTCCTAATCACATGGAAATAGGAAACTATCGGTTTGTAAAGTATAATACTACAAACAGAAAAAAGCCTAGCATTCATTTATATATTTGGGCAAAGTGGGTGTAAAAACAGGGAAAAAAAATGTTGAATCAGCTGCATCAGTTCAAAGGAATTGGCAAGCCAGTTCCGTCTCATATAGACATGGAGAAGGGGCTCAAGCACAATGAAGAGCAGCAGGCAATCCACAAAAATAGTGAGAGACTGAAATATAGAGATAGAGAGGGGGAAAGCAAATGAGCAGGAAAAAGAAGATTGAGGTTGGCAATGGCTTACTTGTGAGCAGGAGATGATATACATAGAAAGATGGAGGGAGAGAGAGAGATAGGGAGAAAAGAATGAGGAGAGAGAGAGAGTCGGAGATTGAGTGAGAGATGAGATTAGGACACACCTGCAGTCGTCGAAAGAGGAAGAGGGCAAGAAAGTGGTGGCCAAGGGATTTTACCGAGTTTTTTATGCATGAGCCTGAGCTATGAGCTAGGGTTCCTTTTTCTTTCTCCAAGCATAAGGGTCAGGTTTAACCCATATTTTATTTATAAAACAATAAATCCTGCATGTAGTTGTATAATTCCTACATGACTCTGATCAAAGTGCTAGCCGAGAAAGAGACTGTTTGAACACAATAGGGAAAGGGAGACCGAGAGCAATCTTTTGAGAAGACTTGACTTGAGATATGGTAAGTAACCTAGATTTGGATTCAGTCTCATTGATAAATCGTATATTATTTTTAATAAAATTATGTTTGAATTTTGAGGTTTAGTAATAGAGCTAGTCAAAAGAAGATTGATTATTGTGTGAAGTATATTTGAGGAATGAGTAAATCATAATATTTTAAAATTTTCAATGATAAAATTGGAAAGTAAAGATGTTATTACATGATACATGCATCATTTTAGTTCTATTTTTCAAATTACTATATTATAGAACAATAATTGCCACTAAGTTGTTGTGTGACTCAAACCGTCATAAAGTTTTCATGTTTCAAGAAAGATTCCTCTAAATTAAATGGGTAACAGAGGAAAAATTGTATTCATGAGAAGAGGAGCATATGAAAATAGATATTTAAGAATCCTATATATTTGATTTTAGTTAGTTGTTTGAGATATAGGAAATAGAACTGATTTGTGTATGGTTTGAATATGAACAAAACATTGTCGTTTAGTTTCTCTTTATAATTTGGAAGATTTTTCAATAGGATTACTTGTAATATTAATTAAAAAGAATTAAATAATTGTCCAACCGACTATACCTAACTTGTTAATCCAAGCTCTCAGGTTGGGTCGTGATAGTGAATGGAAAATGTTTCATAAGAGATACAGCAAAAAAAACCAGCTTAAATGAAGAGTAAAGGACATTAAGGATAAAAATGAATAATAAAAGGAAGATACCTTAGGCATAATAGGAATATCCTTCAACGCCCATTTTGGCTGAAAACCAATTCCTAAGAAACCAATGCCCATTTCCTCAGCCACAGCTTTTACCTATTTAACAATATGCCATAGTTGATTAAGTATAAAGGCCATTGAACTCCTAATAATTTATCATTCATAAATGTACATGCATGAACTTCCTCAATAGTAAATATGCACAATGCAAAATTAAAATAAATAAACTGACTAGTTAAAGCAAATTTTAAAGATGAAGTGGATATTAACTGAAACAGCATCAGATGTTCATATGATGTCTGTCTAACGTTGTCCAAACTCCAAAGTTCAGATAACAATTAGCTCAAAAAAAAATTAGCCATGAATCAACTCACATGGATACCTAGCCTTCAAACATTTAAACGAAACTACAATTTCTTGAACAATACTTTCCATTTATTCAATGTATCAATAACTTAATAAATGTTCCAGAATTCTGGCAAAACTACGTGAAAACTGCATACCAATAGTATCTCAAACGTATTTCAATTACTCCTTTGTTTATATGAAAGACAACACTATTCTTGTCAATATAATACATTTTGAAAAACTTAAACAGGAAAATATGATGAAGGTGCTGCTAAAAAACAAACCGAAACTTAGGCATACTAGAGGATTATGAGACTTTAATCAATGTACAGTATTGGATAAATCAAAATTGCCAGCATGTGCATGCAACGTTATGTACAGAAGTCAAACTTTAAAAAATGACAACTAAGAAATGCCTAGATGTATGTAGAGCTTGGGGTTGATCGAATTAGAATTCTCCTATTAAAAATGCTTTGGCAGTATAATTTGATTCTTGAGGCAATGTGACCAAAATGTTTCCGAGAAAATTAGTTTCTCTGTAAGGTAAAGAAAGCTGTCCAAGACAAAGATCATTTAGTTAGGTAAGGATTGAGGCCAATTCTTCAGAAAATCTTAAGAAAAAAAAAAGGACAAACAATTGCAAAATAGAAGGACAACAGAGAATGCTAAGAGTTACATAAACAATAGCACTGCAATGATAATAAAAAAATACATTGATTTAACAAACAAAAGGAAGAACTAATCAAATCATAACTTCTGGAAGAAACATAACTTGCAACATAACAAGTGAAAGGAAAGAAACAAATGGAACCCCAATGAAACCTATTTTAGGAAAAAAATAACTGCTGAAATCATATCACTCAAACTATGGCCTAGTGAACCTCAATAAAGAGCTCATGAGCTTGCTATCTATATTCCTCAAGCCATGCTCATTTCTTGAAAAAATATCATATGTATTTTCATTTGGCTCTTGTACCAAGAATCTGCCCCCTTTGATGATGACACTTGTAAAAATTTTGTGACCGGCCTTATGCCCCTTTTTAAAATAAATGAGATAGATTTCTATCATTTAAAACAAAATAAATGGCTGAAATTGTTACCAATTTTCTTTAACTCAAAAGGAATTCAAAACTCATAACTTTTATATTAGCATATCTCACAACAAATGGCCCCCCTAAAGTTGCAAAACAAGATGTTATTTTAATTAAATGGTTTATAGAAACAAATTACAGTATTTAGGAAGTTTTAATTTGAAATTTAGCTTTCTAAGTGACAAACAGGTATGTTATAGCAAAATTTTGGTCAAGAATACAAATACATTTTCCTTGCATGTTCACGATAATGGAGGAAGAAAAGCGTTGCCATACTTTTTAGACGTATGATTGTTGTATGTGTACACATTGATAAAATAAAGCAAACAACTCTATCGAACTTCAACATCTAATATTTCTATCACCAATGCAAGATGAAATATCCCTCCACTCAATAGCAATCAGAAAAATCAGACAAGCAACCATGCAATAGACCAGAACTAGATTAGTAGAACAAATCCAATTTACCAAACACATGCATGAAAAATGGAGTCTACAGCCAACCCAATAGTCCATACTACAAATGCATGGGAAATCATTAAAATTAGCCAAATAGATTTATGCGACCCTAACAAATTGAACGGTCAATATACAATCTCTTTTCTAAATCTAGAAGCAACACTATCTCTGAACTTTTAACTAAGAAGCCACTTTTTCCCAATAAATCCAATGTTACTTTCAAGTTTCAAAATACATATACCGGTTAATATTTGATTTTCTAGTAATACTTCTAACTCAAGGATTGAAGACAACCAACAAAAAATTGGCTGGATAAAAACAAGAAGGGCATGCCCTTGATGATGGAATAAATAATTGTTAAAAAAACATGTAAAAAGGACAACTCATGGCAAAAAGCAGTGTTACTGACCTGATAAAGATGTGAATTGACTTCTGCACAGGTTTGATGCAAAGTTTCAAGGGGTGCGCCACTAAGCTCAAACTGGCCACCAGGTTCAAGTGAGATACTTTGCTTTCCCTGTCCAAGGACAAAAATATTTGTTATTAGAATACAGCACCAAGAAAAAAAAGTTCCCTGCCAGAGATGTGTTCAGATCTATGATGCACAGACACGAACATAGTGACACGGATACGACACGACACAGACACAGGACACCTCAACTATGAAAAATATAGGACACAGATACAATATTATAATTTTTCTATATTTTCAAAAAGTGTACAAAAATTGAATAAGTATAATATTAAAAAATAATTTAGAAATAATAAGTCATTTAATTAGAATTTGTGCTTAAAATGATTAATATTAGGATGTCGAGAGTCGAGCGTCGATGTCGTGTATCAAACATCAAGAGAGGAGATAACAATGCTGTCAAGAGTTGGGCTTCGATGTTATGCAGTAAATATCGGGCGTCGATGTCAAGAGAGAATCTATTATCGATGTTGAGAGGGCGCTAGTCATCGATGTTAACACGGCATCGGACAAAGATGAGCTGTCAAGTTGGGTGTAGGAATTGCTAGCGTTGAGCACCAATGTCAAGACAGTGCCAGACTTTGATGTTGAGATGGTTCTGAAATGTTGATATTGTAACGACGTCAGACGTTAATGTTAAGATGACATCGGGCATTGTTGTGAAACCAAAGTCATCACCCATCAAAGAGAAATGAAAATGAGAATATTCGATGAATGAGGTATTGAGTGCAGGTGATTGATTTGGTATTGTGGATAGAAAATAAGAAATTTAGTTTATATATTTTAAATAAATAAAAATTTTAAATACAAGAAATTATATTTAAAAAAATTCATAAAATATCTAAGATAAATATATCGGACATGCGTGTCCAATTTGTATTTAATATTTTTATAATCGAACATATTTTTAGCGTGTCTGACACATGTCGGAGGCGTATGGAACGCGTGTCGTGTCGGATACGTGTCGGACACTGCATGCCTCTTTGAGAAAAAGTGTCGTTACATCTTAGGTTCAAATAAAATGTCATGTTAATAGCAACAAATTTATCCAAGGGTAGGAGTTCAAACAACTATAACATACTTAGGCAACAAGTCTCCAGAATTCTATAAAATGCAAAGCATTAAATTGAGAAAAAGTTCAAAATAGTCTATAGACTATTTATGATGCATTTTAATCTTTAGATTATCTAATATGTTCAATTTGATCCATTGACTCATCAAATCTGATCCAAAATAGTTTCTTGACACCTAAAATCTAATACAAAATAATCCAATAGAGAAACTATTTTGAATCAAATCTAAGGGGTCAATGGACTAAGTTAAATACATTAGATAGCAAGGACTAAAAATGATCATATATAAATAATCAATTGATCATTTTGATCTTTTTCTCATTAAAAATTAAAAAGGAAACCACTCTATATTACTTTCTGACCATGAAAGATGAAACACAATTTATTAGTTTCATGAAGTCATAATAAAGAACAGAATGATTGAGATGACAGCTAATGAAGATGCTCATAAGATATATAACGACAAAGAAACACGAATAAAATACAATCAACTTGAGATTGCTGCTAAAGAAACCCATCATACATGAATAAATAGGCTTATCAGCTATGAAACATTAACCATGGTATCACAAAAAAGGAATATGCTTCATACCTGTTTAAGTCCAATGACATGGTCCCCCTCCATTATTTTGTCCCATTCAAATCTCTCAGCAATTCCATTTAGCAAGGTTGCAATTTGTTCATAGCTAATAGGGCGAAGTGTTTTGACTTCGAAGCCAAACTTCTCATGTTCTGTACCTATCCTGCCAATAGCAAGCCACCCAAGTGATTAACCAATTGACAGTAACATAGCATATGAACCTTAACAGACTGCATTCACAAAATAAGGTGTATTATAATAAATGTATAAATTTGATAATATACCATCATAATCAATGATATTACTATCACGCGATGGCAATTTATAACTGCTTATTAGCATAACACTTTTCAAGGATATCCCAAATATTTTATTAATTAAAAGCAGATGCAGTGCCAGTTACTAATCGAGTTCCAATATAAGGAGCTATTCAATTTTTAATTTAAAAAAGCCACATGACGGATTTGAAGATGTGACTTCTACACTAAGAACAATGACATATACCACTTGAGCTACGGCTCTTTGGTTTATTAGTATAACACTTGCTCAACTCACATAAACATACTTCAAACTTAGATTCTACATCCCCATTATTAGATGATACACAAGCTTCTTGAATGAAGGCTCTGAAGATGAACAAGGCAAATGCTTTAGGAAAAGATAACCTCATGAATTTCTTTCTTCTGCCTCCAACAACTCTTCCAAAAGTTGCCCACTTTTTCCTTGGCTTTTGATTTTCTTTGACCATTCCCTCTTTTTCTTTGCCCTAAAATTTTTTGTTACATGATTTCATTGTTGCCACTATCTACAATTTGTATGGATGCAAGAATCATAATGACAACCCAATTCTAATATATGTGAGACAAGTATGATGAGATTGATTACTAATTATTTCTCAATATTAGTTAATGTATGAGAAAAAATTTTAATCATCTTTATGATTGCATTGTTACAAGATTTCATTGTTATAGTTATCCACAATTTATGTGGATGAAAGAACCCAGGTGACTAATTGAGCAAGACATATGTGTGACATCAACAATGAGATTGATTGCTATGACTCCTTAATTAGTTGATGTCCAACAAAAAATATTAATTATGCACTATAAAGTGTTTTTTTATTGATATGTTTGAATTATTTTAAATTTATCTGTTTATGGAGCTTTTCAATAAATAGGACCCTAGAGCTTGTTATGATTTAATGAATAATTTTCCCACATACTTCTCTCTCTGGTCCTGAAATATACCTCCTCCCAAAATCCTCCTTAGCCTCCCTCTCTATATTGAAGATTTGTCTCTTGACTGAGATATGCAATAATCTCCTTCTCCTACTTGCTTTCTCACAACATTCCTGATGCTCAGTTTCAATTCTATTTCTTTGCTACTCTATCCACCATCAGCTCCCTCCTCTTTCTCCTTTTCACATTCCTCCAGTGGCTCCCTCTCTCATATTTTCTTTCCCATCCATAACTTTGACACCTCTTCTCCCATGCTCAATTACAATTCTATTGTAAATCAAAATCTATAATTCCTAACAACTTGTAGCACTTTTGTATATAAAGGCAAACAATCCAATCTCATGAATAAAATGATGTGCTTTCCTACAACAAATCCACACAATTTTTTTATTGTGCCCCTTAAGATATTGCATCTCATACTCTTCACTCTTCATGTGAAGAACCATCTTCTATCATAAATAGCACTACTTTAACATCTCTAAGCAGAAACACAACTAAACTACTTCAAATTTCAGATCAACCACCACCATCACCACTACTATAACCACCAAATTTAATATCGATAAAAACCTCTCCACCACAAAATCTTCCTAAACAAAAATGATAATAGTACAAAATAGCACACATTATTGCTTATGATATATAGAGAAGCATCACATGCGCTATTACTATTGCAAGGTGCAAATGATGAAATTGTGAGTAATAATTGCACTTTTTTTTTTATTGCACTTTAATTACACTATGCTGCAATGTAGGTGAAACAACATACATCATGTTGTTGTTTAGGAGATGTGATCAAGATGTGGCTATTTTTACTAAAGAAAATGAGGGTGATAAAGGTAGATATGAGGTAAGAGATAACGATGAAGTAGTTTTTGTTCATGATGGTAATGATATTGGGGATGACTAGTTTAAATTTAGAATTTAAATATAATATTATTTTTAACTTATATGACCCCTCTTATACAGGTTACTTCTATGAAATACTTATATGCACAAGAAAACTTTCATTATGGAATGCAAATAAAGCCCCACTATTAAGAAATTTCAATGAAAAGGACCCCCTTGAGGCGATAATTTCCTTAGTTGCATGTTTCTACATGGCTTAAATGTTGCCTCCATAAGTTGCCCATTCTTGCAAAGTTCAAGCATAAGATTCCTCATTTGTTGCCTCCATAAGTTGCCCATTCTTGCAAAGTTCAAGCATAAGATTCCTCATTTGCCATTCCTACGGAGCATTGGCAAAGACTTCTTAAGCCACCATTTCCACAAAATTTAAAAATAGACATCTTTAATTGTCCTCCTTTAGAGGTGATTGAGGGCTTCCTTAGTCGCATAATTCTATAGAATATAACCATGATTTATTTAAAAGCTTATTTGCAATATGCTCTAACTCAAAGGAAAGTGCCAACAATAAATATTTTTATAATGATAAATGGATTTGACTCGACCAAGAAGATCTTCATTAGAAGTCTTCATACCTCATAGAACAAGGGCAAAAGAGGCATTATTATCCCTGATTTATTAAAACCGGGGGGGGGGGGCGCAAGTACATTTATGAAATTTCCTTATGTAAGGGCAACCCATTAAACCTCAAGAAAGGCCAACCAAGAACCACAATCTTTAAATAAGGGAGCACAATTCTACCATGATAAATGACTTCAACATCATAGATCATTCGACCTATCACCATCAGAGTGCAATGTATATTAAGAAAACTAACATCATAGATTATTTGGATCAATCAAGTAATATGCATCACACCCCAAATAAAAACTTGAGATGGATCTATAAGCAATTCATGAGGCACAGGGTAAGCAAGAAGTCCAGTTGCTTGCACTTATTGCTTATAGTTTTGCATCTAAACAGACAATTTGAATTAGTTGTTTTAAGAATATTAAGACAACTCACCTCTAAGGGATTGACAGCTAGACAAAGAAATTCACCAATATAATGTGCCACCAAATTAAAAGCTCAAGATAAATTCACGAGTTTTTGGCCTAATTTAAGGTACAAGAAGGTAAGGAGATTGCTTCTAAGAAGCTAGGTAAAGAGATTGAATGCCCCTCTGTTTTGATTGATGTATACAAAACCTATGAAATTCTGAAGGGAAAAATGAGCCAACCTAACTCTGAGGTTAAATATAGAAGCCAACCACACTAAAGTAAACTCCATTTTAAGGGTACATAGGAGCCAACTATACTCCAAAAAAGGCATAAGAAGCACATTTAAATTATAAAAAAAGGCACAAGGAACGAACCAAAATCTTAAAAGGGTATATAGAGTCTTCCAACTTCAAGGAATCTATAGAACACCACCACTCCACCATCGTTAAAGTTAAGTCACCAAAGTGGTTGCAGCCTAGTTGCAACCTTCTCTTTGAAACTCAAACCTTGTTAATTATCTCAAGAAGACTAACTAACAAGTAAGAGGCTTTATCATTTAAGTCAAAATCTCATTTAAATTTAAGGACTCCCAGCAAAGAGGCCTCAGGATGCACTATAAGCATTAGTTCGAGGAGGAAAATGAGGACGAAAACTCCTTCCTCACCCAACTAAATCTATGAAATGAAGAGAAAGGCTCCATCCTCACCCAACTAAACTTATGAAGACTTACTCCTAAAGAAGTTGTAGGATGCATCTCATTCAAGTATCAAGAGGAGCTATTTATGAATAAGATACAACCCACAAATCAACCCAAAGCACCACCAAGTGAAGAAACCCAAGCTCGTGTACTAGGAGAAGCTTTATATGAAGGGAATTAGATACTCTTTGACCTACACCTTAACCTTAGGTGATTAAAAGACTCAAGCATGAACCAAGTAAACCAAATAGTGGACTAACTTTCAGCCATGTTTGTCACTATTTTCTTCGAAAAGCTGAAGCCATGGTATAGCTTAGGCTTATGGAAGGCTTTCCTTAGAGCTTTGAAATATCTAAAGTGGTGTTCAAACTACACACACCACCTTTTCCAAGGCAATAATAGTTTAATCCCTTTATCTTAAACCATCTATCTTTAGAAGAGGAGAAGGAGAGTGGTTTCAACTGACAATATCTTCTTGTCCTCTCCCATGGCTAAACTAGTCTAGTTTAGCCATCTTCCAACTCAAAGAACAAATAAAAAAAGGCATTTAGATCATGTTTCTCTAAGAAAGTAGGGGCTTTTATCTTAAACCTTCTTAACAGTTCATGATAATCATTAAATTTATATACTATTGGGTTATTAAAATTATTTTTATTCTAATTTCATTACTTTTGACAATAAATATGATATCATCATTTAACTCCCTTTCATAAAGAAGGTTGTGCTCAAGGTTCATCAAGAGGGTTATGCATGGCCCAAAAATTTCTATTAGGGTAAGGATGTTGGTCAATTATAATACTTGGGTATTCTCCACCATGTTATTTTTTTCAAGGATAAACATTGACAATTATTAGCTTTTCCTATGGTCTCATGGATTGGTACATTTACAAGTTAAGTTCTAAGATTCACTTTTCTTGTATCAAGATTTCTAGATTGAATAGGGATTTGAAAGGACACCCCCAGAGGTTTCTTCCCCAAATATCTTTTGGGTTTCAGTTGGATTTGATGGCATAAATTTTTCAATTATATTTTAAATTTCAACATGTTGGTTCACTTTCTCAATAATCTATTTTAAATTTTCAAGATACCAAGATCCCTAAGAATTATATGCCTTATGGTTAAATGCTTAATAACTAAGCTTGAGGGAAAAAAATTAGTCAAAAATATGGTAATGCAACTAAGCAGTATAATTTTAAATGCAAATGCAAGTTAAATCACTTTCCAATGACAAAGGGTTATTTACTAGTTAAAATCAGTCATACAACTATTAACTTAGTTTATAAATATTAATCAAGTTTACGCATAAAGCAATATATGCTAGGTCCATAGTCTTAAGAACATATAAACAAAGATCTAATACATAAATTATATGGTGATCTATGGCTTTAATGAAGATGCAACTCGAGTTGGGTTGATTCAGTTTTAGTCCAAACTAATACAGAAAATGCTATGTTTGGTTCTACCATTTTAAGAACCACACCAACCACACCTGATCGAAGTTAGATCAAAATCGAATCAAGTTTGAATTAATTAATTTTTTTTTTGTTCTCAAACCCAAATTTGGACTAATGCATAATTAGTGATAATACACAGAAATATGGATCAGTCCATTGGTTATCAAATATATAGACATGAACACATAAAATATAAATTGTAGAATTAAATAGATACAATCAAATGAGGCACTTAATAAACCATTCCAGAATCAAAATTAAAAAGACATGATTATCACATCCATCCAAAATTGTGTAGAAATTGGTTGGAGTTACCATCTACATTAATATTAATAAAAAATAATAATAGTCAATTGTATTTCACTTCATTTGACTACCATCCTAATGAGGGTGGAATGTTGGGGCCTCAGATCACTGATGTGATCAATTGGTGGATAGGGGACTCTTCTAATATAATTAGAAAAGTTAAAAATTATTTTTTTTTAAAGTTAAATTAAAGGTGGATGAAATTGGGAGGTAAGTTAAGTCTCAAACCCTGCAATCTATCCAGAGATGTAAATCGAACTTCTACCAATTGATTCTCTCTCTACAAATATCGAAATCCAGCAAAATCGGGCTTGATTTGAAAGTGATGTTATCTAATTTATTGGCATTAAAAGGGCATGCTACTGGCATTAAAAGGGCATGCTACTGCATATATAGCTCATCACAAGAGTATTTTCCATTGAATTATTCGGTACAATAGATACTAAATCAAATGCATTTTAGTTTCCGCTCTTCAATACAACAGATACAATAAAATAAGTCGTGACTAATGGATTAGAGCACGCTTTGTTTGGGACATGAAATAGGGCAGGTTTTGAAAACATGCTAAAATGTCCAGCATGTCCTCAATTTCTGCATCCTAACCTTTCCATGTCCTCAATTTCTGCATCCTAACCTTTCCATGTCCTGCATTTTGATGGGGACCAACGTTGAAAACATGCTAAAATGTCCAGCATGTCCTCAATTTCTGCATCCTAACCTTTGCATGTCCTGCATTTTGATGGGGACCAACGTTCAAATTGTTAAAGTGGGTTTGATCATGTTTTTGGCTCTAATGAAATTGACCTAATTTGCTCAACCTTATTAAATAAATAAATAAATATTTGATGACTGGATTATGTATGCTTCTGAAATTTTTGGTAAGGATTGGATATTAATGTGATTTTTTGTAGGATGGGTGGAATTATGTAATTCAAATTCTTAATGATCAAGGAAACTTTCTAGATGTGATATGAAAATTTTGAGAATTTTCTATGGTGTTCTAACTTTTTTTATATGAGACTGAAAACAAGTACAGGATTGGAACAACAAATAGAATTGAGAACTATAGTTGATTTGTTCTCCAAAAAATTGAATAGAACAATGCTAAATTAATCTGGGGTTATTGAATTATGGGATGTGGCTTAATGATCTAAAGTTTTTTAGTGGAATATCATGGAGTTTTGGAAGGTTAAATAACAAGAGGAACAAAACTAGTCCAGCAAAGACAGTTTTCTTGGACGGCTCTAGTTAGTGGGATCAGATTTGGAATTAGAGGGAAAGAATTGATTTTGTATTCTTTTATCAAAGGATTACAAACACTAGAACACAATAGCAAAAACTTACAGTAAAAAAATTGCATAAAATCAAAATCTATTCACTGAAGTAGAGATTCAAGAATATCACCCAACTTCTTTGGAAATGGCTAGCCACCAAGCCTCCCAGCCTTTTGAATTCTCTCCAAAAACGTGAAAGCAAAACTAATATATCTTTATTTCAGTTTTAGAATATTTATTCATTTGAAAACAAAGTAAAAAGACACGTCTCTTCATTTTAAAATCAAATCAAAGGAGGGGGGCAGGTGATGAGGACATCAGAGCTTGGAAAGTCTATTAGAGATATGGTCGTCGATCTACGGCCACGATTGAGTCAATGTACTTTTGAGTCGTATTATATATTTGTCATCTATTATTTATGTTATATTTGTTTTTTTTTGTTTTTACCCCTTACTTAAGGGAGGTCGTGTATTAGCCCAAAGGGCATTGTGGTCTTTTATTTTGAGTCCTTTATACGAGGCTATATATAACCCTTTTGTTCTCTTTTCATGTTAATGAATGAATGAATGATAAAATTTTCTATGCTTTGAGTTCTTGCAAGAGCTTGAGAGAGATTATAGAGAGATCCCTTGGAGAGGGAATTGGATCACCCACCAATCTTGGAAGAGTCCAGATTCGTGGTTAGTTTCGTAGTTCTTTTCTTTCTCCCTCCTCCCTTCCCTTCTCTCCCACGACCCACCTTTCTCCAAACCCGTCAGCCCCTCCATAAAGCTCCACCATCAGCCACCCCTACTTCCCCCTCCCCGTCGGCTAACACCCAACCCCCAATCTCTTCACCGTCCCCTCACCCCTCCTCCTCACCAACGACCCCACCACCACCACCTCAAGCCACCAGTTCCACCCCCACTCATCCAAGTCGCCGGCCACCCCCTTATCCCTTTCCTAAAATAGGTTAGTTTGATTTGGAAATTATTTGAATTCAAATTCAAGAGAATTTGAAAATAGAAACCTTCCAATTTACATTGGTCTAAGTTTGGAAAGTCCATTAATTAATAATCAATCCTAAATTTAAGATTGATTATTTAATTAATTCAATTCCCTACACTTTCCTAATTAAAGATACATAAGTTTGGAAAGCCCCTTTATTAATAATCAATCAAAATCTGAGATTGATTATTTAATTACATCAAATCCCCTCATTCATTGCATTTAGACACCCCCACTCCCTCTCTTGATGCCGCCGGCCCCCCTTCATGGTCCCCTTCGGAATTATTTCCAAAACCAAACTACTCTCTCTTGGAAATAATTCAAACCAGCCCTCTCTCTCCAATCCCCATCCCCTCCCATTAATTCCTAACTCCTTTTAGGGATTAAATTCAAATTTCTAATTCCCAACATCCCTCCAAATCTAAATCTGAAAACAACTTCAGATTTTGAAGCCTTTTCCTCTCTAAACCCTAACCCTAACTCCACCAAAACCTGAACCTAAATTTCGCAAGATTTCCCCCCTTGGCCGGCCACCTCTTTTACCTCCTCCGACTTGGATTTTGGGAGAAAACCCCTCTTCTCTCAAGGAAGAACAACAAGGACAACAAAGGATCATTGCCTTCAACACATCAGCGCTTGGGAGAAACTTCTTTCACTCCTATTGAACCTTTAAGGGAGGCTACGACGAACTTCTTCCATATCTCGACTACTTGTTTCCGGATTTTGACAAAGGTGAATCTCTTCCCCTTTCAATTACTTTCCTAATCCTCTAATCTTATAGGTGATGATGAATTACAAGGAGCTGTGCTTCGCCTTGTGCCTAAACTTAGTAAACGTAGGATTGAGTGTGCTTTCTACGCTCCTAATCTTACTGTTAGATTAAGGATTTTGTTGAAAGCTATTTACTTGCATGTTATTGAACTTCTAACTTGTTTTGATAATCCAAGTGTTTAGCATGTGGCTTGGCCTAAGCGTAGCCACCCCTCTTACGTTTTATGTTATTGTTTCAATCGCTAATAGTCTAATCATAATTGTTTTATCAAATAATCGTGCAAATTCCTAACACTTGCATTTAAAAACATCATAGTCCTGCATCATCTGATATCAGAGCATGGTTAACATAGGATTTTCATGCTAGAAATCATCCTAGGGTTTTGCTTAATCATGCTTAATTAATTTTGCATGCATAACTTCATTTAAATCATTTTAATTCATGATTGTGTTTGCTGTCCAGTAAATTTCTGCACTCATTTAGTGAGTTTCCTAAGTATCTAAGGTGCTGTCCCTAACATAACAACCACCCATGTTGCCTAGGTTATTTAACTCTTTTTTGAGGTTTGCTGTCCAAGTAATTTTTGCATTGTTTAGTGTCATTCTAGAGAGTCTTTCATCGCAACTAAGTGCTGTCCACTCTCTAGTTTTCTTCCTAAGTGTCCCCTAGTGTCTAGCTATGGACCCAGAATAACTTGGAAATACCTTAGATCTTCTGGTAGGTCAAATGAATACCATTAGCCAG
Source organism: Dendrobium chrysotoxum (assembly GCA_019925795.1). Lineage (NCBI taxonomy): Eukaryota > Viridiplantae > Streptophyta > Magnoliopsida > Asparagales > Orchidaceae > Dendrobium > Dendrobium chrysotoxum. Next base: position 1,654,008 of record CM034309.1, on the reverse strand, counting down.
CAACTCAAAGAAAAATCAAGCCGATCTAGCTAAGCTTCGTAGGATCACCACTGATCGATTTGATACCCTAGAACAAGGTAGGACCCACCAGACCCCTTACACTCCATCTAGACCACCTTCCTTGTACGGGGACGATACTTACCAAGATGAGGGCCCTCTTCGTGCCCCTTATCGCGCTCCCCAGTATGGACACAACCCTCACCATGATCCTGACATGCCACTTATGAAAAACATCAAAGTCGATGCTCCTACCTTTGATGGAACCCTCGACCTCCAGCTCTTCCTGGACTGGGTCAAAGGTATGGACAGTTTCTTTAAGTGGCATAATATCTCTGAGGCTAGGAAGGTTAGTTTTGCCGAGATGAAACTCACCGGTAGGGCAAGTCAGTTTTGGTCCAACTTAGAGAGCCTTAGGGAAGCCCGCAATGAGTATCCCATCACTGATTGGCCATCCATGAAGTGGGAACTCAAGCAGAAGTATTTGCCTCCCTCATACTTCCCCCGATTGTTGGATAGATGGAATAGGCTGACTCAGGGCAACAAACTAGTTAAGGAGTACATCGCGTCCTTCGATGACTACCTGATTCACTGCAAAGGGGAGACTTCTACCACCTCCTCGCAGATCTTGTCTATGTTTCGTACCGAGTTGCGAGAGGACCTTCGCAACGAACTGTTTGCCCGGAACGTCACGACTTTGGAGAACGCCTACAGCTTAGTTCTAGATTTAGAGGAGACCTGTTCCCAGCACCCGAGCCAATCACATGACTCTAGGACTTCCTACAAACAGTTGGGTAGTTCCACCTCTCACCCTCCTACTGCACGACCGACCCCAGGGAGCACTACCCGACCACCCACGGGTCCTCCTGCACCCCGACCTCATTTTAGAAACAAACCTCCCACTCCGGATGCCCCTCGGTCCAATCCCGGGACCAAGTGCTTTCCATGCCAGGGGTATGGGCATATCACTTCTCAGTGCTCCAGTCCCTACAAAGTCTCGATTGTCGAGAAGATTACTGAGGAATATCTTGAGCCCGAGGTTGATCAGGTCCACCAAGTGGAAGATGAAGGAGAATTCTTCGAGGAGGATGATGACACCGCTATCCTCCATTGCCTTCAGAAACTGGACACTTCTCCCATCTGCGTGGTGAGATATGCGCTGTCACACCCTGACTCCACCGATGACTGGTGTAGGACTGCGATCTTCCACACTTGTACCAAAATAAAGGATAAGAACTGTAAGGTCATCGTGGATAGTGGCAGCTGCATCAATGCTGTCTCTTCCAGCATGGTGTCCAAGTTGGGCCTGTCTGCCATTCCTTACCCCAACCCCTATAATGTAGCATGGGTCAACTCCACTGCCTTGGAGGTGAAGGAGCGAAGCTTCATACCTATCTCCTTCGCTGACTATAAGGAGAATGTTTGGTGTGATGTTCTAATGATGGATGTTGGAAAGATCTTGTTGGGGCGTCCCTGGATATTTGATAACGATGTCCACATCTATGGGCGTTCGAACACCTGCGTGTTCGAACATGCGAGCAAAAAGATCAAGCTTTTGTCGTCACAGCCCCGGGTAAGGATGACTCGAAATCCAACCCTGCTAAGTTCAAGAAAGGGCTAAACCTGGTCACCGCCAAGATTCTAGATTCTGAAATCGCCTAAGGCGCACCCCTGTACGCCTTAGTCTATCGTTAGACTTCCACTGAGTTTGACGAACCCATTCCTCAGGAGGTCCAGCCTATTTTGGGACAGTTTGCTGATGTCCTCCCCGATGATCTCCCAGATCAATTACCCCCACTTAGAGACATTTATCATGCCATAGACTTCGTCCCTGGAGCCTCCCTTCCTAACTTGCCACACTATCGCATGAACCCCACGGAACATGCTGAACTTAAGAAGCAGGTAAATGAGTTACTGCAGTGAGGTTTCATTAAGGAGAGTCTTAGTCCCTACGTGATGCCCTCCCTTCTTACTCCTAAGAAGGATAGACTTGGAGAATGTGTGTTGATAGCCATGCTAACAACAAAATCACCATCAAATATCGTTTCCCTATTTCGAGATTGGACAATATGCTTGATATGATGATGGGAGCCACTCTATTCTCTAAGATTGATCTAAAGAGTGGATACCGCCAGATCCGGATCTGACCCGGTGATGAGTGAAAAACTGCCTTTAAGATCAAGGATGGTCTCTATGAGTGGTTAGTCATGCCTTTCGGGTTAAGTAACGCCCCGAGCACTTTCAGGAGGATTATGACTCAAGTGTTGCGCCCTTTTATGGGAAAGTTTATCGTCGTCTACTTTGACGACATTCTCATTTATAACCAGTCAGTATGTTAGCACTTGGACCACTTGAGGCAAGTTTGCGAGGTCTTAAGGAATGAACAACTTTATGCAAATCCTAAGAAATGTACCTTCCTTATAGATCACGTTATCTTTTTGGGCTTTATCGTTTCAACCCAAGGGGTCTCTGCAAATCCCGAGAAGGTGAGGGCCATGGTAGAATGGTCAGTTCCCCAGAACATCCGGGAAGTCCGCAGCTTCCACGGACTAGCCACCTTCTATAGGACATTTATCCGTAATTTTAGCACTATTGTATCTACTATTACCGACTGTCTTAAGAAGGGTGATTTCCACTGGACCCCGGCCACCACCAGAGCTTTTGATGAGATTAAGAAAAGAATGGTGGAAGCCCCAGTGATGAGACTTCTTGATTTCTCCAAAGTCTTCGAAGTGACCTGGGACGCTTTGGATGTCAGAATTAGAGGAGTCCTGTCCCAGGAAGGTCACCCAGTAGCTTACTTCAGTGAAAAGCTAAATGATATTCGGCAGCGATATTCCACGTATAACAAAGAGTTTTACATTGTGATCCAATCTCTTTGTTATTGGCGACACTACTTGCTCCCACAAGAGTTCGTCATCTTCTCGGATCACGAGGCTCTACGTTATATCAACTCCCAAAAGAAGTTGAATGCACGCCACGGTCGATGGGTAGAGTTCCTTCAGGAGTACACTTATACCCTTAAACATAAAGTGGGAGTTGAGAATAAAGCTGTTGATGCTCTCAGTCATCGAATGATGACTACCACTGAGATGAGGGCTGAAGTCGTGGGTTTTGACCAAATAAATGGGACTATTTGGAATGCCCCGACTTCAAGGAGACATACTCTCTTTTGTCCATAGGCAGCACGCGCCTTATAGATGATTTTCTTCTGGAGGATGGTTATCTTTTTAAAGCTCAAAAGCTTTGTATCCCTAGCACCTCCCTAAGGGAATTTCTTGTCTGGCAACTCCACGTCGGAGGCCTCACTGGCGGCTGGGCACTTCGATCGGGACAAAACGATAGAAGCCGTGGAGTATCATTTTTATTGGCTCAGCTTGAAGAGAGATGTCGGTCGGATGGTTAGCATGTGTCACACCTGCCAGCTGGCCAAACAACGCAAGCAAAACACTGGTCTGTACACTCCATTGCCTGTCCCCAGTTGCCCTTGGCAGGACGTTAGCATGAATTTTATCTTAGGCCTGCCCAAGACTATCCGTAGAAATGATGCCATTTGTGTTATAGTAGATCTATTTTCCAAAATGGCACATTTCCTACCTTGTTTCAAAACATCCGATGCCTCTCATATTGCAAAACTCTACTTCAACGAGGTCGTCCGTTTATATGGTTTACCCAAAACCATTGTATTGGATAGGGATGTCAAATTCACCAATTACTTTTGGAAGACCCTTTGGATGAAAATGGGCACCAAATTCTAGTTCTCCACAGCCTTTCATCCACAAACTGATTGTCAGACCGAGGTAGTTAATAGGAGCTTAGGCAATCTGTTACAATCCCTGGTAGGCGAGAACTTTAAGGATTGGGACGTCATTCTCCCCACAGTCGAATTTGCTTATAATAATTTTGTGAACCGAACCACTGGCCTAAGTCCTTCTGAGATTGTTTATGGGTTCAAACCTAGACAACCGCTAGATCTCATTCACATGTGTTCTAGGTATAAGATTTCTGAGTCTGCATCATCATTTGCATCACATTAGCATGAATTTCATAAAGAAATTGCATGACAAATTGAAAAGAGCAATAATGATTACAAACTACATGCTGATCTGAAACGAAAATTTAAAATTTTTGAATTTGGTGACTCCGTGATGGTGCGGATTCGTCCGGAACGGTTCCCGCAGGAAACAGTTAAGAAGTTGCATGCTAAGAGTGCTGGACCATTCAAAATAATTAAGAAGATCAATGATAATGCTTATGTAGTAGATCTGCCTGCAGAATTCAACATCAATCCCTCCTTTAACATAGAAGATCTAGTTGCATATGAAGGTCCTGATTTCAACCCACCAAATCCACTCATACAGCAGCCTTGTGTGACCCCACCATGTGAGAACCCAAGCCTACCTCCACTCTCAAATATTCCCAAATCACCCATGGTAGAAAAGGTGGACACAATTTTGAGTGATGACATCATCTCCACAAGACAAGGTGGACGACGGAAGTACTTGATCAGGTGGAGAGGCAAACCTGAGTCAAAGGACACATGGTTGGATCGTGAGGAGCTACAGCGGATTGACCCCGATGCACTGAAGATCTATAAGAGCACCCGGGACGCTTACTCGACGGAGTCGAGCTTTCTCCCACCCCGGGAGAATGATGAGGACATCAGAGCTTGGAAAGTCTATCAGAGATGTGAACGTCGATCTACGGCTACGATTGAGTCAATGTACTTTTGAGTCGTATTATGTATTTGTCATCTATTATTTATGTTATATTTATTTTTTCGTTTTTATCCCTTAAGGGAGGTCATGTGTTAGCCCGAAGGGCATTGTGGTCATTTAATTTGAGTCCTTTGTACGAGGCTATATATAACCCTTTTATTCCCTTTTCATGTTAATGAATGAATGAATGATAAAATTTTTCATGCTTTAAGTTCTTGCAAGAGCTTGAGAGAGATTAGAGAGAGATCCCTTAGAGAGGGAATTGGATCACCCACCAATCTTGGAAGAGTCCCGATTCGTAGTTAGCTTCGTAGTTCTTTTCTTTCTCCCTCCTCCCTTCCCTTCTCTCCCACGGCCACCTTTCTCCAAACCCGCCGGCCCCTCCATAAAGCTCCACCATCGGCTACCCCTACTTCCCCCTCCCCGTCGGCTAACACCCAACCCCCAATCTCTTCACCATCCCCTCACCCCTCCTCACCAACAGCCCCAGCACCACCACCTCAAGCCGCCGGTTCCACCTCCACCCATCCAAGCCGCTGGCCACCCCCTTATCCCTTTCCTAAAATAGGTCAGTTTGATTTGGAAATTATTTGAATTCAAATTCAAGAGAATTTGAAAATAGAAACCTTCCAAATTAAATTGGTCAAAGTTTGGAAAGTCCATTAATTAATAATCAATTCTAAATTTAAGACTGATTATTTAATTAATTCAATTCCCTACACTTTCCTAATTAAAGATACATAAGTTTGAAAAGCCCCTTAATTAATAATTAATCAAAATCTGAGATTGATTATTTAATTACATCAAATCCCCTCATACATTGCATTTAGACACCCCCACTCCCTCTCTTGATGCCGCCGGCCCCCCTTCATGGTCCCCTTCGGAATTATTTCCAAAACCAAACTACTCTCTCTTGGAAATAATTCAAACCAGCCCTCTCTCTCCAATCCCCATCCCCTCCCATTAATTCCTAACTCTTTTTAGGGATTAAATTCAAATTTCTAATTCCCAACATCCCTCCAAATCTAAATCTGAAAACAACTTCAGATTTTCAAGTCTTTTCCTCTCTAAACCCTACCCCTAACTCCACCAAAACCTGAACCTAAATTTCCCAAGGTTTCCCCCCTTGGCCGGCCACCTCTTTTGACTCCTCCGATTTGAATTTTTGGAGAAAACCCCTCTTCTCTCAAGGAAGAACAGCAAGGACAGCAAAAGATCATTACCTTCAACACATCAATGCTTGGGAGAAACTTCTTTCTCTCCTATTGAACCTTTAAGGGAGGCTACGACGAACTTCTTCCACATCTCGACTACTTGTTTCCGGATTTTGACAAAGGTGAATCTCTTCCCCTTTCAATTACTTTCCTAATCCTCTAATCTTGTAGGTGATGACGAATCACAAGGAGCCGTGCTTCGCCTTGTGCCTAAGCTTAGTAAACGTAGGATTGACTGTGCTTTCTACGCTCCTAATCTTATTGTTAGATTAGGAATTTTGTTGAAAGCTATTTACTTGCATGTTGTTGAACTTCTAACTTGTTTTGATAATCCAAGTGTTTAGCGTGTGGCTTGGCCTAAGCGTAGCCACCTCTCTTACGTTTTATGTTGTTGTTTCAATCGCTAATAGTCTAATCATAATTATTTTATCAAAGAATCGTGCAAATTCCTAACACTTGCATTTAAAAATATCTTAATCCTGCATCAGCAGGGGGCCACTAGTAACCACGTATAACCACCATCTTCTGCTCATGCATACTAGTATGATCGTCCCATGATTCATATAACATGACTTAGACTTAAATGTAAAACTCTATAAAAGCAAATTATATCAACATGATGTCCACATAATACTTACAAAACTACATACATGCAAATACGTAAAAATACACAAAAATACTAGACTAAATACATAACGATTTCTTCATTTGCTCTTGCTCTTCATAGCTTGAGCTTCATATGCTCTTGCTCTTTTCCTAGTAATATAACCACTTCCATGTGCTACATCACATCCACATTAATAGAAAAAAATTAAAAATGAAATTATTATCCACTTCATTTCATCATTTACCCATTTGACTTTTCTAACTTGGGCTCGGTTAGTTCCAAATGACCCGATTATTAGAAATGAAAATCATTAGATCCAATCGAAGTATTTAAAGAACCAAAATCAAATTGGCAAGACTAAAATCAAGCCAAATTGGTTTGTTCAACTTGATTTAGATCCCTTCAGATATTTTTGCAACCCCTAGTATTCATACTGGTTTGGGTGATGACAACATGATGTTCTTTTATTGTGCTCTCAAAAACACTCAATTTGGTGGATCTATCCCTTACATAGGTAGTGGGGCTGCAAAGGAAACTTAATCTTACACGTGAAGCATTTATAAACAAGAACAATTGACAAATCAACAAGCTTGCAAAAGATAATAGTAGACTAAATCAACTAAAAAAGTTTAAAGCTTATGCTTGAGGAAGTAGTTAATCATACTTCATTTTCCATAAATTCTCCTTGGATGGAGCTTTGGGGCTATTTGGAGGTGTTTTGAATGTATTGAATTTCAAATGCAAGGGTTTTAAGTTTTTGGGTGTTTTAATTGAGAGCAAGACAAATTTAAGATATTTTTCGAAGGGATTTTGAATACATCAAACAGTTTTTTTTTTATGTATTTGAAATTTACTCAATTCAAATAAATTTCAAATATATTGTGTCATGTGACAAAACCTCACTACTTACGCCATCCATGCAACCCCACAACTCACACTGCTATATGACTCGCCACTCATGCGATGTTCAGTCCCTGCATCCTCACAACCTCAACTAACCTTACTCTCGATCTCACCACCTTCCTTTGCTCGTGCCCTCGTTGGCATTGACCTCCACTATGAACCCATCATGACCCAACCTTTGCCTTCGCAACCGAATGCAGCCTGCCAAGGCCCCGTTATCCCTAGTAAGCCCTTGATTTGTACCTTTAAATAAAAAAATCAAAATACTTTGATTTCACTTTGCAGCAATCCGAATACCAAAAATTAATTTTCTAAACTTACTTCACAGCAAACCAAACATCAAGAAGTATTTCAAATGCGTTGAATTTATTTTATATTGTATTTAGAATGCATCTGAATTTTATGTACTAGTGCAACCAAACAACACCTAAATCTCTTATATGATGCAAGAAAGTCTCCATATTTCAAAGGATGTTGTCGTCGTGCTAAATTACTTCACACCACTTGTTGTCTACCAAGGAGCCATTGTTTGGGTTTAGTTTTTAGCATAAGGAGTCATGGTCAATGGCTAAAACTAGCTTGAGAGTAATGAATATGAAGAGAAACCTATATTAAAGTAGTAAATATGAAATAATATTTGGGAAATCCAAAGTATGTTAAAAACATATTGGATCACAAAATTTGAAAAAACTAGTTTATGTGGAGTAAAATCAAGCTCCCCGTCTTATTACGTGAAATATCATTAATCCAATCTCACTCAAGGACATTAACAATAGTGATGAACAGTTGATTGGAGAGATATGTACTAATATCTCAAATGTTGTTGTGTTTGAAGCTCAAGATTTGACATAAGTTAAACTAGAAAGAGCATCCGGAATAAAAGAAAAATGGTTGCATGCTAGGAAGTATGCCAAATCAAATATGGGTTTAAGAGCTCCTAGTTTTAAAGAAAATTTTGATGATGATAATGATAAATGCAGCCTTGGATTGAAGAGTTTAAAGGGCTATGTTTGTTGTAGTGGGTGTTTATAATGTAATAGAAAGCCTAGAGTGGTGGGAGTAGAAATGGAGATGGAGATGGGGAGGTCGGCATTTAGTGTGAACCCATTTAACCCAAGAAAATTATATTAGGATTAGAAAATTAGGACTTACAAATATGGGGATTTTCTACCCTTAGGATCACTTGGAAAGACTTTGGGGATGTTTGGAGATTTAATATGAAGTTTGAAAAATCATAGAGAAAAGAATCAAATGGTCTGTCTCTTGACTCTTTATGAAAGACTAAATTGATCTCCGACTATATTAAAGGACCATTTTGGTTCTCAACTTTTAAAGAGGAATCAAAATAGTCCCACCATAAGACTATTTTGGTTCCTTTTAAAGGACTTGAGGGACCAAAATGATCTTTTAATATAGTTGAGAACCATTTTGATCCTTCATAAAAAGTTAAAGGACCAATTTGATCATTTTCCCAAAATCATATGAGTACATTAACCCTAAGAACACTATATTAGGCTAGAAAATTAGGACTTATAAGTGTGGGGATCTTCTACCCTTATAGAAGATGACTAGAATGATTCATAAGTGATGAGATGGAATCGTGGGGGATTGGAGAATGGAAATTAGACAACAAAATAAGAACAACAATGCAAAATAAAACTGTCAACAAAGAGCATGGGTCTCTCTGCCAAGCCAAAAGAGGAGATAAAGGTCTTATAACACTTCCATTTTTCAATCAAGATCACATTAATTCTTTGATACATATATCCTTACATTGAGCCATCATAGTCCCCAAAATGATTTGCATTTTTACATTTCTTACCTCTTATTAGAGCGTTGCACTAGTTCTATCCTAACATCATGATCATTTGCCTTAGCATTTAGGTCCTCTACCGCATTGGCTAACCCTCAAATTATTCCAAATTTGCTGATTTTGGTGGCATGCTATAATAGTATATTTGTAGTGTACAGACAATACAATTATGCAAGCAATTAATTCAATTAAATTATAAGTGAAGTGGTGTGAACTTGATATTTGGTAATGATATGCTAACACATAAAACACCTTGAAATCATATAACATGAGGTGGTCATCCTGCACAAAAATAGTAATTAACAATTTGAACTAGATAACACTAATATGCCTAAATTAAGAAAAGTTTGCTAGTTTTTCAAAAGCTATAAGATGCGTGACTTATTTAAATGATAAAGTTCTGAGGTGAAAGCATTTGATTTTAATAATGGAATTCAATAATTAACAAGATTATAAGTCTCTCAAGTGACTTTTGTAATGCTATGTTAAAAGTGATTGGCTAGACATTGTAAGTAGAGATAACTATTGAACTGAACACAAGATTTTCATGAAATTGTCAGTAGACATAGCAAACCTACCATCTAAACTATGAAGACATAATTTATTTAAGGGAAATAAGCACACTAAAAAGAGTATTACCAAATATAGGATAAAACAAACTCCTGATGCAAATGATCCCTCCATGAAATTGAACATTGAATTGAAGAGTTCCAAGCAGGGTTTGGCCTAGATACTAAATTGAATGAACCTTGGATTGTAGAGTTCTAAGGGCTATGCTTGTTTTAGTGGGTGTCTATAATGTAATAGGAAACCTAGGGATGGTGGCAATATAATGGAGAAGTGGTGGTAGAGATGGGGAGGTCAGCCATGTAGGGTGAACCCATGAAACCAGTGAACACTATATTAGGGTTAGAAAATTAGGGCTTGCAAATGTGAGGATCTACTGACATTGGGAATGCTTGAAAAGATTTTGGGGATATTTGGAGATGTAATCTAGAGTTTGGAGGGATTTCCAAAAGGCTTAGGGTTGTGAAAATGAAGCCCCATCAAACTAGGTCATGGAAGACATAATTTGGCTGATTGGATAATTACTATATTTTCTTTAATTTTTCTTATGGAAGATGGCTTGAATGATTAATGAGGGATGAGATGGGATAGTAGATGATTAGAGAATGAAAATTACGAAATAAAATTAGAATAGCAACGCAAAATAAAAATCTCACCAAAGAGCATTGGGACTCTCCACCACCAAGCCAAAAGAGGAGAGAAAAGTAATTGAACACCTTTCAATTTTCAATCAAAATCACATTAACTCTTCATTTCATTATTCCATACATATTAATATAGCCTTCCTACAAGTTCCAAACTAAAACTTCTAAATTACAAGTGAATGGAGTGGTAGTTCCATGAAACAAGGAGGTGATTGATGCCCTATTGAAGGAGGGGATGACCCCTATTTTGGAGAAGAGTGGGCTGAGGTGGCATTTTTGATGATTGAGGATGGCGTAGATCACTCCTAAGAAATCTCATGATGCTGGAATTAATTTATAGAAGCCTCCATTTGTTTCTCCACATAATTAAAGCCAAAAATAGGAAGGCTTGACTGGCCACACCCAAAGTTGACTGGTCTCAAATTTTCCAATGTCACTTTTCACCATGTGATAAATTAATACAGCCAAGCTATGTGAGGACTCATGACAAGTTCTTACAAACCCTACATGAGCTAGAACATAAAGACAGTCCAAACATACAACAAAAGTAACATATGCAACCATACAATAATAAAAATTTTTAAAGCATAGTACATGAATATAAATAATTATACACACAACCATTTGACTAGTCATTAATCCCTTGTCGTAAACCTTGTGATAGATCTATGATGCACTACATCAAGGATGAGATTGAGAAGTTAAAAAGAAAAGAGCTGGAGGAATACAAATCTAATGATTAGAAGAAGAGTATAGGTGGTAAGATTACCCATTATTAAATTTCAAATGAAATATAAATAAAAAATGTATTTTTTGGCTACTATAGTGTAATATTTTAATTTAGCGACCATCATACCATACTTTCCAAAAGTATCCCTCATAATTAAAATAGATGATATTTTTAACAACTTACTTAACTCAACGACCATCACAAAATACTTTCCAAAAATACCCCTCATAATTAGATCAATTTTTTTAGCATCTTACTTCACTCAAGCGAGCACCTACCACCTCAAGCATTACGTACTCATAATCACTTGAAGGCATCTAACACCTTTAATAACATTAGTTTAGATTAGCTACATACCTCTGAGGCAACATTTCTGAAGATAGAGTGGTATGCATGAATATAAAATTCAAACTATCTAATAAACGCTTTTGGCTAATTCTAAATAGCCATTTGTCAGGTTTTAAAATAGGACCACTAGAAGTACGTTCATTAATTCTAAGCTCCCCAGTTTTAGCATCACCAGGGTTTCTTCAAAGTCTATATTGAGATTAAAAAGTAAGTGGATCTTCGGAAGGATACCCTTGCTGAACCATCAAAAGCAATCAAGTGCAATTTGGCAGCATTTTTTTCTTTAACCTCTTGATAAGAGAAGATACCATCAACATATCCTAGAGTGGAATAATGTGGGATGAAACTTCTTATATTTGAAATCGGATGTGCGGTTCAAATTAAACGGAAGTTTTAAACTTCTGGGTTCAGTAACTACAAAACACTGAGTTCTATCTTTCTTCACCACTACTAAAACCAAACTCATGTAAATAGATAAGAAACAATGTACTGAGCCGAATTAAGCACCCTGTCAAACTACCTACGCAGTTCCATCAACTGTCAACCAGTGATAATATGCCTAATCGGATGTGGCCTTAAGGAACTTTTAACCTAATTAAAATTGGCCCGGTGAAAAATAAATAAATAAAAACAAGGTTCATAATAGGAAAGTAAACCTCCATTGCTCCTTTTTCTTGCAGCCAGAAGCAAGATAGGCAACAAGATCCTCTTTTGTCAAAGGTTCAGTCAACACAGTTGTATCCTCCGCTGGAGGACTCGCTGCTACAGTCACTTGACGCCCTCGCCCTGCTCCAGGAAACTCCAAGCGTAGGCCCTGTTGCCTCCTCTTGGCGCTCCTCACGAAAGACGAATAGCACACAACTTCAACCTTTGGTCTAAGACTGATCATCATCGAATTAGCATTGCACTGCAAGCCACTCGCCATCTCAGATTGAAAAATTTGGCAAGTATACAAGCGGGGTATAAGCGCCATCGGCTAATCTCCACTCCGGTGACCTCCAAAAAAAATGAAAGCAAATGAGCTATTCACAGCATGAATAGCGTGGTCCAGCAAACGGAGATGGTGAGATAATATACGAAGGAACGAATCAGATTCGTTATTAGAAAGGAATTGCGGTACTGGATTGGTAGCTAGATCAAGTACCTCAAGGATTGGTGGAGCTAGGGTTTCCGTTTCAGAATCCGATAGCGTATCCCGATGTTCTACGGCGGCACGCTCCGGAGAGGACGAAGGACGGCGATCTGTTAAACTGCTGAGAGGTTGAAATAGCGGCGGGAGCCACTGCTGGGTCCCGCGCAGCGCACAGCGCACAGCTGACGTCGGAGTTTGGAAAATGGTATGATCCAGAACGGATTCGTTGCTCCCACATCAAAGCTCATAGAGAAAACGTAGAGGATTTTTCCTAAAGAAAGAAAAAAAAAAGGAGAGGAGAATATTTTAAAAAGCTCTTTGATTGGGATTTAAGGCTCACTTGGTTATCTGAACGGAAATTATATTCTGAAAAGAGTAGTGTCTCTTAAATTTCTTTTATATCTTACATATTCAAAAATTGATATTTTTGTTAGACCGTAAATTTATAAGAAAGTATCAATTATAACATATGCGTTTAAGTATCATCATTTTTTAAAATATATTTTACAAATAATCAAACTGATCTTTGAATATATTTTAAGAGGAGCATTCTTTCATTTAAGGGATGTTTGGGGGCTAGAAAAGGAATGCAATGTAAAATAAATGCGGTGTAAAAGTAATAGTGTAAAAGAAATAATTTGGAGTTGTTTGAATGAGTGCTTCGACATTGTGCTGTAGGGTTGTGGCACTATACTTGAAAGCACAACAACGTTTGAGTCTCTGTTCTATAGTAATTCTGGATCCAGCATATGGCACTATGGCGTTGGGTCTGTGGTGTTAATGCTTAGAATATTAGGTAATATATATATATATATATATATATATATATATATAATATTCTAAGCATTAAGCTGCCACCCCTTCCCCACCACCGCGTCTTGCTCATGAAGGAAGAATGGGAGAGAGAGAGGAAGAGAGAGGGAGGAGAGAAAGCATTTGGGGTATTTTCATCTGTCGATTCTGTTCGGAGATTTCTTCTAATTGTTATAAGTAACCTGAATCTCACTATGTGTTTCAATGGTTTTGAGTTTGACAGGTTTATTTTATCCTAAATTAATAAAAATATATTTCCTCCTGATTCACTACATTTTCACCGTGTAGCTTTTTGTTTATGATAGATCACAATTTTATGAATATTTGACTGTAATATTATAGAAATTTACCTCATGAAATAATAGTTATGATTTTTTGAAGCTATAAATTGATATATATATTTCCTGGCTTTTATAGAACTGAGCATTTCATGTTACATTTTTATATATTAAAATGCATTTTATGAAAGCAAAAAAGGTTGGTTGTCAACACTATAAATTAGTATGGGTTGGCTCTTAAATTATAATACACTGTGCATAATAGTGGGCTTTCCATTAAAAATGATTTGTGGTGTTATCTAGGTTCTAGCTTATAATTGATGATCGATTATGACGACAGGTAGAGGGTAACAACTCTTAATGATTTATTAAAGTCACCTATAATGAAAATGAAAATGATAATGATATAATATTTTAATAAGAATAAACATATGAAAGGATGAAAATAACACAATAAAGCTAGATGTCCTGCATTGCAGAATCACATATTGAAGTGTATATACATTGATAGTATTGTTAAATAGATCATAATGTGCACATATATATGTATTAACTGCATTAGATAAGATAGATAAGGCTGATGATATTGACGCTTATATGTTATGATTCCTTTACTGATTTCGAATGATTTTAGTATGATTGCTTTACGGATTTATTGATTCTTATATCGCTATTGATTCATTGAAATGATTTCTTACTTTTGTTATTGATTATTTTGAGCCTTATGAATGATAATTAATTATTGATGAGATTGAATGTTATTTATTATATTAACTGAACTAAGCATGGATATTGATTCTTTAAGCCTTGCATTAGAAGCTTTAGGGAATTTGAGTTATTGCTAGACTTTTTAGCTCATTATATAGATTTTAATAATTTCAGGTCAGGAAAGGGAGCATGACCAGGTGAAGTGAGGTTGTTAGAGATTCTCAGGTTTTCTTTTAAATTTTGTTTATATCCTTTTTATTCTTTTGTAGTTAAGAGCTATTGATAAATTATTAATTTTTCTAATCTCTGACTATTGTATATGATTTTGGGAGAATGAATATAATGAAAGATTCTGATGTATATGATTTTAGATGCTTCCGCTAGAGTGATTTAGAATGATGAATTCATAGAAAATTTGGTTAAATATCTAAGAGATTAAAATTATACAATTCTTTTAAATTTGATCTTGAGGCATAAGTTCACAATGCTAACACATATTTAAAGATAGATTTCAATGAATCGCATTATAGGGGTGTCAATAAATGACTCAACTTGTCAACCTAATGCTGACCCGCACCAAAAATTTGAATTCGGGTTGACCCGTTTAATAAATTGGTTGAGTTCGAGTATAAATTCTAACATGTTTATTAAACATGCTAGTTTTGTGTTGACCCATAAACTCATTTTTGACCCTAGTGACCCAAATCTCTTTACCAGTTGAACAAGTAGAAATATGTATATAATCTTTAGATTTTAAAGCACAAAAAAAAAAGTTCAAACCCAACCCATTAACCTGCTTTAATACCCCTAATCTCATATCCTCAAAAATAACATAACATAAAAAGAGTGTGTTGAAAAAGATAGTTATTATCATACCCCAAGTCCGGAATGTTATACACCCTGACAACATGGGATACGATGAAGGGGATAGGAAAATTTATTTGTACACACAAGAAAGAAATTTCACATACATGTAATATAAATAAAATATATCAGATTAAACAAATGAAGATAAATCAAAGTTTCATTTCGCTTCTATGAATCCAAATGACATACATCAAAAAATTAGAACCAACCACATACGAGGAAAAAGAGCAAAAAGAAGCAACTATAGAAATAAAGTTAGCCATCCCTCAAAAGAAAATACAAAAGTACTACTACAAACACATAAACATACCAAATACATTCTAAGGTCGAAAAATCTACTCCTCTGGTGATGATCCACCTAACACTTTGATAGGACCTGTAATGAGAAAAGTTAATAACAAGTAGTTTGAAAAATTAAACCCAACAACTAACTCCTACCTATTAAAGCATAAATGATAAGAGATTGGGACATGCAGTATGAACAACCAAAAAGATCAAAGTGTTGTATAGTAGCAAAGGGTGGATGTATCAATGTAATAAAGTAAAAATTCATAGTTCCTATGACATTTTCTTGTATGATAATATTACAAATATGCTTGTGTCAAATAGCCAATAATACAATATCAATCAAATGTTAGGTTTCATTATATCTCATTATAACTTATCAATTACTCCTCCTTTTTAGCTAATGCCTGCTTATATATATATATATATATATATATTAATTTTAATGCTGGAAATATTTTTAAAATACATAAATAAATAAATAAAAAGACTATTATAATTATGTTAATGATATGTTAGATATTAAATTAAATTAATAAATATTAATACAAATTTAAATTTATATACTTAAGTACTATTACATAATGATGCATATAGATAAAAGTATTAAAATAAAAGAGATGTAGTTTTAGGAGTGAGATAAGTACTCATATTCTAATTTAGAGTAATATTGACATCTAAATTTGATACATCAATTACTATTAATATTTAATAACTTACTATTAATTCTTTATGATTATTTTTATTAAAGCCAATTGGTCATGTTGAATTAGAAGACATGAATTTTATGCCATAATTTGGTCACTTAAGTCATTTAATGTTTAATATACAACAGTATGAAATGATATGGAGAACATAAATAAAATAATTTATGTGAAAATGGCTTACATTTGTATATTTAAATGATTAAGTATACTCCCTTATTATACTAGAAGAGATGCAATGTACCCACATGCATAAATTGAAAATAAAATAAAAAAATAAATGAAAAAGGAAGTATCTTGATTGGTACTATTTAAATAGTGAATCCTATGATGTTTGTATTAGGTATGAAAAATAATACAACATGATATGAGTATTAGTTATGTACTGCATAAGATCTATGGTCACTTACAAAATTATTTCATCCACTCATTTATTTACTCATTTACTTTTTCAAATGATACCTATGTATATTTGTTCAATGATAAGGGTGAGTTATAGTATAACTCAGTGATCACATCATGCTTCAAATTATATCAACATAACAAGATTTTGAGAATAATATGCATGCTTTGTTTCATATAATATACATGTTTTCTTTCATAAATTATACTCATATTATATCTTATATATATATATATATATATATATATATATATATATATATATATATATATATATATATATATATATATAGCAAGCATGTATATTATTCCCAAAATATTATTATATTAATATAATTTAGAAACATGGTGTGATTACTGAGTTATGTTATAACTCACCACTATCATTGAACTAATATACCTAGGTATCATTTGAAAAAAAAAATAAGTGGAAGAGGAGAAAACATATATTGTAGATGTGATGCTCCGAGAAAGAGGTAGTTATTTAAAATAGTCATATTATTTTTCTCTTTAACTTATATTTGGAGTTTTCTTAGGTCTTTAAGTTTATTGAAAATAATTTATTGTTAGTAAATTTAGCAGGAAAAATTTTAAATAATAGTCAGACTATGTATCCTAATTAATATGAGCCATTGGGCTAGGTCATGATAGTAAGACCCATTATAAAAGTAATTCAATACTGTACATATTCAATGCTAATCAAATCTAACTTAATCATTATAAAAGAAAGAACATCTATTTATATAATTTGGGAAATAAGAAAAATGAAGGAGGCAGGGGAAAAGAAAAGATAACGAAAAAAATCATTATTGTTGGAGAAGAAATTAGGAAAAAAATGCTTGATGTTGTTTCCTTGGGATGAATGTATAGCTAGGGTTTCAAGAGGAAGAAGGCATTATGAAAGGTTCAAAGGAGAATGAAAGCTGACAACCTTCTCTGATGGAAGCTATGAGAGAAAGAACTAAAGAAGGAGGAAAGAAAGAGGTTTGGTGGTTTAACAGCTATTATGAGAGAGGAGAGATAGAGAGGGAAGTATAGATGTAAACCCTAATTTTTCATCCTATGAATGACAACCTAAGAATCTTTACAAGAATCAGGTGGAGGTGGAAAGGCATATGATCTATGCATAGATTGTGCAAGGAGACATCGTCAAACAAATTGGATCATGCAAGGAGGGAATTATGCAAATTGCATGATTTAGGAAGAAGCTAGCCTGCTCACGCAAAAGCTAGGGGTCAACTGGGTTTGATTTTGCAATGGTTTTACCTTATTTGATTTATTGTGGTTAAAGTTGTCTTAGCCAAGTTAATTCAATAAAGGATTACTCATCCCCCTCCTTACATGACCAATGACATAGGAAAGGACTTTATGTATTTGAATCCATTTCTAAGTTGTCATTGAAGTTATGCTCAAATGGTTGGCATATTTTTATCAAGTTAATGAAGAAAATGATCATCAAACTTTTTCATGAAATTATTATAACTTTTAATGATTTTGTCATTATCAAGTTAAAATCATGGTATAAGCCATTATCACACATATATGAGTTAGGTTTACTAACAAGCTTGTAGGTGTTGCCTCTAATTGGTGAGGAAATTAGGGGATGTTGATGCCCACATGTATGCATAAGAGAACTATCAAGCTAAATTTATTAAAATGCCATTTATGAAGATTATAAATAAACCCACATTCTTCATGCAAGGGAGAACTAGAAGCTTGGATCTTGATTTAAGATTGGAGAAAGCTTGGAGATATGAAGAACTGTAAAGCTTTACTCGATGTTTAACATGGAAATCATCACGTGCAACTACCATTGTATGATTCTTATTGTTTGACTATTATTGAGTGTTTATCATTATCTAACACTTATCATATGATCACCATCACCTAGCCATCATAGTCCATTCAATGTCATCTAATTTCCATCATCTAACTGTCATCACTCATATGCCATTTCCCATCTATCATCATCCAACTACAATTAGCTAACTTTTATCATCCAATTACCATAGTTTGACTACCATTACCTTACCAATAATGCCTAATTGACATCATTTATCCACTGTCATCATACTTCATTACTTTTATAACATGCTCTATTATAATTACTTGAGACTAATCTTGAGATCACTACTTTGTAATCACATGTTCTCTAACGAGAGGAAGAATGAACTTCTATAATGTTACTTATATAGTTAATCATTTCATCTAGGCTAGGCATTATGATTTTTTATTTGTACATGTGGAAAATCTTCATGCAAAACTAAGACATAAAATTATCTCTCTATAATTATGAATTTTCTAGCATGCAATAGGTCATATTAGCTATCATATAATTTTTTCTATTATGGCATGATATACCTTTATTATTTTCCTTTCATATCATCATAATAATCATGATATTTCTTTCATGTTAAAATCATATAGCTATTCTTAAGAATAGAATAGTGTTCATAATCTTTACATAATCCCTCCCGTTCCCATGATTTAATATGATTGTGTTTTTGCACCTTTAACCATTAATTTGATTTTTTTAGGATTATCCTAAGAACTTTGGATCATTTGAGGGATGCTAACTATTTATTTAAGTTTCTTGTATTCAGAACGTAACATTAAACTTATGAATTTTAGTTTTCCTAACTATATTAGCATTGAAGATAATTACTAACATGCAAGTACTTCATATGAGCTTAATTTTGTAACACCCTAAGATCAAATTTTGGAAGAATTACCTATTTTAATCTTTTAATTAATTAACTTGAGCTTCTATGAATTCATCAACATAAATCAATCTAGCTGAAGTAACTAAAAATTATATACATCAAAATATAAAATTTTATTCATCCCTCAAAATTCTTGTATAATAGCTAAACGTTCAATCAATACATTCATCAATCTATTCTTTATCTCATAATTATAGAAGAATAAAACTAAAGAAAAAAGAAGAAAATAATAAAACCTGAATTCCTGATCTATACACACTCCATTGGATCCTAACCCCTTCTTGAAAATAAGTAAAACCACATAATTAGCTAACAGCTTAGTAGGCTACTAGAATTAATAATTAAAATCAATGCAAGACACTATAAATAATATACATGTAATCATTTAGTCAATATAAGTATGAACATATAACTGTAAAAGCATGTAACAATTAATAATTGAAATAATAATAGGTGATATGATTATTAAATATCAGTATAACTGTAATCTTAAGAGTAGTGATCAGTAACCAATAACCACATACAAGGGGTCAGTAAACTCTATCATTTATATACCCATTAGTTGTATAATTGTTTCTATCTATCTTAATTTTAGAAATCTATATACTTGTAATATTCATATGTATGTTATATAGTGTCCATGCTATGCATGTATATTATATAAATCATGTGATTCATATCAAATGCCTTTATATCAGATATATTAATTTTTTATCCTTATATCAATCATATCCTTTTATCTTATGCAAATCATGTCATATTAATTGTAATTTATCATATATATATATATGCAAGAACTATAAGCAAGATAAGGCATCCATCTATTTGAGATATTTTTCATGAATTAAATTCTATAGGCCAACTCTACATGAATCAGTCTCAACATATCAGTCTTATTTCTAGAAATTAATCATATCACAAGTCATATAGTTCATGTGGCTTCATATTAGAAGTCTTCACTTCCTGTCTGTTGGTATATCATATCATATCAATCTATCTCCTTTTCTTTAAATCAATCTATCTCCTTATTCCTCTTTTTTCATATCATTTAGGCTTACATCATAAATCTTATTTTAAAGGAAAGCACATTGGCCCACTCTACTGTACAGGATAAAATGTCTCCAGCTAATCAAAATCTATCAATTATTTATGCCCAGCCTTGCATATATATACACATTTCATTATATATATATATATATATATATATATATATATATATATATATATATATATATATATATATATAATAAACATCTGATATTACACTCAATGTATCATATTAATGCATGTAAAATTTACATATGAATCTAAATTAGTAGAATTTATAAGAAAATGTAGTGTGCTCTTTTTCATATACTTATAACTATAGTGGATAAATTGTAATTAGTATGCAAGTCATACACTCATATGAAATGAATTTTAAAATTATTTATCTAATTTTTTTATTTACCTAAATTTCTCAAATTAGGATATTTCCCTAGACATATAAAAATAACTAGTGAAAAATTAATATATTTATATCAATATGTGTAGATGATTAAAACTATAACATATTAAAAGTTATATGATGGAAGTTTACTAAAAATTGAAATATCATAATTTTTATAAATTTTGATCAAATTAAAATTCATAAAATATAAAATATGTAAAATAATTGAAATCAAAGGTGCGGTAGCAGTAGCCTATCTTAAGACAAGCAAAATTTTCAACTAGAGTGACTGCAGCAGTAGCCTATCTTAAGACAAGCAAAATTTTCAACTAGAGTGACTGACCAAAATGACTCTAAAATCTCCAAACTCTAGCTTCTCTCTCCTCTCTTTTTCTTCTCAAAATCCATCTTTTCATTCCCTATTAAAATGAATTAAGATGAAAATGGCCATTTAAGATATTCTATCATTAATTAAGATTTTTATAATAAAATAATATAAGGATACAAATATAATTATGTAAATTATTTAGTTTTAAATATAAGAATCATATAAATCCTTTTATATCTTCAAATTAGGGGATCCAAAAATTATGAAAGAATTTTCATAAAATAGCCCAGCATGTCTATAAGGCTTTGGTGAAATCGGTTAACAAAATATATATTGAAACAATCCTATAATACTCACTTGTACCGACATACATCAATTTATTAAGGAATTAAAATTAAATAAGAAACTTCTCATTTTCATATCTACTCTGTCCATAAAATTAGGATAAAATTATTATAATTAGAGGATAATAACATCTATATTATGGTGAAGATGGTTTATATATTAGATTTATAATGACTCCTAAAATATTATTTAACTATTATAGGTTAAAATATAGGTTATTATAAATTTACACTACATCTCATATGCAATGAAGAAAATACTAATGTGATAAGAGGATATCCACTATAGATGTAAGAATATTACATTAGAAAATATTAAGGTACTTCTACAATTTATTAAAAGTAGAAGACATTGGTATAATGACTATGAGATAATTATTTTATATTACAATATGACACTCGAATACATTTTTTATCTTAAGACAAAATTTTATTATCTTTCACCTACCTACTTTGAACTTTTTTATGCACTTTGGAGGCAAAAAATTAAAATAAGCTCCTAACACAATTATTTTCCCTCATAGAAGATCAATGTGACAAAGTAAAATATTGTGCATTATTGGTGGTCTAATAATGTGAGGGTTATTTATATATATCATTAAATTACATTATTCAATGTTATATATGTGATTTTAGTATGATTTATATAGTTAATTTAGCCCATTTTTATAATGACCTTCTAAGCAAAAAAAGGTTAGATGAACTATCACACTTAAAAACTTGTTATAAATAATAATGAATCATAGCTAAAGTTGAAGAGGTTGCTTTTTATTTTTGTGCCTTCATAGATCACTAATGACTCATCTTGCTTTTAGAATTATTTAGGGTCTAGAATAATTTGTTTAAATTTAAGTGATGAATTTTCATTTAGGTCATAAGGTCATATGATAAAGCATGGCAGTAAATATTAGGTCAAGAGAAATAATAAAATTTATACCATAACTAATAAAATAGTTTCAAAATTGATTTTTTTTTTTCTTTTTGGAGGCATTCCATGGAAGCATTGCCTCTAATGATCTAACTCGATTATGATGAGATGTAGAAAAGAGTTTACTATGATAATACCCATAAACTTGGGTAAAAAGTCAATAATAGTTTGAATATCGCCTATAAGTGATATACTATAGCTTAACCTTATTATTGTGAAACATGAGTAATGTTAACTATAACTAAAAATAACAAAGATATACGACAAGAAATTTATGGACTTCTTTGGGATGGCATGAAAATTGGTGGATAAAATGATTAAAAAAAGAAAGAACATTAAGATTTTGGAAGAACCTTAATTTATCATATGCTATAAAGGTTTATAAAAAAATACTAGCGAGATAATAATTTATAGTGTTAAAAAATATTATTGAGATGAATATGGTTACTGCTAGGATGAGTGTTATTAAGATATTTATTGATAATGTCATTGCAAATATGGTAAGTGCTTATGATCCTTAAGTTGCATTAGAAGATAATTTAAATTTAATTCAAGGAAGAGAAGGAATAAGTTGTTATAATGTATACTTGAGGAAAAAGAGATATTTATTGGAAATAATTTTACATGTACTTGTAGGTTTTAGTAGGATAATTAAGTTAGATGAGGATATAGAATAAATATGATGTAGGAGATAGAAATGTAATAGAAGAAGCTATATTTGATTCTATAAAAACCTATTATTTTATAATAGCAAAAAAATACTCTAAGAAATAAGAATAACAATTAATTACTTTAAAAATGGCACCACCAAAATCACAAATAAATATATATATATTTTACTTGGAATAAAAAAAACTCTTTTTATAAAGATTACATTAAAAGAATTATTATGACAATTTTAGAAATGTTTAGAAATAGATCATATTTTATTGATGCATAGCTTCTTCAATAAATCCAACATCATCAACATCATCATCAAAATAGTTGAGTCTTATTTGTAATGAATGTCTTAAGTGTAGAACATTTTTCTCATGACCTTTTAATGTACATGGATTTCAGTTTTTGGCACTTGCAAATATGCCATTTATCTATTTGCATGATAATATCTTCATGTGTTATTTTATGCTTTTATTTGTATTATCAAATTGAGTTATTATGGGTCAGATTTGATTGTTGGCATAAAAAATGTTAACACTACATATAATTTAATTAGGAGGTACGATTCATACAAGTTATTTTCAACATTGGACTAAGTTAGCCATGCTCTACGAATTTAATTCTCATTCATTTCATCCTTGATAATTTGTAGAGATGCTTAAAGCACTCCTTATTATCAGATTCAATCATTTGCTCACTCTATAGGTTCAACCCTAACTTAACTAGAAATCCTACCTCAACAATTAGCCTAAGCTAATATAGGAATTAACCTTAAGATGACTATAGGGCACTATTAGACTCACAATAAACCATAGAAGGAGACCCTTTACTATTTCTTTCTTAATTTGAAAATCAAATTCATTTTTCATAAGCTTGACCTTAGCTAATACTAGGGTATATCTCTTTTTAAGCTTAACCCTAACTAGGCCCTATATATTCAATTAGGGGGGTAAGCAATAAAATTCCCCATAATTGGTTCAATAACATGTTTATGCATTCTAGTTGATCTTGAGATACTCTAAGCTTGAATGTGGGCCCTAGTTTGACTAATAATTAAACGCTTAATAATATCCCCTTGACTTTAAGCTTATTTGGTGATTTTGAATTGAATGATCCAATCACCCAACCACACATCTTCCATAGTATTCATTGAAAGTTCGATAGGGATGTTAAGCCCTAGTGAACTAGTCCCGAGGTTATCCAAGAGGGGGGGTAAATTGGTTATTTAAAAATTTCATGAGGAACAGAAAAAATCTTTTCGATACTTTGCAGCGGAAACAAGTAAACAAGAACGAAAAGATCAATCACAGATATTCACCCAAGTAGTTAATATCAAAAAAGTAAAGTGCGGAATAGAATCAGAAAAGCAAACCAGATTTTATAGTGGTTCGGTCAACTTGACCTACGTCCACTCCCCGGAGCCTCTCCTCCGCGTATTGCACTAAACAAAAAGTGACTCCTTTTGCTCCCACAGCAAGGCGGAGAAGCCTGTACAAAAAACCTCCTTTCCACCACCCGGTGAGGCAGAGAACCTAACCTCCTTTTGCTTCCACCTGAAGTGGGCAGAGAACCCAACGTCCTTTTGCTTCCTCCTGAAGCAGGCAGAGAACCTCGGATCTTCTTGCCGACGATCCTCTCCCAAAGAGCACTGACACGGTGAAAGACAACGAGCGGAGAAGAAGACTCTGATCCTTGCTTGGAGCAACCTTCGTGAACCCCTCACGAACTCCCCCTCACAAGATCCTCTCTCTCTCCCAAACTCTCTCTCTCTAGGGTTTCTCTGAAAAGGAATGTGGTAAAAGATTTTTCTTGTTGGAAGAAAAATATCTTTTATAGGAGGGCTTCAAATTTACCCTAAATCTCAACTGGTCGGCCAAGATCGATAGATCGTCCTGTACGATCCATTCAAAATCAGCCGCTTTAGCCTGGACAATCTGGCTCTTCTAGACGATCAATAGAAAAAATTGCTCATATCGTCCCATACGATCCTGCGATCGTCCAGGATGATTAGTGTAAATCGAGGAATATCATCCAGAAGACAGTTTGGGTCGTCCAAAGAAACTTATGCTGGACGACCAAAAAATGACTTGATCGTCCAGGACGACAGGGATATCGTCCTGTACGATTTGTTCAAAAAGTGCCCAAATCGTCCTGAACACAGTTCGGGTCGTACAGCTGAAATGCACTAGACGATCATGATCGTCTGGGACGATCTTGCGATCATCCAGGACGATATGATCGTATCAATCAAATAAAAAATGCTTTCCTTAATTACCAAATTAATTTAGGCATGATTGTATTGGATCGTCCGGGACGATACACGTATCGTCCTGGACGATCAGACCAAATATCTTAAAATAAAAACTTACCTAACTTGATCTGGCGGCTGAGAATTTCTGATTTGAGCATATCGTCCCATACGATCCGAAGATCGTCTAGAACGATCTGCTTAATCAGACCCTCTTAACTTGGTCGCCCTAATTAGGGTTTCTATTTTTACTCATCCAGGACGATGTGACTATCGTCCAGGACGATTTGAACAAAAATTTGAACAGAAACTCTAATTCACTCGAGCTTTCCTCCTGAGTGTGTGTGTGCAAGGTTACTTAGCTAGGGAATCAGTTACATTATAATTGACTCAATAAAAATAAAAAACCAATACATTTGACCTGAATTACAATACAGACTGACTCGTTCTTGAATTAGCTTACACTTGCAATTGATCCTGCGTACCTGAAAGATTAGGAAGTCAATAAGAACCAGAGATGTTTACTATCATCAAAATTATAGTCCTTGAAACCAAGTTTGCAACAATCTTTCCCTTTTTGATGATGGCAAATATTTGCTAATAATTTTAAAAATAGGAATTTAACAACGGGTGAATAATAAAAAATACTAAAACTAATTCAAAACAAAGACTGACTACTCCCCCTTTTGACATCTCAAAAAGGGAAAGACAACATATAAAAATAGTAAAACTCATAGAATTCCAAAATCACAAGACTGACAAATCCCATTTTTTTTTTAAAATCAAGCTACTCCAGTAAATCAAAATTTTTCCTTCATTTTAGATTCAAAAACCAGTAAGGAGAAGATTGACAACGCTGAAAACCAAAAAAAGCTGGAAAAATTGACTTTCGTAACTCTCACCTTGGGCACCTTATCGATGCAAATCTCTTTTAAAATAAAAATCCAATTCAGAAGAAAAGAAATTATATTTGAAAAGAGATCCTTTCAAGCTTCGTTCCAGAAAAATATCTGATATAAAAGTGTTACAAAGTAATAAATCAGAAATCAGGATTTTCAAACACAAGCTTTGAAAATATTAAGTGGCGCACGAATTTTTCTCAGACATTTAACGATCGGAAAGGAAATAAAGCTTGGTTGGGCTCATTTTGTGCCTCTTTTTCAATTTATTTGGCACTTTGCGCATCTTTTCATTCTTGATACACTTTGTGTATCTTTTTGTTGGCGACATTTCGCATCTTTTTAGCTTTGGGCTCATTTTATGCCTCTTTTTCAATTGATTTGGCGCACTGCGCATCTTTTGTAAGCTTTCTTTTATTCATAATCGTTAAAGAGTCTCAGCTGTAAAATTATCTTCCAGATATAGGAGACGCTCTCCACAATAAGGAAGAGTAATTCACAAAATAAAAGCCATATGTCGTATAATAAGTGCAATTACTTGGTTTAGAAAATCATAACAATGAGTCAAGACTTTGAAAACACTATTCATATGAGGTAGATTACTGTAGGAAGATAAAATAAATCTCTATTTCAAAAACTAATATTTTAATTTTGAAGAAGATTTTTATTCAAAAGAAATAATACACTAGTAAAGGAGTTAGAGGAAGAGAAATAATCATCAATGTTTCTTCCCTTTAACAGATTCAGTGGAATCAATCACTGCTTACCAGCTTCTAAATAAAAACAAGATAAAACTCTTAGTCAGAAATTCAGTTTAGTAGAAGTAGTGAGCAGTGATCTGATTTTAAAAAGCATAAAACAGTAAATAAAAGAGATGAACCAGTGAATAAAAAATAGGTAGAAAATCACATCAAAGTAAATACTCAAATCAAACTAACAGCAAGGCTAACACAGAAATCAGTAGACGATAAAAACAACTGAAAGCAAATAAGCAAATCAAAAAGCTAACTAACAGAAACAGAATAACAATAAAAAAAAATTAGAAATCAGCAGTCATCAGAATCAAGTATTTATATCAATCACTCCTAATATGATTCTCAAAATGCTGAAAGAGTCAAAGGCCAGTGGTTTAGTGAATATATCAGCCAGCTGATTTTCAGTTGCTACATGATGTAGCTCAATGTCCCCTTTTGTAACATGGTCCCTAATGAAGTGAAGCCTTATGTCAATGTGTTTGGTCCTAAAATATTGGATTGGATTCTTAGAGATACAGATGGCACTAGTATTATCACACAGGACAGAAATTGTGCCAACAGGTAAACCTAAGTCCAAAACTTGTTGCTTTAACCAAAGAACTTGGGCCACACAACTTCCTAAGGTAATATAATCAGCTTCAACAGTGGAAAGTGCAACTGAGTTCTGTTTTCTACTGGACCAGGAGACTAGAGACTGTCCTATGAATTGATAAGTTCCAGAAGTGCTCTTTCTATCCACCATACACCCCGCAAAGTCAGAATCAGAATATCCAAGGATCTCAAAAGAGGTGTTATGCCTAGGGTACCAGATTCCTAGGTTTGGGGTCCCTAAAAGATATCTAAGAGTTCTCTTAACAGTAGTCAGGTGGGACTCTTTAGGATCAGCCTGAAACCTAGTACAAAGACAGACACTAAATATGATATCAGGTCGCTAGCAGTCAGGTAAAGCAGTGATCATATTATTCCTCTATACTTCTTCTGATCAATAGATTTTCCACTTGAATCCTTATCTAACTGAATAGAGGAGCTCATAAGAGTATTGATTGGCTTGGCTTTGTCTATTTCATATTTTTTCAAAATGTCCTTAGTGTATTTAGATTGATTGAGAAAGGTTCTATCATCTGTTTGCCTTATGCTAAACCCCAAGAAGTAGGATAATTCTCCCATCATACTCATCTCAAACTCCTTTCTCATTGTTTTAGAAAACTCATCACATAAATATTTATCAGAAGATCCAAAAATTATATCATCAATATAGATCTGGACAATGAGTAAGTCATCCCCTATTCTCCTCAGAAAAAGGGTGGTGTCTACGCTCCCCTTAACAAACTCTCTTTCTAACAAGAATGTGCTAAGCCTCTCATACCAAGCTCTGGGTGCCTGTTTCAATCCATACAAGGCCTTTTTTAATTTATAAACATGATTTGGATATTAGGAACTCTCAAAACCTAGGGGTTGTTTTACAAAAATATCCTCTTTTATTACCCCATTTAAAAAGGCACTCTTGACATCCATTTGAAACAGCTTAAATCCCTTATAACAGGCAAAGGCTAGTAGCACTCTAATGGCTTCCAATCTCGCTACAGGGGCAAAGGTCTCCTCAAAATCAATCCCTTCAATCTGATTATACCCCTTAGCCACCAATCTTGCCTTATTTCTCACCACCACACCAGAATCATTCATCTTATTCTTAAAGACCCACTTGGTTCCCACAATACTTTAATTTCTAGGTCTTTCTACTAACTCCCAAACATCATTCCTTACAAATTGATTCAATTCTTCCTGCATAGCTAAGATCCAAAATTTATCCAAAAGGGCTTGATTGATGTTGGTGGGTTCAGTCATTGAGATAAAAGCAGAATGGTTTACTTCCTTCCTAAGTCCATGCCTAGTGCTAACACCTTCAGAACGGTCTCCTAAGATCAGTTCTTTAGGATGACTCGAAGAATATCTCCAATCTCTAGGCAATGTGATTTGAGGTTCTACCCTCTCCTCTAGATTTGTATTTCCAATCCCTTGGGTAATCTCCTCTACCTGTTCTTCTTCCTCAACTCTAGTCACCTTAGGATCAAATTCATCAAACACCACATGAGTTGTTTCTTCCACCACCAAAGTCCTTTTATTGAACACCCTAAAGGATTTTCCCACACTAGAATAGCCTAAGAACACTCCTTCATCAAATTCGGGGTCAAACTTTCCTAAGGATGATTTCCCGTTGTTCAGAATGAAAACCTTACAGCCAAAGAAATGGAGGTGGGATAGGTTTGGAGTTCTACCCTTAATGATCTCATAAGAGGTTTTGTTCAGTTTAGATCTCACATTCACCCTATTCAGCACATAACAGGCAGTGTTCACCGCTTCAGCCCAGAAGTATTTTGAAAGTGAATACTCGGCAAGCATGGCTCTAGCGGCTTCCACTAAGGTCTTGTTCTTTCTTTCAGCTACCCCGTTCTGCTGAGGGGTCCTAGGAGCTAAAAAATTATGACTAATCCCTTGCTCCTCACAAAAACTTCCAAATTTCACATTTTCAAACTCTCCACCATGATCACTATGAATAGTCAAGATCTAACAATCTAACTTCCTCTGAATCCAAGTGGAGAAGGACTTAAACTCATTAAATGACTCAGATTTGTGGGACAAAAATTTAATCCAAGTGAACCTCGAGTAGTCATCTACAATCACAAATCCATAGACTTTTCCCCCTAAGCTGGCAGTGCTAATGGGTCCAAAGAGGTCCATATGAAGAACTTCTAAAGGTCTAGAGGTGCTAATATCCTTAACAGAGTGAAAAGAGGACTGGACTTGCTTTCCTAACTAACAGGCATCACACAAGTGATTCTTAGTGAACTTAAGCTTGGGCACACCTCTAACTAAGTCCTTTTTGGTCACTCTCCTAAGGGTTTTCATACTGGCATGACATAATCTCCTATGCCACAACCAGGACTCATCAGCAGCAATTTTTAAGCAAATTAAATTCTTAGATTTAATGCAACTACATCCAGCTTATAGACGTTGTTGATCCTTTGCCCCTGCAAAATAACTTTATCATTTAAGCTTAAAATGCAGCCAGTGGACAGGAATTTGATGCTGTATCCTTTGTCATAAAGTTGATTGATACTCAGCAAGTTGTGTTTTAGTACATCTACAAGCAAAACATTATCAATCATAAAATTCTTTGAATCACCAATTATACCTGTGCCTACCACCTTCCTGGTGATGTTATCTCCAAGTGTAACATTGCCTCCAGCTCTAGCCTCCAGCGAAATAAACTGATTTGCATCTCCAGTCATGTGTCTAGAACATCTGCTATCTAGGTATCACATGCTCTCACGAGGTCTTGTGTGAGAGCACACCTACAAAAATATCAAACATCAGTCTTAGGAACCCAAACAGGTTTGGGTTCCTTCTTATGAAAAAAAGAATGCAATGCATGCGTGTTGTGCTGTGAAACAGGCAGTTTGGGCCTCCACACCCAATGTGTACTACGGTGAACAGTGCAGGTGTGGGAAATGTGTCCTAACATGCCACATGAAAAACATCTAACACCAGGAAAAGGGTTAATTAATCTATGTGAGTGATAGTGCCTCTTCCTAGAAGTGTATGAAACATGCTTTGATGAATTTCTAACAGATTTTTCAAAAGGTGGCGGTGCATAAAACTGTTCAAAAGTAGGTGATTTTTTATTCTTTTCAAAAGCAGCAATTTTCACTCTTAAAAATTTGTTCTCCTTGTTAAGACTAGCAATCTCAAAAGTTATTGCACTTTCATTACTTTCTAAATCACATGCCATATCATTCAATTTCTTAAAAGTAGCTTCTAATTCAACATGCGATATTTTTAATGCATCATGCTCAACAATTAAATCAGAATGCTTTCTATTCAGTTCATCAAACTCATCAAGTAAAGACATGTGATTGCTATCAATAGTGGAATGATCCTTAATCAAAATATCATGCTCTTTTTGCAAAGTCAAATAATCCAGTTTCAAACTAGCATGGGTTTTCTTAAGCTTCCTATACGATGCATGAATTTTTTTAGATACTTCAAGTAATTGATCATAAGTAAGCTCACATACCTCTTCCTGGTCTGACTGACCAGGGTGATCATTAGCCATCAGACACAAATTTGTTTCCTCCTCTTTAGCTTCAGTCTCAGAGGAGTCGGATTCAGAGTCTGCCCAGAACACCTTTTGTATCCGCTTCTTATCCTTTCTGAACTTTAGTTTCTCCTCACCCTTCTCCTTGCTTGGGTGAGCCTTGAGTGTAGGACAATCCGCCCTTATGTGTCCAGGCTTCTTATATTCAAAATAAACAGATTCAGATGAACCTTTAAAGTTTCAACTGGTCTTACCTTTGTTCCACTTTTGAAAATTCTTATTCTTCTTCCTTAGAAAGCTCTTGAATTTTCTTATGATTAAGACAACATCATCGCTATCAGACCCAGAAGTACTAGCATCTGAATCATTGGCCATTAGCGCCACTGTCTTCTCTTTCTTTCGTTCACCCACATCAAGTTGTCTTTGGTTCACCCCTTGCTCGTAAGCAATGAGTGATCCAAGTAAGCTGTCAATAGAGAAAGTATTTAAATCTTTAGATTCCGTGATCGCAGTAATCTTAGCATCGTATGAAGAAGGCAAACATCTAATAATTTTGTTCACTCTTTCGTAATTGGTTAGTTCTCTTCCTAGAGCATGCAAAGAGGTAACGATTTGAGTGAACCTTGTGTACATTTCTGAAATCGTCTCACTAGGTTTCATGCGAAAGAGTTCGTAATCATGTAACAAGATGTTTAACCTAGACTGTTTGACTTCAGTTGTACCTTCATATGTTATACACAAGCTATCTCAGATTTCTTTACCCGTTGTACAAGTAGAAACACGCATATAGTCTTCAGATTTTAAAACACAAAAGAAACAGTTCAAACATTTTGCATTTAACTATGCTAAATCACGATCATCAAAAGTCTAATCTGCAAACGGGAGTTCAGTTTTAATACTGTTAACAAGTCTATGTGGTGCTTCATAACCATCTTTAACTAACATCCACATACGATAATCGATTGATTGAAGAAAAGTAGACATACGTGTTTTCCAAAAATCAAAAGGAATGTTATCAAACAACGGTGGTCTTGTAATAGAATAACCTTCAGCAGTATTATGATTGTTATAGTTAGCCATGGATCAAATTCAAAAGTTTTTAAACTTAAATTTTGAATCCCGCTCTGATACCACTTGAAAGTTCGATAGGGATGTTAAGCCCTAGTGAACTAGTCCCGAGGCTAACCAAGGGGGGGTGAATTAGTTATTTAAAATTTCACGAGAAACAGAAAAAATTTTTCGATACTTTGCAGCGGAAACAAGTAAACAAGAATGAAAAGATCAATCACAGATATTCACCCAAGCAGTTAATATCAGAAAAGTAAAGTGCAGAACAGAATCAGAAAAGCAAACCAGATTTTATAGTGGTTCGGTCAACTTGACCTACGTCAACTCCCTAGAGCTTCCCCTCCGGCTATTGCACTAAACAAAAAGTGACTTTCTTTTTTCTCCCACAGTAAGGCGGAGAAGCCTGTACAAAAACCTCCTTTCCACCACCCGGTGAGGCAGAGAACCTAACCTCCTTTTACTTGCACCTGAAGCGAGCAGAGAACCCAACGTCCTTTTGCTTCCTCCTGAAGCAGGCAGAGAACCTCGGATCTTCTTGCCGACGATCCTCTCCCAAAGAACACTGACACGATGAAAGACGACGAGCGAAGAAGAAGACTCTGATCCTTGCTTTGAGTAACCTTCGTGAACCCCTCATGAACTCCCCCTCACAGGATCCTCTCTCTCTCTCTCCCAAACTCTCTCTCTCTCTAGGGTTTCTCTGGAAAGAAAAGTGGCAAAAGATTTTTCTTATTGGAAGAAAAATATCTTTTATATAAGGGCTCAAAATTTGCCCTAAATCTCAACTGGTCGGCCAAGATCGTCCAGGACAATCGATAGATCATCTTGTACGATCAGTTCAAAATCAGCCGCTTCAGCCTGGACGATCTGGCTCTTCTAGACGATCAGTAGAAAAAATTGCTCATATCGTCCCGTACGATCCTGCGATCGTCCGGGACGATTAGTGTAAATCGAGAAATATCATCCAGAAGTCAGTTCGGGTCTTCCAAAGAAACTTGTGCTGGACGACCAAAAAATGACTTGATCGTCCAGGACGACAGGGATATCGTCCTGTACGATTAGTTCAAAAAGTGCCCGAATCATCCTGAACACAGTTTGGGTCGTATAGTTGAAATGCACTAGACGATCATGATCGTCCGGGATGATCCTGCGATCGTCCAGGATGATATGATCGTATCAATAAAATATAAATTACTTTCCTTAATTACCAGATTAATTTAGGCATGATTGTACTGGATCGTCCGGGACGATACACGTATCATCCTAGACGATCAGACCAAATATCTTAAAATAAAAACTTGCCTAACTTGATCTGGCGGCTGAGAATTTTTGATTTGAGCATATCGTCCCATACAATCTGAAGATCGTCTAGGACGATCTGCTTAATCAGACCCTCTTAACTTGGTCGCCCTAATTAGGGTTTCTATTTTTACTTGATCGTCCAGGACGATGTGACTATCGTCTAGGATGATCTGAACAAAAATTTGAACAGAAACTCTAATTCACTCAAGCTCTCCCCCTAAGTGTGTGTGTGTGCAAGGTTACTTAGCTAGGGAATCAGTTACATTACAATTGACTCAATAAAAATAAAAAACCAATATATTTGACCTGAATTATAATACAGACTGACTCGTTCTTGAACTGGCTTTCACTTGCAATTAATCCTGCGTACCTGAAAGATTAGGCAGTTAACAAGAACTAGAGATGTTTGCTATCATCAAAATTATAGTCCTTGAAATCAAGTTTGCAACATTCATATCACTAAACCATAGGACTAAGTCCCTTTGAACCCCAATATTAGAATAAAAATGCCAATACCAAGATATAAGTTCAAGTTGCTCATTTAGGATGAGTTTAAAATTATCTTCCTTAACTATCTTTCATGAAAATTTAAATAATTCAATCCCTTGCATGGACCTCTAGTTTATTTCTAGAAGTTAGTGTTCTTTCTCATCAACTTCAATTTCTTTTCCAATCCTTTTTGATAATTTAATAGGATTATTTTTAAGCTTAGCATAGCAGAAAATTTAATTTTATCCTCAACCTAAGTTTAATAAGACTTGACTATAAAATGACTGTAAGCTTGGATTTAATTTTAAAAATAACCTAAGATTCAATTTAAAATTATTTTAAATTCAATTCTCTTCATAAAGACTTAAACAAACTTAGGGTAAACATTTTCCCATGTTTAATCTAATTATTCTTAGTAAATATAATTATTTTTATAAGCCTTAAATTTATTTCTCATTGGTTTAATCGCTTGCTAGTGCAATGTAATTAAGTATAAAACTCCTTAAGTGAGTCATGAGGGTCCATGTTTAACTAATGCTCAAACCATCCCAATATACATTGGACCCTTGGGTTCATTTGGTGATTCTTTACCAAATGATACCATCAATTGGCCAAATGTATTCAACAGGGTTTAAATCATTGAAATATAAGTGAATTAGCCATAGCTGACCATTGGAGTAGGCTAAACTTCTTTCCCAAAAGAACTTGATTAAGTTAATGTAAGCCTCAAACCCTATAAATGGAAGAATTTCCCATGGTGAATTTCTTGAATATATCCCAATAGGTGGAGAGTGGCCTAATATATGCAAAATGATCTTTAATGAGGTTTAATTGGATTAATTAGCCTAATTGAACCCAAATTGACCTTTTGCTCAATAGGACCAATCCAATCAATTTCAAGCAAATTATTTAAATTGATTTCTTAAATGCCTTAGAAAAAATTTAATAGGTTAACTATGAATGCCTTGACCCTAATTGGCCCTTGAATAGGCCATTTTAGTCAGTCATATTTGATCCAATTAACCTTTTAAGTGCAATTTGACCAATTTGACCATCTTGCCCAAATTGAGATTAATCAACTTTTATTAATAATTTCAATTAATTAACCATAGAAGGATTGAAACTAATTTTTCCAATTAGTCCAATATTTGCCCCAAATTGACCTAAATGAGTAATTGTGACCAAGTTGGTTAATTTGATCAAATTTATTGAAAAAATATCTGTAAATGATTTATATAAATTCTCCATAAATTATTTGAGTTAAACTCAACTTACCCAGCTTGGGTAATTAACCACAACTTACCAAACTTAGTCTAATTGACCCTATAAGGATCAATTGACCATTTTGACTCATTTGACCAAAATTGATCAAATTGACGAGCCATAAATCATCTTATTAAAATCCATTTAATCCCAATTGATTATTGAGTTGACCAAATTAACCCAATTGGATTTAATACATACATAAAGAAACATTTCTCTATATTCATTCACCAAAATTATATTTATAATAGATAGGAGATCTTTGGAAATCATGAATCTATTAATAGCTCTTAACTATAAAATAATTTAAAAAAATAAAATAAAATTGAAAGAATAACTTGAGGATCTCAATCAGTTTGACTCCACCTGGTCATAACCCCTTCCCTAACCTGAAATCAATAAAACCACATGATAAGCTTACAAAGCTCAGCAGAAACCCA
The DNA here is from genome assembly GCA_019925795.1 of Dendrobium chrysotoxum. Lineage (NCBI taxonomy): Eukaryota > Viridiplantae > Streptophyta > Magnoliopsida > Asparagales > Orchidaceae > Dendrobium > Dendrobium chrysotoxum. Next base: position 1,618,309 of record CM034309.1, on the reverse strand, counting down.
AGACTCAATAAAACTTTCAATACAAGATCTAAAAAATAATTATTCATGCTCTTTTCAATCAATAGAATCAATAATGTTTAATATCATCAATACTCAATCATCACTTGTACAATTCCATATAATCAATAATGAAAAGTGAGTAACATCATGCTTAAATCAATAAAAGGTGCGAGAACATAAATATATTAGAAATCAATAAATCTGTCTTTACCATCTTATAAATTATATGAAATTAGTACATGTAATTCTCATATATGAAATCATTACATAAATAGATGATTCAGTATATGATTCAGTTTAAGGTTCAACAAGGCAATACATCCAGCTTTAATGTAGTGTTTTTATTCCTTCATCTATATTCATCATTATTATTACAACAACCTTATCATTTTATGATTTTAGGTGGGTTTTAATAAATCATTAAGAGTCATCACCCTCTGCACGTCGGTATAATTCGATCATCAATTACATGATACAATTGGGATAACATCACAAATTATCTTTAAAGGAAAGTCAATCAGCACACCCTTCTATGCAGGGTATTATATTTTAACAATCAACTGTATTAATTTATAGTGTTAATAGTCATCCTTCCTTTCTTATATGTAAATACTACATTTATTTTATATCAGTTGTGTCAAGCACCCTTTCATGCATGAAATATAATATAAAATGCTGAAATCTATAAATATAATAAAATTTGTATAATAATCAATAGCTTCCAAAAATCATAAATTTCATTTTAACTAGTAAAATTTAATAATATTATACTATAAATTATATATCTATCATATACATAAAGTTACATGGTAAAGTACACTAAATAAGGAGAAAATGTATTTTTATCAATTAAGGAAAGATTAAATTTATCAAACTCAAATTTTTTGAAAACTAAAATGAGATTTTAGTTACTTACAATAATCAAAAGACTTTTTATAACAAAAGTGAAGGATGAAAATAATCAAAAAATAACTTTCTCTCTCTTCTTCCTCTCTCTTTACCCTTTCCTTCTCCCTTGCCTTCCCAAGCAAGCCATGATGCTGGGGTGGAATGCTTAGGATTGTTAGGATTATATATATATATATATATATATATATATATATATATATATATATATATATATATATATATATTAGTGGCCTAGCACAATAATGCTCTGACCTATTGTCGTAGCGCTGCATGTGGAATTTAGAATTACTATAGAATAAAGAGTCCAAAGCCACGATGGTGATTTCTAATGCTCTTGGGCTCAAAAGCTAACACCTTAGCACTCACAATATCAGTATAGTGGTGCTCCTGTTCAAACTGAAATTCAAATTTACCTTTTAAATTACTTTTTATGTTTTATGTTATTACAATATACTCACCTTAGAAAAATGTCGCCCTCAATATTTCCACTAACAAAAATAAAACAAATCAATGAAAATAAATCCAATTTTGTAATTTTTCCAAAATAAATCCATACAATTCAAAACCAATAAATTAACTTAAATCTATTCAAAATCCTCAAAACAGTTCTAATCATTGACTTATCATTCATTGTATTCACTCAACCATAAGTTCAATTACACACTTATGCATAATAATTAAACATAAGATACAATACTAATCAATTAAAATTGAATGCATATGATTAAAAATTCTATAAGTGGAATCTTTAGGTACATTCCTATCATCTTTCTAGATTAAATTATAAATTTTGGGTCATACTGGTGTCAGTGCTGGTATTGTAGACTATGCATATTCTCTTTAATCTTCAATAACTCCTCTTTCACTTATGTTGCTCGTAGAACCTTCACTGCATTCACTTGATGTCATAATCCTTTATCTGTAGCCTTGCCTAGCGTGCTCTCCTCTAAATATAAATCATGTTCATTATCGCTATAGCAAATTATCAACCATTTAATATCCTCGCTATCCTCAATTAAAACACTATCAAATCATCAAAAAATACTATCTAGTATGTCTCTTACCATATTAGGCACACTCTAGTACACTTCCCACACTCGACTCAGATCCTGTATGCTATCTAAAAAAATTATCCCTCTTCTCATTGCTATCTCTCTAAGTTATATCATCTCCCAATCTCTTCATGCTCAAATCTTGTCTCAATTGGGGAATAACCAAATCATTCTCAACCATTCTTGCTCTCTCCCATAACTCTAAAAACTTCTAAATCCTTAATAGTACCAGTGGATGCCTTAACTCATCCTTCAATCCTCTTAGGAATCTGTAGCATTTTTCATCTGTTATATCGATCAACTGTGGAGCATACCTTACCAGTGTAGTAAATTTGGCTTCATGCTATATCACTGTCCTTTCTCCCTGCTCTAATCACACAAAAGCTTCTTATATTTTCTACCTAGCTGATAGAGGTATAAATAAATCTCTAAAAATAATAATAAATGATGCCCGTGTCATCTATGTATTCATTTTTCTCTGGAATTTTTCTCTCTATTATATAATCCACCATCTCTCAACTTCTCCTTCAAAAAAAATTACTAATAGTAGAACTTTCCTATCCTCTGGACACTACATATTATCAAATATTTTCTCCATCATCATCAGTCAGTCCTCAGTTACTTGGAGTTCTATAGCTCCTTTAAATAAAATTATCTTCAATTTATGAAACATTTATAATTGCTTGTCCTCTTCAGTCTCCTTATGTATAGTTTGCTTACTTTGAGCATCACTCATTACCCATGAAAGCATACTGGCAAGCTATATCAAAGTGTCAAAATTGACTGGAACTAATGCTACGCTTTGTTTATTCTTTATATCCTAATTAATAGGGTCCATCTATATGCTAATAAAATTCTTTTTCCTTATCCATTAATGCATAAACTCAACATACATATATATGTAGATTGATTAATCAAATACAAAGATGAAATTCTACACTACCCAATTTCTGCCCCACTCATAATCAAATCTTATAACTCTAGTTACAATTCAATTCTCCTAATAACTACTTTGATACCAATTTGTCACACCCCAAGATTTAATTAAATGAATAACCTATTTATCTTTTTAATCATTTACCAGAGCTTTTATAAATCATTAATATAAATCAAATTATCTTACAAAATCCATTTAATATCATGTATATGAAAGCATTTCACTATATTCATTCATTAAAATTATATTTATGATATCTAGGAAATCATTAATAATCACTAATCTATTAATAGCTCCTAACTACAAAAGAAAAAATAAAATAAAATCATATCAAAAGAATAACTTGAGGATCTCAATCAGTTTGACTCCACCAAGTTCTGGCCCTTTCCCTGGCTTGAAATTAGTAAAACCACAAATTGGGCTTATAATGCCCAGCAAAAACCTAAAACTTGCTAAAGATTTTAATACAACATCTAAGAAATTAATATGCATGCTTATTTCAATCAGTAGAATTAGTAATATTTAATATCATCAATTCTGAATCATTACTTATATAATTCAATATGATTAATAATGAAAAGTTAGAAGCATCATGCTAAAATTGATAAATCAATAAAAGGTGGGAGAACATAAACATATTAAAAATTAATAAATATATTATTAATAAATTAGTCTTGTCGATCTTATCAATTATCTAAAATCAAAGCATATAATGGCCGCACATTTCTCTATCTATTTGTCAATGCTATCAATACTATCAATACTATCAATGCTATTAATATTATTAATGCTATCAATATATAATTCAGTTTGAGGTTCAATAAGATAAGACATCCAACTTTAATGTGATATTTTTATTCCTTCATATGTATTCTTTATTATCATTACAATTACAGCATCTGTATCATTTTATCATTTTAGGTGGCTTTTAATAAATCATTAAGAGTCATAACCCTCCACCTGAGGCTGTAATTTGGTCATCAATTATAGGTTATAATCAGGATATCACCATAAATCATCTTTAAAGGAAAGCCCATCAACCCACTCTCCTGCATATGATATTATATTTTAACAGCCAAAACATATTAATCATAGTGTTAACAGCTAGCCTTCCTTGCTTACATGTAAATACTATATTTATTTCATATCAGTTGTGTCGATCTCCCTTTCATGTATGAAATACAATATGAAATACTAAAATCTATAAATTCAAGAAAATTTATATAATAATCGATAGCCTTAGAACATCATACTTTTTATTTTAACCAGTAAAATTCAATAATATTATAGTCTAAATATCCATAAAATTTGTATATATCATGTATACAAAGTTACATGATTAAAGTATGATAAATCGAGAGAAAATATATATATTTTATCAATTTAGGAAGAGATTAAATTCATAAAACTCAAAATCATTTAAAACTAAAGTAAGATTCAGGTTACGTACAATGATTATAAGACTTTTCATAATAGAAGCGATTGATAAAAATGATCAAAAATTGGCTTTGTCTCTCCTCTTCCTCTATAATTTCCTCTTTTATCTCCCTTGCCTTCCCTAGCAAGCCATGACATTGGGGTGGAATGCTTAAGATTCTTAGGATTTAATATATATATAAACACTATTAATGGCCTAATGGCACAACTTTCTGACCAAGCACCGCTGCTATGCTCAAAGGCTAGCTTCTCAGAACTCACAATCTCAACGCCACAGTACTCTAGTTCAAGCAAAGTTTTAATTTTTTTTTTAAATACTTTTTATATTTTGGGCTATTATAGTTTCTACCCAAGATGGCAAGTTCAATTCCAGATTATGGAAGGGTATTCAATAATATCATGGTACGAAATTGCAGTTCATTATGGCTTTTCCTCTATAGATTGATTAAGAGTCTAATATGGTTATTTAGGTTTTGAAAGATCACTTGAGATTATGTGTTTTGGAATTTGATGGTAGTTAGGAATATCACATTCTTCTGATTGAGTTTGCTTATAATAATAACTTTCAGTCAAGTATAGGTATGACCCCTTATAAAACTATCTATGGTGAGAAATATATAACACTACTATCTTGGACAAAGGTGGGTGAGAGGAATCTACTTGGGCCAACCTTCATTCATGATGCGATTAAAAATTCCATCTGATCAAAGATATAAAAGTTGTGTAGGATAAGCACAAATAGTATTATGATGCTAAGCACTAGGCTATAGAGTTTCACATAGGAGACTTTGTATATGTGTAAATTAGGCCGATGAAAGACATTAACAGATTTGGCAAAAAAGAAAAGTTGAGTCTAAGGTATGTTGGACCATTTAAAGTAATTTAAAGAATTAAAAAGTCTTCTTATAGTTTACAGTTGTTAGATCATATATTTGAAATCCATAATGTATTCTATATGACTTACAAGGAAATGGGTATCTAATTTGGGAAGCAAAATATCTACTGAAGATGTTGAGGTATGTCCCAATCTGAGCTACAGCGATGAACCAAGGATAATTCTAGCTCATGATATTAGAAGATTAAGAAATAAATAGATTTCAATGGTTAGAATTTAGTGGAAGAATATAATTGAAAGAGAAGTTACTTGGGAAAGGAATCAAAAATGAGACAATTATATCCCGATCTGTTTCTATGTTAGAGATTTAAGTTTTGAAATGTCTAGGATGACATTTTTCTGAGGAAGGGAGAGTTGTAATACCTCCATGTTCAATATTCAGTTCAAACCATTCTAACTCATTTTAAAAAAAGATAATTTGTTAAATTTTTGTATTTGAACCCTTGTGTAATTATTTAGGAATATTTTGTATGCATGTGATAGTGCACACATTCTAGAGAGGGTCTCAAGGGTCTATTCGCATTCTTGTGAAATATGAAGTTTTCTCCCTTGGGAATCATGGCACTAGGGTTGGTAGTGCCCTAGCAGAAGGGCTCTCTAGAAAATTTGAAGTTAATTATGCATTTTGGGGTGTGGCGGGGGTACAGCAGCACTGCGGTTTCCTAGGGGAGCGCCATGCAGAGCATTATGAGGTGCCATGGTGTTAGTGCAAACTAATAAAAATATCTGAATCCACTATTCATTCTTATTCAATTTCTTAAGGGTGGCTAGCTAGAAAGAGAGAGGGAACTTTTTAGAGAGAGTTTTTTTTGGGCAACTTCAATCTATTTTCAACTTTCATCCTAGTTCTGAAAGTTGTTTGGTTTGAGATAGGCTATATTTTGCCTATCTCACTTTTTTAAAAAAATGATAATTTTAGAAATATTTTGATTTAATTTATATTTTTCTATTATAAAAAAGAGGATAACTTTGTACTCATAAAACATTCATCGTGTAACATTCTGTAAGTTATAGATATGATAATTTTGACAATTAGGTATTTTGGGGAAATATAATACTGGGTGTTTTGAAAAGTGTGTTTTTTTAATTATTTGAAAAATAATCCTGAACTCAGAAAATAATTTCACAAAATAATTAAAGCCTTAAAACCATGCTTTGTATAATCTTTGATAATTTGGTTATATTTTAAAATAGTAAATTTTTGTGTAGTAGCACATTAGCTACCTACTATTTTAGCATTTTTTGAAATTCTGAAATGAACTTATTTATGTTTTGATTATTGTAATGTAATGAACTATATGTCTAAGTAGATTTGATATGGATGGAAGAAGTTATGTTATGGTACCTACAGGCATGCTCTAGTGTTATATCCACATTTTATTTAGGTACTAACATTGAGAGGCATACGAGCCTGAGGAGAAATTGTTACTTTTTGTTCGTATATATGAAGTGCTTATTTATTTGCTTTCATGAAATGCTATTTAAGTTCTCCGATAATTGTAAGTATGATTCTATATAGTATAATGATTTAATATGAATTGTTTTAAATTTAGCTACACTTCTAATAAATGAATTATTTAAAAATTTAGATTGGCAAATGTGGCTTGCTGAGTTATATTAGCTCATAGTTATCTATTTTAAAAGTCTGGGAAAGGGAAAGAGTTAGTTGAGTAGCAATTTCAGGATTTGATCTGAGTTTATATAAGTATTTCTTTCTTTTAATATTTAATACAGTCATATCTAGTTATTTGATATACTCTATTTTATATTCATATCTATAATCATGTACTGTAGTGTAATCAAATTATAAACCTTTTGATGAAGAAAAAAAAAAGAGAATTTTGTGGATAAGTTTAGTTACAGTACATTGGATATTATTAGTAGCTCTATGATCTGTTGTTTGTTTTAAGGTTTATATTGGATGACCCAACAACTCACTCAAGGAGAGGCATACACTGGGCTCGCTAGTGGAGGAAGATGCCCAACCACGAAACATAATCCATTTTAAAGATTGCAATTAGTTCTTCTTGCCTTCTTTTGGGTGAGAAGCCAACCCGGCTACTACCAAGGTCGCCACAACCTCAACGGAGACTGCCTCCTGTATAGTCGCAATATCTATTAGATGGCTTAGAGGAACTCACATTTTCAATCTCATAGTCAGGGGAATGTCCTCAAAACTTGAGGAGAGCGTCACTTTCCTTAGATTCACCACAACCATAACCCCAACACACCTTCATCACACTTGGTTCCACTTTCATCCTCTTTGTGGGAGAAGGGGCAACATGCCCAATGAATCCTTAAATTATTTATGGATCATCATCAACACTTTTCTTCTTACTTTCCAAAAGGCCAATTGCCCTCTTCTCAATTCTCTTACCTTTAGATAGGGGAACTGCAGCTCTCCTCACAAATTCTGTATTAAAAATTACAAGCTTAATGGGGTCCATTTTATTATATTCACATGTGCTATAATTCAAGTGAATGTTTAAAATAGTAAGGAGCTCAGGCACGGGACTACTTCTTATAGAAGTCAGATATGAGTTGCATCACATCACTGTCATCATGGAGAATCAACATAATAAATGAGGCCATAGTAAAGATAGGATAGTTACTTAGCATTTAATTTCCTTTAACAATTTGGTAGCCATATTTGCTAGCCGTTAATTTGGTTTTCTCTTTTCCCACTCTCCCTCCAAACGATCAAGTAAATCGGGGAACTAAATGTATAATCTCATATGCCTTTTTTAGGTATTTCATACGTTGTTAGCAGGTAATAATAAGTGAACTCGTACGTCATGGACCTTAGCAATGATAATTTACCTGAGGGTCATCAATTCCTAACTTGATGAAATAGGTAGAGGGGAGTTGCCTCCCAACATGAAGGCGTAGGTTCACTATATATTGATGTTATCCTAACACTTTTGATGAAAAAGTATAGTAATCCCATCATAATCAATATTTCTTTTCATATCAAAATTAAAAACACCTCCTTAATCTCCAGTAGAGATGATGAATAGTTCAAAAGTAGTTGGCTCTCTTAATTTTAACATAATTATGAATGTATTTGATATTTTTATCTCTAGCTTTCTTTTTTATTTATGTCCATATTTTTATCTGTAAAATTCTTCTTTCATACTAAGAAGAAGATGCATAGTATTCAGTACATATTTTGCTAAGATTAGTATTATCCTCATCTACATCGAATTAATGAATTTAATCCCAACAGCGTTAAAAATGTGATTTATTTTATTCACTTGACGATGAAAATAAAATTGTAATTTTGAGGCATTTCAAAAATACTTAGTGTTAAAAATTAATTTCATTTTAATTACTTAAATAAAATAATATAATATAATAAATTATTCATTTAAAAATAAATTAAATAATTTGAAGCTTTTGAAAGACAATTTCACACTGCTCATATTTATCTATTTGTTGAGATTTTTGGCTATCAATAAAAAATTTTTAGATTTGAATATATTGTAATAAATATTCAGTGGCAAAATATCATAATTTAAAATATTATATATTAAATTGATGAAATTATAATATCATAATTTAGAATATTACACATCATTATTATATTAAATTAATATTTATGATATCATATAGTCCAACTCTGCGTTCAATCACAATTGAGCTTTTGTACTTGGAATCTTTCATTCTTCTAATTTATTGTCTGATTTAAATTTTTTAAGTATTGATCATAATAACAAATCTATAATTATGTAACAAAAATTAAAATATTATTTGCAACTCCAAAGGACACATCATGATAATGATTTAATTTATTTGTTAAACTGTATATGACAAAAACATTACAATATTATAAAAACCACCCCCTCAACAAATGCACTCAAACGATGGTGATTATGCAACAAAGGAAAAATATTCGCGCGGAACCTTTGTCGTTTCCTGATAAGTTACAAATTTTGTTACATTTTTTTTCTGTTAAATCTTTAAGCGTATTATTGATGCTCGTAAAATTTTTAATTATTTATATGCAAAGTTTGTGGGAAACAGCGAGAAAGTGATGATTGCGAGTGCCTTTTGGACAAATAATTCGAGTTATGCTTTTTTGGCGTGTGATGAGCTACGGACTGTGGTGTGTCAGCGATATGCACTGCGCCCAAGAAAAGAAGGGTTGATGGGTCACCAAAAATGAAAAATCATTTTGAAATATTTTAATTAAAAATTTAAAAATTTAATTCGGAATTATTTTAATTTTAATTTCAATAAATTTATTATCGAATTGAACATCTCGATGAGAGGAATCTAATAACATTAAAACTGATCCAATTTGAGCTCAAATGAGCCCAAATCAAATGCTCAAATTACAATTAAAAACTTCGGGGCATTAATGAATGGTCAAATGACTTTTAAATTTAGCTTACTTATAGTCGAATCGAGTGGTTCGACGGAACAAATCCAACGAGCTTACGATCACTTAAATCTGACATCATTAAAACAATTAATTGCTAAATAATATTTTATGGTCAAGAGAATCAATATGAGTCATTCAATAAAGTGTTTTGGATTTGTTCCATATCTTTTTCATATTTATAGGGCATGTCATTCTTAAAATTTATAAATAGACCCACTCTTTATATGAAAAGGGTGCTTAGGACATTAAAGTAGAGATTCAAGAGAGCTCAGAAAAATCCTTGAGCTCCACATGAGCACCACCGCTAACAAACCTCTCGTCGGCCAGACGTCACTGAACTTTTGCCACTTGCCCGCCGTCGCCAGACCTCCTCTGAGGTGCCTTCACTATCGACGTCGGACCGTCATCATCGAACTTTCATCGGTCGACCGCCGTCGTCATATCTCTGCCTTACACTCACCGTCAAGCCTTCACCCGGCCGCCACCACCGAGCTTTTACTTTTCGATTGTCGCCTTTAGACTCTCATTGGTTGACAATCATTGTTAGACCTTTTGATGTCTTCCAATCACAGCCTCTTGAATAACATTGTTAGTTTGCCAACAATTGCTCGTCGATTACGATCCTTCTGACTACTGTCGCCCTACTACCATTCCTCCTTCCAATGTCGTCCAACTATGGCCCCTCCAATCATTGCCTTACTATGATCCCCTAACCTCTGTTGCCCGACTATAATCCAATTGATCACTATCGCCCAACTACAGCCCCACCAACCACCATCTCCCAACTATGGCCCCTTTGCCACCATTGCCCAACTACAATCACTTCGACCTTCATAACCTGACTACGGTCCCAGTGACCTCTGTTACTTGACTCTAGTCCTTTAACCTCCATCACTTGATTGCGGTCCCTTTGGCCTCCATCACTTGACTATGGTAACTTTGGCCTTTGTTGCTTAACTACTGTTCCACCAACCTCTATTGCGACTCCAGTACCTCTTTCTTCTATCGCCTAACTATGACCCCTCCAACCACCATCACATGATGTCAATTCCTCTAGCTTCCATCGCTCGACTATTTCCTTCCAACCACTATTGCCCGACTATGGTTACTCCAACCATAATAAACTAACAATAGTCCCACCAACTATAGTTACCCGACTATGTTTCACCAATCTTTTGTCACCTAACTATGGTCCCACTAACCTTTGTCGACTGACTATAGTCCCATTGACCTCAATGGTTGAACTATGGACCCTCCGACAACCATCACCAAACTATATGCCCTTCAACCATTGTCGCCCGACTATGACCCCTCCAACCACCATCACTCAACTACAACCCCTCTAATCATTATTGTCAGACCACCGCCCAACCAACCTTGATAAGTGTAAATTATGTTATATTTATTATGTGTTTTTATCAGTTTAAATGTATTATTTTAATTATTTGTGTGCAGGAAAACTCAAAAATGATAGAAAATGTTAAGTAGAGTACAACACTACGACGTCTAACAATTCCATGCTACAACACCGTCTTCTACACCCTGAGGCACCACACTTTGACATGGCAATGCTATGTTCACTGTCTTCAAGCGTTGTGGTGTCAAAATGTTCATCTTGGTAGCACTGTGTTCTTTAACTTTAAGTGCCATGGTGGCATAATCTATCATGCCTTGGCGCCAAATCTGCCATCAAGCACCACAATGTTTGAAATTCATCAGCACCATGGCGTAGCAATTATAACTTCCAAGGGACACAATCTGCGGGTGAAGCGACGAGAATTTTCACTAAGCAATCGCTCCACATCAGTAAGCACTGAAGCGATGTAGAAGTTCTAGCATTGAAGCATTAATTTATTTCAAGGGCATCGCGGTGCCACTCTTTCAAGCATCGTAGCGCCACTTACTATTTTTGTGTTATTATATAAATAGTAGTGATGTTATGTTTGTATGGGAGTTCAGTCACTTATCTAATTTCAATTTTTTTTAGAGTCTTTCTTTAGATCTCTCTTAAAGTCAATTCTAAGGGAGACTAGAGAATTACAAGATACAATCATTAGAGTACTTAGTTAGTGTTTATTTGAGAAACTCTATATGTTAAGGAAGGAGTATAGAGGAGATACATTGATCCTTCCTGGTGATATCTCTCTCTTGTATTTTTATTATTTCATGATTTTAACAAAAATGAGTTTACTTATATTTTCTTTCATATCTAACTAATTCTCTATTTTTGGATTGAAGGTGTAGAGAACATATTAAGTGCTAATGAAATTCTCGTTCTATAAAGTTAAATGATATTTTTAATATTTTTTCACTCTTTATTTAATACACATAGTGGCTACATGTGTATTAAAATTTAGTGTGATATATAGCCTCGATGGAGGTATGCAAGAATAATCAGGAATATTGAATTAGTATGTTTGCATACCTTGACAGAGGATGTAAAATATACTAGATTCTTAAGAAGATGATATAACTGTAAGAGGTCAGCCGATATCCTTTTCATCCCTACAAGATCGATAGAGATCTAGGGATACATATGCTCTGAATCACATTTCTAAATAAGATTTTATTAGAAAATATATGCAATTTATATTCACCAATCCAAAACACTTTATTTAAATATTATATTCATTATTTTTACTATTTTTATTCAGTGAGTGAATCTCTACAACCAACATTTTTATTTTAGTAGGATATTTTTGCAATTAGAATAAACGGTAGTAGTTGATTGTTAGAAAGCATACTTCCTCATGGGTTCAACACTTTACTATATCACTTTATTACTTGATTTAGCACATATACTTGCATATATTAAGTGGGGTTTATTATTTTTTATATATCAAAGAAAGCCTAAGCATTATTTAGGGGAGATGGTGCCTTAAATATTTTAACAATTCAAAAGTGCACTCCACAACCCCTATCACATCCATCACTCGATCATGGCTCCTTCAACCTCTTTTGCCTAACTATGGTCCTTCCGACCTCTATTGCTTGAAGAAGGTCCCTCTGACCTCTATAGCCCGACTATAGTCCCTCCAACCTCCATGGATTGACTATGGTCCCTTCGAGCTTCGTCGCTCGACTAAAATGCCATTTTAACAACACAAGTTCCTATCATCTTTAGATGCTCATGCCTGCTAGTGCTTAGCACGTCGGCTGTTCGAGTGTTTGGATATTAGCATAGGCATATATTTCTTAACTCTTCCTCTCTCTCGCTCTCTCTCTCTCTCTCTCTCTCTCTCTCTCTCTCTCTCTCTCTCTCTCTCTCTCTCTCTCTCTGTTCACCTCATCTCAACTTTGGACGAAAAAGCCAAGCCAAAATAAAAAGGGTTGTGCATTTTAAAAATTGATGATTTTCCTCCACAATAAAAAATCCTAATTTTGCCATATATATATATATATATATATATATATATATCATAGTTTATGCAAACTGCATTATGATGACATATTAATATAATTGGTGGAGGAAAAAAGTTATTTTCTTCATAAGTAACATATGGAATAGTGGCAGTATGATGGCTTCAATTATTAAATATAGTGGTTAGATGTAAAGCTTTGAGTTCGCTTATGATATCTACCAATAAATCATGTATGAATTAGATGATTCAAAAGTAAGGCATTGAATTATATTTGATAATGAGCAATAAGTATAAAATAGCTTTAGTTAAATTTTTTATTGGTGGCAATATAATTTTCTTACATCATCAAAAAAATCCATCTAATCAAGTATGGATCTTGATGTATTTTTTAATTAGATATTTATGGATTTGATTTTAGGTCCGTCCAAATTTAAATTTCAATAAACTTATAGTTAAACTAAACATCTTAATGAGATAAGTTCAATAACACTAAAAGTGATACGATCTAACTCCAAATGAGCCTAAATTAAACACTTGAAATGTAAATAAAAACTAATTAAAGTACCAGACAATCTTTGAATTAATGTATTTATAATCAAAATGAGTGCACTATGAGTGGAATTCAATAATTCTAACATCACAAAATTCTGAAGTCATTAAGACACTTAAATGTGAGAAGAATGTTCTATGAACAAGTTAATCAACATAGGCTGTACGATAGAGTAATTTGGAGATTTTAGCTAAAATTGTAATAGTGTGACTTAAGAAAATTATAAATAGACTTTCATTCTTCATATTAAATGGAGTTTAGACTTGGACTTGAAATTGGAGATAGATTGTAGTTATGAAAAACCCTAGATCTATATCTAACATTCAATGTTGAAAATCACCACCAATAGTAGGCATCATTCAAATGTTATCACTAGACAACCATCATCTATTAGGTTAATGCTCACCATCAATACAAACATCAACTAATGCCAACTTTGTCACCTATCTCCACCAATAAAATGGAAGCACATCATCGTTTTTATGGCCAATGCATGCTGTTTGTACAAAGATAGATACTTGTTGACTTTATTACCTACCTCACCAAAAATATTGATGCAAATTTATTGCTTATAAGTTTAATGCACACCATGAATATAAATATTAACACTCATTGATTTTATCGCTCACCTTGCTAACAACATCGATGTATGCTTTCACACATATTAGGGAATGCACATTATTTGCACAAAATCTAACACCTGCCAACTGTGTAGCCTACCATCACCAATAAAGTTGATGCATGTAATTAACAAAAAACATTATTAGCACCAATTCCAATCCACATCATTCCCAATCAGATCGATGCATGCCATTAACCCCAACTCTAACTTGTGATGTTGACATTAAGACAATTACTTGACTTGGTCTCTTTTCTCATCTCTACAATGGAGAATGACCAAATAGATCATAATAGATCTAATGAAGTCAACTTTAATACCACAAGACTAGTACAACTTTCACCATGAAATTCATTCACCATAGTTCATGTCTAGTAGATTGTATTAATATCTTCTCTAATTATGGGTAAGGGCACAAATTAAAACACATAACATGTAACAATAAATCATTTCAAATGGGATAGGCCTCATGCTTTTTCTTATTCTAGGTTTACATATAAAAAATTTAGTATCTATTACAACCTTGCTTTATTTATGTGTATGATGGGTTTTTGTACATAGTTAACACTTTATACTCTTTTTTTTTACTCTCATAAATATTTTCGCATGTAATAGTTTAGTGTCTATGAAAAGCACTCATAGTAATCTATAAATATTTTTTTTTTCATTGGATGATACCTAATCCCTCAAATGAGAACAACATCATTTAATTACTGAATGCCACTAGCACTTTACATTAGAAGATTACATGGATCATTTACATAAGATAGAGGAGCATCAAGTTTATCCTCCCATTCTTAAAAAAAGGGAAGGGTTTTCTTCCATGGATCCCTCTTGTTCGTGTTTAGTCTCATTCATTTTAGAAGTTGTTTCTACATCTCTTCCTTCCTTCCATCCCCCCTGGTTTCCATTTTTGAGATTTCTTTCTCTTTCATTTTGTTAGTGGTAATAGGCGACAACATTCTGCCTAAATAGTATACATATGTGATAAATAAGAGAATTCTAAAGATTTGAGCCATAATTTTTTTCAATTCAGACATAATACACTAAGTAATTCAAACAACTGCTTCAAGTATAGTATCGAGAAGCACAACTTGTAGAATTTCAACATGCACATGTTTATTAACTAAATGAAAATTGGCACATATAATTTGCCTAGTTGCTTCGTGCAATACATGTAATGGCGACACATAATTACACCTTTTCTAACCCAATATGGTAAGAGTAATGAAGTGAAATTTCTGTATTTTATGATTTCTACATGTGTCTGTGAGTGTGCATGCATGAGTGTGTTTAAATCTATTATGAAGCAGGTCCCTAAGGTCTATGTGTAAGCATGAAAAATCTAGAATTTTTCTCCTAGGAGTGCTGTGGTGCTAGGTAGGCAGCGCAACAGCATTGAGATCTCTAACATAGTTTTAAATTTGAATTAACACTGTAGTGATAGGTCAGGCACTTTGGTGCATCAAGGTTTAGCGCTACAACTCTAGGTCAAATTTTTATAAAATATCAAAATACATTTTCTCATTATTTATAAAAAAATTAATAAACCCCTTTTTAGCTAGTTAGAGAGAGAGAGAGAGAGAGGGATACACTACAGGAAAAGTAACCGTTATCGGCGGACAAAATCCGCCGGCAACATGAAAAATATGCCGGAAAAAATAGGTTTCTGGTGAATTTCTAACAGAATATACTCCGACGGTAAAACGCTCATCGAAAAATATTTTCGTCGTATTATTTTCGCCGGAAATATTTCCAGCAGACTTTCTGGCGGAATACTGGCGAAAATGTTTAACAACCCTACGCCTTTTCTGGCGTCGTGTTCCGGTGCATTATCCGCCAGAATTACCGGTGGATATGGTTCGCCGGAATTACCGATGGATATTCCATCGCAAACAAATTGATGTCAATTATTACCGTCGGATATCACCGTTGAAATAGCCGTCAAAATTTTCGTCGTATAGTCCTGCCGGAAAGTTTGTGATATCGTCTTACCGACAACCTTTCCGACGAAAAATTCACCAGAAACCTGTAGCAAAAAAACATCTTCCTTCTTTCAAAAAGTGATTTCCATATTTAAACCTGTATACAAAAAAATATAATACAATATACATTGATAAATCCAATTCTGATCGTCAACATCAACAGTTACATATAAACCAGAAGAGCATCATCCAAATAACAAATAATTAAACATTTACACAATAAACATAAACAATAATGTTTCTCATAATCAATTTGGATTCATGCCAGGTAGGTCTATTATGGAAGCCATACATTTATTGAGAGGTTTGATGGGGAAATACAGAGAGAATAAGGAGGATCTACATTTGATATTTATTGATTTAGAGAAAGCATATGATAAAGTTCCAAGAGAAGTGCTATGGAGAGTTCTTGAAAAGAAAGGAGTTAATAATGCTTATATTCAAATCATTAAAGATATGTATGCAGGAGCTATTACTTGTTTTCAAACACAAGGTGGTTTGACGAAGTATTTTCCTCTTTAGGTTGGATTACATCAAGGATCAGCCTTAAGCCCATATCTTTTTCCTTTAGTCATGGATGTTCTCACTAGACATTTACAAGATGATGTACCTTGGCGTATGCTTTTTGCTGATGATATTCTTCTTATTGGTAAGACAAGAAAGGAAGTTGAAGGTAAACTTGAACTATGGAGGTCAACCTTAGAGTCTAAAGGTTTTGTCTTGAGTAGATCAATCTAAAACTGAATATATGGAGTATAATTTTAGTAGTAATAGACCTAGTGAGGGGATTGTAATTTTGGGCGATCAAGTAATTAATAATAGTACACATTTTAGATATCTTGGATCTATTGTTCAAAGTGATGGTGTAATAGATAGGAAATAAGTGCGAAAGGGAGAAAGTTACCAACACAGCAAGCGAGCTCCCGTTTATGTCATAACTTCTAATGTAGTAGGAAGGGAAGGTCGTCGAAGGAGCGAAGTCGAACAACGTCAAATGATAAAGTTACCTGCACAACAAATAGCGAGCTTTCATGTAGGAAATGTAGGAAGGGAAGATAGGTCATTGAGCGAAGTCGAACAGTGTGAAAGGGAAAAAGTTACCTACACAGCAAGCGATCTGATCTGATCGAGTGGGAGCAGAACATCGTCGAAGGAGTGAAGTCGAATAGCGTCAAAGGAGCGAAGTCGAACAGTGTAAAGGAGCGAAGCCGAACTGCGTCGAAGGAGCGAAGTCGAACTGTATCGAAGGAGCGAAGTCGAACTGTGTCAAAGGAGCGAAGTCGAACAGGCGAAGGAGCGAAGTCGAACTACATCGAAGGAGCGAAGTCGAACAGGCGAAGGAGTGAACAGGGGTCCGATATAATGGAATTACCGGTATTTTTTCTGGTGGAATATCCGCCGGTACATATATCAGCAGAATATCCATCGGTAATCTTTTGTCGGGTTTTAATTAACCCGGCGATAAATCTGCCGGAATCTCCACCGAAAATTATCGACGGACTATGTGTCGGTAAATTGCTAACACCGGTGCAAACCCGACAGTTTACCCGCCGGTAATTTACCAGTGCTATTTCTACCAGAAAATTCGCCGTAAAATGACCGGCGGATAATTCCCCTGGTAATGCCGTCGTAGTTTTCGGTGTATTTATTTCCGTCAAAAATTCCATCGATATTACCTGGTTTTCCTTTAGTGATAGTTTCTAGTGAGAGAATTTGAGATTTTGGCACCACCAATCCATTTTTTATTTTTGACTCACTTTAAGAAATCATCTAGATTGAGCTAGGGTACATTTCACTATCTCAATTTTCAAAAAAAATACAAGAATCTTAAGATTTTTTTTATTTAGTTATAATTTTGGAGCAAATATGTGGATAACTTTGGACCAACAAAGCTTTTACCATATAAGTTATTATAAGTTATACATATAACAATTTTTGGCATTTAGGTACTTTCTAGAAAATTTTTATCAGTAGAATGAAAAATGTGTTGTTTCTAAAAATTAAAAAATAATTTTGATCCCCAAAAATAAGGTTGTAGTGCAATTAATGTTTCAAAATAATATTTTAAATAATCCTTGGTAATTTAGTAATATTATGAAATGGTGATATTTTGCTCAATAGCTATTGCCTATTAATAAAGCATTATATGAAATTTTGAATTTAGTTTATTTATATTTCTTTTGTGCAATATATATGTGCTTATCTGCTTTAAATATATGATTATGAGGAGATATTATGATGCCCATAGAATCTAAATTAAAAAAATTATTCTTTTAATCTTTTAATAAACAACAACAAGAGCTATTTAATATCTTCTATAGTAATAAATAACAAAAATAGAATCTATGCATCCAAACATCAATGTATACATCTATAATCATTCCCAAAAATTATATACACTACTCAGGATCTTTACAATCATTACATATATATCCTATCATGAGTACAAAAATATAGCTAAGATAAAAAGAACTTGAACCTAAAGAAATCCTGGCTAGCCTCACACTCCTGATCCTTTACCCTGACCTGAAATCATTTAACCACATATAATGAGCTAAAAAGCCCAACAGGTCACCAAAACCTACAACTGAACACAAAGCACGACAAAGGAGAAATATGTTTGTAGGGATCAAATCATAGCGATAACACTCATATGATCATTGAATCAATACAGAAATAATAAAATTCACATATAGTAGTCATAAAATTTATAAATAGTAAAATAGTAAACCTGTATGAGTGTCAAATCTATAAAGTAATCATCGCATCTGTAATACCAATCAGTATAGAAATTAGATAATACATCAAATCAAAATATTAATAAAGACTGTTGAAATCTAATCAATGTAGTAAAATTATATAGGAATGTACATATAGTATCCAGTTATTCTATATTAGTATTAATTCAATTTCTTAATCACATGCTCAATATATCTTTTATATCACGTACTCAATGAATATATCATACTTTTTGTATCAATAAATCAATAATAATGTTAATAATAAATCCATACGGTAATATGAATAATGTCTCAATAACATTTATTTCAAAAGTGATACTAAATAAGTAAGGATTCTAGCTATTGCGGTGTTTTTCAGTTATCAGTGTCGGTAAATTATTATCTCAATAAATAGCGTCATCACTATTTACCCATCAGTATAGTAATCATCTCCTTATAACTTCCAATTAGTGTATCATATGAATCAGTAGAGGATAACACCAAACTATAGTATTTAAAGGAAAGACTGTCGGCCCACCATCCTATACAGGTTAATCAGTCTCCAATTAACGGGTCAATCAGTCTTTACTTATCTATTATACACATATTATTATCACAATACTATAACAGTAATCTCAATCATATATCTATATTCATTTTTAATGCATTATAGCAAATAAAATATAATTGAGCTTAATTCATAAAATACCAAAATATCTTAACGGTAGACAACCAAAAATCATATTGAGTAAAAATTCATATTTTTAGAATTTAACCAAATTATCAAATATTGTATAAAATAATATTTTAAAGCTTTAGTTGAACTAAATCACTATTTTTAGATATCGAAATAAATTTTTGAATAGGCAAACATTATTATATTTTTAAAATCACTTTTCGAAAAATCTCAAATAAATATTCAAAACTTTCATAATCTCAATCTCTATAATATATAAAAAGTTACACGGTGAAATTTTTATCAATACAAAATTATTCTCATTTATTAGTAACAAAAATATAAATTTGATCAAAAAATATCAAAAACACAAAATCCTATAAATCAAAAATAGGGTAAAGGTTCCTTACAACAAGAAGAGTAAATTTTCTAACAGGCTCGACTAACAAAAATCATTCCACGGCCTCTAAATCCTAAGTTTCTTTTTTTCTCTCATCACTTTCTCTCTTAATATCTCAAGTAATTTCTCTATTTGGGCCGAACGAAGAAAAAAAACTATTGGTTTTAATAATGGTTAATAGTGGAATAAAATATTTTAATTAGAATTATAATTTAATATTATATAATAAATTAAATCAATTTCTTTTAGTATAAATTTATAAAAATTCTTTTGGGGTTAAAAAAATTATAAAAATATTCATAAAATAAAATCATTTTTTTAAAATATATCAGTGAAATCGATTTGTAAAATAAACACCTTACGATCCCGAAATCCTCACCTGTACCAACAGATGCCAATTTCTTCAGGATTTTCATCAATGCCCAAAAATTATGGAAAAAATCATGCAAGTAAAATACTACAATAATAATACTATGTTAAAAATGATTTGTGATTTGGACTTATATTGATTCTAAAAAAAAATATTTGAGAGTCAAAATATTGGTTATTACATGTATAATATGTGGTTGAAGTTCTAGTGTTAAATGCATAGGAATTCATAAGGGCCTGAATTTCTGAATATCTGATATATGTTAAATATTAAGAGTCATAAGTGTTTTTTTTTATATGCTTATATAAAGAGTCATAAGAGCCTATTTTCTGATGGAAAGTATAAGGGCTTGAGAGACATATATTATTTTTATATTCTGATATATGGAGTGCTTGTTTATTTACTTTTAGTGCATAATATATCTTATTTCAGTTATATAAAATTACCATTATGCTCAAAATGATAAACCACTAGCATACTAGTTTTACATTCAATTAAATGTATAATAAGTGAAATATTTAAAAATTTAAATTGATGGGTGTGACCTACTAAGTTGTGTTGGCTCACACTTATTTTGCATTCTATTTCATGTCATGGAAAAGGAAAAAAAAGCCAGTTAAGTAGTTGTATATTTATGATTTGATCTATCAGCCTACATGGGTATTTTTTTGATTTTATAAATTTGTGGCTAGTCATTTAATTATTTTGTTTCATTCTATAGCTATTTACTATAGTGTAAATATTGTATATGCATTTTGATGATGGATGAAAGGAATTATGGATGACTTTAATTTTTTGCTTACTAGAAGTTAATTAGAAGCTCTATAGTCTATTTAAATTTAAAAAAAATCTAAAAAGTTCCCTGAAACTTGATCTTGGGCTGGCCTATCACAAGTCAACACAATCAGAACTATATATATGTTGGTCATATTAGGTTGGGTAGTAACACTTCTCATGGATTGAGGTTGGAGTCATAAGGGCCTAATTTCTGAGGTACGTAGCTTTCTAGGCATGGTCAACTATTACAAGAAATTTATGAAAGCGTTTTCCCAAATCTTTCTACCTCTGACGAGACTAAATCAAAAGTTGGTGGCCTTTATCTTATTATATGATTGTGAAGAGAGTTTTTAGAGATTGAGTGATGTTTGGCATCTACTCTAGTTCTAACTATTCCATCAGGTATAGAGAGATTTGAGGTGTTCGGTGGTGTGTTCCTGTAGAGATTAGGATGTATTCTGATGCATCATGGAAAAGTTATAACATATGCTTAAAGACAATTAAAGCTACATGAGAGAAATTATCTGAAAGCTACTGTCATATTTGCATAAAAGATTGAAAGCACTACTTGTATAGAGTCAGGTTTGAGATATTTACTAATTGTTAGAGCTAGATATACATATTTATCCAAAAAGATTTGAATTTAAGGCAAAGGAGAAGGCTTAAGCTAATTAAGGATTTTGATTTGACCATTCAATATAAGCCTGGTAAAGGCGACATAGTGGAAAATACTCTTAGTAAGAAGTCTTTTAGGATGTCAAATATTCTGCTTACATCTAACGAATATCTAATTTAGGATATGGAAAGACTACAAATGGAGGCGAGTGCTTCTGATGATAGGGATTCAAGTACTTTGGCTTAAATGATTATCCAACTGTCTTTACAGTAAAGGATTCAAGAAGCTCAGAAGTCAAATCTAGACTATCTGAATCTGATAGATTAAATTAAGTCTGGAAAGAAACCTAGACTACATTTATCTGATTCTAGTGTCCTTTTTATATGAATAGATTATGGGTTCCTAGTTTTGGAGATCTGAGAGAAGTGATTCTATATGAGGCACACTATTCTAGTTATATTATTCATCAGGGAAGTAGAAAAATATATAGTGATCTGAAAGGTATGTTCCAATGGCCTACATCGAAGAAGATGTGATAGATTTTATTGCCAAGTATGAATCCTATCAGTTAGTAAAAGTTGAGAATCAGTAATTGGGATGCCTTCTACAACCATTACATATTCCAAAGTGAAAATGGAAAGAAATGATGAAGGATTTTGCTATGGGATTCCTTAGACCAAGACAATAGCATGATGCTATCTAAGTTATGGAAGATCTTCTAATGAAATCTGCACATTTCATTTCGATCTAATATTCTATTTAATGGATAAATTACAGTGGTGTATGTATGAGAAATTGTTTAGCTGCATGAAATACCAAAAGTGATAATCTATGATCTAGATAACATATTTACATTCAGGTTATGGAGAGGTATTCAACAAGTTTTGGGCACTACATTAGTCTTCAACTCGACTTTCCATCTTTGATCAATGGATAATCTAAAAGAACTATTTTGGAATTAGAGGAATTTCTGAGACTGTGTTCTAGATTTTTACAAAAGTTGGGAGAATTACATTCCTTTAATCAAATTCAGTTACAAGAATAATTTTTAGTTAAGTATAGGTATTGCACCTTTTTAAGCTATGTATGGTACAAAATGTAGGACCATGTCTTGGAAAGAGGTAGGAGTAAGGAGTCTGATTGGGCCAGCTTTGGTTGATGATGCTAATGAAAAGATCCATCTTATCTGTAGAAGAGGTTGAGATACATATAAATATGAGCTACAAAGAAGAACCATAATTAATATTAGGATATGATGTTAGAAAGCTAAGGAATAATGAAATTCAAATGATTAAAGTACAGTGGAAGAACATAACTTAAAGAAAAGTCGCTTAGGGAAGGAATCTAAAATGCGACAGTTATATCCCAATCTGTTCCATTGATCTGAGATTTTAAATGTTCAGGATGACATTTTTTTTAGGAGGGGAAAATTGTAATACCTATAGTGGTAACACATAATTGTATCTATTCTAACTCGGTATGGCAAGGGAAATGAAGTAAAATTTAGATATTTCATGTCTTCTACATGTGTGTATGAGTGTTCTACATACATGAGTGTGTTTAAATTTATTTTGAAGTGGGTCCCTAAGGTCTCTAAGCATGCATACAAAATCTAGAAATTTTTTTCCTGGGAGTATTTTGGTGTTGGGTAGGCAACGATGTGTCATTGAGCTCTCTAGCATAATTTTAGAATTTGAACTAATGTTGTGGCATTGTGGCCCTGTGCTCTCTAGTGGGGAGCACTATGACTCTAGGACAAATTTCTATAAAAATATCAAAATCTATTTTTTCATCATTTATAAAATAAAACCCTTTATAGCTGATTAGAAAGAGAGGGATATATTCTAGTGAGAGAAAGTGGGATTTTGGCGCCTCTGATCTATTTTTTACTGTTGTTCTAGTTCAGAAAATTATCTAGATTGAGGTAGGTTATATTTCACCCATCTTAGTTTTAAAAAATAAGAGACTTTTGAGTCTTTTTTTATTAAATTTATAATTTCATAGAGCAAAAATAAGGATAACTTTGTGACCACAAAACTTTTACCATATAACTTTTTGTATATTATAGATATAAGAGTTCTGGACATTTAGAGATATTTCTAGAAAATTTTCATCGGATAGACTAAAAAATGTGTGATTTTTGGCAAATTTGAAAAATAATTTTGGTCCCCAAATATGGTTGTAGTACAATTAAAGATTCAAAATAGTGTTATGAATAATCATTTTTGATATGAATAATCATTGGTAATATGGTAATATTTTGAAATTATGAAATTCTACTTACTAGTTGAATCTATTACCTACGGATAAAGCATTTTGTGAAATTCTGAGTTTAGTTTATTTACATTTTTTACTATAATGCAAGGATATAAGTGCTTATCTACTTGAAATATGTGATTCTAATAAGATCTAATATTTGATGGAGTACTTAATTATTTACGTTTAGTGCACAATTTGACTTATTTTAGTTATCTATAATTATCATTATGCTCTAGACAATAAACTTCTAATAAACTGCTTTTACATTCAGCTAAATGCATAATAAGTGGAATATTTGGAAATTTAGATTGGTGGGTGTGACCTGCTAAGCTATATTGGCTCATACCTATTCTGCATTATATTTCAAGTCAGTGGAAAGGAAAAGTGCATGTTGAGTAGCTGTGTATTCAGGATCTAATCTATTTAAGTCTGTCAATATATTTTTCTAATTTTGTACAGTCATGGCTAGTCATTTAATTATTTTATATAGTCATGGTTAGACCACACACACATGTGTACACGCAATGTACACGCACACACACGTGCGCATACATGAAAACATGCACACTCTATGCACATGCGCACGCGCACTCACACACACACACACACACACACACATATATATATATATATATATATATATATATATATATGGTCAAATAAATAGTAGGTCATATTTCAAAGCCAAATATGATAATACTAGTCAAATATGATATCACTACACTCTTAATAACTATCACTAGAGATCATTTAAAGGCTTCTATAATCTTCAAATCTTTAAACTCCTTTCTCAGGTTCTAATGAGCGTTCTCTTTAACTCTTTCCTTGGCTATATCATGTTCGAAATAATTCTAGGGTTATCAATATCGACACTTATGCTTGACATCATTAATGTTAACACCTAATGTTGATTTCAAATTGACAATTAAGCTCCACCTTGATGGTATCAGAAATATATAAATATATTCAAGTCATAGTAGAGCACAAATTGAAAGATCAAAGATATAAAATATGTCAAAAATATTAAAAATCTATGGAAATACTAGATTTCTATCTCTTTTTTTTTTCAACTGCATCATGTAGAATAGAAAATTTAATTGTTTGATGTTTCAATAATTTTTTCTAGGTGAAATTTTAAGGAGTGGCTGCTAAATTGAAATTAGTAAAAGAAGCATGTAAAAATTATTTAGTCAAGAGAGAAATAACGAATGAGTTTGGCGCATTCACTAGAATGCGCTAAACTGTTTGAAGCATTCATTGGCACATTCTGAATACGTCAAATAGTTTGGCACATTCCAATGAATGCTCTTTTTTATTTGACGCATTTATCATATACTTGCCCATCTTATCTGCCCATTTACCTAACCAGATCCAAAAAACAAGCCTTACCAGATATGAATATTTACCTAATAACATTAATTTTGTTCAATATCCATGATCACCATATAATTTAATAATACATATCTCTGAATCATTTCGAGCTAATTATGGGGAAGCATGCATTGCCTAATATAATTAATTAGAATAAGCACCATTATTATTATTATTATTATTGGAAATCAGTGGTATCTCCCAAAACACATGCGGGAGACTCAAACCCAGGACCTCTTAGTTGGGAACCAAACTCCCAACAAACAAACCAAGGAGAGCTGTGCAAATTTATTTTCTTAAAAGCTCAAAATATTCTTTTAGTGATCTGGCTTCCTTTTATCTAATTTTAGTAGTTTGCTTAAATTTTATGAATATAGAAAATGAATTGCTTAGGTCACTATTTCTTTTATTAAAGGATAAAATTAAAAATGATTTTAAATCTTTTTAGTTATGATTTAATTTAGAATTTAGCCATAATAATAAAATAAATCCTTTTTGTTAATTATGTTAAATAATCATTGATACGCTATCAAAAATCATTTTGAACGAGCATGAATCTTGAGGCATACTCTAGTTGACAGCTTCTAAAATTAAATGTGGGATCACGTGAACTCTGATTTTAGTAAACTTATAGTTAAATTGAATATATCAAGCAGACAGACCAACGACACCAAAATCGGTCCAATCCAAGTCCAAATAGGTCAAATCATGGGACCAAAGCATATTTATAAGATTCAAAGCATTAATTGCATGACCAAATGATCTCTAAAAATAGCATGCTTATAGTCAAATCGAGTGGTTCGATGAGACAAATCCAACAAGCCCATGATGGCTTAATTCTGACATCTTTAAGGAACTTAAATGTTTGAAAAATACTCCATAATTGAGGGAATCGATATGAGTCGTCCGATGGAGCACTCTAAATTTATCTCGAATCTTCTACATATTTACGAGCCATGCAACTCTACAAATCTATAAATTGACCCTCACTTCTCATATGAATGGGGGCTTGGACTCTTGGGAAGGCTGAGACCTTGATTGAAGATTAGAAGGAGCTCTGAGGCTTTAAGGATTCAAGAGTTCTACCCCCAAGCACCATCGTAATCAATTTTTTTCCGACAACCACCTTACCACCATTTGACCACCGACCGCCATCATACCTACTATGGACCTCCGCCTGGCCACCGATCACTATTAGACCACCGAACATTATCGATCTTTGCTTGACTTTCACCCGACCATTATCATACCATAGCCTAGTCGTAAACCACCACTGAACTTCCTTTCGGATGCTAAGCAGCTGTCAGACTTTTGCCTGATTACCATCAAACATCTGTCGTATTACCATCAGACTTTCTCCCTAATCGTCATCTGAATTTTGCTCAAGGGTCATTAGACTTCTGCCCGACCTTCATTGAACCACCACCTAGCCTCCAACTATTATCGGACCATTGCCAATCCACTGACCGTCATCGAACCACTGCCCATTTACCAACTGTTGCTGAACCACAACTCATCTTTTGACCACCGCCGGACCTCCACCCTGCAGCAGACCATCGTCGGACTACCAAGTTGTCAATCTCAGTTAGGCCTTCTCCTGACCTCTGCCACCAAGCTTCTAACCTGACTACAATCATTATAAACTCCAGAGTATCTATACAGTCTTAGCTCTCCCTCCAACTATCTACTTATCTGCTAGTTATTCGTACATCATTAGGATAAAGAATTCTCTCACTATATCATTATAAATATATTAGCTCATAAAAATTTTATACTATTCGTGGGAAATAATCCTTAGCTGGAGGGCAACATTCACTACAACCTCAAAAGGTTATTCACGTCAATGTTCTATGCAGGGTTGAAGCGACGTAGTCCCTCTATCATGATCGATTGTCAAATCCAAAAAGAAGTCATTCAATATTGAGGGAAACATCACTACAATAGCAAACATACATTATTCTATAACCTCTCCATTAGCTATTGTTGCATTAATTCTATGGGTAGTAGATTTAGACAGGGGACAACCTTGGTTGCAATCTAAAATATGGTCGTAGTCAAGCAAATCCTCTTATTTTTTTTGTCTCAAAACAATTTTATTGAAAACCATTTATCATAAAGCTTCTCATACAAGAAGGTTCCAAGTGAATCCTAAACTTTTTATAGTTTCTAGTTGGACTTCTACTCCTCGGATAAGTATAGTTTCAACCTCGAAAAGGAAGTAATGGTCTAAAGATAGACAAATCTTCACCTTCATTTCAGGACACATGTGGTATTCACCCCCTCCTAATTAAGATATAATTAGTTCCAGGGGGATTCAATTCAACCTCTTTCACACAAGTTAGCATCATCAAGCAATATTCTGACAAACAACTTTAGATAGGTCAAACATCCTTGGTGGATTCCCTTGAATTCCTCCATACATGTTAACGTCATCGAGCAATGCTCAAATAGATAATCTTAAATAGGTCAAATATCCTTGGTGGATTCCCTCGACCTCTTTTATATAGATTAACACCATCAAGAAATGCCTTGGAAAATAATTCATATAAGTCAAACCTCCTTAAGGGATTTATCACGACCGATTAACACCATCAAGAAATGCTTTGGTAAACTACCTCAGATATGTAAAACATCCTTAATGGGCATATATTGACCTCTTCCATATAGGTTAATGTCATTGAGCAAGGTTTTGAGAAATAATCTTGGATAGGTCAATCATCCTTGGTGGATTTCCTTGACCTCTTTCATACAGGTTAACGACAATGAGTACGCTCTGATAAACAAGCTCAAATATGTCGAACAGATCTGGTGAATTCCTTCGACCTCTTTCATATAGGTTAATGCTATCAAGCAATGCCTTAGCAAATAGTCTCAGATAGGTCAAACATTCTTAATGGATTTATCTTGACTAATTAACACCATCAAGAATACTTGGAAAAGAAACCTCAGATAGGTCAAACAACCTTAGTGGATTTCACTCAACCTCTTCCACGCAGCACTTTGAAGCATCTCCTTTAACTCCTTCTTGAAGCAAAAATTAAAACTCGATCACCATCAAATCTCCACTAAACTGCTACCATCAGCACACCAACAATATCTTCGATCGTCCGACGGACTATCTACTATCAGCCCCTATCAGCATGAATACTTATTGCCTCCAATAGTATACAACCTAAACATCGATGTCATCGACCATCTACATGAATATTAGTGTTGGCCCTCTACCTCTTAACCACTGTCATCAACCCTTTACTTCTAGGTAACCAATCACTGGCCCTTCACCTGACTACCATTATTGGTGTACCATCTAATTTCCACCATTGACACATGCCTAGTCTTTGATCGCTGTCAATAACGTTCAACTCTTACTGTTAGGCACCCCGCATAAGAGGGCTAAGTATTGATAGCTACTATCAGTATTCAACTCTTGTCGGATAGTTTTTTCCCCCTTCGGGGGAGGACTAGAGCCTATATAAAAGGGTCGGGTTTAAATCGCCGCCACATGTATTCTACCCTTGTTAGATAATTTTCCCCCCTTCAGCGGAGAACTTGAGCTTACGTAAGAGGGTCTGGTCTTAATCACCATTGTCGATATTTAACTCTTACTAGATAGTTTATCCCCCTCCACAAGAGAATTGGAGCCTGAGTAAGAGGGCCGAGTCTTGATCGTCACCGCTGGTATTCAAATCTTACTAGATAATTTTTCTCCCTTCATGGGAGAATTCAGAGCTAGGTCTTAATGCTGCCACTGATCAACTCTTATCATATAGTTTTTCCCTTCTAGAGAGAATGAGAGCATGCATAAGAGGGCTAGGTCATGATCGCAACCATTGGTATTCAACTCTTATCTGACAGTTTTTCCCCTCAAGGGTAGAATTGGAGCTTGCATAAGAGGGTTGGGTGTTGTTCACTATTGTTGGTATTCAACTCTTGCCGGACAGTTTTTTCCCCACCAAGGGAGAATTAGAGCCTGCATAAGAGGGTCTGGTGTTAATTGCCACCACTAGTATTCAACTCTTGCCAAACAGGTTTTTCCCTCTAGGGGAAAACTTAAGCCTACATAAGAGGGCCATGTATTGATCTCCGCCACCTATTTTCAACTCTTGCTATATAGTATTTCCCCCTCCAAGAGAGAACTAGAGCTTATGTAAATGGGCAGGACATTGATTGCCACTAAAAGCATCCAACCTTTTTGCCCTCTCCCTAAACCTTAAGAAGGGCATTTATAGATTTCTTAAGGGTGAATTGTGATTTTTTTATTTTTTTGAAGTTTTTCTAAATTTTTCAAAAAATTTGGGGCCAAAAATAGATTTTTTTTTCTTTTTCAAATAATAAAAAGTAAATAAAATTAAAAAAAGAAAAAAGGAAAATCATCACCTAATTAAATCAATTTGCTTAGAAGAATTAAAACATTAATTGGATGACCAAATGATCTCTAGATATGCCATGCTTGTAGTCAAATCGAGAAGCTTGATGAGGCAAGTTCAATGAGCCCAAGATCGCTTAATTTTGACATATTTATGGTACTTGAATGTTTGAAAAATACTCTTTAATTGAGTGAATCAATATAAGTCGTCCGATGGAGCACTTCAAATTTATCATAAATATTTTACATATTTATGAGGCATGCCACTCTACAAATCTATAAATATACCCCCCAGTTCTCACATGAATGGGGGCTTAGACTTCTGTGCGCCTGACCACTATCGGACGTTCATCGATCTCCATGGAATTTTGCCCGGATAATTATCAGACCACCGCCTTGCCGCCAATAGTCGTTAGACCACCGCACGGTCGCCGGACCACCTCCCGGCTACCGGACTTTTGCACTGATGCCAACCACCAATGAACTTCCTCTGGATGGCCGTCAGAATTCCTCTTAACCACCGTTAGGCTTCCACCCGACCATCATCGGACTTTCGTCCAATTGTCATTGAACTTCCACCTGACCGTTGTTGAACCTCCACCCGGCCGCTGACCGTACTCAGACCATGGCCCTTCCGTTGGCCATTACCGGACCACTATCTATTTGCCTACCATTGCCGGACCTCCGCTCTGCCCGCCTACCATTGTCGGACCTCCGCTGACAGTAGACAGTCTCTAGACCTCTGCCTCGGCTGCCGATCTCAGTTAGACCTTCTCCCAGTCATTTCCACCAGACTTCCAACCTGCTCGTGGTCATTACAAACTCCCAAGTTTCTATAAAAAGTCTGACCGACTCTTCAAAGTAGTATAATTGCACCATCTCTAAGTTAAGGGAGGTGTCAACCTTTGTAATTTACTCAAATTTAGTGGAATCTTCTCATCTGGGTCAGGCCCTGTGATTTTTCCCTTTATGGTTTTCCATGTAAAATATTCTTGGTGTTTCTTTACTCTCTCTCCAACTATCTATTTGTGTGCTAGTTATTCGTGCATCACTAGGATGAAAATTTCTCTCACTCTACCACCGCAACTATACTAGCCTGCAACAGTCATATAAAATAACCAAGGAAAATTAAAAAAAAGGTAACCGATTAATGTAATTAATTAGTTAACTTTGCAAATCAAGAGCAATTTGTTATGATTAGAAATCTTATTGTGTTATTATTAATGAAGAATTTTAATGAAGATAAGTACGTACCCCTAAGTAAAAATTTGGAATGGTAAATTAATGTAATTATATGAGAATTACATGCTTTATGGAAAAAAAATAAATTATTAGAACCTTAAGAGGTTGCTTAAATATTTGTAATTTATGAATCATTTTAGTACTTAAACGTAAAAATTATTATTATTTTTATTATCAGACTCCAGAAGAAACTAACATTATGAACTTCAATGAATTTATTTATCTTTACATAAGTAACTAATTAGTTATTATTTATCCAATATAATCCCTTGTCATGGACAATCAAGTTAATGTTCGTATATTATCCTAATAAATATACTATAAAATAATTTAATTGTATATGAAGTAAGAAATAAAAAAAGTCCTAGAAAATAACGGAAACATGAAAATCTTATAAAAAATTTATAAAATATAAATATTTTATCTTTAATAAAGATTGAAAATTAATCTTTCTTCCTAAAATATTTACATGTTATCAAATGAGCCTCTAGTTTATAAGTAATTTTATTGAAGTACCCACCTAATGGCTCTTAAGGTGAATTTGCTTATAAATAAGATCTATTTAGAGCTAAATTCTATAAATCCAAATTTAGTAAATCCTGTGGGTTAAATCTTCAAACAAGATTCGGGCTAAAACCAGTTAAATGATGCTTAACTTCTTAATTATTTTAGAAGTTTAGAATTTAATTTTTTGAGATATCTATTATTTACACAGCTCACCTTGATCTCTTAGTTGGGAGCTTAGGCTACCAACTAAGAGGTAGGATTCTAGTCTTGTGTATGTGATGTATGTATGAGCCTGCCTTAATTGGCCTAAATGTCCCCGCCCCCACAAAAAAGATATAATTTTTTATTTGTTTTCCTTATATCAACTTAAAATAGAATTGATCCAACTTTTTAGATATAGTATCTGTTGAGAATGATGCAAATCTGGTTATTCAAGTGAGTTTTTGATGAAAAATCATATTTCAGATAGTGGAAGACTTCAAGAGGAGCTCTGGTTTTCTAGAGAGAGAAACGGAAACTTTTTTTTTCAAATTTTCGTTAGAGGTTTCACGGCGGGAAACTAGGAGGCGGGTGGTCATCGCCGGCTCACCCCGTCGCCAAGCCGGATGGAAGCTCACCAGCCATCCTCCAGTGGGCCATCGGAGAAAGGAAGCTTTGATAGACGATTTTCAGGTTCAAATCGCGAAATTTCTGATTCGCGTAAAAAGACATCTAAGGGAGCCTTAATTATAAGGGAAGGTGCATTTGTTCAGCAAGATAAGGTTAATTTCGTTAATGGTAAGGGCAATTCCATTGCTATTGTTTCTGATTGTAAAAAACCGAAAGATCTTGTCTCTCCAGATTTTTCTCCATTAAATGACCTTGAAGCTTCTTCATCAAGCATGAAAATCTTTGTTAATAGATTTGATATTTCAAATGCAATCCCTGTCAATAGCGACAATGTGATAAATGTAAAGGCCATGAATTCGATTAACAAGGATGATTTTGTCAATGATAAGAAACTATCGAATGGAGACTCTTCTATGCCTATGAGAGAACAGATCTCTGTTGGTAATGAAGCAATGGTTCCCTTGGCTATTGACGAATCATTGTCTGATCAGGGTAAGTTTTGTATCTGTAAGGAAGGAGAACTAGGTGCTCCTACTGATGGGTTTGCTACGTTACATTCCAAATTATTTTGTGAAGTTCAGCAAATTAGCAATGCTCGAACTGATGTTGGCAAGGATAATGGTACGGTCAATGATCTGAAGGAGGTTCAAAATTGTGAATCAGGAGAGTTGAATTATC
The DNA here is from genome assembly GCA_019925795.1 of Dendrobium chrysotoxum. NCBI lineage: Eukaryota > Viridiplantae > Streptophyta > Magnoliopsida > Asparagales > Orchidaceae > Dendrobium > Dendrobium chrysotoxum. The sequence continues at coordinate 1,585,588 of CM034309.1, read as the reverse complement.
TAAAGCAGGATTATAACCAGGTTGTCCCGCCTGAATCTGTTAATAAGATGGGTAATTCTCTACCAAATGCCTGGAATAGAAAGAGCAATGTAAAAGTTGATAAGCTGGAATTGGGATCATTTTTGTCAGAGGATGGAAAAGCTATGAAATTGCATATGGGGAATGTGTTGGAAAATACTAAAAAATTGGAGAAGGCTTTAGTTATCAAAGTCTTTGGTGATAATATTCCTTTTTATGTAATTAATCAAGAGTTGAGAAGACAATGGAGCGGCTTTGGGAGATTTCAACTCATAATGTTGGGAAGGGATTGGATTCTCTGTTCCTGTGAGGAGGCTATAGCCATGGAATCAATTTTAACGGAAGGACCTTGGTTTGTTAAAGGTCACATAATTGGGATTGATAAGTGGGCACCAACTTTTTCTCCTGATTCTTTGAAGGGCTTACCCAATTTACCGCTACAATATTGGGATGATATCAATATATGTAGAATTGCTTCTCAAGTGGGAAAGCCTTTTCTATTGGATGGAAACATGTTCCAATGGAATAGGAGAGAATTTGCTAGAGTTTGTGTGCAGATTGAGCTGGATAAGCAACTTCCATTAGGCGTTTGGGTGGAGGGAGAATCTACTAAATTCTTTCAAAAGATTGAATATGAGAAAGTCTTTAAGCTTTGCATCAAGTGCGGAAAAATAGGTCACCTAGTTAATAGTTGTCCTGAAAATAAAGTGGTGGTGAATGAAGTAATGAAGGAGACTAACAAGCCTTTAGCAGTGGAGGTAGCTGATAAAGAAAAAGTAGTTGATGATAGTATGGGCTAGGAGGACAATTCGAACATGGCTATGGACCTTGGGTTCATGTCAAGTATGGGAAGAAAAGAAAATTTGTTGGATCTAAAGACCAAAGTTCTATAAAACTTAAAGGTAAAGCTGCCCCTATTTCTATATGGAGAGTAGCTGTTTCTGGGAATAATGGTAATAAGGATGTATGCACTGAGAAAAACTTTCAGAAAATGGTTCAAATTGAGTCTGTGGTACACGATGTAGATACAAGTGTAGATGCTAAAAAGGACTCAACTGCTATCATAAATGACCCGGTCGATGCTTCTATTGGTAAAGCATTGGAAGAGGGTGAAATAATTGAAGAGAAGCCGGAATTCATTGCGGGATCACCTGTAGGTGAAGTTGAAGCAAGGGAATTTGGTAATTCAACTCCTTTGAAGGGGACTTTGAATAATAATATGTTTGAAGCTCTTAATAATTTAGAAGATGGAATCACAAATGGTGTTGGTGTAGCAGATGGGATAGTGGTAAGCAACTGTAAGGATAACTCATCAATCCATCTTGGCTTGACTAGTGAGGAGGATATCATTAAAATTGGGTCTAATTCAGTCAAAAGAAAATTGGGTAAGGAGCTGAAAACACTTGGCCCAAATAAACTTATGACTAGAAATAGAAAGATAGATGTGGGAAATAGAAGCAAGGGTGTTGGGGTTAACTCCCCTACCAATCAATGAATTCCATAGCTTTTTGGAATTGTAGAGGAGCGAGGAAAATCCATGCTTCTCTATATCATAAAGAGTTTGTAAAGAATAATGGTGTCATGTTTGTTGGTTTATTGGAGACAAAAGTGTCTTCTATGGATAGAAAGGACATTAATTTACTTATTGGTGAGGATTGGAACTTTTTTCATTTTCCTTCTGATGGACTATCAGGAGGAATTTTGGCGCTTTGGAATACTAAGGTTGCTTCCTTTAATACCTTGTATTCTTCCTATCAATGTGTGATTGGAGATTTAGAATTTCATAACAAGGAAGTTTGGAGGATTTCTACAATCTATGGAAATAAAAACTTGTACATAAGAAGGGAACTTTGGAAAAATTTGGAGGAGTTTGCTTCCAAAGAATTACCATCAGTTTTGGGTGGAGACTTTAAGTGCATATTTTCCAGAAATGAGAAAAAGGGTGGGAAAAGGTTTGCTTTTTCACGAGGTCCGAAGGAGATGAAGCTTTTTGTTACTAATAATGACTATCATGAAGTGGAATTTACGGGACCTATGTTTACTTGGTGCAACAACAAGTTAGGGGGAGCTCGTATTCTAGAATGGTTGGACAGATGTTTTGTCAACACGGCAGCTATTAATTCTTCTAGATTTTTGGTTGTTCGTCATCTTCCTAGAGTGGCATCGGATCATTGCCCAATTGTGATGAAGATTGGGAAATGTTCTCCGAAATCAAAATTTAATATCAAGTTTGAAGACACTTGGGCTTCTCACTTTGCTTCAAATGCCATTATTAGAAATGCCTGGAACAAGAGAATTGGAGGAGTCCATTCCAATATTCTTAACATTAAATTCAGGAGGTCCTTGAAGGCTCTTTACTATTGGAGTAGAGCTAAGCTGGAAAACCTGCAGCAGAAGAAAGATAATCTTATGAAGGAAATTCTTCAATTACAAATGGAGGAAGCTTTGGCTGGTGATTTATGTGAGGAGTAGATTCTTATTCTCAGGGTGAAGGTTAATGAGCTAAGTAGTACTCTAGCTCGGCTGAACACCTTGTGGAGGCAACGGGCTAAGGTAAAATGGATCAAGGAGGGTGATTTAAACACTAAAATTTTCCATTCTTTTGCAAGTGCTAGAAGGAATGCCAACCATATTTTCCAAATCAAGGATGAGCATAGAGTGATTGTGGAGGAACAAAGGCTGATTGAAGAGATTTTTCACAAATACTTTGAAACAAAATGGGAGGCTAGATCGTGCTCTTTGGAGAAGTGGCCTTCTCCAAGATGTGTGCTGAATGACAAGGATAAGGAAATCCTTAATTCGGAGCTTTCCATGGAAGAAGTGATCAAAGTTGTCAACGATTTCGGTGGAGGTATATCACCTGGTATTGATGGTATTTCTCATTCTTTTGTTAAAGCCTATTGGTCCATTATTAGAATTGATATTTGGAATGCTTTAAAGAACTTCTTTAACATGGGTAATATGGCGGATAATTAGAAAGAGACTCAGGTGCTACTCATTCCAAAGGTAAAAAATCGAATTACTCCTGCAAATTTCAGGCCTATAAGTTTTTGCAAAACCATCTATAAGCTTGCTGCTAAGATTCTTCTCAATAGATTTGTTCCAATCCTTCCCAAACAGATTTTAGTGAATCAAGCGGCCTTTATAAAGGGCCGATCTCTCTCAGATCAGGTGTTAATTGCTCATGAGATCTTTCATAAATTTAGATACTCTAAAGCTTCTAAAGGATTGGTTGCTTTCAAGATAGATATGGAACAGGCATATGATAGTATGTCTTGGAAAACTCTTAAACATATCTTGAAATATTTTGGCTTCGCTCTATATTTCTCTAGGCCGATTATGGAGTGTGTGGAAAATCCCAAATTTTCTATTCTTATCAATGGGAATTCTTCTAATTGGATATCTGCTCATAGTGGATTTCATCAAGGTTGTCCACTATCACCATTCCTCTTTGTTCTTTGTTCTCAGCTGTTATCTAATGCTTTAATCCAAGGAGAGAGTGCAATAGGGATTAGAATTCATCCTAATGCTCCCAGGATCTCCCATATGCTTTATGCAGATGATATTTTAATTTTCTCTGAAGCTAATATAAGATTGTTAAGAGAATTAGGAGTATTCTTTGGGATTATTGTATGTGGACGGGACAGAAGATTAACTTTTCAAAATCTTCTATGCTATTTGGTAAAGTGGTGAAAAAAAGAAGAAGGAAGAAGATTGCTCGGGTTATGGGCTTCAAAACTGTAAAAGAATTCATCTATTTGGGTGTCAAAATTGCCTTGAGAAGATTAGTGGCTTCTGATTTCAGTTTCCTGTTGGAAATGTTATGGGGAAGTTAAAAACTTGGGGAAGTAAATTTATTTAATTACCTAGTAGATTTACTCTTACTAAATCTGCTATTCTTTCTATACCGGTGTTTCAGTGTACTCATGATTTGATTCCGACTGGTACCCTGGCAAAAATTGATAAGGCATGTAGGAATTTTATTTGGCACCAGAATGGAAGTGGGAATGGTATGCATTATGTCTGTTGGGAAGCCTTATGTAGGTCTATTCAGATGGGGGGTTGTGGTCTCCATTCTTCTATTAAAAAGGTGGAGGCTTTAAGAGCAAATATTGCTTGGAAGTATATCAATGACAATGACTCTTTCCTGCATAAAGTCTTGGAACCAAAGTATGGATGTCTTGCTGGAATTCTGAATTTAAGTAGAACATGTCTAGTGCTTGGAGGATCATCTCGAGTGGTGCCAAAGCTCTCAGATCAATTGTAAGATGGAAGATCTCCAATGGCAGAAAAGTCAGTGTGCTAGAGGATGTTTGGATTTTGGATAAACCGTTAAATAAATGACCTACTTTTATCTCAAATTTGATTACCAAAGGCCTTACCGTGGATCAGTTTATTAATAATGGAAAGTGGGACGTTGGGAAGCTACTCCAGATGGTTGGGGAGGATTTAATCAGAATGATATGTAATATTCAAATTGATCTTGATGGCTATAAGGATCAAACAGAACTTATGTATCAGAATACCGGGAGATCTATTTCTGCTATGGCTTTTGATCAGTTGGAGAGCAATCCGGTGAGAACTTTATATTGGCCTTGGATCAGAAAAGTAAAACTAAATTCTAGAGTTGAAGTATTCTGGTGGCGCTTATATCACAAGGCTATCCCCACTTTCAAATTCCTGGAAGATAGGAGATTAAAAGTGGGAAACTTATGTCCTATGGGCTGCAGGAGAACTGAAGACATTGAACATGTGGCAGTGTCATGCTCTAAGCTAATTCAAATTGTTGGTATCTTAAATCGGTGGGGATTTCCAATTCCAGTTTTTGGGAACTTTGAGGACTGCTGTAGCTGGTTGGATCGTAATGCTTATTCAAAGAAGTTCATCGCTATTTTATATTGTTCTCTAATTTTCCTGTGTTGGAAGTCCAGAAACAAACTTATTCATCAAGGCAAGGAAGATAGCAACATATGGATTGCGGCTGAGGCGCTGGGAGTGGCTTCCATTTCTATGGTTAATAGAAATAATTCGGGCCTGTGGGATGCTAATCAACCTCTTCAGTTGTCAAAAAATTTTGGCATCCTCCTCCACCCGATTGGATAAAAATAAATGTAGATGCTACCTTGTTGAATTCTTATAATGCTAGAATTGGAGTTGTGGTCCGGGATCACAAAGGAAGATTTCTGTTAGCCTTTTGAGTAAATGACGTCCACTGAGATATATCTCGGTTGGAGATGGAGGCTATCTTATATTTAAAAATTGTTCTTCAAGAGTGGAGGTTACAATTCAAGGGTATCATAATTGAAGGAGATACAACATAATGGATAGGCGAATTTCGGGAATTAAACTTGACTTTTTTCTTTCATTAAAGAATTTGATCTTGTAATTTTTAATTGGGTAAATAGAGATTGCAATAAGTTAGCAGATTTATGTGCTAACTATGCTCTCAGTGAAAGTTTTATGTGGGATGACTTTAGTTTGAACCACATTCCTCCTTTCTTTTATCAGTTGTTAAAGGAGGAGTGTGATGCTATTAGTATGTAATAACTTTATTTCATTTTAATGCATTTGCTTCATGCACTCTTCAAAAAAAAAACTTAAAATAGAATAATGAAACTATATTTAATCTGATTTCAAAATAGAATAGAATAATTATACTGTAATTAATCAGAATAACATCTAAATTATAAATAATATAACTTAACTTAAGTTGTTATAGTTTAATTAATTATATTTAATTATCAAGATTAATTAAATTCTTTAATTAATTGAAACATATATTTTATTTGATTGAATATTAATAATGTTAATCAATGAAATATTTTATCATATTTAATTTTGTTAAATTAATAATGATTAACATAACTTAATAGCCTAATCAAACTTTAATTACTTATTAATATAAGTAATTAAACATTGTAAATTCTATTCATCAAATTAAATCACAAATAGTATTAAATTATTGAAAATAATCTATTTTTAATTATTATTAACTACTAAGATTAATTTACATATAAAAATTTAGTTTTTATTAAAAACTAAATTTAGTAAAAATCTTATAAAGTTTTACAAGTATCTTTTCTAAAATGAGATAATTAAGCGGTAGAAATCAACTGCTCGTCATTGATGACATTATACCATTGGCCCAACTAAAACTAAGAATTCTTCATAGTTATGATGTAATTCGTCAATACACACAGTAAACCTTATGTGTCACGTTTGAATGAACGGTTGATATTCCGTCACTCATGTCACTAATGATGAGATATGTGAGTTTATGTTGATGGAGGCAAGGAGGTGAACATTGATTGTATATGTGGAATTTGAAGAACTAACATAAAGAGACCTAACATCGTGGAGACCAGCAAGCTTAATATTTGAAGACCCTAGGTCATCTACTCATGTCTACCAGTTATTATATGCCTAAAATTGAAGATTTATGTGTTGCATGGTGCTATATGCACAAGATAATTAAGTTACTTGAGAATGTTGCTATTTCATAGGCCTGCACCCATATTTGTTGCACGACGAGTCAACACACATGACTAACCAATGTTTATGGAATCTAACTTCCACAAGCAGTTAAGCTTATGCGAGCACCCAATTTTTTTGTAACTACAAGCTAGATCACGTGTAAGTGTCAATGACCGACCAAGTGTAGACTTACCCTTGTCTGAGTACTTTTAGGATCACCACTTATTCAGACCTTATGTTCAAGACGGTTCACACCCCAACCTAACTGTGAAGAAGAAGTCAAAGCTGATGAATGTGATGTAAATGCATACTAGATAATGGATAGTGGAACTAATGATAACTCTAGCGGTGGCCCTAAAGGTGATATTCTTGAGTAGCTCCTCAATGATCCCAACACAAAGATACCAGGCAATGAGTTCTTGCAGGAACATGCTAGGTAGAATAGAGCAGGTTTGGAAATGATGCTAACTAATAACGATTTTATTGAAATAATATGTACGATAGAGCAATGGGATGATGCAGGTGACTTCAATGCCCCAACACTGAATGTGGTCAACATATCAGAAGCTATTTTCCCAACTGGACTATATGAAGGTCTAACTTTCTATACAGAGGAAGCCCTTCAATGTGTAGTAAATGAGACGTCAAGCATGAACAATGTTGAGTACATAAAATTCACCTCTAACAAGGGCAGACTGACCATATTATGTGCTCAACACAACCATCCACATAATCCATGTTTCTAGTGCCTACAAGCCACACGTAGCAAGAGATTAGGAGGCCTTTGGCAACAATCAATGAGTGGCCCTAAACACACTTATACCCATCCCATAGTAGTAGCACACCATCATAATAATACTTTAAAATTGATTAGCAATTACATCATTTCCATCCTCTACCACCAACTTGATATAAAGCTAAGAGCGATAATCACTAGAATGGAATCCAAATTCGACATTAAGGTTTAGTATGTTAAGGCATGGGATGCACGTCATAAGGCAATTCAAATCATATTTGGGAGTTACAAAGACTCATACTGGTTCATCTTCTACTTCATGGAGGCTACTCGTATTTTCATAGCGGGCACTATCAATAACATCTAAGTAGCAGGTAACACTCAATTCAAGGGGATTTTCTAGGCATTTGGAACTTCAATTGAGGGATGGTGCTACTATCAACTGATCCTTAGTTTGGATGGGACCTTCTTATTGGGCAAGTATTGTGGCACCCTCCTTACCGCAATTGGAATCAATGGCAATGGTTGTCTATATCTGCTTGAATTCACTATTGTCAAAGTAGAAAGTAATGAAATATGGAGTTGGTTTCTGTAAATGCTCCATGACCTCATGCCATCTATTAGAGAATGTCAAGACCTGGGCATAATCTCTGATAAGCACCTAGAGTTGTGAGAGGGTGCTGGGAAGTTTTTCCAAATGTCACCCACCAACATTATCTATGTGAACTATATAAGAACTTTAAGAAGGCTATATGGCAGTAAGGCATTGCTAATAGTGAGAGCCTTGTTGATAAGATGTATTGGGCTAGAAATATGGATGACACAAACCATTTCATCTACAATATGAATGACATAAAAAATGTGAAGCAAGAGGCTTTTGACTGGCTAGTCGAATGAGATGTGAATAAGATGTGTTGAAGTGGAGCCTCCTGCTTGATTAAGGCTAACGTTATGGTATTATGATGATGAATGCATCCCAATGCTTTAACAACATTATTAGATGTGTATTGGGACTACTAATATAAGGTTTGATCATGACTATATACTACAACCTTATAGAATTATTTATAAATCATTCAAAGGAGTCATCAAATTGGATAGAGTGAGGTGATTCGAGCTATGTTCCATGACTGAAGATCATCCTAGAATACTTTGAACTAGAAGCTCGATAGTGCCTTGAGAAAATTATGATAATTAATAATGAATTTTAACTTTTTAACTTGTCTTGTGAGACCCATAAGCTTGAGATTAAAAGTAGAGATGTATGTACGTGCACATGTAATAAGCCTTAGTTATATATCAAATGTCATATGTTCACATTATTGCTATGATCAACGAAAGGTGCTGGGATTATAGCTCATTTATCTCGCCTTTTAACTATTATAATTTTATAAGGAGTGCTACTCGGGGTTATTTGATATTAATCCAAAAAAAAGAAATATGGCCTCCATTTAATGAGGAGTACAATATAATCCCCTTGATTGTCCCAACATTCAAGCACCATATTGGTAGACCATGATCAAGAAGAATTTAGAATATGATGGATGAGCCTTCTTCAACCTCACTTAAGGCTTGAATTTTCTATAAGAACCTAGGACACAGTAGGGACATCTGCCTAAATAATCCTAGATCATCTAGGTTTAGACACATTCTTTACAATTTCCTTTCCTTCGTACTTAATATAAGTGGTATGTATCCTTCTCTAATTAAAAATTACATATTATTGAAAAATGCATGGAAACAAAATAGGTAGGTCAGGCCACCTTCATTCATGTAAACATACTATTAGAAAGATGGAGGAGGAGCTCATTGCAGATGCATAGCTGAGTATCTCTTCATTAGGTACCTCACATAGGACAACAAACCCCATATCAGGTATAAAACATTATTCAAATATTTCTTAATAGTCTTAAGTTATAGTTGAAAGTTCGATAGGGATGTTAAGCCCTGATGAACTAGTCCCGAGGCTAACCAAGAGGGGGGTGAATTGGTTATTTAAAAATTTGAGAGCTACAGTGAAAATCTTTTCTACGATATGCAACGAAAATAAGTAAATACTCAAATGAAAAGATTAAGCACTAGATTCACCCAAGCAGATAATCACTAAAAATTAAAGTGCAGAAAGTAATCAAAAAGAACACACCAGATTTTTATAGTGGTTTGGTCAACTTGACCTACGTCCACTCCCCGGTGCCTCCCCTCCGGGTATTGTACTAAATCAAAGTGTCTCTCCTTTTGCTCCCACAGCAAGGCGGAGAAGCCTGTACAAAATCCTCCTTTCCACCGACACGGTGAGGCAGAGAACCTAACCTCCTTTTGCTTCCTCCTGAAGCAGACAGAGAACCTGAACTCGTTTTGCTTCCTCCTGAAGCGGGCAGAGAACTCCGGATCTTCTTGCCAACGATCCTCTCCCAAAGAACACCAACACGATGAAAGACGACGAGCGGAGAAGACGACTCTGATCCTTGCTTGGAGCAACCTTCGTGAACCCTCACAAACTCCCCCTCACAAGATCCTCTCTCTCTCTCCCAAACTCTCTCTCTCTAGGGTTTCTTGGGAAAGGAAAGTAGCAAAACATTTTTCTTATTGAAAGAAAAATATCTTTTATAGGAGGGCTTAAAATTTGCCCTAAATCTCAATTGGTCGGCCAAGATCATCCAGGATGATCTATAGATCGTCCTGTACGATCAGCCTCTTCTGGATGATCAGTAGAAAAAATTGTTCATATCGTCTCGTACGATCCTGCGATCGTCCTGGACGATTAGTGCAAATCCAAGAATTTCATCCAGAAGACTGCTCTGGTCGTCCAGAGGAACTTGTGCTAGATGACTAAAAATTGACTTGATTGTCCAGGATGATATTGATATCGTCCTGTACGATTAGTTCAAATAGTGGAAAAATCATCCTGATGACCGCTCTGACGTACAGCTGAAACACACTAGACGATCATGATGATCATATCAATGAAATAATAATTATTTTCCTTAATTACCAGACTAATTTAGGCATGATTATACTAGATCGTCCAGGATGATACACGTATCGTCCAGGATGATCAGACCAAATATCTTAAAATAAAAACTTGCCTAACTTGATCTAGCGGCTGAGAGTTTCGGATTTGAGCATATCATCCCGTACGATGTAGGGATCATCCAGGACGATCAGCTTAATCAGAAACACTTAACTTGGTCACCCTAATTAGGGTTTCTATTTTTACTGGATCGTCCAGGATGATGTGAATATCGTCCAGGACGATCTGAACAAAAATAGAACAGAAACTCTAATTCACTCAAGCTCTCCCCCTGAGTGTGTGTGTGCAAGGTTACTTAGCTAGGGGATCAGTTACATTACAATTGACTCAAGAAAAAGAAAATAGTACACTTAGACATACTTGGACCCGATCTTGAGTAGGCTTGAGTTGCTCGTGATCTTTTGTGCCTGAAACGGGTTAGCCAAGCAAAACACAATAGAAAACATGTTTGTCATCATCAAAACCATATTTGCAACAATCTTCCCCTTTTTGATGATGGCAAACATTTTTGCAATAGTTTGAAAAATAAAATAATTAGGAGATCAATAAATAATTTTTTTTTCAATTTTCCTTTAACAACCAAAGCAATACAGGAAACACAACGACTAAAACATAATAAGAACATAAAATACTACAACTGACTCCCCCTTTTGGTATCACAAAAAGGAGGAGGGTAAACAGAAATACTAAAAAAATCAGTACAAACAGGAAAGAAAAATAGCTACAAACATAACACTAAAATGGAGGCGGATCCTGATCGAAAGGAGGAGGTGGCGATCGTCCAGGACGATGTGGGGATTGTCCAGGAGGATGTGAAGAAAACAAAAAAAGATGGAGGATGGAGATGACAGATAAGGATCCCAAAAACACACAGTAAAATGAAAAAACAAAACAAAAATGAATAAAACTTGAAACGAGAACACAAAAGCAACGATTTTTTTTTGATCAAGCTGCTCCAATAAATCAGAATTTTTTCCTTGATTATAGATCCAAAAACCAATAAGAAGACGATTGACAGCGCTGAAATCCAGAAAAAGTTGGAAAAATCGACTTTCGTAACTCCCACCTCGGGCACCTTATAGATGCAAATCTCTTTCAAAACAAAAATCCAATTCAGAAGAATAGAAATTAGATTCAAAAAGAGATCCTTTCAAGCCTCATTCTAGAAAAATATCTGATATATTAGTATTATAAAGTAATAAACCAGAAATCAAGATTTTCAAACTCATGCTTTTGAAAATATGAAATGACGCACGGATTTTTCTAAGACATTTAAAGATCTGAAAGGGAAGAAAGCTTGGTTTGGGCTCATTTTGTGCCTCTTTTTCAATTTATTTGGCACTTTGCGCATCTTTTGATTTTTGATACACTTTGTGTATCTTTTAGTTGCCGACATTTCACATCTTTTCAGCTTTGGGCTCATTTTTGTGCCTCTTTTACAATTTATTTAACGCATTGCGCATCTTATGTGAGCTTTCTTCTTTTTATAATTGTTAAAGAGTCTCAGCTATGAAATTATCTTCCAGATATAGGAGACGACTCTCCACAATAAGGAAGAGTAATTCACAAAATAAAAGCCATACATCATATGATAAATGCAATCAATTGGTTTAGAAAATCATAATAATGATTCAAGACTTTGAAAAATACTATTTATATGAGGTAGATTACTGTAGGAAGATAAAACATATCTCTATTTCAAAAACCAACTTTTTACTTTTGAAGAAGATTTTTATTCAAAAGAAACAATACACCATTTAAGGGAGTTAGAGGAAGAGAAACAATCATCAACGTTTCTTTCCTTTAACAGATCCAGTGGAATCAATCACTGCTTACAAGCTTCCAAACCAAAACAAGGTAAAACTCTTAGTCAGAAATCTAGTCTATCAGAAGTAGTGAGTAGTGATCAGATTTTGAAGAGTATAACACAGTAAATAAAAGAGATGAACTAGTGAATAAGAACAGGTAGAAAATCACATAAAAAACAATACTCAAATCAAGCTAATATCAAAGCTAAAATAGAAATCAGTAGAATAAAAATAACAGAAAGCAAATAATCAAATCAAACAGCTAACTAACAGAAGCAGAATAAAAACCAGAGAAATCAAAAATCAGCAATCATCAGAATCAAGCATTTATATCAATAACTCCTAATTTGGTCCTCAAAATGTTAAATGAGTCAAAGGCCAGTGGTTTAGTGAATATGTCAGCCAGCTGATTTTTAGTTGCTACATGATGTAGCTCAATGTCCCCTTTTATAACATGGTCCCTAATGAAGTGATGCCTTATATCAATGTGTTTGGTTCTAGAATATTGGATTGGATTCTTAGAAATGCATATGGCACTAGTATTATCATACAGAACAGACATTATGCCCATAGGTAATCCTAAATCCAAGACTTGTTGCTTCAACCAAAGAACTTGGGCCACACAACTCCCTAAGGCAATGTACTCAGCTTCAGCAGTGGAAAGTGCAACTGAGTTCTATTGACCAGGAGACTAAAGACTGTCCTATGAATTGACAAGTTCTAGAAGTGCTTTTTCTATCCACCCTACACCCTGCAAAGTCATAATCAGAATATCCAATAATCTCAAAAGAGGTGCTGTGCCTAGGGTACCAGATTCCTTGGTTTGGTGTCCCTAAAAGATATCTAAGAATTCTCTTAACAGCAGTCAGTTTGGACTCTTTAGGATTAGCCTGAAACCTAGCACAAAGACAGACACTAAACATGATATCAGGTCGGCTAGCAGTCAGGTATAGCAGTGATCCAATTATACCTCTATACTTCTTCTGATCAACAGTTTTTCCACTTGAATCCTTATTTAACTGAATAGAGGAGCTCATGGGAGTGTTGATTGGCTTGGCTTTGTCAATTTCATATTTCTTCAAAATGTCCTTAGTATATTTAGATTCATTGAGAAAGATTCCATCATCCAATTGCCTTATGCTGAACCCCAAAAAGTAGGACAATTCTCCCATCATACTCATCTCAAACTCCTTACTCATTGTGTTAGAAAACTCATCACATAAATATTTATCAAAAGATCCAAAGATTATATCATCAACATAGATCTGGACAATGAGTAAATCATCCCCTATTCTTCTTAGAAAAAAGGGTGGTGTCTACACTCCCCTTAACAAACTCTCTTTCTAACAGAAATGTGCTAAGCCTCTCATACTAAGCTCTAGGTGCCTGTTTCAATCCATATAAGGCCTTTTTTAATTTATAAATATGATTTGGATATTGGGAACTCTCAAAGCCTGGGGGTTGTTCTACAAAAAAATTCCTCTTTTATTACCCCATTTAAAAAGGCGCTCTTGACATCCATTTGAAACAGCTTGAATCCCTTATAATAGGCAAAGGCTAATAGCACTCTAATGGCTTCCAATCTAGCTACAGGGGCAAAGGTCTCCTCAAAATCAATCCCTTCAATCTCATTATACCCCTTAGCCACCAATCTTGCCTTATTCCTAACCACCACACCAGAATCATTCATCTTATTCTTAAAAACCCACTTGGTTCCCACAATACTTTGATTTCTAGGTCTTTCTACTAACTCCCAAACATCATTCCTTATAAATTGATTCAATTCTTCTTGCATAAATAAGATCCAAAACTCATCCGAAAGGGCTTGATTGATGTTGGTGGGTTCAGTCATTGAGATAAAGGCAGAGTGGTTTACTTCCTTCCTAAGTCCATGCCTAGTCCTAACATCTTCAGAAGAGTCTCCTAAGATCAGTTCTTTAGGATGACTCGAAGAATATCTCCAATCTCTAGGTAGTGTAGTTTAAGGTTCTACCCTTTCCTCCAGATTTGCATTTCCAACCCCTTGGGTAATCTCCTATACCTCTTCTTCTTCCTCAATTCTAGTCACCTTAGGATCAGATTCATCAAACACCACATGAGTTGTCTCTTCCACCACCAAAGTCCTCTTGTTGAACACCCTAAAGGATTTCCCCACACTAGAATAGCCTAAGAACACTCCTTCATCAGATTTGGTGTCAAATTTTCCTAAGGATGATTTCCCGTTGTTCAGAATGAAAACCTTACAGCCAAAGACATGGAGGTGGGTTAGGTTTGGAGTTCTACCCTTAATGATCTCATAAGGTGTTTTGTTCAGATTTGATCTCACATTCACCCTGTTCAGCACATAACAGACAGTGTTTACCGCTTCAGGCCAAAAGTATTTTAGAAGTGAATACTCAGCAAGCATGGCTCTAGCGGCTTCCACTAAGTTCCTGTTCTTCCTTTCAGCTACCCCATTCTGCTGAGGGGTCTTAGGAGCTGAAAAATTGTGACTAATCCCTTGCTCCTCACAAAAACTTCCAAACTTTACATTCTTAAACTCTCCACCATGATCACTATGAATAGTTAAGATCTCACAACCTAACTTCCTCTGAATCCAAGTGGAGAAGGACTTAAACTCATCAAATGACTCAGATTTATGTGACAAGAATTTAATCCAAGTGAACCTCGAGTAGTCATCTACAATCACAAAACAATAGACTCTCCCCCCTAAGCTGGCAGTGCTAATGGGTCCAAAGAGATCCATGTGAAGGACTTATAAAGGTCTAGAGGTGCTAATATCCTTAACATAGTGAAAGGAGGACTGGACTTGCTTCCCTAACTGACAGGCATCACACAGGTGGTCCTTAGTGAACTTAAGCTTGGGCATACCTCTAACTAAGTCCTTTTGGGTGACTCTCCTAAGGCTTTTTATACTGGCATGACGCAATCTCCTATGCCACAACCAAGATTCATCAACAGCAGTTTTTAAGAAAATTAAATTTTCAGCTTTAATGCAACTTACATCCAGCTTGTAGACGTTGTTGATCCTTTGTCCCTGCAAAACAACTTTGTCATTTAAGCTTAAAATGCAATAAGTGGGCAGGAATTTGATGCTGTATCCTTTGTCACAAAGTTGACTGATGCCCAGCAAGTTGTGTTTTAGTCCATCTACAAGCAAAATATTATCAATCATAAAACTCTTTGAATCACCAATTATACATGAGCCTACCACCCTCCCGGTGGTGTTATCTCCTAGTGTAACCTTGCCTCCAGCCTTGGCCTCCAGTGAAATGAACTGATTTACATCTCCAGTCATGTGTCTTGAACATCCGCTGTCTAGGTACCACATGCTCTCACGAGATCTTATGTGAGAGCCCACCTATAAAATCATCAAACGTCAGTTTTAGGAACCCAATTAGGTTTGGGTTCCTTCTTATGAAAAGAAGAATGCAATGCATGTGTGCTGTGCTGTAAAACAGGCAGTTTGGGCCTCCGCACCCAATGTGTACTATGATGAACAGTGCAAGTATGGAAATATATTTTAACATGCCACATGAATAACATCTCACACCAGGAAAAGGACTAACTAAACGTCGTGAGTGATAGTGCCCCTTCCTAGATGTGTATGAAACATACTTTGATGAATTTGCAATAGATTTTTCAAAAGGTGGCGGTGCATAAAACTCTTCAAAAGTAGGTGGTTTTTTATTCTTCTCAAAGGCAGCAATTTTCACTCTTAAAATTTTGTTTTTCTTGTTAAGACTAGCAATTTCAAAAGTCTTTGCACTTTCATTACTTTCTAGGTCACATGCCATATCATTTAATTTCTTAAAAGCAGCTTTTAATTCAACATGTGATATTTTTAATGCATCATGCTCAACAATTAAATCAGAACGCTTTTTATTCAGTTCATCAAATTCATCAAGTAAAGACATGTGATTGCAATCAACAGTGGAATGATCCTTAATCAAAACATCATGCTCTTTTTGTAAAGTCAAATAATCTAGCTTCAAGCTAGTATGGGTTTTCTTAAGCTTCCTATACGATGCATGAATTTTCTCCAATATTTCAAGTAATTGATCGTAAGTAAGCTCACATACCTCTTCCTGGTCTGACTGACCAGGGTGATCATAAGCCATCAGACAAATTTGTTTTCTCCTCTTCAGCTTCAGTCTCAGAGGAGTCGGATGCAGAGTCTGCTCAGAACGCCTTCTGAATCCGCTTCTTGTCCTTCCTGAACTTACTTCTTATGTTTCTTCTCACCCTTCCCCTTGTTCGGGTGAGCTTTAAGTGTAGGAAAATTAGCCTTAATGTGTCCAGGCTTCCTGCATTCAAAACAGACAGGGTCAGATAAACCTTTAAAATTCTTACTGGACTTACCCTTATTCCACTTCTAAAAGTTCTTTTGTTTCTTCCTTATAAAGCTTTTGAATTGCCTTGTGATCAAGGCAACGTCATCGCTATCAAACCCGGAAGAACTAGTATCACTCTCATTGACCTTCAGTGCCACTATTTTCTCCTTCTTCTTTTCACCTGCATCAAGCTGTCTTTGGTTCACCCCTTGCTCGTAAGCAATGAGTGATCCAAGTAAGCTATCAATAGAATAAGTATTTAAATCTTTAGCCTCAGTGATTGCAATTATCTTAGCATCATATGAAGAAGGCAAACATCTAAGAATTTTATTCACTCTTTCGTAGTTTGTAAGTTCTCTACCTAAGGCATACAAAGAAGTAACAATTTGAGTGAATCTCGTATACATTTTAGAAATGGTTTCAGTAGGTTTCATGCGAAATAGTTCATAGTTATGAAGCAAAATCTTTAATCTAGACTGTTTGACTTCAGTTATACCTTCATACGTGATGCACAATCTATCCCAGATTTCCTTACCAGTTGTACACATAGAGACACACATGTAATCTTTAGATTTTAAAGCACAGAAAAAATAGTTCAATTGTGCTAAATCACGATCATCAAAAGTCCAGTCAGCAAAGGGTAGTTCAGTTTTCACATTGTTAACCAATCTAAAAGGTGGTTCGTATCCATCCTTAACTAGCATCCACATGCGATAATCAATTGATTGAAGAAAAGTGGACATGCGAGTTTTCCAAAAGTCAAAAGGAATATTATCAAATAATGGCGGTCACATAATTGAATAACCTTCAGCAGTATTACGATTACCAAAGTTAGCCATGGATCAAATTTAAAAGTTTTTAAACTTAAATTTTTGAATCCCGCTCTGATACCACTTAAAAGTTTGATAGGGATGTTAAGCCCTGATGAACTAGTCCTGAGGCTAACCAAGAGGGGGGGTGAATTGGTTATTTAAAAATTTGAGAGCTACAGTGAAAATCTTTTCTACGATATGCAGCGGAAATAAGTAAATACTCAAACGAAAAAATTAAGCACTAGATTCACCCAAGCAGATAATCACAGAAAATTGAAGTGCAGAAAGTTATCAGAAAGAACACACCAGATTTTTATAGTAGTTCGGTCAACTTAACCTACGTCCACTCCCCAGAGCCTCCCCTCCGGGTATTGCACTAAACCAAAGTGTCTCTCCTTTTGCTCCCACAGTAAGGCGGAGAAGCCTGTACAAAAACCTCCTTTCCACCGACACGGTGAGGCAGAGAACCTAATATCCTTTTGCTTCCTCCTGAAGCTGGCAGAGAACCTGAACTCGTTTTGCTTCCTACTGAAGCGGGCAGAGAACCCCATATCTTCTTGCCGACGATCCTCTCCCAAAGAACACCAACACGATGAAAGATGACAAGCGGAGAAGACGACTCTGATCCTTTCTT
Source organism: Dendrobium chrysotoxum (assembly GCA_019925795.1). Classification (NCBI taxonomy): domain Eukaryota; kingdom Viridiplantae; phylum Streptophyta; class Magnoliopsida; order Asparagales; family Orchidaceae; genus Dendrobium; species Dendrobium chrysotoxum. Next base: position 1,567,741 of record CM034309.1, on the reverse strand, counting down.
GGAGCAACCTTCGTGAACCCTCACAAACTTCCCCTCACAAGATCCTCTCTCTCTCTCCTAAACTCTCTCTCTCTCTCTCTCTAGGGTTTCTCTTGAAAGGAAAGTGGCAAAAGATTTTTCTTGTTGAAAGAAAAAGATCTTTTATAGGAGGGCTTAAAATTTGACCTAAATCTCAACTGGTCGGCCAAGATCATACAGGACGATCTATAGATCGTCATGTACGATCAGTTCAAAATTAGCTGTTCCAGCCTGGATGATCTGGCTCTTCTGGACGATCAGTAGAAAAAATTATTCATATCGTCCCGTATGATCCTGCGATCGTCCGGGATGATTAGTGCAAATCCAGGAATTTCATCCAGAAGACCGCTCTGGTCGTCCAGAGGAACTTGTGCTGGACGACTGAAAAATGACTTGATCGTCCAAGACGATACTGATATCGTCCTGTACGATTAGTTTAAATAGTGGCAAAATCATCCCGATGACCGCTCTGGACGTATAGCTGAAACATACTAGACGATCATGATAGTCCCGGACGATCTTGCGATCATCCCGGATGATATGATCGTATCAATTAAATAATAATTACTTTCCTTAATTACTAGACTAATTTAGGCATGATTGTACAGGATCGTCTAGGACGATACACGTATCGTCCAGGACGATCAGACCAAATATCTTAAAATAAAAACTTGCCTAACTTGATCTGGAGGCTGAGAGTTTCTTATTTGAGCATATCATCCCGTACGATGTAGGGATCATCCAGGATGATCAGCTTAATCAGAAACACTTAACATGGTCGCCCTAATTAGGGTTTCTATTTTTACTGGATCATCTAGGATGATGTGAATATCATCCAGGACGATCTGAACAAAAATAGAACAGAAACTCTAATTCACTCAAGCTCTCCCCCTGAGTGTGTGTGTGCAAGGTTACTTAGCTAGGGATCAGTTACATTACAATTGACTCAAGAAAAAGAAAATAGTACACTTAAACACACTTGGACCCTATCTTGAGTAGGCTTGAGTTGCTCGTGAACTTTTGTTCCTGAAACAGGTTAGCCAAGTAAAATACAATAGAAAACATATTTGTCATCATCAAAACCAGATTTGCAACAATAGTGTGTATTTAAACTTTTCCTTTAATTTTTATTTATGACCTTTCTTTTGGTTGCTTCTACACATCTATGTATGGCAGATGAATGGCCCATTGAGTGCCCCCACATGACATATATTTTGCTTATGATTGGACTGGAATCCCTGTGCCACCAATAATTTATTCAATTGGACCATAATCTCATTAGAACATTAGTCAATAGGTGGTGTCCATCAACAAAAACTTTCCACTGTACCTTTGAGGATATGATCATTAACTACAAGATGTTCAGTGCTTCTTGACATTCGAGTTGATGGCCATGCACTTGTCTGGCTGATTATTGTGGGACATTATTTATTATGGTAGAGTTGGCTGGAATATTGTGATAAGCTACTTGGTGGTCACCTAAAGTGCATGACTGTCTACTATGATTCAAGGGATAAAGAAGTTCAGACAAGCTTTACTATGGGGACCCCTTAGGTGGATTCGATGGTTCCCCTCAAGTGGATTTGATGTACATATTAGAGAGAATCGTATAATAATTTTCCTCCTGCAACATTTGTGATCCACATTCGTATGTACACTATAATCATAATAGGTTATTTTCTTATACTTGACACATCACAGTCACATGTCTCATTACAGTGGCTTCCTCTACTTAGAAACTTGAACACGTTTGGGATGAAGTCCATCAGAAGTGTAATTCTATCATAACTTTATAGATACTTGTGTCATTTGACACAACCCACATGCATATACATAGTAGGATGTGTTTCCAAGTTTGGTCTTGAGAGTGCCTTCATGTTAGCCAACCAACCCTTCGAGTTCCCCATATTTATGATTTAGGGGGAAAGCCACTCAGATGCAAATTTGAGGTTTACTCTTATTTAATTCCCTCATAATCATCTTTTATTTCAAGGTTATTCTTGATTATTTCAACCATGCAGGTGGGATGAGGACAAGATACAAGAGATCCCAAGTGGGAACACAATGTTATATAGCAAAGAGCTAGATAAACTGCAGCTAGTCAAGTTTGTAAAGATATCCATTAATAAGCTTAGAATATTTTTAAACAAGTGACTTATGAGTATAAGTGTTATTTAATAAGTTACCATGAATTCATATATAAAAGTAATTATAGCCGCTCTTCCTCACAAGTTTCAAGTTGGTATGGAGATATGGAGGTCACGACCTAATCATTAACTGGAAACATGCTGAGTGACATTTGTCGGACTATGTAATGAGGCAGTTCAGGGTGTTCAATTCACCAATATGGAGCCTATGGAGGGAGGGTTATATGGATTGATGGACAAAGTAGGGCTGACATTAACTGAACATTTTAGTACCGCGCCTATGTGAATTGTGAAATAATATACAAGCATATCTTGTGCTTGTAATTCCACCTGAAGGGAGTGGTAACTAGGAGTTAGACATATATCTTGGTTTAAAATAAAAGAAGGATATTTTATCTTTAAATATATTGCTTTTTTTAATTCAATATAACATCTAATTTTTAATTTAATATAAAAAGTTAATAATACCAATTCATTAGTTATGTTGTCAATGATTATATTAAATATCCTTATTGTAAAGAGCCACTATTTTGATGAATATAGAATTGAGCCTTTTCAATCAACTATATAAAATTATGGTCAAATATTTGATATTAATTATTAGCATCATAAACAACACATCTAAATATAAACAACATAAAGAAGACTATAAAATATTACTTTTTCTTAAGCAACACGCACAGATGTGCTTAAATTTGGGTTTGAGTTAGACAACAACTGAAGTGAAACTTGAACTCATACTGAAGGTCTTACCATTTTGCAACATTTAAAACTTTCTTGTCTTATCTCTAGATAATAAATTTTTCATCTGATTATTGTAGATATCCAAAATAAAATCTTCCTCGTCGGGAACCCATGGATGATAAAGAATAACATGGTCAAGATCTAGTGATGGCCTTTCAATATCAGTCGAATTACCTCCTTCTCTTTCACATCGTAATTCATGATAATGCACCTGAAGAAATTGAATGCCAACCACATGACGATCATATTCCAAGAACTTATGCTATATATATATTCAACTCAAATCATTTAAGAAATCTCTTATCTTATTGGCATCTATCCTTATAGCTTCAACATGTAAATGCCAAAGTAAAAAATTTCTATCATTTGTCTATATATGCATGCAACACCTAAAAATTTTATTTATCTTTGCCTTTAACTTTAGCAGAGTATTAGAAGACATAGTTATACTGTCCTGCAATCATGTGATTGCATTATCCAACAATTCTTTCAGGGGAACACCTTTATCTTTCTCTAAAATCGGCTAATGCATTATAAAGAAAAATATATAAAATTGAAGAATTCAAGTTTTTAGCAAAATAAACCTAATACAAGCAACTTCACTTAATGTTCAACTCCACCTACACATGCATCACATATATAACAGAGCTTCAAGAAAGCAGACATTAGCACTCAAATAAATAATTTATTTATGCAAATCTATTTCATCTACGACAACAAAACTTGATGAGACATTATAGCTTTATAGCTTGCCAAATGTGATAGGTTACTACCAGTAAAAACATTAAATAAATGACCTTAATAAATAACGAGACAACAAATACAAGATCCTATGCTCTGAATAATAAGTTTGCCAATAATCCAATGTCATAAACATTGCTTAGCCTTTAATAACAAATGCACACTTATAAAAAAATCATTTCTGCAAATCTACTCCATCTACTACAAGATCAGTTGAGTGGAAATTACTGTGTTACAACTCATGTAATGTGCTAAATTTCTATCGGCAATAACATCAACTAAATGAACTTAAAAAACCATGCGACAACAAGTATAAGATCCTATGCTCCAAATAATAATTTTGCCAAAAATCTAATTCATAGTCTTCAATAGCAAACACAAATGTATAATATTTCTATTATTTATTTAAGATATAAATATTTAGATTTAGAAAATAATAATATTTTAATTATTCTTGCGAGTACCAAATTATATATATATATATATATATCAATTTGACTAGAAAATTTAATTAATCTAAAAATTATAATTTATCATAAAACAATTTAAATTTAATGCATTACTTTAACATTTTGCCAACCTAAATAAAGAATTAACTTCATTTCAATTAATTATGCATAAATTAAATCCAAATTAATATAATTTATCATTACTAAATCTAGCTAATAATACAAGAAAAGGTTATATTACTTTAATTTCATTTTATATAGACATTATTATTATACAATATTCATTTAATTTATTAATATAATATATCATTAAAAATTTAGTTTAACTTTTAATTCATTAATCTAATATTTATTTAAGTAAATATTTAACATTACCAATAATAAAAATTTTTGAATATAATATAATTTTAAGTATTTTGAGATAATATTAGATTAAATTTTTAATATTAATACGAGCTAGAATATTCACGGCTCTAGAGTGAGTAAACCTTTCATTTTAGCAATGCATCGATATCCAACACACAAATAAGTAATTTATGTGTGTGTGTGTGTGTGTGTGTGTGTGTGTGTGAGAGAGAGAGAGAGAGAGAGAGAGAGAGAGAGAGAGAGAGAGAGAGAGAGAGTAGTAAAACACCAATCTTTTTTTACATGAAAAACCCAAATAGGGAAAAACCTTGGGGCCTTGCCCAGGTGAAAAGATTTAATAAAATTTGAGTGAATTATAAAGGTTGACCCATGCCTTGATTCAAGGCAGTGGAATTATAATAGTTTGAAGAGTTGGCCGAAGGTCCGATGATGGTTGAGAAAAGGTCCGAAGGCATATAGGCGAATGTTCGGCGAATGGGCGGTGATTTGATGATGGTTGGATGAAAGTCCAGCGGAGGCTGGCTGGAAATCCAGTGGAGGTCAGTAGCTGGGCGGTGGTCCAAAGATGGCCGGGCGGAAGTCTGACGATGATCAGTGGCCTGTTAGAGGTATAGTGATGGTTGGCGGCCAGGTGGTAGTCCAACAGCGATTGATGACCAGGTAGTGGTCTGACGATTATCGGGTGAAAGTCTGGTTGCGGTCAGCTGCAGGGTAGAAGTCTGTCTGTAATCGACGGTCGGGTGGAGGTTTGGCAAAGATCAGCGATATGGTGGTGGTACGATGATGGTCGAGTGGAAGTCATGTGTTGGTCTGAGGTCAAGGGGAAGTTAGGCTGTAGTCAACGGTTGGGTGGTAGTACAGCTGTGGTTGGTGGCCAGGTGGTAGTCCAGCTGTGGTCGGTGGCCAGGTGGTAGTCCGGTGCCGGTCGGTGGCAGGGCAATGGTCCGATAATGATGGGGCGGATGTCTAACAATGATAAGCAACCGGGTGGAAGTATGGCAGCTGTCAGCGGCCAAGTGGTGGTTTGACGAGGGTTGGGTGAAGTCCAATGATGGTCGGTGGCGGGTGGTGGTCCGATGAGGGTCAAATAGAAGTTCAATGGAAATCAGAGGCCAAGAGGTTGGTCGCCAAGGAGTTCTCTAATACCGGTTGGTGGAGGTTCACCGACGGTGGTGTTAGAGCTCTTGAAGCCTCATAGCTCTCTCTATTCTTTAGCTAAAAGGTCTCATTTATGTAGAGAAAGGGGGTCTATTTATAGATTTTTGTGAGCAACACACCCCATAAATGTGAAGATGATCTGAGCAGATTCAGAGTACTCCATCGAATGACCCATATTGATTTTTCAATTATAGAGCATATCTTGGGCTTGTTGGATTTGTCTCACCGAGCCGCTTGATTCGACTAAAAGCATGTCAGATTTGGATATCATTTATCATCAAATTAATGATTTGAACCTTTTGATTTGACTCTTGATTTGACTCTTGATTTGGACTCATTCGATCTCGGATTTGTCCAATTTTGGTGTCATTGGGTTCACCTCTTTGAGATGTTCATTTTGAATATAAGTTTGCTGAAATCCGAGTTCAGATGGTCCCAAATTTAATTTCAAAAGTTTTTAACATGTATTTGCCTTGAGATTCATATTGGATCAAGTCGATTTTTTGTGACGTATCAGTTGCGCCCCTATTTTTGGACGTCAAATTTTATAAAATCCACACACACACACACACACACACACACACACACACACACACACACATATATATATATATATATATATATATATATATATATATATATATATATATATATATAATTTCAACATTTCGAGAAGTCAGAACATTAATTGGAGCAAGAAATCTAAAAACTTTTACTCCAACATATTTAAACTTACTTGAAATTGATTGTAGAGACTCCAATGGGCTCCATAAGTAAATTGAGTTTAGAACATCGAAAAAAGGTTTTGGAGACCCCTAAAACATACAAAATAGACTTTTCGGGGTATATATATATATATATATATATATATATATATATATATATATATATATATATATATATGTATTTTATATATTTTTTATTTTTTCTTTATTTCCACCTAAGGAAGACGACTATAGTAGCCAAGGGATATAACTGAGTTAAGCTGACTTGCAAGAGTGCTCAGACTCGACTTAGTAACAGGCTCAATGAGTCAAACTTATCAAGCTCACGAGTCAAGCTCGAACATGATTTTGAGCTCGATAGCTTATCAAGCTCGAGCTTAAATAGACCTCTCCTTGACTCGTCAACTCATTGAGCAGGTCACGGAGGTGAATAGGCGAGAAAATGAAATCTCAATTTGGGAGGGTGAAAGGAGGAATCAAAGGCCAGGCTTAATGTTTGACGGACAAATGAAGCCTTGGGGCCTTGACAGAGCTCTACGGTCGATGAAATTCGCATGCTGCTAGCCTGCTTAGGATGGAGGTTGATGATGGTGCTTGGGATGTTGCTTGTAGAGCAGCTTGACATGAGCTAAGTCGAGCTCGATCTTGAGCTCGATATTTGGCAATCGAGCTTGGCTCGACTCATTTGCACTCTTGCAATAGCTACCTCAATGTGGAGGTGAGTGAATTTTTTTAATAATTAATTAATTTAATTAATTAAATATTAATACAAAATACTATTTTTGCTCCAAAAATTTTGAGAAATTTCTAACAAAATCTAGAAATTGTTTTTAAAAGGAAATAGTTAATTTCCTTTATGATTAATTTGTTTTTTAACATAATTATTTTTAAATTATTTCTTATTTATTTTTTCAAAAATAAGAATTATTTATTTTTTGGGCATTAAAAATTCTGATAATATATTAAAATTTCAAAAATTTACCCCTCAAACCTCCATTAAAAAACTATAATACTCCCCTTAGGTGTTAAGGAGAGGGCACCATTTTTTTAAGCCGGTCCAACATTTTGTCCCTAAAATTAAGAGAAAAAACGGGCTGGAAAAAATTTGAAAGTTTTTGACACTGGAGAAGGCTTGTCCTGGAAGAGTCTAAAGACTGTCATGGTGGAAAGGTGTCGGGGTAACAATCAACAGAAGAACCCAGAGTTATTAGCGAGGAGGACTTCTTCCAAGAATTCAAAAGATATAAGAGGTAAAATTCTGTGATTATGGTGTGACACCAAATTTTATTTTTCCCATGTCCTCAGTATTGTAATTGTAATGCTTATTACTATTTACTTTCTTTTATAGGAATTGGTCTAGCAGACGCATTGGAAATCACTCAATTTGGATTCAAAGTGTTCGAGCAAGAGAGAGTCCCTTTGATCGTTGAGGTAGGGAGCATTTCTTCTTAAGTAAAATTTCTTTTTTATTGGATTTTCTGATCATCTGACATTTTTACTAGATGAAAATAGGAGAAGACCCTTTGGAGTGACCCTGGTGGATGACTCTGCATCCACTATTACTTCAAATGACTTGAAATTATTCGTAAGAAGTTGCACTTACCAAATAACTAGTAATGGCTACTCCTAAGAGGTCTACTAGAGAACGTCACCCCCCCACCCACCTAGGTTCATTACTGTATACGAGATGACACTACGTGTAGGGATTGAGATTTTTTGCAGCTTCTAAGTTACTTCAGATCTTTCTGGCATGTGGCATTACTTTATCCCAATATTTGTGCAGGGCCATAACAATTATAACTGGCTTGGTAAATTTTTTTCAGAGAACGTGGGACAATACTAACTATTGAGTACTTATCTAAGATGTGCAAGTTTACAAGTGATTCACAAGATCGTGTTTCATGCCGGAGTAATAAGAAGTGGTTAGACTTTTTGACATATGAACCTTTTAAGAATTGGTTTAGCTCATTCTTTTTTATGAAGAACGAGTAGGGTCATCCTAAAAGATGGGGGAAATTAAGAGAGCTACCAAATTCCTCTCATCTATGAGAATATGAGATATTGAAAATTCTTTTCTGACAAAAAAAGCCTTCAGGAGTAGATACAACATATTAGTCGGTAGGTGTTAAAGAGAAACTTTTTAAGTTTGGACTTTCCATTCAGGCAGGAAGATCTTATGCTGTTCCATTGAAGAAATATAGGAAAGTTTGTGAAGCAAATCATAATATTGTAAAGTCTTTATTAAAAATCCTTTAGGAGCATCATGGGAGGATGGACCCTCCTTCATAAAAAAAGAGAAAAGTGAATGATACAGTGGCGTCACCAAGTGATAGTGAAGTATGCAGGGAGGTTATTCTCCTATTGATGACTAATATTTTTTCTCTTAATTTAGATAGTGAGATTTGGCCTTTAAAGCTACCTATTCCCGAAGAGGTGCTGAAGTATGTTTGTACTAGGCAACAACGTGCCACTAAAGTGGTTGCTTATCTTGATTCCCTTCTTGTTCCTCTTCTTGTTCCTCTTTTTTTTTCAAATGCTCATAATTATAAGTTTAATGCTAATGATTCGAAAGATGGATGTGGAGTCCCAGTACTGGATGAGTGCAATACTAAGTTTATGAAGGTCAAATATTTGCAGGGGGAGTATAAATAAAAGTTGGAAGCGAAGATTAAAGAGACTTCAGCATTGAAAAACTAGCTAGTAGAGTGCCGAGCTGAGCTGGCAATGATTTTCACCACTCTTTCCCTTAAAAATTGAAAAGTAGATCACTCTCGTACTAAGTTAATTGAGGCTTGCATAGAGTCTAACCAGAAGAATAAAGCTTTAAAGACACTTATGACAAAGAAAATCTACCTTGAGACAGTGAACAAAGAATTATAAGATTTTCTTCTAGAGAAAGAGGCAGTCATATTAGATGTTGACGTTCGCACAGAGGTTATATCACTGAAGACTATGGAGGAGTTCAAGAAGTCTTCAGCTTATTACCAAGAGAAACAACGTTGTGCTTGAGAGACTTATGATAAGCTATTTGATATTGAAGCGAGATACTTGGAGCATCAGTGCCTTGAAGAAGGCTTTATTCGTGGCTTTTAAAAAGAGTTTGACTGGTACAATGCAAGATAGGGGTTGAGGTTGAGGGGCTATTCTCTTAGCCAGGTCTATGAAGACTCCCCTCCAGACTTAGATGATGACAGCATTAATAGTGAGCTGAGGAAGGCATTCTCTAGTGATGATGAAGATGTTGTGGTCGTGTAATATCGAGTATTTTTTACTATATAATTATCTCATTTTATTTATCTGTGTGTATGTTTAGTTACTTGCGATGTCTATGTTTTGATGTTAAAATGAATGATATATTTTTGTAGCATAATAATATATTATTTTAAAGTTGTGCTATTTATATTTTAACGAAGCTTCCCATATAGGTAGCCTTGTATCTTTTAAGGCTAGCGAGAGAGCTTATAAAATATTTTTCAACCTTTCCAAAGTTATACGTTGGGAGGCCACTTGATGAATTTAGCCAGTTTGGAAGAGGTTGAGAGATATCCACCTAGGATGTTTGGCATATCTGAGGTTATTTATCAAAGCATTGCTTGATGACGTTAACATGTATAGAAGATGTCAGATCAAATTCCCTAGGATTGATCATCCAATGACTGAGATACAATGAATGTTGTGTATTTCTTGAATTAGTGGTAAGGTTTAAAATTTTTTGGATCATAATGATCTTGCTTTGAAAAGGAGACTTTAATGATAATGGTCAAATAAAATTTTATTATCTTGAAAAAGAAGATATAATGTAGTCTAAAAGATATAAGCACTATATAATACTTAATTCAAAATATATAAACTATATAGTAGGTAGCTTCTGTAATGGCTAATGATAATATTTTTGAAGATTCTCAATGTTTTAAGTCTGAGGTAGCACTTTTCCATCTACATTCTTTAGCTTGAAAATTTCAGGCTTAATCATAGCCGCCACTATAAAAGGGCCTTCTCAAAGAGGAGGAGAGATTATTGCATTGGGGTAATTTGTCACTGCCTCAAGGCTACGTAGAACTTAGCCTCCGATGAATATGCATTGAGGTTTAACCTTTTAGTTATAGTGGCGAGTGCTACTCTCTAGTGGTAAGCAACAATTTTCAGTAAGGATATGTCTCTAACTTTTGGAAAGAGATCCAGGTTACTTCGAAGTTTCTCATCATTATTATTGAAATTAAAAGTTTAAACTCTTGGGATCGAAACTATGATATCGATCGAAATGACTGCATTAGTACCGAAGCAGAGGTTGTATGGTGTTTCCTTGTGGGAGTCCTCGAGGTGGTGCAATAGGCCTAAAAGTCATTGGGGAGTTCATCATCCTATTGCCCCCCAACCTTCCTGAGGCTCTTCTTTAATCCTCTCAGTATTAATCAGTTTGTATCCTCAATCTGCCCATTTATTTGAGGATGGGTCATGGCTATATGCACCAATTGGATATGGGGATCCTTGCAGAATACCGTGAAGGTTTTTTCAGTAAGATGAGTCCTATTATTGATAATGATCTTTATCAGAAGCTAAAATGACATATTATACTTTTTCGAATTGGTGATTTTTGCTAGGGGTTCAGCCTCTACCCATTTATTATAGTAGTCCACAACCAAGATGACAAACTTTCATTGTCCGATAGCCACACGAAAGGGCACCATTATATTGATCCCCCATTGGACAAAGGTCATGGGCTTTGAAGTGATGAGATCTCCACAGTAGGTGAATGGGTGAGGTTGGAGTGCAGCTGGCAATTATTACATTTTCTGTACAAACTCTAGCATGTCTTTCTTTATCATAGGCCAGTAAAACCCTTACCTTATAATCTTAAGAGTGAGTGCATTTCCTTCTAACTCCTCTCCATATATTTCTAAATGGACTTCTTGTAGTGCATAATCAACCTTTGATGATGGGAGATACTTAAGGTATGGCCTGGTAAAGGCTCACTTATACAACTCTCCACCAATAATGATGAAGTTAGCTGCTTGTCTTTAGAGTCGTATTACAACTATCAAGTCTCCGAGCAACACACCGTTTTGTAAGAATGATAAGAAATGATCCATCTAAGAGGGTTCCCTTGACTCAGTAATAGATTATATAAACCAAGAACCTTGAATACTTGAAAAGTATATTTCCTTGATATATCTTCTTTTGAAGAGATCCCTTGTTACTAATGTAGCACGCTTTGAGAGAGCATCTCCATGGGCATTCTGCTCTTAGAATATATGGATAATTTAATGCTTTTTTATATACGTAATATGACTTCACCATATCATACTACTGTGTTAAATATGGCTTATGGGCATAGAATTCTCCTTCCACCTGAGAGGTGACTAGTTGTGAATTGGTATGAACCACCAAATTTTATACCTCACAGTCTATGGCCAGCCTTATCCCGATAATGAGAGCTTCATACTCAACAGTGTTATTTATTACAGGGAACTTCAGTCGGAGCCCATATTCAAAAGTAACTTATTATGGAGAGATTATTAAGATTCTAGCCCAATGTTAGAGCTCCAAGAGGCATTATATAGTTTCTAGCAAGGTAAAAAGGAGGAATGGCTAGCGGTTCATCAGAGGTAGGGATGATACATATGACCACAATGTCTGCAAGAACATATGACTTGATGTCAGGTCTAGGTAGGAAATGGATGTCAAATTCTTTAAATTCTACCGACCGCTTGATAAGTCTTCCAGATGCCTTAGGTTTTTGGAGAATATCGCTCAATGGGAGATTAGTATAGACCCCAATTGTTTGAGATTGAAAATAGGGGTGTACTTTTTGGCTGAGAAGACTAATGCCAAAGCAATTTTATCTGCCAATGGGTAATTTCTCTTAGTCTTAGAAAGGATCTTACTGTTATAATAGACAGAATGTTCAATAATATTCTCCTTATGGACTAAGATTGAGCTTACAACATGTGAAGAGGTGGCCTATATATGTATAACATTTCTCTCGATACTATCTTTAAAAGTAGTGGAGATGAGGCTAGATAAATTTGGAGCTTTTTAAAAGCCTCTTAGCATTCATCTTTCCATTGGAACCCTGAGTTATGAGCTGCTCTTAGTATCTTGAAGAAAGGTAGATATTTATCACCCAGGCTAGCAAGAAAGCAAGATAGGGATGTAATTCTTCCATTCAAATGTTGAACTTCTTTGATATTCCTTGGGGGTACCATATCTCTCAACGCCTTAATCTTTTCAGGGTTGATCTCGATCCCATGGTGGGTGACCATTAAACCCAAGAATTTTTGTGAGGCGACTCTGAATGCATACTTAGTGAGATTGAGAGACAAGTTATAGGATCGAAGGAAATAGGAACATTATTCAAAGTCAGAGAAATATCATGATTTTTTAAGACTTTTCACTAGAATATCTTCTACATATACCTCTATAGTGTGCACTAGACCTTGTTCAAGAGGCGGTCATATATGGCTCCAACATTCTTGAGTCTAAATGGCATGATCAATAGTAGTATAGTCCTTTACAAATCTGTAAAGTTGTTGCTTCCTCATCTAAGAAATCCATCTTTATCTAGTTGTAGCCATAATAGGCATCCATGAAGCTCAGATTTGGTTCCCAGATGTGGCATTGACTAGTTGGTCAATATGAGAGAGCATAAAATTATCCTTTGGTCAGGCTTTATTGAGGTCCGTGTATTCTACACACATCCTCCAAGCTCTGCAAGCTTTCTTAACCATGATGACATTTTCTAGCCATGCAGGATAGTGTACCTCCCATATAAATCCAAATTCTAAGAGTTTATCAACTTCCTCTTTGATGGCTTGTTTATGATCTGGTATAAAATTTTTCTTTTTCTGGATAACTTGCTTACATGCTGGATTTATTTTGAGGGAATATATGATTATTTCAGAGTTAAGTCCAGCATATCCAATAGACTCCATATAAAGATTTCTTGGTTCCTGCACAACAAATCTATGTATTTCCTCTTCTGTTCATCTGAGAGCAAAGATCTAATCTACTCCATTCTTAAGGGGTGTTCATCTGATATGGAGATGCAGGAAAGATCTTCTATGAGGGAAGACCTCTGAGATACATCCTCATTATGGAGATCAAAATTCTCATTGTTTAAAGTAATTGATGGGCATGGTTGAGCCTATTTGAGGTAACTCGATTGTGGTACTTATTGATTTTCATGCAACAGCTTTGAAAAAGCCTAGATGGGGTCAAAAATTTTAGCTTGAGATATGGAATAGAGGCAACAACTCTGAAAAGTAACTGTAAGGATCTCTTAAAGATTGCTTTGTAAAATGATTTGACTTTATAACAACAAATTGTATTAGATGAGTAACCTGCCTAAGAAATTCTGTAAGTGTGATTGGGAGGCTAATCATCCCTTTTACCCATATAGGTTAGTTTTCAAACTCATACAGTGATCCTACGGTGTGCTCGAGCTTTTCCCTGACTAGGCCCATAATAAGAAAAGTGGAGTAGAATAGGACATCCACCGAGCTCCCATTATCTCCTTAGATCCTTTTGATGTTGAAATAAGGGTCACCAATCCTGCATTAATCACAAGCATATCTCGATGAGGGGTCTGAACCCCTTCTAGGTCGGTGTCATCAAAAGTAATAGAGTGGTTAGCTCGAGCCTTCTTTTATGTTGGCTCCACGTTCACCATGAGTAAGACTTAGTTGGATAATAATGGGCCCCCAGTAATGATCTCAATCTTTCCAACCATTTTATAATTATTATGGGGCTGTCTTTGCATCAGTTGCTTCCTAGTAGGAGGAGTGTCCTTATGACCAGGTGGGTTTTACATGAATAGACTAAGGTATCCTTGTCGGATTAGTATCTTAACTTCCTCTTTGAGATTTTTGCATGCTTCAGTGTTGTGTCCATTATTATTTGCTCATAATTTCTTGACTTTAGCTTTAAGGGATTTAGCCACTTAACATTCTCTTCATCTCGGATGGCCATTAGGACATTTAAACCGAGACATATTGAGAGGTGTATACTCCTTCTCTGATCAAGGCTCCTGTCGAGACTGTGAAGGTCGAGGGGGCATATTATTACCCCCCTGTTTCTTCTATTGTGATGATGAATCATTCATTCCCAGTACATTTTTGTGCTTCCCAGTTGCTTAATCAAATTACTTCTTATGAGCATTGATAGATTCATATATCAAGATCTATGCCTCCATATGATGAATTAGGTATGTATAAAAATATATTATGGCTGGCATGAGTGCTGAGTAAAAGGGCAAAATGGAACCCTCTACGGAAAACCCCTCTTAGTAATTTGGGATCCACCCCTAGAAATTTGTCGAGCTTCGATGGAGAACCTTTAGAAGTATTCTTTGAGTGACTCTCCTTCATTCTAGTGAATCCCATAGAAATGGGAAGGGTCCTTAATAAATCTTTGATTAGCGACAAATTATTCAACAAACAATCGGCCTACTTGACAAACATGGTAATAGTTTTGGCTAGAAGTAAGTAGAACCATGCATGAGCTTTCCCTTTGAGGGTAGTAGGAAATACATGGCAGAGGAACGCATCTGAAGCTAATTGAATATGCATAATTGTTCTATAGTGAGCAATATACTTATAAGGGTCAGATGACTCGTTATAAGAGCCCATGCTTGATAATTTGAAGCCCGTAGAAATGAGATGTTGAAGGATGGCTTTAGTTAGGTGTAATGACTCATAAAAGTCTTGATGATGAAAGGTTATCTTCTACCTCTTAAAGGGAACTCTTGTTGAACCAATCATCACAGTTCTTCACGTAAGCCCTTGTGCAAGATTTCATTAATGTGAGGTGGACCCAAGTCCTCAGCAATGAACGAAGGGATACGGGTTGGTCGACTACTACGAGAGGGATGGGTAGAGTTAGTTATATTAATGAGATCAAGTTCTAGCTGTGACTGGGGGCGATCCCTTCACAGAGTGAGAGGGATCTCTACATAAATATGTTCAGGTCAAATACCCTTGGCTAATGGTAAATCTTGAGGGAGATGGGTATCCTCTTATTGGCTAGCATTGGTTAGCGAGTGCCCCACAGAAGTTGAAGGATTTCATTCTGAGACTCCATTTTTTAGATGCAATCTTCTAGGGATGGCACTATTGTTCCTTCCCCAACAGCATTTCTTCCAGCAGTAAAGAGAGAAGCAGATGCCTAACATCCATAATTCATAGATTGATTCCTGGATTGATGTGAGTTGGAGAGGCTTGGTTGTTATGATTGCTATACATGTTGACCATTGAGAGAAGACTTCAGTTGAGCTTCTAAGGGTGGGATTGCTTCCCACAAATAAAGACAAAATATTGCAGGCTAGAATATTCGCTGTGGTTGAGTGAATAAAATTTTCATCTTAGTGATACACAGATATTTAGAAATCAAATAAGTGATTTATGAGAGAGAGAATAGTAAAATATTAGATCTTTTTTACATGGAAAGATTGAAGTGGAAAAAATCATGGGGCCTTTCCTAGGTAAAAAGATTCAAATAAATTTGAGTGAATTACAAAGGTTGACCCATCCCTTGACTTAGGGGCGCTAGAATTATAATAGTTTGGATAGTTAGGCAAAGATCAGCGATGGTCGGGTAGAGGTCTGATTGCATCCAGAAGGAATTTTGGCAGACGGGAAGTGATCTGATGTTGGTCGGGAGGTAGTCTAGTGGTGGTTGGCGACCGTGTGGAAGTCTGATGGCTATCAACTACCAGGCGGTGGTCTGATAATGGTCAGGCAGAAGTCTAACGGTGATAGACAGATGGTTGGAGGTCTAGCAATGGTCGGTGGTTGGGCGGTGGTCCGACAATGGTTGGGCAGAAGTCCGGTGGCAAACGGCGGCCAGGGAGGGGGGATTCTGATGGCTGTCATTTTCTGGTGGTGGTTCGACAATGGTCAGGTAGAAGTCCAGTAGTGGTTAGAAGCTAGTAAGAAGTTTGAAAGTGGTCAGCGATTAGGTGGTGTTCCTACAAGGGTTGGGTGGAAGTGCAGTGGCCGTTAGAGGCCGGGTGGAAGTCCGAAGGTGGTCGAAAGCCGGGTGGTGGTCTGATGAGGGTCGGGTGGAAGTCCGGCTGTAGTCTGACAACGGTCAACAAAGGTTCATCGGCATTGGTCCTGATGCTCTTGAAGCCTCATAGCTCTCTTCAATCTCTAGCCAAAATGTCCCCTTCATGTAGAGAGTGGGGGTCTATTTATAGATTTTTGTAAGTGGCATACAACCTAAATTTGGAGAAGTTTCGGTGCAGGTTCGGAGTGCATCATCGGATGGCCTGTATTGATTCCCCATATCATAGAGCAATTTTTGAAGTGTTTAAGTGCCTTCACAAAGTCAGAATTCAGTGATCTTGGGCTTGTTGGATTCATCTCGCCGAGCCACTCGATTTGACTATAAGCATGCCATATTTGGATATATTATTTTGCCATCCAATTAATGATTTGAATCTTCCAAATATGCTTCAGACTCTTGATTCGGACCCATTCAGGCTCAGATCAAGTCGATTTTGGTGTCGTTGGGTTCGTCTCTTTGAGATGTTCATTTTGACTACAAGTGTTAAAATCGGAGTTCAAATGCTCTCAAATTTAATTTTAAAAAATTTCAACTTTTATATGCCTCGAGATTCATGCTGGATTAAGTCGATTTTTGGTGACGTATTAAATATATTATATAATAATTTAAATTAGCTAGTAACTAATTTGGTTCTTAATCTACTTAATTTAAAATTTTTTTAATAATATTATACTCACATAATTCATTTTATTTAATTAATAATTAAAAATAATACACTCTCTTAACCCATTAAATTACAAAACCAGAGAAGCACTCACTACTGACAGAATTCACCTAAATGCACCTATTGAATTTTCGCATTCCAATGAATACATCAAACTCTTTGGTAATTTGGTTCCTTTCTAAATTATAGTTATGACATGCCTCTTTTGCTTATTTTTATTTATCAACTACTCCTATGTAAAATTTTGTCATTTTTCTATTGCAGCAATAGGGTGTAAGAATTATTGACCACTAACCACTCAAGAACTTTTTCCATTAAATAAATAAATTTGAATTAAGTCAATTAAATTGTGATTAAATCCACCAACTGCCCCATTTCTTACCTATCAAATTAGTAGTGCTTCCCAAGCCATTTGAGCTGATCATTTATCTTCAAATTTTGATAAAATGGTGATTAATTTCATGTCTTTAACATATTACATTGTTTCTAGTATTTGTAAAATCATTTAATTTAATCCATAAAAGTTTTTGGCCACTTCAATCAAATTCAGCCTAAACTAACAAAAATGAGAAAAATAGTGATTAATTATGATAAACAAATAAAAATAAGTCTAAACTAATAAAAATAAGAAAAATAAGGAAAATATTTAATAAAACTATAATGACATCTGCATGATTATATAAATAGTTAAAATTTAATTTAGGAGATAAAATTAGATAAGATAGGTCTTCTTTTAATTCCAAATTTATTGCATTTAAAACTTATGAACAAGCTTGACACAAATCTCGATAAGAAGCTCACTAAAAAGTTCAATTCATATTCGATATAGAGATCATAAGCATGCTTGTTATAAAACTCGATTAGAATTTTATATAGGGTTGATCAAGGCTTTATTTAGGATATCTTTCTCACTGCTTTGCTTTCAGATCGTAACCATAATTTGTTTTTATCACTATGTTTTCACTGCTTTAAAAAGAAATTGTACTAGGTTCTCTATAGTAACTTTACAAACACTACTAAAAAGAGAGCATAACGGCAACATTAGCTAGCAATAGTTTTCAAACTACTGTAATATATCCCCTATAGCAGCGGTTTTAACGATCACTACAAAAAAAATGCAGTATTTTATAGCAGCAATTGTAAAACCACTACCGTTATTTATTTTCAACAACGGTTTAAACCATTGGCTTTATCAGCTTTATCCAAGACTTACATTGCCATCAGATTTCCTCATTACCCTACTCCATTGCTCGATTCTTGCCCTAGCAGTACTCTACCTTGCACACAGTTAATTATTGAATAAAAATATATTATGTTCATATTATTTGAATGAATGAAGTGGTTGCGAAGGTTCAAAGATTGAGGGATTCTTGCATAGTTTCTATATTTGTACAATGATTTTTTACTTTGTTTGTAAGGTGAAATATCAAGCTGGAGATGGAAATTTGTTCGAACGCTACCAAAAAATAGGGCTATCACAACACAATTTTTTATTTATCCTGATAGTTATAACTACCACATTTTACTTTGCAGCAGTTCTAAAATTGTTGCACCCCTGCTGTAATTGCAATGCATTGCAATGACATTCTACAGCGGTTTTAGGACCCGTGGGGTAGATTAAAGGATGTGTTAGTTTTAGCAGCGGTTATAACCGATGCTAAGTTACAGACTTGCATCGTTTATAACTGCCACAAAAATTAAAACTTAAACTGATTTTCAGTATTCTAGCGGTTTTCATCGCCACAATTCTTGGCATTTGTGACGGTTAAAACTACCACAAAAATGAAAACTTGAACTAATTTTAAGTATTGTTGCGGTTTTAACAACCATAATTCTGGGACTTTGTGGCGGTTAAAACCACCAATATTGTCCAATTTTTTTTAAACAAAACCTGAATTTTCACTGCAATCTCATGGTGAAAATCGTAAGAAATTCACGCCAGAAACTTCACACCATAATACTTGATGCAGTACCACTAATACTAAATTTTAATTAGTTCAAATCCACTTTAAATACAAGTCATTTAAAAAAGAAGATAAACAATATAAGATATAAGGATAGGATATCTTGTTCTTAAAAAACTTTAGGAACTACTTAATTGACAAACAATAACCACATCTACGCTTTCTAAACAAAATAAGCACCCATCATTCATATTTGTATATACACTATGGGTATGTTTGGGATGGTTGCATGATGTTGGTTGTGAAGTTCTAGGGGGTAAACAAACTTAGTTTTTGCACTACACATTGTGTAGCAACCAAGGAACAAAAGTCATTGTTTGGCTTAAAGGAAATGAAAATGAAATAAAAATTGAAGTAGTAAAGGAAATGAATCCAAAATTATCTTTGTTCGCTTGTTTGATTAAGGAGAAACTGAGTGGAAAAGTAATATTTATATTTTGTTTGGCTTGAAGGAATAACCAAGAAATTGAATAATGAACACAACCTAATAATTAGCAAACTTCAATTTTAAGAAAATATGATAAAGAGAAATATGTGAATGTTATAATTTTATTTTGGTGAAACTAACTTTTATCAACTTCAACTACACCAAACAATCGAGAAGTAAATATTAGGTAATAATATTTATTTTATGCTTAATTCAACCAAACAAAGCAAAGAGAAAAGGAAGGCATTCGCAACAGGAGAGAACAAGTAGAAGGGAACAAGAATATGAAGGATCAAATGATAGTGGAGTCCATCAAATAAGACGAGCAGAAAATCTTTGCCTACGACATTGCATATTTGTGTAGCATAAAGAACCCAAAAAACTACATTCCTAAAAGGAAGAAAGAATGAGGAACCAATAAGAGGATAAGGGATCACATGATATTTAGAATCATAAAATAGGTCAGGTGTAGCAGTTGTCTACGTACAACCATACTTGAATTCTCTTGCTAATGACTTCTGTGGTTGCCTGAGAAGCTTCAGACCATCTAAACATGCTACATCATTACCATAACAAACATAGATATATTCCATAGCAGCACAAATTTTGAATAAAGGCCAAACTTCTTATCATTTTCAAATGTGGAACATCAACATCAACATCACAGTAAAACAAACTTAAGTTTAAAAAATACATAAACAACATAAGTTCAAAAATATCATAAAGCTCAACAAGTATCACAAAGCTCATCAAAATAACATAAGTTCTAAAAATATCACAGAGCTCATCAAAACTCAAGTTTGCTGAAGACTGTTAGGCATCTGATGAATTGTCATTGCCACCCTGAAAATAGTATGAAAATAATGAGATGCTAATAATAAAGCAATTTATAATTTACATTAAATTACATAATTATTTTTTTCATACCATTTCTGATCCTCCATGGGGTGGTTGATTCATCTAAAATTGTTGCATAAATTATCTCATCTCATCATGAAATGATCTGAACTAGTCTCTATGACTAGCTATCTGAGTGAAGTTGCTACCGCTACCACCACCTACTTCATTTCTGCTTTGAGGAAAGTATCTTGTCAGCATGATACCAAATCCCTAGGTACAAACTTGACCAGAATGTTCTGGGCCCATAACTATACTAAAGACTCTCTCATTAGCTTCAATGTTTCCCTCTTCAGGTGTAAGCCCTTCCTTAGCAATAAGATTACATGCTCGCATCTACATTAGAATTACATATAGTAAAATCTGTTGAAGAACTGATTAAAAATATTGTAATAACTATATATATGTACCCATAGCTACATAGCATCCTTAGATAATCAGGTCCCATCTTTGTGCATCCTATTGATTTTTCATAATTATAATATGACCTTAATAGACTATAAAAAAATATACTAAAAATGTAAGTTTGAAAATAAAGCATTTAGTAGTTATAAATCAATATTTAGATTTATACTAATTTCTTTTGTCTCCGAACTGAGCTCACATGACCCATTGTGTGATGACAAGTTGGTTTCTTGGCATTGGCAAAAATTTTCGCAACCCTTTCCTGTGATACATGATAATGTTACATTTGAAAATTTATAATAGTAATAAATATTTTAACAAACAAGCTTAATCTTAATACTTATATGGTCCTCTAGATTTGACCATTGTTTAATAAGTTAGTACCATTGCATTTGATTGATTCCAACTATAACAGTCTCCATAATTTTCTTAATTGGTATATTATCCCAGTGCTCAGACTTTAAAGTGGTATTATAATTATGCCATTTAACACCAAGGGATTGAAGAATCCAATGGCAAATATGGCCAGGAAGCTTAAATTTAGACTATAGTTGATAATGTTATAGAGTTAATAATAAATAACTGGAAAAAAAATTTAAATTAAATGTGAATTCTACATACCTCAACTTTAGCCAACATCTTTTCCTGAAGGGCTCCATACCCTTATTTCTCCAATCAGGGAAAATTATTGGAGCCAAAATAGGATCTCTTACAACAACACCAAGATATGATCCTAACAAAATAAACTCAGGGATGTTATTATTTACCTCTATGTGAATTCGTGTCCCTAGCAGCATATTCTATATATCAGCACATGTTGTATGCCCCCTACACCTGATAGGATTTCCTTGCTTATCTTCACAAATCAAATTAAATAAAATAAGCACAAATAACATAAAACTTTTGAAATAATAGAAAATCATACCTATGATCCATGCGCCTGGCCTCTTCTAGTACAGGAGCTTTGTAGCAAAATAAATGTCATGGAGTTTGTTGGGTCCTACTGCACTCAATTTCTTCATGTGAATCTGGGAGGATTAGAGTAGAAAGGGTTTCAGTCTCCCTACTAATTTTTCCTCTACTTGATCCTCCTCTACTTGATCCACCTCTGCATATCGCCTTCTTTTCTCGGCTGAAAAGACTACCTCCTATCATTTCCTGCAAAAAAAGGAATCAAAAGTGTTTAGCATGAATAGAGAATATTATATAAAAAGTAATATATAGAGAGCAATATATGAAGAACAAAATATAAAGAGCAATATATTAAAACTTATATTTACAAGCAACAAGAAATATTACAATTAAATGCTTCTCATGGTTTTACAATAAAATTCCAATTCATATTCTTAGCATCTTGAATGTAGAATATAGGCTCCACTTGTGAAGAGAAAACAAAAAGATCATCTAGTTTTTTACCTATATGACTAAGCCTTGAGAAGTTCATTAGAGTATAACCAAATTCATCTTATTTTATTCCCGTTAAACTTGTGTTTGCCCAATCATATTTAAATAATATCACCTTGAATATGTAAGAGTAATTAATTTCAATAATATCATTAATATTTTCATAATAACTAGAGTTCCTAATCTTTGTTGTTTTAACAACACCAAAATTCTATGTTTTTTTTACCTTCATCTCATTCTTTTGTGTGAAAAATATAACTATTAATGAGAAGACCCTTGTATCTATAAGCAATTTTGTTGGGACCCTTAACCAATGCTTTAATTTCTTCAGTGATTACCATATTAGTAGAACTTGAAACCTAGCAAGTGTTACAAATCTGGTTTCAAAAAGTACAGTTTTGATGATGACAAATATATTTGTATTCTGTTTTGCTTGGCTAACCCATTTCAGGTACAAAAGTTCAAAAGCAACTCAAGCCAACTCAAGATCGGGTCCAAGTGTGTCTAAATGTAATGTTTTCCATTTCTTGAGTCAAATATAATGTAACTGATCCCCTAGCTAAGTAACCTTGCACACACACACTCAGGGGGAGAGCTCGAGTGAATTAGAGTTTTTGTTCAATTTTTGTTCAGATCGTCCTAGACGATATTCACATCATCCTAGACGATCAAGTGTAATCAGAAACCCTAATTAGGGCAACCAAGTTAAGTCTGTCTGATTAAGTTGATAGTCCAAGATGATCCATTGATTGTACAGGGACGACAGGCTCAAATCAGAAATTCTAAGCCGCTAGATCAAGTTAGGAAAGTTTTAATTTTAGATATTTGATCTGATCGTCCCGGTTGATACACGTATCATCCTAGATGATCCAGTACAATCATGCCTAAATTAGTCTGGTAATTAAGGAAAGTAATTAATATTTAATTGATACGATCATATCATCCGGGATAATCGCAAGATCGTCCAGGTTGATCATGATCGTCCAGTGTGTTTCACCTGTACGTCCAGAGTAGTGATAAGGATGATTTTGGAACTTTTTGAACTAATCGTATAGGACGATATCAATATCATCTTGGACGATCAACTCATTTTGAGGTCGTACAGCACAAGTTCCTCTGGACGACCAGAGCGATCTTCTGGACGAAATTCCTGAATTTACACTTATCGTCCCGGACGATCGCAGAATCGTACGGGATGATCTGAATAACCTTTTCTACTAATCATCCAGAAGCGCCAGATCATCCAGTCTGAAACAGGTAATTTTGAACTGATCGTAGACGATATTGGCTGACAAGTTGAGATTTAGGGCAAATTTTGAGCCCTCCTATAAAAGATCTTTTTCTTCCAACAAGAAAAATCTTTTACCACTTTCCTTTACAAAGAAACCCTAGAGAGAGAGAGTTTGGCAGAGAGAGAGGATCTTGTGAGGGGGAGTTTGTGAGGAATTCACAAAGGTTACTCCAAGCAAGGATCAGAGTCGTCTTCTCTATTTGTCATCTCTCGTACTATCGGTGTTCTCTATGGGAGGATCGTTCGCAAGAAGATCCGGGTTCTCTGCCCGCTTCTGGAGGAAGCGAAACGAGTTCAGGTTCTCTGCCTGCTTCAGGAGGAAGCAAAAGGAGTCTGGGTTCTCTGCCCGCTTCAGGAGGAAGCGAAAAGAGTTCAGGTTCTCTGCCTCATCGGGTTGGTAGAAAGGAGTTTTGTACATGCTTCTCCACCTTGCTGTGGGAGCAGAAGGAGAGTCACTTTTGTGTTAGTGTAATACCTGGAGGAGAGGCTCCGGGGAGTGGACGTAGGTCAAGTTGACCGAACCACTATAAAATCTGGTGTGTTCTTTCTGATTATTTTCTGCACTTTAGTTTTCTGTTATTATCTACTTGGGTGAAATATGTGGTTGATCTTTTCGTTTATGTGTTTACTTGTTTCCGCTGCAAATCATCGAAAAGATTTTTTCTGCTACTCTCGAATTTTTAAATAACCAATTCACCCCCTCTTGGTTAGCCTCGGGACTAGTTCATCAGGGCTTAACATCCCTATCAAACTTTTAAGTGGTATTAGTGAGGGATTAAAAAAATTAAGTTTAAAAACTTTTGAATTTGATCTATGGCTAACTTTGGTAATCATAATACCGTTGAAGGTTATTCAATTACACGACCGCCATTTTTTGATAACATACCTTTTGATTTTTGGAAAACTCGCATGTCCACTTTTCTTCAATCAACTGATTATCACATATGGATGCTTGTTATGGATGGCTATGAACCACCTTTTAGAATGATTAATAATGTTAAAACTGAACTGTCTTTCACTGATTGGACTTTTGATGATCGTGACTTAGCCCAACTGAATGCCAAATAATTGAAATATTTTTTCTGTGCCTTAAAATTTGAGGATTACATGCGTGTTTCTACTTGTTCAACTGGCAAAGAAATTTGGGATAGATTGTGCATCACTTATGAAGGTACAACTGAAGTCAAACAGTCTAGGTTAAACATATTGCTGCATGACTAAGAACATTTTCGCATGAAACCTACTGAGTCTATTTCTGAAATGTATACGAGGTTCACTCAAATTATCACTTCTTTGCAGGCTTTAGGAAGAGAACTTATAAATTATAAAAAAGTGAACAAGATTTTGAGATGTTTTTCTTCTTCGTTTGATGCTAAGATAATTGCAATTACTGAATCGAAAGATTTGAACAATTATTCTTTTGACAACTTACTTGGGTCACTCATTACTTACGAGCAAGGGGTGAACCAAAGACAGCTTGATGCAGGTGAGAAGAAGAAGGAGAAAACTGTGGCGCTGAGGGCCAAAGAAACTGACACTAATTCTTCTGGGTCTGATAGGGATGATGTTGCCTTAATCACTAGGCAATTCAAAAGCTTTCTAAGGAATAAACATAAGAACTTTCAGAAGTGGAATAAGGATAAGTCTAGTAAAAATTTTAAAGGTTCATCTGATACTGTTTGTTTTGAATGTAGAAGCCTGGACACATTAAAGCTTATTATCTTACACTTAAAGCTCACCCAAGCAAGAAAAAGGGTGAGTAGAAATCAAAATTCAGGAAGGACAAGAAGAGAATTCAAAAGACGTTATCGACAGATTTCGCATCCGACTCTTCTGAGACTAAAGTTGAAGAGGAGGAAACCAACTTGTGTTTAATGGTAAAAGATTATCCTGGTCATTCTGACCAGGAAGAGGTATATGAGCTTACTTACGATCAATTATTTGAAATGTCTGAAAGAATTCATGCATCGTATAGGAAGCTTAAGAAAACTCATGCTAGCCTGAAATTAGAATTTCTGAATTTACAAAAAGAGCATGATTCTATAGTTAAAGATCATTCCACACTTAACAGCAATCACATATCTTTACTTGATGAATTTGATGAACTGAACAAAAAGTATTCTGATCTGATTACTGAGCATGATTCATTGAAAACCTCGTATGTTGATTTAGAAAGAGCTTTTAAAGAATTAGACAACATGGCATGTGAAGTGGAGAGTAGTAATGGAGCATTGAAATTTGAAATTATAAGTTTGAAGAAAGAAAATGAATTTCTGAAAGTTAAAATTAGTGCTTTTGAGAAAAATGAAACACCTTCTACTTTTGCACAGTTTTATACACCTCCACCTTTTGAATAATCTGGTTCAAAACCATCAAAGAATGTGTCATAAAAACCTAGGAAGAGGCACTATCACCCACGTAGATTAGTTAACCCTTTTCCTGGTGTTAGATATTTTTCTTGTGGCATGTTAGGACACATTTCTCACACCTGCACTGTTCACCGTATTACATATTGGATATGGAGGCCCAAATTGCCTGTTTCACAGCACAGCACACATGCATTATATTCTTCTTTTCATAAGAAGGAACCCAAACCTGTTTGGGTTCCTAAATCTGATGTTTGATGATTTTATAGGTATGCTCTCACACAAGACCTCGTGAGAGCATGTGGTACTTAGATAGTGGATGTTCAAGACACATGACTGGAGATGCAAATTAGTTCATTTCGCTGGAGGCTAGAGCTGGAGGCAAGATTACAAATAGAGAAAACACCACTAGGAGGGTGGTAGGTTCAGGTATAATTGGTGATTCAAAGAATTTTATGATTGATAATATTTTTCTTATAGATGGACTAAAATACAACCTGTTAAGCATTAGTTAACTCTGTGACGAAAGATACAACATCAAATTCCTACCCATTTGCTTCATTTTAAGCTTAAATGATAAAATTATTTTGCTGGGATAAAGGATCAATAATGTCTACATGCTGGATGTAAGTTGCTTTAAAGCTAATGTTTCAATTTGCTTAAAAATTGTTGCTGATGAGTCTTGGTTGTGGCATAGGAGATTATGTCATGCCAGTATGAAAACTCTTAGGAGAGTCACCCAAAAGGACTTAGTTAGAGGTGTCCCTAAGCTTAAGTTCACTAAGGACCACCTGTGTGATGCCTATCAAATAGGGAAGCAAGTCTAGTCCTCCTTTCACTCTGTTAAGGACATTAGCATCTCTAGACCTTTAGAAGTCCTTCACAAGGATCTCTTTGGACCCATTAGCACTGCCAGCTTAGGGGGGAAAGTCTATAATTTTTTGATTGTTGATGATTACTCGAGGTTCACTTGGATTAAATTACTATCACATAAATCTGAGTCATTTGATGAATTTAAGTCCTTCTCCACTTGGATTTAGAGGAAGTTAGGTTGTGAGATCTTGACTATTCATAGTGATCATGGTGGAGAGTTTGAAAATATAAGTTTGGAAGTTTCTGTGAGGAGTAAGGGATTAATTATAATTTTTCAGCTCCTAGGACCCCTCAGCAGAACGAGGTAGCTGAAAGGAAGAATATGTCCTTAATTAGTGGAAGCTGCTAGAGCCATGCTTGCTGAGTATTTACTTCCAAAATACTTTTGGGTTGAAATGGTGAACACTGTCTATTATGTACTGAATAGGGTGAATGTTAAATCCAATCTGAACAAGACACCTTATGAGATTATTAAGGGTAGAACTCCAAACCTTTCCCACCTCCATGTCTTTGGCTGTAAGGTTTTCAGTCTGAACAACGGGAAATCATCCTTAGGAAAGTTTGGCCCCAAATCTGATGAAGGAGTGTTCTTAGGCTATTCTAGTGTGGGGAAATCGTTTAGGGTGTTTAATAAGAGAATTTTAGTGGTGGAAGAGACAACTCATGTGGTGTTTGATGAATTTAATCCTAAGGTGACTAGAGCTGAGGAAGAAGAAGAGGTAGGGGAGATTACCCAAGGGATTGAAAATGAAAATCTGGAGGGAAGGGTAGAACCTCAAACCACTTTGCCTAAAGATTGGAGATATTCTTCGAGTCATCCTAAAGAACTGATCTTAGGAGACCCTTCTAAGGGTGTTAGAACTAGGCATAGACTTAAGAAGGAAGTAGACCATTCTGCCTTTATCTCAATGACTGAACCCACCAACATCAATCAAGCCCTCTCTGATGAATTCTGGATCTTAGCTATGCAAGAGGAACTGAATCAATTTGTAAGGAATGATGTTTAGAGTTAGTAGAAAGTCCTAGGAATCAAAGTATAGTGGGAACCAACTGGGTCTTTAAGAATAAGATGAATGATTTTGGTTTGGTGGTTAGGAATAAGGCAAGATTGGTGGCTAAGGGGTATAATCAGGTTGAAGGGATTGATTTTGAGGAGACCTTTGCCCCTGTAGCTAGATTGGAAGCCATTAGGGTGCTACTAGCCTTTGCCTGTTATAAGGGATTTAAGCTGTTTCAAATGGATGTCAAGAGTGCCTTTTTAAATGGTGTAATAAAAGAGGATATTTTTGTAGAACAACCCCCAGGTTTTGAGAGTTTCAATATCCAAATCATATTTACAAATTAAAAAAGGCCTTATATGGATTGAAATAGGTACCCAAAGCTTGGTATGAGAGGCTTAGCACATTCCTATTAGAAAGAGAGTTTGTTCAGGGGAGCGTAGACACCACCCTTTTTCTGAGGAGAGTAGGGGATGATTTACTCATTGTCCAGATATATATTGATGATATAATTTTTGGATCTTCTGATAAATATTTATGTGATGAGTTTTCTAAAATAATGTGTAAGGAGTTTGAGATGAGTATGATGGGAGAGTTATCCTACCTTTTGGGGTTTAGCATAAGGCAAATGGATGATGGAACCTTTCTCAATCAATCTAAATACACTAAGGACATATTGAAGAAATATGAAATGGATAAAGCCAAGCCAATCAATACTCCCATGAGCTCCTTTGTTCAGTTAGATAAGGATTCAAGTGGAAAATCTGTTGATCAGAAGAAGTATAGAGGAATAATTGGATCACTGCTTTACCTGACTGCTAGCCGACCTGATATCATGTTCAGTGCTTATCTTTGTGCTAGGTTTCAAGCTGATCCTAAAGAGTCCCACCTGACTACTATTAAGAGAATTCTTAGATATCTTTTAGGGACCCCAAACCTAGGAATCTAGTACCCTAGGCACAGCATCTCTTTTGAGATTATTAGATATTCTGATTCTAACTTTGCAGGGTGTAGGGTGGATAGAAAGAGCACTTTTAGAACTTGTCAATTCATAGGACAGTCTTTAGTCTCCTGGTCCAGTAGAAAACAGAACTCAGCTTCACTTTCCACTGTTGAAGTTGAGTATATTGTCTTAGGAAGTTGTGTGGCCCAAGTTCTTTGGTTGAAACAACAAGTCTTAGATTTAGGATTACCTATGGGCATAATTTCTGTTCTGTGTGATAATACTAGTGTCATCTGCGTTTCTAAGAATCCAATCCAACATTTTAGAACCAAACATATTGATATAAGGCATCACTTCATTAGGGACCATGTTACGAAAGGGGACATTGAGCTACATCATGTAGTAACTAAAAATCAGCTGGCTGACATATTTACTTAACCACTGGCCTTTGACTCATTCAACATTTTGAGGGCCAGATTAGGTGTGATTGACTCTGATGACTACTAATTTTTTATTTATCTATTTTTCATTCTATTTCTGTTAGTTAATTGTTTGATTTGATTATCTATTTTCTGTTGATTTTTGTTTTTCTGTTGATTTTTATTTTAATCTTGTTGTTAGTTCGATTCGAATATTTATTTTGATGTGATTTCCTGCTTGATTTTTACTTACTATTTTATGCTTTTTAAATCCGATCACTGCTCACTACTACTGATAAACTGGATTTGTTACTGAAAATTTTGCCTTATTTTTTGGTTTGGAAGCTTGTAAGCAGTGATTAATTCCATTGGATTTGGTAAAGGGAAGAAACATCGATCTTCCTCTAACCCCTTTAATGGTGTATTATTTTTTTTTGAATAAAAATCTTCTTCAAAATTAAAAAGTTAGTTTTTTTTGAAATAGAGATCTATTTCATCTTCCTATAGTAATCTACCTCATATGAATAGTATTTTTAAAGTTTTGAGTCATTGTTATGATTTTTTGAACCAAGTAATTGCACTTATCATATGATGTATGATTTTTGCTTTGTGAATTACTCTTCCTTATTGTGGAGAGTGAGTTTTTTCGTCACTTATGTCTGGAAGATAATTTCACAGCTGAGACTCTTTAGTAATTATGAAAGGAAGATAGCTTACAAAAGATGCACAGTGCGCCAAATAAATTGAAAAAGAGGCACAAAATGAGCCCAAAGTTGAAAAGATGCGAAATGTCTCCAAATTGAAAGATACACAAAGTGTATCAAAAATTAAAAGATGTGCAAAGCGCCAAACAAATTGAAAAAGAGGCACAAAATGAGCCCAAACCAAGCTTTCTTCCCTTTCAGATCGTTAAATGTCTTAGAAAAATTCGTGCGCCACTTAATATTTTCAAAAGCTTGAGATTGAAAATCTTGATTTCTGATTTCTTACTTTGTAATACTATTATATCAGATATTTTTCTGGAATGAGGCTTGAAAGGATCTCTTTTCGAATCCAATTTCTTATCTTCTGAATTAGATTTTTATTTTGAAAGGAATTTGCATCTACAAGGTGTCTGAGGTGGGAGTTACGAAAGTCGATTTTCCAACTTTTCTTAATTTCACCACTGTCGATCATCTTCTTATTGGTTTTTGGATTCAAAATCAAAGAAAAATTCTGATTTACTGGAGCAGATCGATTCAAAAAAAAAATCGTTATTTTTGTGTTTCGAGTTTTATTTACTCTGTTTTTATTTTTTGTTTTCTTGTATGTATTTTTTGATCCCTGATCTTTCATCTCCATCCTCCATCTTTTTCACTATTTGTTCACATCGTCCTGGATGATCCCAAAATTATCCTGGACGATCCTCTTCGTCTCGGACGATCCATACATCATCCTGGATGATCCATTCAAATCATCCCCACTCTGATCAAACGACTGAGTTCCATCAATTATTGGTGATCATCCTGGACGATCCTTATATCGTCCTGGATGATATGATCCATACTTCCTAATCCTGATCAAACGGCTGAGAATGCAATAATTATTGGTCATCATCCTGGATGATACACCTCATCATCCCGGATGATCCACGTGTCAGCAGTTGGACGATTCTAATTCGGCCCGTCCTATACATTTATTGTATATCATCCTGGACAATCCACCTAATCATCCTGGATGATACTTTTCATCAACGGTCGTCCGGCTTGACTCCTTGGGACGATCGCCTGTCTCTAATCGTCCTGGATGATCTCTGATCATCCCGAACGATCTGACCACCTTTTTGACCAGTTGTCCTGGCCGTCATAATTACTCTTATCATCCTGGATGATCCTGCGATCGTACGGGACGATCCGGCCGATTCTATTTAAACAATCATTTTCTTTAATTTTCTTCAGACCTTTTTCCTTCCACACTTTCTCTTGTGTTTCTAATGGCTGGTGGAAAGCGATCTAGGCAGCAAGGTGCGAGCTCTTCGCGAGGAAATGTCGATCCCTTATTTTTGATCCTGATTATGATTGGAGTGTCGCCAATCGCTTCCTTTGAAATACCAATGCCCCCTACCATGACAACGCTTGCACTTCCCTACTTAAGGATGCCCGTACCATTCAATATGTCCTTCATTCCTCCATCATCCCAAAGGCTGGGGACCTCATTCACATCACCCCTTTACTTTCTCTGACCACCTATTACATCATGGCCCACCAGGAATTCAATGTTACTGATCTCCTTTTCAGATATATCGAGCATCTCACTACCATTAGGGATCTGGGCCATAGACGACATCCAAATCTAGCTTTAAGACACATCATTGCATATACTTTGGAGACAAAATATGATCTACAATATCCAATCCCTGCCAATGTCCCTCCTTCCTACTTCACAAATAATTCATTCCATGTACTCCACAGTACCCGACTACATCCGGAGCCCGCCCCGGATGTTGAGGAGGAAGAGGAAGAAGCTGTTCTATTCCTGCTGCACCTGATGCACCTGCTCCTCTTTGTATTGCATCCCCTTTTGATCATCTGGTGTAGCGGTTCGACCAGTGGGAGGCCCAATTTGATTCTTATGTTGCTGCCCAGGAGCAGCAGCACACTGAGGATCTACAGTGCTTCAATGACTACATTGCTCAGCAGCAACAGCAGCACGACCAGGATGTTGCCTGGTTTGGAGCCCACTTCGCCGCCATTCACAGCTACTTTCAGCCACCACCTCCTCCTCCTTCTGATCAGGATCCGCCTCCATTTTAGTTTTATGTTTTGTGCTATTTTTTGTCTGTACTGTTGTTTATGTTCCTCCTCCTTTTTGTGATGTCAAAAGGGGGAGTTAGTTGTAGTAGTTTTTTTTTTATGTATTGATCTTATTTTGTGTTATTTATTTCATTTGTAGTTATTTTCTGTACTGTTCTAGTTGTTCAGTGAAATTTGGAAAGATATTTATTATTCGTATGTGCGTTGGTTAACTCTTAGTTATTTTATTTCAAACTACTGCACTAATATTTTCCATCATCAAAAAGGGAGTTTCAAAAAGTACAGTTTTGATGATGACAAACATGTTTGTATTCTGTTTTGCTTGGCTAACCTATTTCAAGTACAAAAGATCAAAAGCAACTCAAGCCAACTCAATATTGGCTACAAGTGTGTCTAAATGTAATGTTTTTTCCTTTCTTAAGTCAAATATAATGTAACTGATCCCCTAGCTAAGTAACCTTGCACATACACACTCAGGGGGAGAGCTTGAGTGAATTAGAGTTTCTATTCAATTTTTGTTCAGATCGTCCTAGACGATATTCATATCGTCCTGGACAATCAAGTGTAATCAGAAACCCTAATTAGGGCGACCAAGTTATGTCTGTCTGATTAAGCCGATTGTCCAGGATGATCCATTGATCGTACGGGATAATAGGCTCAAATCAGAAATTCTCAGCCGCCAGATCAAGTTAGGCAAGTTTTATTTTTAGAGATTTGATCTGATCGTCCCGGACGATACATGTATCATCCTGGACGATCCAGTACAATCATGCCTAAATTAGTCTGGTGATTAAGGAAAGTAATTAATATTTAATTGATATGATCATTTCATCCAGGATGATCGTAAGATCGTCTGGGATGATCATGATCGTCTAGTGTGTTTCACCTATACGTCCAGAGTGGTGATCAGGATAATTTTGGCTCTTTTTGAACTAATCGTATAGGATGATATCAATATCATCATGGACGATCAAGTCATTTTGAGGTCGTACAACACAAGTTCCTCTGAACGACCAGAGCAGTCTTCTGGATGAAATTCTTGAATTTACACTAATCATCCTAGATGATCGCAGAATCGTATGGGACGATCTGTACAACTTTTTTTACTAATCGTCCAAAAGAGGCAGATCGTCCAGGCTGAAACAGGTAATTTTGAACTGATCGTACAGGACGATCTATCGATCATCTTGGACGATATTGGCCGACCAGTTGAGATTTAGGAAAAATTTTGAGCCCTCCTATAAAAAATCTTTTTCTTCCAATAAGAAAAATCTTTTGCCACTTTCCTTTACAGAGAAACCTTAGAGAGAGAGAGGATCTTATGAGGGGGCGTTTGTGAGGGATTCACAAAGGTTACTCCAAGCAAGGATCAGAGTCGTCTTCTCCGTTTGTCCTCTCTCGTACTTTAGATGTTCTCTGTGGGAGGATCGTTCGTAAGAAGATCCGGGTTCTCTGCCCACTTCAGGAGGAAGCGAAACGAGTTCAGGTTCTTTGCTTGCTTCAGGAGGAGGCGAAAGGAGTCCGGGTTCTCTGCCCGCTTCAGGAGGAAGCGAAAAGAGTTCAGGTTCTCTACCTCACCGGGTTGGTGGAAAGGAGTTTTGTATAGGCTTCTCCGCCTTGCTGTGGTAGCAGAAGGAGAGTCACTTTTGTGTTAGTGCAATACCTGGAGGAGAGGCTCCGGGGAGTGGACGTAGGTCAAGTTGACCGAACCACTATAAAATCTGGTGTGTTCTTTCTAATTATTTTCTGCACTTTAGTTTTCTGTTATTATCTGCTTGGGTGAAATCTGTGGTTGATCTTTTCATTTATGTGTTTACTTGTTTCTGCTACAAATCATCGAAAAGATTTTTCCTGTTTCTCTTGAATTTTTTAATAGCCAATTCCCCCCCCCCCCCTCTTGGTTAGCCTCGAAACTAGTTCATCAGAGCTTAACATCCCTATCGAACTTTCAACAAGGAATAAAAAATAAATTCATTATGTTATATACTTTAATTTAATGTCATTTTTTAAGTTTAAGAAATATAAAATACAAAAGCATATTGTGTCACGCAACTAGTCATGAAATCTTTCATTGATAAGCCCCTCTAAATTTGATATTGTTAGATTTGTATGCCAGCGTTGCTTTCTCCTCTCTCCATCTTTGAAATGTTGTCTATAGCATTCAAGATTATCATAATATAGTAGCACATATCTATGCGCCTAAACCAATGCATTATCATCTAAGTTGAATAAAATAACTTTTCTAATAGAGTACCACCACTTAAAAACTTCAAAATAAATTGTTCCTCAACTGTTATTGTGGCTTTATTCAAAAATTGAGACCGCTCCAAATATTTAGAACAGAAAGATATCCCTTCTTCAACAATATAACCCTCAGCAATAGAACCTTCAGGCTGTGCTTTGTTAGCTACGTAATTTTTTAATATTAAGTAAAATCTGTAAGTAATAAAAAGCATTATGAAGCTTATGTAAATATTACCATGAATTAATAATTACTACTGAATTACCTCTCAAATGGATACATCCATCTATACTAAACTGGACCACCAAAATTTACTTCATCGGCCAAGTGAATTAGTAGATGAATCATGATCGTGAACAATGATGTGAGTATTGATCTTTCCATTTTATACAATATTATGGCAATATTATTCTATAGCATATCCAACTCGTTCGGATTGATAACTTTAGCAAAAATTGACTTCAAAAATTTTGATATCTCCACAATAATATGTATAATTTCATCGGATGAAGGGCATGACTTCAAAGCAATTGGTAGAATTTCTTCAATAAGGACATGACAATCATGACTTTTTAGGCCCACAATCTTACATTCAGTAACATTAACACACCTTGAAATATTAGATACATAACCTTTAGGCATTTTCAGATTTTTTTTAAACTTGACATAACATCAATTTCTCCTTTTTGACATTGTGAAGCACGTTGGGGCAAAAAATAAGAACCATCTTCAAGAATTTGTGGATGTAGCTCACTCTTAATTCCATTGTCAACCAAATCTTATCGTGCTTGCAAGTAATCTTTAGATTTCTCAAAATCAAGTAAAGTGCTAATGAAATTATCACATATATTTTTTTAATATGCATGACGTTAATATTGTGTGGTAGTATATTATACTCCTAATAAGGTAGCACAAAAAAAAAAAATTCTTTCAAATTGGATGTTCAGTCAGTTCTACATTATGCCCTCTTTTTAAGCTTCTAGCTTTGCCCAAAGAAAATTAAACAATCTATAATTTTTATAAAATCTCACTACCAGTATTCCTTCTAGGTGCTTTATGGATCTCCTCTGTGTTATCAAAGCACTATTTCTATCGACGAAATAAGTAATTCTCTGGTAGCTAATGATGATGACTTATATATAAAAAATTTTTTCCTCTATATAACCATAAAGACTATGTTTTTGGAACAACACAGAAAAGCAAATCTGCCTTTAGTGCTCCAACCAGAAAGCATACCATAAGCTAAAACATTATTGATCATCCACATTAATGCAGCTCATAAGTTAAAAGATTATCCTAACGCTGCATCGTAGGATATCACTCCATGCCATAATTCACACAACTCATCTATTAGTGGTTGGAGACAAACATCAATATTATTTCCTAGACTCTTCTCTCCTAGTATAATAGTAAAAGAATGAAAGATGTTTGTTCCATTGCAATCTAAGGAGGCATGTTGTATGTAACCAAAAGTACGAGCCAAATGTTATATGTACTACTCATAATCATAAATGGATTAAAAATATCACTTGCTAATGTGAGACGAACATTACGTGGATCTGAAACAAAATTAGGGTATCTAGAGTCAAAGGATTTCCAGGCTTCTCCATCAGTTGGATGCCATAGCAACTCATCTATATTTCTCTGTTTGGCATGCCAAATCATCTCTTTAGCAGATTTTTTTTATTTTAAACAATCTTTGAAGCCTAGGAATGAATGGGAAGTATCGAACAACCTTAGCAAACTTCATTTGCTTTTTCTTTTCTCCAACTAAATTTTTTTAGCACTTGCCCATAGTGAAGAACAAAAAATATGACATACCTCTTAATTAGATCTATCTTTCAAGAATAGACAATAATTATTAGGACAGGCATCTATCTTTCTATATCCGAGATCAAACACTTTCATAATCTTCTTCATTTCACATGTATTCTTAGGAAGCAATGAACCATCAGGGAAAGCTTCAATTAGTAACTCAATCAATTGATCAAAAGATCTTGCAGACTAAGAGTGTAAGCACTTTAGGCGAAATAAATGTAAGATGAAGGATAACTTCATGAATGTCTCACAACTAGTGTATAATTCTGCTCCTACTTCCAGCAATAAATCACCAAATTTCTTTGCTTCATCATTTGTTAGATCTATGTGCTTTCATTATGTTCAATATCTAAATTGACATTATCTGAGTAGAATGTGTCCCTTAACAATCCTTTTATATCATTTGGTCTTGGTTGCTCTTCTTGAATTTGTACTTCATTAACATTACAAGTATCACTAAATATTTTTGATCTTGTTACTTCAGCTACAAAAGCATGTTCCTCTCCATGTCGATTCCAAACAACGTATCCGGAAAAAAATCCTTTAGAGAGTAAATGCAACTTGACATCTTTTACATAATAAAAATATCTGTTAATGCATAATTTGCATGGACATAGAATTTTTTGTTCCGAACTTTGACTTGGAATTATAAATTCTAAAAAATTCTCAACTCCTTTAATATAATCACTACTTCATTTAGATTTTGATATCCAACTCTTATCTATCAAATCCGATAAAATAAATTCCCAAGATTTATATCTTAAGCAAGATTTTTATGAGATGACTAAAAGTCTTTATAAAAAAAATTTATTTGGAGTACTATAAAGATACTCTTCATGCTCTATATGTAGGATGATATAACTATTAACTCACTTCGAGATGAGTTTAATCCCATTATTTCACATTATCTTAAGTTTATATCTTAGAATTTCTCATTGCACTTTTAATAATTTGCTTGTAGGATAGTAATTTACATAGTACACAATTTTGCATTACATTTGTAGTTTTGGCTTAACTAATTATTTGTTCATTAGTGCTCCTTGTGTAAAATTATTTTTTATTTCAATTTTTTATGTATTTTGCTACAATGTAAAACTTGTCTTCTTGTAATGTCAATTGTATATTTGTATTGTCCTTTAACTCAGTAAAATGCTTTTATGCATGGTCTTAAGCAAATGAGAAAAACTAAAGAATTATTTGATAATATTTATGCTTTTTTTCTTTTATTATAAGAAGTTTTTAAAAGCGATCTTCTTAGCTACAATATCTAGCTACTATATTCTCTCAAAGCACTTTCTAGAAATAATAGTGAAATAGTTATCCAAAATTTTCACCTTAATTTAACTATTTTTTGTTGGCTACTTTTCTTAGATATATATAACAAAAACCAAATCAAGTCTTACATGTAATAGCTTACATTAAGCCCCAAATAATAATAATAATAATATTGATCATGATTTTGCTATTAAAAATTAAAGAACTATAATAACTCTACCTTCATATTTAGTAATGGTGATTAGTAATTTCTATGGGGTGCTTAGGAAGTAGATGTTGGCTTAAGAAATAATTGAACCATTAGAATATTCAGGGTTTTCTGATTTGGTTTGTTTTCTTTTTCTACTTTTCTTTCCGCTTTCACTCCCTTACATATTTATAAATTTCCTCCACACCACTCCTAGATATAATTTCATTTAATTTAACAGTTTTGATTATATATATATCAACAGTGAACATATTTTTATTAAGTGAACTCCATCTTATTTCATCAATTTTGTGGTAGATGCTAAAGATGTATAAAAAGAAGGAAAAGGGGACAGACTTGTAAACGGAGGGTCAAGAAAAGCAAGCTCATCATGCTATTAGGCTTGAAAGATAAGCTTTGTTCCATTACGGGCGTTAATGAAAAAAATATTGAAGAGAAAGACCTTGTTTAAAAGCAGATAAAGTGTGATTTATTCATTTGGCACTAGAAAAAGCATTTCAAATGAAGCGGGATTGAGAAGAGAGCGTCCGTGGGTGTAAGACCTAGGGTTTCGTCTTAGGCTATACCGCCAATTTTAACCGCCGATATTTGCACCGGTTTTGACTGCTGCTAAAGGCTCTTTTTGGCAGCAGTTCTCAAACCGCCTCTAGCAACTGCTGCGAAACCTCATACTTTTAGTAGTTGAAACATGGAAGTGACAACATACCCTCATGTTCGTAATTTGCCTGAAGGGCTCAATCTAGAGTGTTTAGTTTGGTTATGGGACGAGAACACTCAGGCAAAGTACGAACACATGATTTTGGTGTCACACTAACCCAGTACTTTCCTCAAAGCACAACAAAAGTATGTGGTGGCAACGACATTAATTTTAACTTTGGAACCCGTTACTTTCCTCATAATTTGGGCATGGTGCAGCTTTTTTATCATCAACATATATTTTGTTTGAAACTTCTTTTGAATGAAACAGACATAATAGTAAACTCATATAAAATGCTTTCTCGATAATATTATCTCATATAATGCTTTTTTAATGTCAATTTTAACTTCATAGGTGAACACAACTTTGGGATGATGGCGTATTGGTTAACAAGACTGCACTTGACAAGTAAGCTAACTTCTGAGTGATCATTTACTAAGTTAGAGTGAAGGGTTTTCTAAAGTTTTATTTGTAATTTTGATAATTGCAGGTTGGCACACCTATTTTT
Source organism: Dendrobium chrysotoxum (assembly GCA_019925795.1). NCBI lineage: Eukaryota > Viridiplantae > Streptophyta > Magnoliopsida > Asparagales > Orchidaceae > Dendrobium > Dendrobium chrysotoxum. The sequence goes on along the minus strand of CM034309.1, from coordinate 1,529,137 downwards.
TGGATAACATTCATCTAACAAGGTGTTGTTTGTAATTTTATTTATTGCAGGTTGCATCTTAGAGATCACTGATCATCTTGTCTGTGTTTATTTTCATGTAGTCTAGTTCCTTTATTTGCAAGTATTTAGCAAGAAATAAGCAAAATAGAAAAAACTTTTAATTTGAGCATTGCAGGTTGCAGTTGCCTTTTTTTATTAAAAAAACTTGGTATCGTGCATTTGCCTTTGATAGAGTTGATATAAGGAGGTCGGTAGATTTTGTACTTCATCATTTTTTTTTCTTAGATGATTGTATGTAATATTCATTTTGTTCTAGCAAATTCTTAGCAATTACATTGATGAATGAATTTTAGTTTACTTATTTATTTTATTATTATTTCTTTAATTTATGTAACATTTGTAGCGGTTTTAACCTCGACTATTCTTCTAGATTAGTGGCGGTTAAAACCGCTCGTCAAAAAAATTAATGCATTTTAATTATTCCCTATCGGTTGTAAAACTACTGCTAAAAGTCTTTATAGCGGATACCAATCACAGTGGACATACAATTATTTTGAAAAAGCAGCAAAATATTTTGTTGCAGTTAAAATTGCCACTAAAGCAATTTAAAGTGCTACAAAAGGTGATTTTTTTAGTAGTGAAAGTAGTCTCCCAAGCGAAGCCTTAGTTTCGCTATGAAATTGATGAATAATCTAATATAAATATTATATATTTATTATAATTTAATTGTATAATAATAATTAATTAATATATATTTAAAATAATTAAATGCTATAATATATATTAAACTAATAAATAATTAATTAAAATAAACCATAAATATATATTAAATTAATATTATAGATAAATTAATTAAGGCCATTTTTCAATATTAAAAATTTTTAATTTTATTATAATAAATAATTCTTATTTTATGAAAAATTAATTTCTTTTTCAATGCTATAATCTTTTATTAGAATAATTTTGTTCATTAACTAGAGATATTTGATCATGTTTATTAGAATGTTTATTTACAGTATTCCTGAACAAACTTCTTATTAGAATAATCAATTCTTTTAAACTCGTTCTGTTGTGAATGGCACTTTTGGTAGCTTGAAAATACTCACTAATATGTTCGTGGCCGAGCTCATTTGATAGCTAAAAAATACTCGCTAATATGTTCACGAATAGATTCTACGGTAATTATTTGTTAATAGACTTCATAAAACTCATTTATTAAGTTAATGAACATCTATATAGTAAAGCTCTTTAATAGTTCAATAAAATTTTTTGGAGAAAACCCTCAAATTCATTTCTATTTATAGCGGGAAAAATTCACTGTTAGCTTTGGAATTCTAAATAGAAAAAGCGAACTGAAAATCATTTTGCATTCTCATACAAAAAATACCAAAATAATTTTGGCTTTTTTTCAAAAGAACACAAAATAGTTTTATGTTTTCTTAAAAAATATAAAATAAATTTGTAGTTTTATGAAAATTTGAATTGTATTTATATGTTCACTTAAAACATGATTTAAGTGCTGCTCTAAATAAAAAAAAATTCGCCTATTTTTAATCTCCCTGACAAATAAAAGAATATTTTGCTGGCACCTCAAATCAACGCTTATTCCTTGGAGAAATTATTCTGTGTGGTCATCGGATTATTTGGAAGTGAATCAGAATATATCACATCACATGATATATAATATTAATACAAAAAAAAATTAATGTGACACATCCTAATTCACCTCCAACGATGCCCGATGACCGATGCCCTAAGCAATAATTTTACTATTCCCTGACGATCACAATTGAATCCCGAATAAGCCGTTTCTTTCCTTTGCCGTTACTGTTCCACCCTTTCTCTTTCATCACTAAGAGAATCCCTAATCAGGGCAGGACCCTCCACATTGTGGAATCCAATGGCGATCCTCCACTCTCGGTCGTTGATTTTGAAATCTCGCCGATTTTTTTTTCCCGAAGCCAAAAGCAAAGAATCTCCTATATAAATGTATTTTGTTGAGAAATATCTCTTACATACTCTCTCAGATCAGGAAGACCACGAAGTCTTCTCTCTATCTCTCTTGGATATGGCGGACTTCGAGAAGCAGATGAAGGAGCGGGCTAAGGAGCTCAAGGATTTAATGAAGAAGGGGATGAAGGTGGTGGGAGATTCCTGGAAGAAGGGATGGAGCAAGGTTCGTAATCTCAGAAGCTGAAATTCGGTCCCATCTTCCCGCCTTCATCTGTTCCATCCTATTACTCCGTCTTCTCTTTCTCTCTCCAGATCTGATTTGTTTATATATGTTTGTGGTTTTGGGGATCTGGATTGGCTTTTTTTATTTTTGTTGTCTAATGGGGCTTTTGGAGTTCGTTAGTTAGGGTTTGAATCTGGGTTATGTAAGTTGGAATTTGTTTGGTTTCTGTTTTTTATTTATTTGAAGGAGCTGCTTTGGTTTGTACTATCCGCTGGCGTTCTGATTAATATATAGTATTTTATCAGTCTATTATTTATGATTATTTTACTCAAATTCCTAGCTTCTAAACCCTTACAAGAATTTAAAATTTAGAAGAATTTAAGGGGCTGCTTGTTAGCGGATTTATATCGGATTTACGCAGTATTTAAGCTTAAATCCCATGTCAAATCCTACGGTCTCTTAAATCCCTTAAATCCTGTTTCCCCCCGTTCCACTGTAAATCCCTGATTTACAAAATCCGGTAGTTTGGTGGATTTACGGGATTTAAACGAACAAAAACGCTGGAATCCTTCGCTTCGCCAGCGAGCTTCTGTCGCGACTGCCTCTGTTCCTGCAGAGTTTCGAGTAGGTGCTCTGGCGACTTCCAAGCTTGTATTTCGTCGTTGAGGGTTTAATTCAGTGTCAACAGTTCTTCCGTTCCTTTTCGTGAGAGCTCCTATCTCCATCTTTTCACTGCTTTTTCTTTAGGGCTTCGGTTTATATGGCTCTTTAGGGCTACTCCCCAAATCCTATAGAAATTTGAGCTGCAACAAAAACTTAATAATACTCAAACAAACAAAAACAGCAAAAGCTAACAAGGCCTAAAGACAGAAGTATAGCATAGGAAGAAGCAAAAGCCCAGCATAGAGGGAAAAAACCAATGAAACAAACGGAATCAAAACCTTCATTTCTGTCAGAAAAAAGCTTAGGAACAACCATATAACCCAACCGCTACAAAAAGGAGTGAACCGAGTAATGAAAAACCATCAAAAGAGAAAAAAAAGAGAGAACAAGCAGCGGCGGCAGCAAGACTACCTGGACTCAGACTATAAACAGTTGTATTGTATTGTCAGGTTGAGATCGGACAGCATGTAATTCCCCTGGTTGCCACAGGAACCATCCAAGTGGAATGGTCTAGTGAGAAGACAGATATTCATCATCGCCCAGGGAAGAATGAAAAGCTCACCAGACTCAGAAATTCGAGCTGAATTCATCACATCAATGTTGAAAGCAACATCAATTCTGTTGTTTCTTTCAATCAAATATAAAATAAATGGCACAACAAGTAAGGAGCAAGAGAAAATCAAAATAGCCAGATGGGTTGTTGGGTGAGTCTGAAATATGTTCAAATAGTTGGTGGATAGAAGGTCTGAAATAAAAGTTACCAAGCCCAGCAATGTGACCAGAAACAGAGCAAAAGAGTAGTTACATTCAAAGGAGATATGTGTAGCATTTTCAAGTTGATGTTGGCATAAAGAGCAATAAGAATCTACTTGTATCTTTCTAAGTGAAAGATACTCAGCAGTTTTCAATCCCCCAACTAATGCCATCCAAGCATATATATATATATATCAAAAATAAAGGTTGTTGAGGAAGGAATGTGATAAGATAACTATCACTTAGAATTGCATTTATCTTCTTTTTTTTTTTTTTGCAATAAATGCTAACTGTAGTTCAACAAAAAAAAAAAAAAAATCCTAATGCCATACATGCATATACAGAAAACATGAGGGCATGGTGGCTGTGCCACTCCCAATTATATCAAGAGCATGAAGCATCAACAACATAGAAATCCTGGATGAACGAGGCAAAAGTGAGAGCGATAGAATTATCCCATATAATGCAATTTTAAGCAGAATCCTATATGGGGGTCTCATAAAAAAATGGGATTTAACTAGGATATTGATGCCAGTTGGAAGGCACCAAGTGTTATCTCTAATAAGACTTGCAAGACTTGCAGTAGAAGCATTAGAGGGAAGGATGAGAGAGAGAGAGAGAGAGAGAGAGAGAGAGAGAGAGAGAGTAGAGAGAGAGAGGAGTATATGTTGCTTTGAGGGTCCCTGATATTGAACTTGCTCCACTAGTGATCCCAGAATAAGGATATGGGGAGAGGAAGTAGTAACAACAAAGGAGAATTTGTTCCTGACTTTTGCAGCATTGAGGCAAAGGGATTTTCAGAGGTTGGAGATTTTTTGTGATTGAGGTTTCTAGAGGGAGCTATAAACAACCCTAAGCCAACAAGAGAGGGGGGAGGAGCTGCTGTAAAATTTGTTTATAATTGAACAATGAATAGCATGGTAGAAAGCCCGTAAAGAGGGCAAGCCTATACCCCATTATCTTTTGGTTTGCAGGTGGAATGCCATGAGATGATGTGTAACATTTTACCATGAACATCACCAAAAATAAAAATTTAACCCAAAATTTCTCAATATATTTGCAGCAAGTCTTTGATATGATAGAACTACCTATCTAGTAGGCAATGATGTTCCAAATAATGAATTTAACAAACTATAACCTACCTGCAAAAGAGAGAAGCCTTGCTTTCCAACTAGCAAGATGATTAATAACATTTTGCATTAGGTGAAGGAAGTTAGAGATCTTTAATCTCTGAAGGAGATGGGGAGGCAAAGATATATGATAATGGAATAGTGAGAATGAATGTTTAGGGCAGAGCATATTTCAGAGGGATTGGGGGTGTAAAGGGATATGATGAGAGAGCTTTTTGCATGATTAATTTGGAGACCAGTGTAAGATGCAAACTCAGTGAGAGCTGAGTTAAGGTAGGCACAGTTTTGAGTGGTGGCTTTACGAAAAATAAGTAACTCATTAGCATACATAAGGTCGGATATAGAGAAACCGTCATGTTTAGCCCAAAAAATTTCTTGTCGCCCAATTCATGATCAATAAGGCAAGAGAGAGCATTCATAACAATACAAAATAGGTAAGGACTGAGGGGCAGCCCTGCCTAGGCCCAGAATAGGAGGGAAAAAATTCCTCAAGCCCTCCATAAATGTAGATGGAGAAGTAAACATTTGAAATACAAGTCTTTATCCAGTTAATAAAGGTATTGGGAAAACCATTTTAAGCCATTATTGTCAAAAGAAAGTCTTTGGAGACCAAGCCGAAAACTTTGCGAATGTCTTATTTAATACATAACAACTATTTTCTCCCTAAGTTTAAAACCCTCAGTAGCTCAGAGGCTAAAAGAACATTATCAGTGGAGATCTTATGTTGAAAAAACCCGATTATGAGAGGTTTATGATGTGTGGCATGATAGGTTTGAGCCAAGCAACTAAAATTTTAGTAATGATCTTGTAGAAGGTATTACATAGGGATATAGGTCTAAAGTCCATGAGGTTGCTAGAATTATTGGATTTGAGAATTAAGGCCAAGACAATGGCCTTTACTTTCCTGGGGAGATAGCCTTCATGGAAAAAGGACTTAAAAACTTTGCATACCAAGGGACCAACCATAAACCAAGTTTTTTTGTAAAAGCCAAAACTATACCCACTAGGGCCTAGGGCAGAGCGGGAGGGGCTGACAAAAACCACTCTTCTAATATCCTCTTCCGTGATAGAATGGGTGAGAGATGCAGCAAGGGGGGAGGAGGGAATGCGGGAGCCAGAGGGGATGCTGCTAAGGTTAGTTGAGGTGGGAGGAGGGGCATTATATAATTGTGGATGGTAGTGGAGATGGCCTCTTGGTAGTGGTTTGGAGAGTCATCAAGAGCAACTGCAATTTGAGTTTTATTATAATTGTTTATAAAATGAATTTTGGCAAAGAGAAATTTTAGGTCTTCCTCACCTTGTCTCATCCATTTAGTTTTGGCTCTCTGGGACAACCATATAGCTAAGATAGAATGACAATCAATGAGCTTGTTGTTGAAATTTTTGAGAGAATTGTTTAAGCTAACATTAAGGGGGTCGAATTGCAACATAAGAAAACAAGCCTTTTGAAGATTCTGGAGATCAGAAATGGACGTATTATTGAATTTTGAGTTGACCCAATCATTTGACTTAATGGAGGATTTGATGCTTTGGAGTTTGCACTAATGGCTAATTATGGAATTTCCTTCATGGTGTTGGCCAAAAGCATTAAGGAGGGCATTTGAAAAATAGTTATTTTTTTACCAATAGTTTTTGTAAAGGAATATGTGCTTGGCCTTGTAGGGGATTATGGATTGATGGACAAGAGGTGAATGGTTTGAATAGTTAGGGTAAGAACTCTGTAGTAGCAGGAGGGAAAAGGTTCAACCATAAATCATTAACTAAAGCCTGGTCTAGTTTTAAATGAATAGGATTATCTGGCTGCTAGTTGAACCACGTGAAAAAGTTATCAACAGTGGCTAAATCCTTCAAACCCAAATAAAAAAATGAGTGAGTTAAGGTCCCAAAGTCTACTGTTATGCGACGTGTTTCCACCCGCCTTTTTAGATTAGAAACGATAGTAGATAAAATCCCCTAGAATCACCCAAGGGCTTTGAAAGAGCTACAGTTGTTCTTGATTTGGTCCCGTAAATCAAGTCTTTCTTGCTGCTGATTAGAGGCATATATAAAGGAAATTTGAAAAAATGTGTTAGCACCATAAGAGACAACTCCATGTACCATATGACTAAAGGTGAATAGAGGTAGAAAATGGATTTTGGAGGGGTTCCATAAAATCCATATTATGTCAGACTTGAGCAACCAAAATTGTGGTGATTCTCCTCATATTAAAAAATATTGTGAGAGGCACAAAATTAGAGATCAGATAAAAAAGAGTGCTGAATTTTGTTCTCCATGATATGAATCAAATCAAGAGATTGTTGATGGAAAAGTTCCTTGCATCATAAAACTTTCTCAGGACTGTTAAAGCCCCTTAAATTCCAAACTGCTATAGGGGAAAAATTCATTGAGAATTTGATGGTTTGGGGGGTTTTTTGAGCTTGTTGGCCATAATGGATTTGACATTCAAGATGGATGTATTTCCTTGTTGAGTATCATCTAGATTTGAGTTAGTTGGGGTGTCAACATTTTGTGTTATTGCGATTTTGGAGGACTTGAAATTTATTGGATGTAGAAACAGGATTGATGACTGGCAGGGCTGAAGTACAGGGAGAGGAGGAAGAAGTAGGTTCTTTGATGAGTGAGTTTAGGTTGGGGATGTCTGTGGCAATGGGTTGGGCTTCAAGAGAGGGGGGTAATGGGTTAGCAGGAATAGAGAGAGGAGCCTTAGAGGAGGGTGTAGGTATGGTTGAGAGGTTGGGAGGTTTTGAGATGTGGGGGGTGTTTGAGCTGGAAATGTGATCTTGGCCAATATATGACGAGTTGGCAAGAGGGTTGAAGGTTGTGGGTGGGTTTCTATTGGAGTTTCTAGTCCTACTTCTTCGTCTATGAGGGGCAATCGAGGGAGTGTCAGTTTTGTGGTTGGATGGGCAGAGAGTAGTAGCGTGCACAAAGGATGAACATGATTCATAGGGATCAGTTTCCATTCATATTGGATCCTTAGGGTCATCGCATTCCTACCTATAGAAATCAGGATTTCTTCGGGATAAATGGATGTATTGATGACTTGGACACACATACACACACATGCATATGTAAGGTGCCACTTGCTAACAGTGAGGGAATCCACTGCCATGGGATAGCCAATTTTTTTTGGCAATCTTTGAGATACCTTCAGAGTTACAGCAAGTAAGGGGGAGGTCATAGATTTTTAGCCGGATGGGGATGGAAATGAAGTTTTCTTTTTTGGGGAGAAAAGGGGCGACCACTTTTTGAGAATAAAAGGTCTTCCCGGGAAAAAAACCAAACCCAAACATACCATGCCATTTCAAAGTGTTCAGGCATAGAAAACTTGAGAAGGAAGAAGTCGTCACTAAGTGCTAAGAGTTGTAATGTACCTTTCAGTACCCATGTTTTACATATAATGCCAAGTAGGGCCTCGTAGAAAGGCCGACGACCAACCGAGTAGCCAACCAGAGAGAGCCTCCACTCTTTCAAGGAAATAACGATTTCTTCCACAGAAAAGGAGATGGCCTCCTCTGGAGTGGGGGAGAAGGAGATTGGGAGTTCATAAGAGGAAAGTTTGATGGTGGAAAGAATGTATTTTTAGTTTAGGGGGTTTTGGTTAGGGCAAGAGGGGTTGGAATGTGGTAAGGAGGTTTGAGGGAGGGTTGAGGAGAGGAGGAAATTTTGTGGAGAAAAAGGTAGAGGCCAACATGTCCACCGACAAAATTGGCGGTTCGAAGGGGGGGGGGGGGGGGTGGTGACGGCTAAGAAAATAAAACCCTCGGAGATCTCATGTACTCAGTTGTTTAAATCATATTTTTATAAAAAAATTAATTTTAATAAATAATATTAATTTAATTAAAAAAATTGAATAAATTTATATTGTTTAATATGTTATTTAATCAATTAAACATTTCTTATTATTTAATTAATTATTAATTGAAATATTACATTATGCTAATTTTATAATTATAGTGGTGTAATTTGACTAAATAATTTTTTAATTATCTTGGTAAATTGATATTATTTTTATTTAAATTGACTAAATACATCATTATTTAATTAGCTTTGTAATGATAAGTTAAGTTGTTATTCTAATGGAAATATTATTTACACTAATAATGATCATGGGCTATTAATATATTTTTAATTTAATCGTAAATAATAATTATTAAAATTCTATTTGAGCTAACAGGTTTAAATCATAAAATAAATAATTAAGTAGTTCATTAAATTTAATTGAATTTAATCTTTGTTATACTTGATACGTCACCAAAAATTGCCTTAATCCAGCATGAATCTCAGCGCATATTCAAGTTGGAAACTTTCAAAGTTAAACGTGGGACCATCCGAACACTAATTTCAACAAATTTATAGTCAAATTGAATGTCTCAAAGAGACGAACCCAATGACACCAAAATATGTCAAATCCGAGCCCAAATGGTTTCAAATCGGTGGCCTGAAGCTAATTTGGAAGGTTAAAAGTATAAATTGGATGACCAAATGATATCCAAATAAAGCATGCTTATAGTTGAATCAAGTGACTCGACAAGACAAATCCAATGAGTCCAAGATCGCTAAATTCTAACATCATTTGAGCGTATAAATGCTTGACAAATACTCTATGATCGAGGGGATCAATATGGACTGTCCAATTGACCACTCCAATTTTTTCCTGGATCTTCTCCATATTTATGAAGCATGCCACTCTAAAAAATCTATAAATAGACCCACAATTCTGACATGAAAGGGGGTTTAAGACCTTTGGCTGGAGATGGGAGGCAATTCCAAGGTTTCAAGGATTTAGAGCTCCACTCAAAAATCTTAACTTCCGTCGACCGTCACCAGACCACCGCCCGTCCACCGAACATCGTCGATCCATCACCGTTCCATTGAATGTTGCCTGACCACATCCTATCTTATGACCATCTCTAGACCACTTCTAGTCTACCGACCCTCACCGGACCACCGCCCATTCGCAGACCATCGTCAGATCGCCCCTTCTACCGACTGCGGTCGAAACTCCACCTAGCCGCCTACCGCCGCTAGATCTATGCCCAAATTTGGACCATCATCAGACCTCTGCTCGACTTCCATCAACACACCCCTTCAATAACGGTCGCTTACTAACTATGGTCCCTCTGACCATTGTCGCCTGCCGACTACGGTCCTTTTGACCTCCGTTGCCCATTGACTACGGTCCCTCTGACCTCCATTTCCCATTGACTACAATCCCTCCGATCTTTGTCGCCCATTGACTATGGTCCCTACAACCTCCATCGCTCGCTGACTACGGTCCCTCTAACCTCCAAGGCCCACTGACTATGGTCCCTCCAACCTCCGAAGCCCACCGACTACGGTCCCTCTGACCTCCATCACCTACTAACTACATTCCCTCCAACATCTATCGCCCACCGACTATGGTCCCTCCAACCTCCTTCATCTACCGACTACAATCCCTCTGATCTTTAAAGCTCACCGGCTATGGTCCCTCTAACTACCTTTGCTAGGAGACTATAGTTATTGTGACCTTCATCACCCACCGACTATAATCCTTTTGACCTCCGTCGTCTGTCGACTATAGTCCCCCCGACCTCTATCTCCCTCTAACTATAATCCCTACCTCTGACCTCTATTGCCCGCCGACTTTTGTCCCAACTGACCTCCATCATCCACCGACTACAGTCCCTACGACCTTGATCACCCACTCACTATGGTCCTTGAGGCCTCCGTAACTTGCCGACTACGGTACCTTCGGCCTCTGTCACCCATAAACTACAGTCTCTTTTGCCTCCATCACATAGGCTGACTACGGTCCCTCTGGCCTCCATCTCTTGCTGACTATAATTCTATCGATTAAATAAATAGGCCAACACTCTCTTGAAAATAACTCTCATATCATTAGACTCTTTCAACTCCCACTATATAATGTACTATGTAATTAACTACAAACACTTATGGATTCATTTCAACTAGGCTAGGCCCTATAGTTTTTCTCCCTTTTTAAAAATTTTCAATAAAAATTATGGTGTCTCTTATGACTCTCGCACTCTCTCTCTTATTTGTCTATGTTGGATCATTGTGCAAAGCTCAGACCCTAAACACTATATCTCTCTACTTCCATAAATGTTTTAGGAAGCAACAATTTGGCATCATATATGGGAACTAATTCCTTATTGGGGAGTAACCTTTGCTACAACCTCGAAAGGTTGTTCAAGTCAATGTCTTAGTGTTAGGGGTTGAAAAGTGATTTGCCTTGTGAGGTGCAAAACAAAATTGAATTAAATTTCTTTGAGAAAATTGAGAGTTAAATTTAAATTTTAATTCTAGAGTCGAACAGACCATTGGGAGAGCTTACCAAATATTAAAAACTTGACTACCTTTCTTGGTGATGTTATAACTTAGTTTTCATAACTATGCTTTTATATCATGTGTTTTTGATGATACCAATTTTTGATGATATCAAAATCTTATTGTTTGATTATTATTTCTCCTAACATATGTTGGAAATATTATTTGTGTTGTTTGTGTGTACTAACATTTCAAAGAAATCATACACCAGACTGCTAAAGACTTCAAGATAGAGACATATTAGATTTGGGTTTATGGTATTTGAAGTCTGTATTTTTATTTTTCTTGAGTCTGAGAGAGTGTAATTGTAAATTGGGTAACCGTGCACACACACATTAGGGGAGTAAGACAAAAATGAATTTTTTAGAACTAATCATACTGTACGATTACAAATCGTACTGGATGATTAGTACGAGTGTCCTTCTAGAACGGAGCTGATTAAACCATGACTAGAAAATATTCTAAGTACATTTCATACTATACTAAATGATTTAGTCCCAGACACCAATCAGAGTATGAAATTAGGTTTATCCAATTCGTCCCGTATGAATACACTAAAATTTAAATTGATCGTACTGTACGAAGTGGGTTCATATAGACACCGATCAGAGCATGAAATGGGGTTTGTACACGATCGTACAGACGAAAGGGTGCATTTTTTGAACTAATCATACTATACGATATAGGTTCATACAGATGCCGATCAGAGTACGAAATCAGGTTCGTCCATGTTCATACAGATGAAAGTCTTATTTTTTGAACTGATCGTACTATACGAGCAGTATTCATATAAATGATGATCAGAGTATAAAATGAGGTTCATACAACATCGTACTAGATTTTTTGAACTATTCATACGTACGAAGTATTATCATACTATACGATAGCAATCCATCAAACTTAAAGTTTTTAGTTTTTGGATGATTTTTCTTTTCTTTTGTATATAAGGGTCCTAAAAACTGAATGACATTATCACTTTCTTCAAAAATTCTCTTGAGTATGCCTTAGGAGTGTGTTTGGGAGAGTGTTTAGAGAGTGGAGAGTGAGAGATCTTGTGAGAGAAATTTGTGAGGAGATTCGCAAAGGTGTCCAATAGTGAGGATCTCTTATTTGTTCTTCATTGTTCTTCCCTACTTTCTTGAAGGCTGTTGAGAGAAGATTTTCAGAAGGAGATTCGGTACTCTACTGACACCTGGTGGGTGTGAAAGGATGCTTGGTACTCTGCTGACACCTAGAGGGTGTGAAAGGATGCTTGGTACTCTACCATCATCAAGAGGGTGAAAAAGGATGGTGGGTTCTCTGCCTTCACTAAGAGGGTGAAAGGATGACGGTTCTCTACCGCACTAGGTTGGTGGAAGAGAGGTTGTTATAAGGGCTTCTCTACCTTGCTTTGAGGGCTAAAGAAGAGACACTAGTATTTAGTGCAAAACCTGAAGAAGGAGTCTTCGGTGAGTGGACGTAGGTCTTGTTGGACCGAACCACTATAAAATCTGGTGTTTTCTGTTCCCTTTTATTTTTTATATTTTTTATTGTACGCACTTTAATATTTTGTGGTTAAAAGATCTTTTATAAAAATCATATTCAAATAATTGTATATTTTAAGGATCAGAGATTTAATTTTCTAGAAATGTTTTTCAAAAATTCCAATTTTTTTTTAAATAACCAATTCACCCCCCCCCCCCCCCCACTCTTGGTTAGCCTTGGGATAATTAACTTAGGTTTAACAACCTACTGAGAATTTACAAGAGGTATCAGAGCCTACTTTCAAAAATTAAGGTTTAAACAATTTTTTGAAACGATCATGGCTACTTTTGGAAATTGTAATACACCTGAAGGATATTTGATCACTAGACCCCCATTATTTGATAACATTCCTTTCAATTTTTGGAAAACACGAATGTCTACTTTTCTTCAATCGTTTGAATATCGCATGTAGATTTTAGTACAAGAAGGCTACACTAGACCAATTAGACTTGTAGATGGTGTTATAACTGAAACACCATTCACTGATTGGACTATAGAAGAAAGAAACCTAGCTCAGTTAAATGCTAAATGCTTAAATAGTTTTTTCTGTACACTTAAATCTGAGGACTATATGCATGTTTCAACCTATAAATCTGAAAAAAAAAATATGGGATAGACTTTGCATCACATATGAAGGAATAAATGAGGTGAAATAATCTAGATTGAATATTTTATTACACGATTATGAACTCTTTTACATGAAACCGAATGAGTCAATTAGTGATATGTATACTCGTTTTACAAAGATAGTCACCTCATTGTATACTTTAGGTAGGGAACTAATGAATGTCAAAAAAGTAAATAAAATTCTTCATTATTTTCCTACTACTTACGATGCAAAGATAACTACTATAACTGAATCAAAAGACTTAAATGTTTATTCTATTGTCAATCTTTTTGGATCACTAATTGCTTACGAGTAAGGAGTGACTCAAAGATAAATTAATACAGGAGATAAGCGAAAGGAGAAAAATATTACTTTGAAAGTGGATGACTCAGAGAGTGATCAGTCATAACCTGAGGATGAAGAAGATACTGCCCTCATGATGAGGCAATTCAAAAGATTCCTGAGAAGGAAGCAAAGGAGACATTAATAATGGAACAAGGGTAAGTTTCATAAAAATGCTAAGGCTTCTAATGAAGTTATTTGTTATGAATGTAGGAAGCTAGGACACATCAAATCTGATTGCCCAAATCTCAAAGCTAATCCTAACAAGAAGAAGGTTGAGGAGAAAATAAATGTGAAGAAAGGCAAAAAGAGATTACAGAAAGCAATTTGGGCGGATTCAGCTTCAGATTCCTCAAAAACAGAAGCAGAGGAGGAAGTCACAAACTTGTGTTTAATGGCCGATAAGCTTGATTAGTCAGATCAAGAAGAGGTATGTAACTTAACCTATGATGAGTTATTTGAAGTTTCTAAGAAAGTTCATACTGCATATAGGAAACTAAGAAAACTGCATGCCAATCTAAATTTTGAATTTTTATATTTACAAAAAGAGCTTGAAATCCTTAAAAAAAATAATACATTATTTGATAACAACCACATGACTTTATTAGATGTGTTTGATGATTTGAATAAAAAGCATTAACTTTTGAAATCATCGCACACTGAACTTGAAAATGATCGTAACATTCTTTTGGAAGAAACAAAACATAGAGAGATTGATTTGAAAATATAAATTTCTATGTTGAAAAGTAGAAACTCATATCTTGAATTGAAATTGAAGACTATTAAGGAAAATAGACTGACACCCACACTTGAATAATTCTTTAAGTCTAAGCAAAAGAGGATGAGTTCAACACCTAGGAAAAGTTCTTATAATGCACATAGACTGGTAAACCCTTTTCCTGGAGTGAAGTGTTTTTCATGTGAAATGACTGAGCATATTTTTCACACTTGTACAATTCTGAGTAGAACACATTTAGTGTGGAGACCTAAGATGTATAATTCACAGCATATCAAATATGCATCTAGTTTATTTTTACCAAGAGGAGAACCCAAACTTGTTTGGGTTCCCAAGTCTAACGTTTGATCTTTTTATAGAAACACTCTTATACAAGACCTCGTGAGAGAATTTGGTACCTGGATAGCAGATGTTCGAAGTATATGACTGGAGATATAACTCAATTCATATCGCTGGAAGTCAGGAATGGAGGCAAGATTACACTGGGAGACAATACCACCAAGAAAGTGGTAGGTACATGTATGATTAGAAACTTGAACAACTTTTTTATTAAAAATGTCTTATTGGTAAATGGCTTAAAGCATAACCTATTGAGTATTAGTCAACTATGTGATAAGAGGTATAGTGTAAAATTTTTTCCCATTAGCTGCATAATAAGCCAAAATGAAATTGATGTTTTACATGGAATTAGGGAAAATAATGTATACATGCTTGATTTAAATGTTATTAAATCTTCAAATGCTTTTTGTCTCAAAATAATAACTAATAAATCTTGGTTATGACATTGGAGATTTGTCACGCAAGCATACAAAATTTAAGAAAATTTACCCAAAAAGAATTGGCTAGAGGAATACCTAAGCTAGACTTTACTAAGGATCACCTATGTGATGCATGTCAATTAGGTAAATAGGTGAAGTCTTCCTTTCATTCCATTAAGGATCTTGAAACTAGCAAACCATTAGAAATCATTCATATGGATCTTTTGGACTGGTTAGCACTGTAAGTCTAGGAGATAAAGTTTTTAGATTTGTGATAGTTGATGACTTTTCTAGATTCACTTGGGTTAAATTCTTATCATATAAGAGTGAATCATTTGATGAATTTAAAACTTTTTATACTTAGATTCAGAAAAAGTTAGGATGTGAAATTATTTTAATTCAAAGTGATCATGGAGGAGAATTTGAAAATGAAAAATTCAAAGATTTTTCTAAAGAGAAAGGAATTTATCACAATTTTTTAGCACCTAGGACCCCTCAGCAAAATGGGATAGTTGAAAGGAAGAATAGAACATTGATAAAAGCTGCTAGAGCTATGTTAGTTTAATACTCACTTCTAAAATATTTTTGGACTGAAGTAGTTAACACAACTTGTTATGTTTCTAATAGGGTAAACATAAGATCTAAGTTGAATAAGACACCCTATGAACTTCTTAAGGCTAGAACACCTAATCTTTCATATTTGTATGTTTTTAGATGCAAGGTTCTTATTCATAATAATGGTAAAACTTCTTTAGGAAAATTTGATCTAAAATCTGATGAAAGAATTTTTCTTGGATATACTAGTGTTGGAAAATCGTATAAGGTATTTAACAAGAGAGTTTTGGTAGTTGAGGAGACCACACATGTAATTTTTGATGAATTTGACATTCCGGAAGAGCCAAGGTTGGAAGAAGATCATGTTGAAAATATTAAAAATATCTCCAAAGAAATTGAAAATACAAAGTTAGAAGAAAAGGTTGAGATGGAAAATACTTTGCCTAGAGAATGGAAATTTCTAAGAGTCACCCTAAGGAATTAATTTTAAGTGAACTTAGTGAGCGTGTTAGGACTAGGCATGGAATTAGCAAAGAAGTGAATCATTCTGCTTTTATATCGATGATTGAACCCACTAATATAAATTAAGCACTTTCGGATGAATTTTGGATTTTGGCCATGCAAGAAGAATTGAATTAATTTGTAAGAAATGATATTTCAGAGTTGATTGAAAGGCCTAAGGATCAAAGCGTTGTTTGAACTAAGTGGATGTTCAAAAATAAAATGAATGATTCAGGAGTTATGATTAGAAACAAGGTTAGATTAGTGGCCAAGGGGTACAATCAAATAGAAGGGATTGATTTTGAAGAAACTTTTACCCCTGTGGCCAGACTTGAAGCAATTAGGATTTTGCTAGCCTTTGCTTGTTTTAATGGTTTTAAATTATATCAAATGGATGTTAAAAGTGCCTTTTTGAATGGGGTGATATAAGAGGATATTTATGTTGAGCAACCTCTAGGTTTTGAAAATTCTAAGTTCCCTAATCATATTTTTAAATTGAAAAAGGCATTATATGGACTAAAACAAGCACCTAGGGCGTGGTATGAGAGGTTAAGCACTTTCTTATTGGAAAGATCATTTGTTAAAGGAAGTGTGGACACCACTCTCTTTTTGAAAGGATAGGAGATGACATACTCATTGTTCAAATATATGTTGATGATATCTTGTTTGGATCGATGAATAAAATTTTTTGTGATGAATTTTCAAAAACTATGAGTAGTGAATTTGAGATGAGTTTGATGGGAGACTTGAGTTACTTTCTTAGTTTTAGCATAAAGCAAAGTGAGAAAGGAACATTTCTTAGTCAATCAAAGTATATTAAGGACATCCTCAAAAAGTATGAAATGGATAATGCTAAACTAGTAACTACACCAATGAGTTCCTCACTGCAGTTATATAAGGAACCTAAGAAAAAATCTGTTGATCAAAAGAAATTTAGGGGAATAATTAGATCATTACTTTACTTAACAGCTAGCAAACCAGATATAATGTTCAGTGTTTATTTGTGTGCTAGATTTCAATCTGATCCAAAGGAATCACATTTAACAGCAGTGAAAAGAATATTGAGATATCTTTTGGAAACTCAAAACATAAGGATTTGGTATCCTAAACACAGCTCTTCTTTTGAAATAATTGGATATTCTGATTCAGATTTTGCACGATGTATGGTAGATAGGGAAAGTACTTTTGGAACTTATCAATTTATTAGAAATTTTCTAGTTTCTTGGTCTAGTAGGAAACAGAATTCAGTAGCCCTTTCTACTGCTGAAGTTGAATACATTGCCTTAGATAGTTGTGTGGCACAAGTTCTTTGGTTAAAATAATAGTTAATTGACTTAGGATTTTCTCTTGGCATAATTCCAAATTTTTATGATAATATTAGTGCTATTTGCATTTTAGAGAATCCTTTTCAACATTCTAGAATCAAGCATATAGACATAAGGCATCACTTCATTAGAGACCATGTAGCTAAGGGAGAAATTAAATTGCATCATATTTCAACTGAAAATAAATTTACAGATATTTTTACAAAACCACTAGCTTTTGACATATTTAGCATTTTAAGGATAAGGCTAGGTGTGATTGATCTTAATGCTTGATTTGAAATTCTACAAACTTGACTTGTAATGTAATTATGTTTTGTTATTTTTACTGTTTATTTATTATGGTTTGTATATTTGAGTGTTTTTTATTTTGGATTTTTACTTATATTTTCTTTTAGTGTTTTTATTGTTGGTGTTGTTTTTGAAATATTTGCATGTCAATGGTTTTAAAATAATTGGTTTTGAATAGGTTTTCTGGTGGTCATGTTTTGTTTTAAGTGTTCCATTCGTACTGTACAAAATTTCTTCATACTATACAAATTCTGTAGCTTGTACATGACAATTTTTTATTGAGGTGATGAAACTTAGGTTTTCATAAGAATTCGTAATGTATGATACTTCATCATATTGTATGATATATGCAATTTCATCTGTATGAATGGGGATGGTTTTACAGTTGATGTCAATTATTATTACTAATCATACGTACGAACATGTAGTTTGTATGTACAATACTTATTATCGATTTCAAATAAGGACTAACCCAACCATCAGCAAATGATCTTTAATATTTTGATCGTCCCGGATGAACAGCTGTTAGTTTGTATGATCGTTTGGTCAAAAAGTCTGTACGAAAGGATGCCTCAGGAAGGACAGTTTACAAAAAGCCATTTCATTTTTAGCCATTTTTGTTCATCTGTATGAAGCATAAATCAACCCATATGATTGTAGAATCGTACGTATGATCATATTTTCGTATAGTATGATAATCATTCTTCTTTAAATGGAAAGGGCGTTTGATGGTTTTATTCTCAATTAATTTCAATATTCTGACCCTCTCGAGTCCAAATGGTAGAATGGCCAGTAGTAGCAAACACACACAAGTTTCTAGTAGATCTTCCTCTCACATTGATAGGGATGATGATTTCTTGTCCAAGGAGAATGACAAAGCCTTCGATAAGTATTGTGCAGCCAAAATCACCCCTTATAGAATTCTCATTCAAAGAGATTTAAACTTTTCAATCATGCCCCTATTCGCCTAGACCCAACTTTCCTTCATTTTGACCTTAATTCATGCCTCCCACAAAGAAACCTTTCAGATGTTTTTAGTAATTATGAAAGTAAATGAGGATCACACTAGGTTGTCTTCCTATGTTTTCAAGCAAAAAATCCAAATCACTAAGGAAGACTTAGGGAATTTTCTCCATCTTAGAACTCAAGGGGTTAGGGCACACACGATGACCTCTAGAACTGATTATAATTGGACTGAAGTGAACCAAACCCTTAGAGGTGTTCATCAAGTCACTCACCTACCTCGTGTTTATACCCTGAATCCAAATGCCAGGATCATCCAGCATATTTTGAGAACCTCTATCATTCCCAAAGCTGGTGATCGCATAAATATGACCCCTCTTTTATCCACTGTCATTTACCTGATAATGACTGAAACGCATTTTGATGAAGCCCAACTTATCATGTACTACATTTAAAATCATTCTAATATTGGACATCCTCAAAATAAGAGAAAGAAGAATATGGCTTTAGGACATCTAATCACGTACATTTTGGAAAAGAAATACAACTTGGTCCATCCTGATCCCCCCACTAAACTTCCAACTTCTTTTACCAATGCATCTTTTTGAGCACTCTTTAATCAGGATCAAGGATCAGAGGGAGATGATTCAGAGGGAGAAGGAGCCCCTGCTCCAGCACCTGTACTTGGACCCGATCAGAACTACTATCAAGAAATGGTTCAGCGCTTTGACAGACTTGAAACACACTTTGATCAATGATTTGATCAAATTGAGAATCACCTAAATATGTAGGATGCATGACATAATGAAGATATGGGGTGGATTCATGGTCAGTTTGATTCAGTGAACATAAATATAGCTACAATGAGTAGTTATTTTTTAGTATTCAATCCACCACCTCCTCCTGATTAAGGCCCTTCAGATTTCTAGTTATACTTCTATCTTTGTACTATTATTCTTGATGGTTGTATGAGCGTGCTATTGTTATGATTTGTTTTGTGTTTTTAGTGAACATGTTATGACGGTGTATTTCAAATATCAATCATGTATGGAAAATGAATGAAAAACTACTTGTATGTGTTTTTATATGAAATGATATGGATGTTGTGTTTGTTAGTATATATTTCACTACTTGGAGTGTTTATTTTTCCTTAGAAAAATCAATTGTAGTTGATCCCTAAATAGAATTTCAAATTATCTGGTTTATAAATCAATTTTCTTGAAAAATTTAATCTTTCAAAAATTTAAAATTAAACTATGACTGGTGTAGATTAGGAAATCAATTTCATTTTCATATAGACAAGTAATATTTAAATACTATTGTTACAAATTGGAAGTCTTATATATTTTATTTTTTTTCAATGTGACTATTTTTGTTATTATTGGCATTTGAATTGAGATTATCAATATTAAAAAGATTGAAAAAAAGGAAATGCGTAATGGTTCGCAAAATGAAAAGAGGCACAAAATTAGCCCAAATAAAAAGAACAAAGTGTGCCACAATAAAAATTTAAAAGATGATCAATGTCGCCAATTGAAAATATTTGTATCCTTCTTTCCATTATCATTCTAACTCTAATTCAAATCCATATAATGAACAATCATCTTCACTATTGAATTAGAAATTAATTAATTTTTATTTCATTATTTTTGCAATAATTATTTTTACTTAAAACTTATCTACCATGAACGGTGATTCTGATTGACATTTCTTATCCGAGTTGCTCTTTGATTTTAAAATTTGAATTTTTCTATTTAGCAATTGAATTAGTTTAAAATTTTCTTCTTCATCAACTACTTTGATTTCTCTCTAGAAATCTTTTCATTTCAAGATGATCTTCCCTTTTTGTTTTTGTCAAAAAGGGGAGTCATAATATATTATTTGATGTGTGTATGACTGAACAATGTGATGTGTGAATTTATTGTGTGAATTTGAATTCTTGTGAATGTGTGAACTTATATGTGTTTTTGTTCAAGAGTTCCTTGTATTTTTGTTTGGGTTTATGTTTTGTTTTTGTTCAAATAATTTTTGGTGTTTTGTAAGTTTTTGCTCTTAATAGAAATCCCTTATTTTTAAATTTTCATTCATTTATGGGGAGCTCAGGAGAAAATTTGTTTTAATTGTTAAACTCAAATAATGGTTATTTTGCCATTATAAAAAAGGGGGAGATTGTTGCAACTTAGGTTTCATAACTATGCTTTGATATCATGTATTTTTGATGATACCAAAATCTTACTGTTTGATTATTATCTTTACATATGTTGGAAATGTTGTTTGTGTTGTTTGTGTGTACTAACATTTCAGGGAAATCATACTCCAGACTGCTGAAGACTTCAAGATAGAGACAGATTAGATTAGGATTTATGGTATTTGAAGTAAGTATTTTTATTTTTCTTGAGTTTCAGATAGTGTGATTGTAAATTGGGTAACCGTGCACACACACACTGGAGG
Organism: Dendrobium chrysotoxum; assembly: GCA_019925795.1. Classification (NCBI taxonomy): domain Eukaryota; kingdom Viridiplantae; phylum Streptophyta; class Magnoliopsida; order Asparagales; family Orchidaceae; genus Dendrobium; species Dendrobium chrysotoxum. Next base: position 1,508,032 of record CM034309.1, on the reverse strand, counting down.
AGTAAGAAAAAAATGAATTTCTTAGAACTAATTGTACTGTACGATTACCAATCGTACTAACAATTAGTATGAGTGTCCCTCTAGAACGGAGCTGATTAAACCACGACTAGAAAATTTTCTAAGTACATTTCATACTGTACTAAATGATTTCATCCTAGATGCCAATTAGGGTTCGAAATCAGGTTCGTCCAGTTTATCCCATAAGAATACACTAAAATTTGCACTGATCGTACTATACGAAGTGGGTTTGTACAGATGCCAATCAAAGTGCAAAATGGGATTTATACACGAACATACAGACGAAAGGGTGCATTTTTTGAACTGATTGTACTGTATGATATGGGTTCGTACAGACACCAATCAGAGTATGAAATCAGGTTCGTCCACACTCATACTGACGAAAGTCTTATTTTTTGAATTGATCATAGTTTACGATTAGTGTTCGTACAGATGTTGATCAGAGTACAAAATGAGGTTCATATAGCATCGTACAAGACTTTTTTTAACTGTTCGTACATATGAAGTATGATCATACTGTATGATAGTAATCCATCAAACTTGAAATTTTTAGTTTTTGATGATTTTTCTTATCTTTTGTATATAACAGTCCTAAAAACTGACTGCCATTATCACTTGCTTCAAAAATTCTCTTGAGTGTTCCATAGGAGTATTTTTGGGAGAGTGTTTAGAGGGTGGAGGTGAGAGATCTTGTGAGAGGGATTTGTGAGGGGATTCATAAAGGTGCCCAATAGTGAGGATCTCTTATTTGTTCTTCATTATTCTTCCATACTTTCTTGAACGCTATTGAGAGAAGATTTTCAGAAGGACATCCGGTACTCTAACGACACCTGAAGGGCATGAAAGGATGCTTGGTACTTTGCCGACACCTGGAGGGTGTGAAAGGTTGCTTGGTACACTGCCATCATCAGGAGGGTGAAAAAGGACGGTGGGTTCTCTACCTTCACCAGGTGGGTAAAAAAGGATGACAGTTCTCTATCGCACCGGGTTGGTGAAAGAGAGGTTGTTGTGAGGGCTTCTCCGCCTTGCTGTGGGGGCTGAAGGAAAGACACTAGTGTTTAGTGCAATACCTGGAGAAGGAGTCTCTAGGGAGTGGATGTAGGTCATGTTGGATCGAACCACTATAAAATTTGGTATTTTCTGTTCTCTTTTAATTTCTGCATTTTTTTATTTTATGCACTTTAAATTTTGTGGTTGAAAAATCTTTTGTGAAAATCATATTCAAACAACTACATATTTTAAGGATCAGAGATGTAATTTTCTTGAAACATTTTTTAAAAATTCCAAGAAATTTTTTAAAATAATCAATTCCCCCCCTCTTGGTTAGCCTTGGGATAATTTACTTAGGTTTAACAACCTACTGAGAATTTATATGTGAGACTAAATCTCTCTCTCCATCTCTAATAATAGTGAAAATTTATTGCATTTGTAGCCTTAACTACCTTTCTTTTTGTTGGCATCTCTACCAATTTCTTCCTTGGGAGAGCTTAGCCAACATCAAAAACTCATATCAAAAGAGAGGTGAAATCTCTATCCAAAAATTGGGCTTTGACTTTCCGCCCCTAAATCAACTAGTAATACAATATTGTCAAGTTAAACCCTCAAAACCTCCATATCAATTTTATGAACCTACATTATTATGTTCAAATCAATATGTTGGGTTTTAAAATTTTAAGGAGTCCTATTGATCTTATTTCTAAGATCCCAATTTTTTAAACTTCTAGCTTTGACATTCCGGCTCTTAATCAATCAATGGTGTGGAAGCGTCATGCAAACAATTCTCTCAAATTTTCTTGCTAATTTTGTAAGCCTTCAGGTTGAGTGAAAACCCAACTCATTGTATCTCAAAATCTAAAAAAAATTCATCAAGTTTTCATAAATAAAAAAAAATCTTTCCAAAGCTTAGTCTTAAATTGACACTGTTATATGCTACCCTATAACACTCCCTTGTAGTCTAGTATATGTAATGAAAATCGAATCTCCTTTTAATCATAACTAACCTTTGTATTTTATCATCGTATGTTGAGTTGCAAGTCTTATAACTCGGCATAGGTGATAAAATACAGGGTCTGTTATGATTTTTCAAATTTAATTTCAAAAATATCTAATTCTAATTCTTCTTTCAAATTCTAGAAACTCAAACTCAATTCAATGGCTGGCAAGCTGATTTTCACCTTTGAGAAGGGTTTGACCTATGAAGAGATTGATTTCAGAAAAATAATTTAGTTTGGTTTGGGATTTCAAAGTATTGAACTGTCGATGAATGGGGAGAAGTTAGTTTACCTTGATGCTGCTAGGTTAGACACTCCTGTGTTGAAAGTGGTCTTGTGGTCAGGGGCTAAGTCCCCCAATTCCGATGTAGAGGAGGGAAAGTCAAAAGGTCCTATTGAGACTGCCAAAGTAAACTCTTTTTTTGAGGAAGGATCAAGCTCTGGGATCCTGTTTACCAGTAAAAATTAGAGAAAGAATTATTTATGAAGGGTCAGGAAGAAGATTGCAAAAGCAAGGAAAGTTGTTGAAGTTACGACTCTTGGCCAGGTAGAGCCAGAGGCTGATGAGGATCTGTTTATGCTGGCCTCCTCTCCACTCCTTAAAGGGGGTCGTTTATACCCCTTAGCTGTCACTGCAAGGGAGGAGAGGGCAACTAAGATAGCTAGTTGCTCACCATTTCTGATAGACTACTCGACCAATAAAACTCTAAAGGAAAAATGACTGCAAAGAACCAGAATCTTGAGGAACATAATCCACACTTGCGCTACCCAGGCAGGTGAAACTAAGGAGAAATATGTGAGACATCTGAAGAGGATGATATCACATAAGTTTGAAAAAGAAATCCTTAAGAAAGAAAGATCTGAAGCAAGAAATTTAACTCATCAGCCAGTGAGGAAGAATAAGTAGTTTGTGAGGCAGCCGGCTACTTCTATGTTGGTATATGGTTACCACTGGGTGCCACACCCTCCATCCTCCAAAATGGAGGGTATTGTACTTACTAGACCTAGAGAGGGCCGCCATTCTACTAGCAGGCCGCCAGTCCCTTCCCCAGTATTTGTAAAGCTGGCCTCAGTGGTGGTGAAAACCAAGGAGGATACTGAAATCAAAGGGATGACTGAAGCTAAGGGCAAGAGGCTCAAATCCCCAGAAAGAAAATATGTCTCTAAGAAGATTAGTAGACTTGATGTTCTACCACCCTCAATTAAGCTACCTCAGTCTTCAGTCAAGTTGTCACAAACCCCAGTCAGTGTTGTCCGGACTGTAGCTGTTCTAGTAGATGCTCCAATTGATGCCCCAATTGTCAGTTCGATTGAGGTTCCAGTTGCTGATTCAATTGATGTTCCAGTTAATCTCTCTTAGATTCCACCTATTATCCCTGAGCTCCCTACCCAGGGATCTGAGAACTTTACCTTGCCAGATGTAGGAGCTATCACTCTCCAAGCCCCTACATCACCTCCTAAGATAGATGTCCCTCACCTTGTTAGGGATGCCACCCTTCGGACTACTAACCCTGGGACAGTCGGGGGGAGGGGATAATCCAAGATAAAGATTAGGAAATGATTGAACAATTAATGGCAGAGCCTCTAACGACTGATGATCTTAAGCTACAAGCAGCCATTTCTAAGCTACAAGATAAGGAGTTTTATGACATGATGGATTGTAAGGGCTACTTACCCATCCACCTCAAAGCAATAGGAGACCGACTGATCGATGAGGTAGTACAGGAGATTAAAGATATCTTGAGGAAGAAGGAAGCTGAAGAAGCATTTGATCTGGAGTTTGATGATTTGTTGATGAAAGATGAAGTGGTTACTGCTAATGTTTGCATGGTTGAGGCCAAGGGATCAACTAAAGAAATTGAGCCAAGTAAACACCATTCTGACAAGGAGGAAGGCTCAACAACTCTTGATTTTGATTCTGACATATCAATATGGGCTAGGGATGATGAACAATATATCAAGAACCTGGAGGCACAAGTCACAGACATATTGCTACAAGTTAAGGAAATGTAAGAGCGCTTGGACAAGACTTAGTAACCCCTGCTCAAACTATAACAGCCTGCTGTCTAAGCAGTCACTGACCAAGCCAGGAAGCCAGAATCTATGTGTAAAATCCTTGAGTCAGTTTCAACAGTCCCTCCTATCCATCAACAAATTTTGTTAGTTCCCCCTGTTCAACTAATAGTCTCCTTAGTCCCTCTGGTACCCACCCAAAAAATATATCAAGCAGATGATCGAGGACCAGGTAAAGGCGGCCTTAGCTTATTCACAAGGAGTTAAATCTATTCCAAAGGGTAGAACCTACCCTGAAGAATATGATTTAGTTCCTTATTCAAAGGCCTTTGTGCCACCATCCTTTAAAATTTTCACCAAAATTGAAAACTTGAGGCAACACCTAGCCCACTTTCGAGCAAGTTATTGTAATGCCAGGGGGTCAGATGCTCTACTCTTTTGCTAGTTTGTTAGTAATCTTTCTACCATAGCTTTTGAGTGGTAGGTAGATCTACCCAATGGTTCTGTGAAAACTTTTAATGAGCTTGAAAATATATTCTTAAAGAGATTTTCAAGAGTGCAGCAGTGCACAACCATGGGTGTTCTCGTCATCAAAAAGAAAAAGCTGAGAGAGTCTCTGGTTGAGTATATCTTGAGGGGGTGAAACCTCTCGATGAGGTGTGAACCCCAACTGCAAGAGCAAGTAGTGGAGATTCTTTTGAAGAATATCCACAGGCATGTCGCTTTTCTTCTAAAGAGTTTCATATATAAGACCTTTAAGAATCTTCTAAACAAAATAAGCACCTTACAGGAAGAGGTTCCTCAGATGCCATTCTTGTAGGATTTTCCAGATAATAAGAGAGCTCTAAAGCCAGTGAAATCCTTCGAAAAGAAAATAGCCAGTGTTGGTAGTCGACAAGGGAAAGCAGCCAGCAACCAGTCAGTCCAGTGCTCCTCCACCACAGCTAGCTCAGAAGAAACTATTTCAAGTGACATCTCAGCCTATTAGAGATCCCTATTCCATCCCTTTTAGAGAGAGATTGACAAAGTCTTATCCATGTCAAAGGGAAGTAATAGGGAAAATCTTTAATAGTCTTTTAAAGAAATCAAACTTCTAGTTACCAGAGGCCAGGCTACCAGAGGATATAAAGAAAAAGGATGATCCAAACTACTATCCTTATCATCGCATGGTCAACCACTTGATTAAAGACTGTATTATATTCAAAGACTGGCTTGAGAGGAACATCAAGCAAGGTAATATCATCATTCCCAAAGAGTATTTAGTCAATCATAATAAGGGTCATTCAAAACCATTTCAGGTAATAATTTTGACTATTCTCTTTCCATTAAAGATGACTGGGATATAGCTTTATCCCGGATACTTAAAAATTTGATTGCCAAGTCTTTTCATCTTTCTTAATAGCTACCGAAGAGAACTTGCGGCTCAATCTAGGAGGTTAACCTAGAGGCTTCATAGGAGGATGTTGAGCCACTTTTCTCTCCAGTAGTTTTAGGAACTACTTTATTAAATAAAAAAGAAAAGAGTGAAAATTTTGTAGAGAAGAAAATTATTCATGAGAGATGTATTCGAGTGGTGGATGGTCGTGTAAAAAACCTTTTCCCACTCTTATTATTTGACTTTTGTTTTGCCCCATCAAAGGCAAAGAGTCTCAAATTTAATAAAAAAGATCCTTCTGTGTCAATTTTGATGATTAGCCATAAAGCTGAAATATAAATTGACAACTCTTCCAAATAAATTCAAAGTTTTGTTGAGATCTATCCAAATGTTCAAAAACTCAACCTTCCTGATATGACCCCTCAAGGTGAAGTTGAACCTAAGGTCTTATTAGATAGTGACTTCCCCCAAATCAACTTTTAGAGGAGCCCTATAATGTTAGACTTTTTAAATTCTAACTCCCACTCAAAAAATGATGATCCAACACCTATGGAGAGTGTCTACTTTACTGTGGTTTGCCCTCCCGAGGATGTTAAGCAGGTGTAACTTTGTGAGGGTAAAGTCTTACCCCCTAGGCTCGTCCCTCAGGATAAAGGTAAATAAGTTGTATCTAATGATCTGATTCAAGTTCCTACTCAATTATCCAATCTTCCTTCTGCTCCGCTGGGTCCTGATTCTAATCTCCCCAAGGTTTACTATAATGTTATGTCTCATCTTAGAAAGTTTCCAGCCAAGTTGAGCATCAATAATGCCCTTATCCTATCAAAGGAAATGAGGGAGTCCTTAATCAAAGTGCTTCTTGATTCAGAGATATGCCTCGCTCAACTGGCTTCAACCTCAAAAGATGAAGCCCTTTACTTCAAAGAAATCCTAGGAGTGACATTTTCAGATAAAGACCTCCTTGTGGGTATTTTCGACCATAATCACCCTCTTTACATTACCGTAAGTGTAGGAAATTTCAAGTTATCAAAAGTCTATATTGATCCGGGTGCATCAATAAATATGGTGAATGTAAAGACCCTTGCCTATCTTAAAGTTGTTATCAGTAAGCTCACCACTGACAAGTTGGTGCTACGTGGGTTTAACAAAAAATGTAAGAGGGCTTTGGGTTTAATCACCCTCCTGTTAAAAATTGGAGAGCTCAAAACTAAAGCAAAATTTTACATCATTGATTCATCTATGTCCTTTAATGTGCTTTTAGGTAGGCCTTAGATCCATGATTATAGGATGGTTCCATCTATCCTACACAAATACGTCAAGTACCAACAAGACAGTATTGAATACTTGATTAAGGGTGATTTGCAATTATTCTAAATTCAAGAGATCAGGAACTACGAAGATGCCGCTTATTTCATACCAAAATGGTCCTCTTCTTGCCCTAAAGCTGAGATCAAAATTAAGGAGGAGACAAGATAGCAAAGCTCTAGTCAAAATTGAAAATCAAAAGGATCAAAAGAATATGACCTCAACATCATGGTCCTTAGGCCTCCAAATATGTTACTACAAAGAGGTGGGAGGATGGCCCAAAGGGCTCGAGGTTGAGGCCGTGCTTTATTCGAAAGAAGAATGACCCCAGTATATATCAATCCTGAATTAAGTTCCGATGAACAACTAAAAGAATGGGGTGTTGCAATTCCTTTTGATTACCAAAAAATCAACCCTCCTCCAAAGTTTGATCTTACTTTAGAACAAGATAGTGACCCAGAGGTTGATGCTCCAAGAGTTCAAATTGATAAGTCTGAATTGACTATGTTTAAGAAGCTTAATAGGAAAATTAATGCCTTAACCTTAACCCCATTGTCTGTGGCCAGGGTTGCAGGGTTAGTTATTAAGGATTCTCCTAACTTAGATAATAAAGTAAGGAAAGTCCAAAATTTTTTTCCTGGCTCCTCCTCCTCAAGGGATGAAAGTGATGTAACCATCGATGAGGCAAATTTCAATGAGTAAGTGGAATTAACTTTTGGCTACTTTTCTATCTATGTAAAGAATTCTTTCTCCAAAGGTTCTGTACTATATCGATGGACTAAGGGTCAAGCTAGATACCACCAAAATATTTGGCAAATAAAATTTAAGAAAAATTTGATAAGTGGTATCGTCTTTGGTACCATTAGTTTATTTGATAATGATGAATACTGCTTAATGATAACATATCATCTTGAATCTCAAAATATCCCTATTGAAGTCATCGACCCCCTCGACAGACTCTATTTGGAGACTTTAGATGATCTTGCTGAACTTCAAGTTAGGGATGCACCCCCTGAATTTGAGGAAGAGATTAAATCGATAGTTGATGAGTTGAGAGAAGTTAACTTGGGAACCGATGATGACCCTCACCCTACTTTCATATGTACCTTATTAAGTGAGGAAGAATCTGAGAATATTCAACTTCTTTCTAAGTTTAGGGAGTACTTTTCCTGAATATATGACAAAATATCGGGCCTATTCATTGATGTATCAGTTCATAAACTTAGAATCCAACATGATGACATTCCTGTTAAACAAATTCCTCAACGCACGCGTTTAGAGATCAAGTAGCAAGTCGTTTCTAAAATAAAGAAATTGGTCGAGGTTAAATTTATCTGAGAGGAATAATCCTATTGGATAGTCAGCATTGTACCAGTTCGAAAGAAGAATAGTCAAATCTGGATCTATGTTGACTATAGGGATCTGAATAAGGCGTGCCCTAAGGATGAATTTCCTTTACCCATACCTAAGCTTATGGTGGACATTGCCTCTTCCCATGTTATTTTCTCTTTTATGGATGGTTCATTTGATTACAATCAAATCAGGATGGCCCCAAAAGATGAGAGAAATACTATATTTAGGACCTCTATTGGAATCTTGTATTATAGGTGATACCCTTCGGCCTTAAAAATATCGGTGCAAAGTACCAGTAGGCCATGACTCATATTTTTGATGACCTAATCCATAATGAAGTTGAATATTATATCAATAATTTAGTTGTCAAGAGTAAGATCAAAGAGGCTCACCTTTATGACTTAAGAGTCATCTTCGAGTGGTTGCATCATTATGATCTCAAAATAAGTCCCTTTAAGTGTGCCTTCAGCATCACTTCAGGGAAATTCTTAGGATTCATAGTGAGGCACTATGAAATTGAGATTGATCCCTCCAAAATTGAAGCCATCTTAAATATGTCACCTCCTAAAAGCCTTACCTAGCTAAGGTTCCTCGTAGGCCGGCTGGCGTATATAAGAAGGTTCATCTCCAACCTATTCGAAAGATGTCAACCCTTCTCTGTCATAGCCAAGAAGGATGCTAAATTCATATGGGGTGAGAAATCTCAAAAGGCTTCAAAAGTATTAAGGAATATCTTACCAATCCCCAGTCTTGGCAGCCCCTATTCTGGGAAAACCACTTATTCTTTACACTGCTGCCCTTGATGAGTTGCTTAGTGCTCTTCTAGCACAAATCAACAATGAGGGGAAATAGAATGCTCTTTATTACCTGAGTCGAAGGCTTCTTCCTATAAAAATTGGTATCCTTTGATCGAGAAGCATTATCTTACTATAGTCTTTGCATCCCAAAAGCTAAGACACTCATACATTCTCATTCATTCAGTTTGATTTTTAGAGTTAACTCCCTGTAATATCTTATAACCTGGCCTATATTGTTAGAACATTTATCTCGGTGGTCTATGATATTACTTTAGTTTGAAATCACTTTCATTCCACTGCATGCTATGAAAGGATAGGTCGTTGCTGACTTCCTTGCGGCACACCCATTACCAACGGATTCTCCTTTAAATGATAATTTACTTGATGAGCAAATCATGAGTCTTAAGAAATCTAATGATCCAGTCCCTAAAAAGTTGGAATTGGCCTGATTTTCATAACACCAGAGAAGGGAATGATGCATTTTTCCTGGCATTTATCAGTGCCTTACACAAATAACAAGGTTGAGTATGAAGCACTGATAACTGGACGGGAACTTATAATCTTGATGGAGATCAGAGAGATTAAAATCATTGGTGATTCTTAACTAGTAATCAACCAGATTACAGGAACCTATAAGATTTTAATCCTAAACTCCTTAAGTACCACCAGTACATCAGTCACCTCCTCGACATGATTTTAGTCATAAATTTGTATAGGGATCTTCGTGGAAGTAATTATATGGAGGATGTCCTAGCTAAGCTTGTAAAGAAATTTACTTGCCCAAAAGAAGACTCGATTCCTATAGAGTTTCAAGGTCGTCAAGTCCTATCCCCCATAGATTTAGAGCACATTAACAAGTAATCTTCCTAGATCCCTTCTACCTCTTCAGCAGCTGGCAAAGAAGGTGACTGGAGAAAACCATTGATCGAATACCTTCAAGAGGGTAAACTTCCCTAGGATAAATCCCTCTCTAACCAGATCTAGAAATGTGCCCTATTGTATACACTAGTCAATAATACATTGTATCACTGGTCATTCAATCAGATGTGGCTACATTATTTAAACAAATGAGAGGCCCTGAAGATCGTTAATAAGATCCATTACAAACTATGTGGTGCTCATTAATCGGGTCCAAAAATAAAGTTAAAAATCAAAAGACTTGGATATTACTGGCTGATGATGATTGACGATTGCATGAATATTATAAAATATTATAATCAATATCAGGTCCATGGTGTGGTTTTGCATCAGCCGCCTAACGTGTTGCATCCTACTATAGCTTCATGGCCCTTTGAAAGTTAGGGCATGAGTGTTATCAGGCCTGTTGACCCTTTTTCTTTAAAGGGTTATAGCTTCATATTAGTTGTGACTGATTACTTTTTAAATTGGGTGAAAGTAATTCCCCTACTCAATATAACGTCACACCATATTTTGAAGTTTTTTTCAAGACCATATCATATATTGATTCAATGTACCCCATAAAATCTTATCCGATAATGGGTCACATTCATGTCTATAAAGATCAACCGTTTCTTAAGTTACCATAATATTGATTGAGATACTCAATGCTCTATTACCCTTGAGCTATTGGGTTGGCTGAGGCCTTCAACAAGATGTTGGTACAGATTATCAAAAAGACCCTTGATGATAATAAACGTGAATAAGATGAGAGGTTGGTGGAGGCCTTGTAGGCCTATCAGACTACTTATAGAATTCCAACCTAATCCATCCCGTTTGTACTAATGTATGGGTTTGAGCCCATACTCCCCCTAGAGGTGTATATTCCCTCGCTTAGAGTTGTAGTTCAGAATCAAATCATAGCCTAACAAAATACAAAACTTGAGCTAGAAGAACTCGAAGGCCTTGAAGAGCATCGTCTCCAAGCTCAATAGAGTCTAGTGTTATACAAAGCCCGAATGGTTCAAGCCTACGATAAGTTAGTGCAACCTATAACCTTCCAAGTAAGAGACTTAGTTTTCGTTCTTTAAAGACATATCTTAGCTCACCGAAAGATTGGTGGGAAGTTTAAACCAACGTGGGAAGGACCCCTCATTGTGAAAATAGACTATGAAGGGGGCTCATATCAGCTAGTGGATTGTAAAGGAAATCACCCAATGTTACCTATCAATGGGTGTTTCCTTAAGTAATACTATGCTTGATGTAGCTCAACTTTTGAATCAACAAAAATATCTACAAGTTTAAACCAATTCAATATGTTTTTGTATATCTTTCAAATTCTAAACTTATTCATCTCTTCCTTAGAATTGGGTCCTCCCTCTCCTTAGGATTAGATCTACAAGTGATGGAGTATGCCCTTTATGGAACCATTCTAGTTTTAATCTAGTTTTGGTCCTCTGTGTGGAGTAAGCTTCCTCCCTACATAACCATCTACTAGTGATGGAGTACGCCCTTTATGGCACTATTCTAGTATCAATCCATTTTTGGTCCTCTATGTGGAGCAAGCTTCCTCCCCACATGACCATCTATTAGTGATGGAGTATGCCCTTTGTGGCATCATCTTAAATTCAATCCAATTTCAATCCTCTATGTGGAGAAAGCTTCCTCCCCACATGACCATCTACTAGTGATGGAGTACACCCTTTATAGCACCATCCTAGTTTTAATCCAATTTTGGTCCTCTGTATGGAGCAAGCTTCCACCCCACATGACCATCTACTAGTGATGGAGTACGCCTTTGTGGCACCATTATAGTTTCAATCCAGTTTTTATCCTCTGTGTGGAGCAAGCTTCCTCCCCACTTGACCAACTATTAGTATTGGAGTACGCCTTTTATGGCACCATCCTAATTTCAATCCAATTTTGGTCCTCTATGTGGAGCAAGCTTCCTCTCCACATAACCATCTACTAGTGACGAGGTATGCTCTTTATGGCACCATTATAGTTTCAATCCAATTTCGATCCTCTGTGTGGAGCAAGCTTCATCCCCATATGACCATCTATTAATGATGGAGTATGCCCTTTATGGCACCATCCTAGTTTTAATCCAGTTTTATTCCTCTATATGGAGTAAGCTTCCTCCCCACATGACCTTTTACTAGTGATGGAGTACACCCTTTATGATACCATCCTAGTTTCAATCCTATTTTGATCCTCTCTATGGAGCAAGCTTCCACCCTACATGACCATCTACTGGTGATGGAGTATACACTTTGTGGCACCATCCTAGTTTTAATCTAATTTTAATCCTCTATGTGGAGCAAGCTTCCTCCTCATATGACTATCTAATAGTGATGAAGTACGCCCTTTGTGGCACCATTCTAGTTTCAACCCAGTTTTGATCCTCTGTATAGAGTAAGCTTTCTCCCTATAAGATCTTCCCAATTATTCCATCTATTATATGCAAGTCCTCTATCGGCATCCTATAGACCTAAGGTTGATTGATGCCCTCCCTTAGACTCCCAAAATTCCCCTTCAATATTTCATTCAGTCAATGCCAATATGTGTAGCAGAACTTCATTCTAATACACATATTGGGGGTCCATTTGTTGACCTCATTTTTTTATGAGGTCACTAGGTTCTACCTAGGATTCTTTCTGGTGACCTAATGATTGAAAGGTGTCTACTTTTAAATCATTTAGGTCTCAATCAAAATCCAATTTAATACTAATCAAATGCAGTTCAACCCCAGTCCTATCAACCTTCAATTACGCTTCAATTATGTTCAATCACTCTCAACCATTCATATGATTGAGAAGGATATAAAAAATCTAATCCAATCAATCAAGTCCAAAATCCATCTCAAATCCAAAACTACTAAGTCTAAATCCAAGGCCAAAAGCCTGTCCTGAAACCCTTTATGAGTGAATTTTCTATCACCTGGAAACCCAGTCAAATGACCTTTGATTTATGATCTATAAATTGTATATTGATCATGCATGTCCCTAGAGTCAACGCATAAAATTTGAGCTCAATCTGAGGCTCCTAGCCCCAAAAATTAAATTGATTTCCAAAAGTTATAAAACCTTCAAATATTTACGGCCAATGCCACTGGGCTTGTCACCTTATGGAATTGACTTTGGAAGTCTCCCCAAAGCCTATAATCACTTTCATCACCTCTATTATGACTTTTTGATCAATAGCCCTCACTTTGTTGGATCCAGTTTGACCGAAAGTTGACTAGAGGTTAAAATTACCCAAATGCCCTTTAAGGGGATTTTTGACTTTTGAACAAAACTCAATATGGTTTAATTTATTCAACCTTTAAAACCTCTCCCAATGAACCCCAAATACCATTTGAGATCCATTGGACCAGACTCAAGCCTTGGTTTGACCTTGTTGACCAAGTCAACATAGGTTGACCAAATAGGCCCTTAAGGGTCTAAACAGTCAATCTGACTGAAATGATCTCCCTAGACCTTGGGATCACCTTCAATAGACTCGAAGTATCATTTCAAACTTATTGGGCTTAACCCTTATCCCTAGGTCAACCTGGTTGACCAAAGCAACCTAGGTTGACCAAATAAACCATAAGCCTTATACTCACACAATCAAGCATCAGATCAATCTCAAACCCACCCAAACTCTTTTGATCACTTGTTCTAATTATTTGGACCTAACTGGACATATTGACCCAGTCAATAGTTGAATTTGTCAACTCAGTCCAAGTCAGGTCAATCTTGACCCATTTAGTTCAAATCTTCTCATTAGACCAAGTCAACCTATACAAACTTCCAAATCTATTCCAATCCATAACTCAGGTATTCTCAAATTATTGGTGAGTCAAACTCCATTGAATTTGACTTGGTCAACTCTAATCCTCTTGGTCAAACTTCCCTCTACATTATCCCATTTATTCTTATATTGACTCCAATCCTTTAACCCCTCTCAAACTTACTTCTAGTAGCTTCCCACAACTCCCATTTTCCACTGCATCAAGTATTGACCAGCTTGACTAGTCAAATAGTCAACACCTAGCTCAAATGAGCTAATTTGGTCAAATGCCTAATCCCATTCTATTTCCCTCTATCTTAGGCTATTGTAGGGATTCTATTCAAGTGCAAGAGTACTCCTAAAGCTCTTTAAACTGAGCTTATGCCCTAGCTTAGCCTAAGATGGCAATGTGGTCCCCCTCCTTCTCAAAGGCATCTAATGGAAATGAGGCCATTCTAACCTTTCCCTCTGCCACCCAATGACTTAGGACACTTATCCCTCATCAGAGTAAGCTCTATGATCGATCAGGACCACCCATTTGCCTCCAAGAGGATTGAATAAGGCAAAACCCCCACATAAGCTATTATTGATCATCACACACTATCTCTCTTCTCAAGCCATCCCAGACTCTAACTCTTATTTGTTTGAGTTTTAGACCCCTCCCTCTTCAGTTCCCAATCAAAGCCTACTGCCAAAGTCCTGCCGACGATGAGATCTCTAGCGAATGGAAGCCTAACTCCGTTCAAGCCGTATAGCCTTTGATCCAGATGTGCCAGCTCGAAGAGTCTTCTACAAACTTGAGCATGGATAGACTATAAATTCAGAGATTAAAAAATCATCAAAATATAATGATAAAATCTCTCCAAAACTCAAACCCTAGGTTACACACTTAGGATCAAATAGCTTTTCAACAAGTGATTATTAGATCATAAGGTTAACCCCCCATAATTTTTGTTGATGAATGCTATTTAGGTTTAAAATTTCATCACATTTGATTAATCTGATCAGGAGAATGAGGAGAAAGAGTGTTTCTAGGGTGTTTTTGTAGTCTCCTTTAAGTGTATGTTTTGTGGACTGTTGATCGCATGATCAACGATCCGGATTGAGTCGTTCCATGGCTTTGATTAACCATGGATCGATCCCATGTTACTTTTACCATTCAGCTTAATCTAGACCATCCATTCCATACTGTACTTGATCCAACGGCTCTAAGTTATTGCTAACTTAAATAAGTTGGTAGCATCATCGCAGCACCGTGTCCTGCACTAAGGGCCAATGATTGTCGCATCATAATCTTTGGCCTTTAATGCTTGTTAGTCAATGCACTTTTGATCCGATAGTCCAAGTGCTGTCGCATGGCCCCTCCATTATCGCACTGTCGTTTCGATGTTCTGGATCACACTACATGGCCTACACTAAGGGCCAATGATTGTCGCATCATAATCTTTGGCCTTTAATGCTTGTTAGTCAATGCACTTTTGATCCGATAGTCCAAGTGCTGTCGCATGGCCCCTCCATTATCGTAGTGTCGTTTCGATGTTCTGGATCACACAACATGGCCTGGCCTGACTCTCCCGTCATCGCCGTTTAATTAGAACTAGTTTTTAATTAATTTTAAACTTTTTAAAATCAGAAAAACTTTAAAAATTCATTAAAAATTAAATATTAGCCCAAAAATTAAGTATAATATATCAAATTATTCATATTTTAATCCTCTTCAATTTAAAATTAAATTTAACTTAAAATATTCAATATATTTTAAAAATATTTTTAAAATTTAAATATTTATAATTTAATTAAAATTTAATAAAATTTTAATCTAAATATTTTCAAAATTTTAATTCTTTTAATTTAGAATATTAAAATATTTAGATAAAATATTTAAAATATTTTATTTCAAAATTTAGTTTAATTTAAAGTATTTTCCATTAATATTTTAAATAATTTTATTATTTTAACATTTAATTAATATTTAATTTATATTAACTTAAATATCTTTCAAAAATCTAAAATTTTAATTTAATATCTTAATTAATTAGAAAATATATTTTAAATATTTTATATTTAAATTTAATTCAAAATATTTAATATATTTTAAGTAATTTAATATTTGATGATTAGAGTATTACTTTAAAATATTTTAATTTAAAAATAAAATTAATTATGATATAATATATACTTTAAATAATTTAAATATTTAAATATTTAATTAAAATAAATTCAAATAATTTGAAATGTTTATGAAAATTATTTTAAATTATTTTATAATTTTATAGAACATTAAAAATTTAATATAATTTAATTTCTACTTTATTTTGAATATTAATTATTTTAATTAATTTTAAATACATTTAATTGCTAGAAAACTTCAAAATTTCAAGAAAATATCATTTTAAATCAAAAAAATAATGTGATACCTTGGAATTTCTAGAATTTTTAATATTTGAATCTAAAATTTATTTTAAAATCAATTAATTAATATATTTTAAGTGATTCTAAATACCTTTAAGACTTCAATATTTATTTAGTATTTAAATAAATATTAATCCAAAAAATTTTAAAATTTTGAGAAATTTATTTTGGTTTATCTTTGATTTTTCATAACTCATCCAAAATTGTTTTTTGAAATTATTTTAAAAAAATACTTTTCTAAAATATTTAAATTTGTTCTATTTTCAATACAAATTAATTTTGAAATTTTATATTTTAAATATTTGGGAGCTTTGAGTGTGATCTTGAAATTTTAAACATTGATTGAGCTAACTTGAAAATAATTTATGGGGAAGGATTAGTGAATAATTGTATTCTAATTATTCACTAATCAAATTACTCTTTATTATTTATTATTTCATGATTTGCATGTGTAGGTTGCACTTGAACCTAGCCTAGGCTCTCCTAGTTTTAAGGACTTGATCGTAATTATATGATCATTTAAATGTGTGCCCAAGGGTTAGTGACATTAATTTAAACCCGTTCAACCTAGTGACATCTTAAGGATAAAAATTAAGATATTCTTTAAAGAATTTAGAAAAAATTTTGAAATTAAATATATGTCCATTAGAAATAAAACTTTGGGTACTTAAACTTAGTGACACCCCCTACCCTAGGAAAAATCCCCTCCAGTTTTAAAGTCATTAGGTCCATTAAATAATTAACTTAGGTTTAATGCCTTAATTAAGCCTCAAAACTTCAAAAAACTCTAATAAATTAAATTTAAATCCAAAAAATAAAAATAACACTTCATACTAGAATTAAACTCCAAATTTAAGAAAATTAAAAGCCCTTTGATTTGACTCCATTTTAAAGGTTAATTTAATTTTAAGTGAAAACTAATATTTAATTCATTTAATTAATGAAAAATATTTAAAAATCCTAAAAATCTCCAAATAATTGAAAACATCCCCTTAGGTTATTTCTGACCTTTGGGGGTAATTCTAGGAGGTTTGGGACTGATTTGGATTAAAATCTAAAAATCTCATTAATTAGGCAATTTAAAAAAATCCAAAAATACCCTAACTTTAAAAAATCACCAATAATTCAAAAATAATCTAACTTAATCAAACTCATAGCCATTCAACTCTAATTAAAATCTAGTATTTTCTAAAAATGTTAAACCTCTAAAATTTAGTCAAAGTCAAAAAGATAACTTTCCGGTCATTCGTGTACAAAACTAGGTCAAAACTTTAAAAAATTATAACTTAATGTAGAAAATTTCAAATTGAGCAAACTAATAATCTAATTATTCACATTAAATTCTAGTATTTAAGAAAATTACTAAAAATTTAAAAATCATCTTAATGTCAAAATTCAACTTTTAGCCCCCTTAGTTAGCACATCTAAATAATTCCAATAATTCTAATAATTTCAAAATTTTAATAACTAGCTAAAAATTCCAGAAAACTATAAATTGATTAATAAAATCAGTTAACTAATATTTTAATACACAATAAGCACTCTAAAGATAAAGTTTTTAGGATTGACTATCTTAAGCTACGAGGCTAAGTGATCTAAGGAGGTCTGGTTCCTTGAGCCCACTATGAGAACGCCACGACCGAATTCAATGGAGTATTAAATCTTAAAATTTAATGACTCTTAATTACTTAATTAAATTAAAATTCTTAATTCAACTACATCAATCTGGTTTATAAGCTAAACTATCTTGAGCTGCAGGGTTAAATATCCTAAGGAGGCCTGGTTCCTCGAGCCCACTGTGACAATGCGACGAACCGATTGGTGAAAAATATAAATTAATTTAATTCCTAAAATAAGCATATAATCAAATTAATGAAAATTTAATGGTCTTTTAATCTCTAATCAATTAAATTCATTTAACTAGTCGACCTTTAAAGCATGTTCTAAAATAAACTTTAATACATTAATATTCAAACTCAAACATAAATCTTCCCTTCAAACTTTAACAAAACCGAACACTAGATAAATTTAAAAAAATTCCTAGTCTAGGACATATCCAAGCCACAAAACCTACTTCACACACTTTAGATGGTTTGCTAGGACAACTAACTCTAGTCTAGGCTAGGCCGATATTTATTTTTACTAATGTATGCTGGTTTTTTTAGTTTTCATTACATGCTGTGATTGAAAATTAATTGATATGAATATTTATTTACTTTAAATATAATCTATGAATTAATTTGATGGGCGATAGTTTATCCTTAGGTTAAAGCTGATATGGTTGCTCACTAAGTTTTCTGCAGATGGTCACGCTCATACAGGGTAATAAAAGGGGACTTAATTAATAATTATTATAACTATTACAGGTGCTTTAGCTGCTTAGCCCCCAAATAAGTAAGAGCGTGGCCAAGTGTGATTTACCTTTTACTACACATATATGGATAGATTTGATTTTTAAATGCTTAGGATAACCCTACAAGAGAATCTAGATTTTTTATTTTAATATCGATGTAATTTATTTAAAGTTAAGAGTTGTTAAAGCTAGATTTTTTAGTTAGGATACATAGATCTAAATTTAGATTCCAAATAGGAAAGGACATCCCTCAAGGGATGATCCTATTTCATTTGGAAGCCTAAATTTGGATCATTTCACTACCCAAAGTGAAAGAATAACCTGCCCTTCAGAGGAAGAGTTTTCTTTTTCATTTGGGTATCTAGATATGATAAATTCAAGGAGCCCAAAGAAGAGGAGGATGAGGAGTTGAAGATAAAGAGTATCCCACTCAAAGTCAACTTGCATTGATCCTAGGATTAGAATCTGGGTTTGTAGTTAGTAGTGCCCGGCCACTTTTAATTTATGTAATTTTTGAGTTATAATAAACAGGTAATTTGCATATGGACATTTATTTAATTGATTTAATTTATTGATGTGTTTAATTTAATTTGATTATGATTAGGGCCGCCTATTTTTCTTAATTTTTTGGCGATTTACATGCCATTTTTTATTTTAGCCTGGACACGTGGAGGCTCATGAGGGCACATATAAAACTTCTTCTACTTAAATTTAAATAAAATTTTTAGGATAACATAGAAATTATGTGCCCTTATAAGCCTACTCCAGGAGGGAGTAAAAGCATTCCATGGTTCTTTGCCTACTCCAGGAGGGAGTAAAAGGATTTTTAAGTTCTCTGCCTACTCTAGGAGGGAGTAAAAAGATTCAAGGTACTCGACCTCATCGGGTCAGTGGAAAGATTTTGTAAGGGCTTCTCCGCTTTACTGTGGGGGCAAAAGGAGAGACACTACTTTTAGTGTAATACTTAAAAAGGAGGTTTCTAGGAGTGGATATAGGTCAAGTTGACCAAACCACTATAATTCTGGTGTATTCTTTCTATTTACTTTTCTATATTTTTTTGTGATTTATTCTTTGTTTGAAATCTCTGATTTTTATTATCGTAAAAGTGATCTGCTTCCATATCAAGGGGTTTTAATTTTTAGTGTTGTTAAAGAATTTTTAAAATAACCAATTCACCCCCCTCTTGGTTAGCCTTGGGACTAGTTCTTTAGGGTTTAATAACGCTAATAAACTTTTAAGTGGTATCAGAGCGGGATTCATAAATTAAGTTTTAGAAAACTTTTGAAAAATGATCAATGGCTAACTTTGGAAATCATAACACCGTGGAAGGATATTTCATTACACGACTACCTTTATTTGATAATATTCCTTTTAATTTTTGGAAAATTTGCATGTCCACTTTCTTACAATCAATTGATTATCATATGGGGATTCTACACCCTTTAGATTAGTAAATGGCATAAAATCTGAACTTCCCTTTTTTGAATGGAGCATAGAAGATATAGACTTAGCCCAACTTACTGCTAAATATTTGAACTATTTTTTATGCTTTAAAATTTGAAGATTACATGTGTGTCTATACTTATTCAACTGAAAAAGAAAATTGGGATAAACTATACATAACATATAAGAGAACTAATGAAGTAAAATAATCTAGGTTGAACATTCTGCTTAATGATTATGAATTTTTTTGCATGAAACTTAGTGAATCTATTTTTGAAATGTATACTAGGTTTACTCATATTTTTACTTCCCTACATACCTTAGGAAGAGAGCTTACAAATTATAAAAATGTTAACAAAATTTTGCATTGTTTACCTTCTTCCAATGATGCAAAAAATCACTGCCATTACTAAATCTAAAGATCTGAATATTTATTTTATTGATAAATTATTTGGATCACTCATTAACTATAATAAGGAGTGAGTCAAAGGCAGCTTGATACAGGTGAAAAAAATAAAGAAAAAACTGTAGCCTTAAAGGCTAATAATTCTGATAGTGATACTTCTGGATCAAAAAATGATGACATTGCATTGATGACTAGATAATTCAAAAGCTTTATAAAGAAAAAGTAAATCTTCATCAATAATGGAATAAAGGTAAAAATAATAAAAATTCTAAAATTTTCTCTGATATTATATGTTTTGAATGCAAGAAGCCAAAGCACTTAAAGTCTGATTGCCCAAGTCTTAAAATTCACCCAAGCAAAGAGAAGGGTGAGGAAAAAGCAAAATTCAAGAAGGGCAAGCAAAAGACTCATACGGCTTTCTAGGCAAACTAAGCTTTAGACTCATCTAAAATTGAAGCAGAAGAGGAGGTAACTAACCTGTGCTAAATATTTGATAATCATCTTGATCATTATGATCAACAGAAGATATGTGAGCTTTCCTATGATAAATTATTTGAAGTTTCTGAAAGAATTCATAATGCATATAGGAAGCTTAAGAAATCACATGCTAGCCTTAAAATTGATTTTTTAAACCTGTAGAAGGAGCATGAAATCATCAAAAAAGATCACTCCACTTTGCATAGTAATCACAGTGCTTTACTAAATGAATTTTATACTTTGAAAAAAAAGCATCTTGATTTAACTATTAAATAAGAATCCTTGAAAATATCGCATGTTGAATTAGAAAATACATTCAAGGAATTAGAAACTCTTGCATCTCAATTAGAAAGTAAGGAGTATATATTAAAGATTGAAAATTCAATTCTTGAAAAAACAAATAAGTTTTTACAAGCTGAACTAACTATTTTTAAAGAAAAAAAAAACTTCCTACACTTACACAGTTTCATAACACACCATTATAGCATGCATTAAAACTTAAGAAGAGGCACCATAACTCATATAGATTAGTAAACTTTTTTTTTCTGGAGTTAGATATTTTTCTTATGGCATGCTAGGACACGTCTCCCACACTTGTACTATCCATCATAGAACATATTTAGTGTGGAGACCAAAATTACATTATTCACAGCATAGCATGCAAGCATGTCATCCCACATTCCATAAGGTAGAACCAAAACTTATTTGGGTTCCCAAATCTGACCACTGATGATTTTGTAGGGGTGCTCTCACAAAAGGCCTTGTGAAAGTACGTAATACCTGGACAACGGATGTTCAAGGCACATGACTAGAGATATAAATCAATTTATTTCATTGGAGGTCAAAGCAGGAGGTAAGGTGACACTTATAGATAGCACCATAAGGAGAGTAGTGTGCTCATGTATAATTGGTAACTCAAAAAATTTTATCATTAAAAATGTTTTAGTTATAGATGGCTTTAAATATAATCTGCTTAGCATGAGCCAGCTCTGTGATAAAGGCTTCAGCATAAATTTCTTTCTACCAGCTATATAATAAGCTTAAATGACAAAACTATTTTGCAGGGAAGGAGAATCAATAATGTCTACATTCTTGATCTAAATTAGATTAAATCTGATACTGCTCTTTACTTAAAAATAATTAATGATGAATCCTGGTTATGACATAGAAGATTGGGTCATGTAAGCATGAAAAGCCTTAGAAAAATCACCTAAAAAGACTTAGTGGGAGGAATTCCCAAACTTGAGTTCAGTAAGGACAACCTATATGATGCCTGTCAATTAGGGAAACAAGTCAAATCTTCCTTCCACTCAATCAAAGACATTAACACTAGCAAAACCTTAGAAGTCCTTCACATAGATCTCTTTGGACCTGTCAGCACTATAAGCCTAGGAGGAAAAGTCTTTAGGTATGTGATTGTTGATGATTACTTAAGGTTTACTTGGGTTAGATTCCTATCTCATAAAAGTGAATCATTCGAGAAGTTTAGATTATTTTCCACTTACATTCAGAAGAAACTAGGTTGTAAAATTTTAACCATTCATAGTGATCACGGTGGAGAATTTGAAATGAAAATTTTGAATCTTACTGTAAGGAGTAAGAGATACAACATAATTTTTCATCTCCTAGGATCCCTCAGTAAAATGGTGTAGTTGAAAGTAAGAATAGAACCCTGATAGAAGCCACTAAAGCCATGTTAGCTAAATACTCACTTCCCAAATACTTCTGGATAGAAGTGGTGAATACATCCTATTATATTCTGAATAGGGTTAATGTTAGATCTAAGCTGAATAAGATACCTTATGAAATTCTTAAGGGTAGGACATCCAACCTCTCTCACATTCATATCTGTAGATGTAAAGTGTTTACTCTAAAGAATGAGAAGTCTCAACTAGGAAAGTTTGACCCAAAATCTGATGAAGGAGTGTTCCTACTAGAAAGAACCTAAAACAAGCACTTAAGGCATGGTATGAAAGACTAAGCACATTCCTACTAGAAAGAACCTTTGTTAAGGGGAGCATAAATACCACCCTATTTCTAAACAAGATAGGAGATGAACTACTAATTATCTAAATTTATGTTCATGATATTCTGTTTGAATTTTTTTTAAAAAAATGAGTAAGAAGTTTGAGATGAGTATGATGGAAGAACTGATCTACTTTCTTGGATTTAGTATAAGACAGAAAGATGATGGAACTTTCCTTAGTCAATCAAAATATATTAAGGACATCCTTAAGAAATATGAAATGGATAAAACCAAGCCAATCAACACTCCCATGAGTTCCACTGTTCAGTTAAATAAGGATTCAAATGGTAAATTTATTGATCAAAAGAAATACAGAGGAATTATTGGATCACTTCTTTACTTGTCTACTAGCAAACCTGATAATATATTTAGTGTTTATTTATGTGCTAGATTTTAAGCTGATCCAAAAGAGTGCCACTAGATTACTATTAAGAGAATCCTTAGATATCTCTTAGGAACCTAAAACTTAGGAATTTGGTATCCTAGGCATAACACTTCCTTTGAAATCATAAGATAATCTGATTCAAATTTTTTAAGATGTAGAATTGATAGAAAAAGTACTTCTAGTATATGTCAATTCATAGGATAGTCCTTAGTCTCTTAGTCCAGTAGAAAATAGAACTCAGTTGCCCTATCCACAGCTGAAGCTAAATACATAATCTTAGGGAGTTGTGTGGCCCAAGTCCTTTGGTTAAAGTAACAAATTCTGGATTTAGGATTACTTGTACGAACCATTTCAATCCTAGGTGATAAACATTAGTGCCATCTATATTTCAAAGAATCTAATCTATCACTCCAGGATCAAACATATAGACATAAGACACCATTTCTTTAGAGACCATGTTACCAAAGGAGACATAGAGCTACACCATATAGCCACTGAAAATAAACTTGTTGATATCTTTACTAAACCACTAACCTTTGAAACCTTCAGCACCTTAAGAATTAGATTAGGTGTGATAGATATTTGTGCTTGAAATTAATGCCTTTTATTTCTGAGTTTTTCCTGTTTTATGTGTATGTTTGTTTCTACTTATGAGTTTTTACTTTATGCTTTTTGATTTTATATTATTTTCTTTTAGTATTTTAAGGAATCAGATCACTGTTCACTTCTACTTTTGAGTTTATTTTTCAAATAACCTTTTTGCCTTATTTTATTTAGAAGCATGTAAGCAGTGATTGACTTATCTAAAAATAGTTAAAGAAAGAAATATTGATGATTGTTTCTCTTCCTCTAACTGCTTTAGTGATGTATTTTCTTTATGAATTAAAATATATTTTAAATTAAAAATTAGAATTTGAAATAGAGATCTATTTTAAATTTCTCATATGAATGATGTTCTAAGTTAATGAATTTCTTTCAAATTTTCTTAATCATGTTGTTTGTATTTATCATATGGATAGGATTCTATTTTGTGGCTTACTCTTCCTTATGGAAGAGAGGGAATTTTTTCTCTCATATTTGAAAGATAATGTCACAACTGAGAATCTTTAAAGGTTTTGAAAGAAGGCAAGCTTGCAAAAATGATAAGAGGCATAAAATGAGCCCAAAATTGGAAATTCTTTTTTTGCACAATAACCGCTAATTATTTGCAAGATACACAAAGTGTGTCAAAATCAAAAGATGCACAAAGTGTGCTAAATAACTGAAAAGAGGTACAAAATGAGCCCACATTAAATTAAGCTTCCCTTCCTTTCTAATCTTTAAACTCTTGGAAGACTTCATGTGCATATTAATATCTCCTACACCTGAATTTGAAAATCATGATTTTTGATTAATTGTATTGCAATATTATTTCCATCAGATATTTTTTCTGAAATAAAGTTTAAAAATATCATTTTTCTTATCTATTTTTTTTTCTGATTTAGACTTTTGTTTAAAAATAATTTTGACCT
The DNA here is from genome assembly GCA_019925795.1 of Dendrobium chrysotoxum. Classification (NCBI taxonomy): domain Eukaryota; kingdom Viridiplantae; phylum Streptophyta; class Magnoliopsida; order Asparagales; family Orchidaceae; genus Dendrobium; species Dendrobium chrysotoxum. The sequence continues at coordinate 1,483,496 of CM034309.1, read as the reverse complement.
GTAAGAAGTCTGAGCTAAGGTTAACAAGATCGATTATTTTAACATTTCTAATTTCAGCATTGTCGATTTATTTCTTACTAGTTTTTAAATCTGATAATAAGGTAAATCTATCATTTAATGGAGCATATCGATTAAAAAAAACTCTATTTTTTATTATTGTTGCTTTTACTCATTTTTTATTTTTTTTTCATATTTTTATTTTCATTTTTAAACCGTCCTAATCATCATATTCCATTCAACGCTTCTTTTAGCCACCACCACTACCACCTCCACCTAATCAGGATCCTTCCTTTTTCTATTTTTTTTTTATTTTATTTTATTTTATTTTTATTTTTATTTTTTTTATTTATTATTATATTTGTGTTGTTCTTTAGTTCTGTATGTTGTGATGTCTTTTCTATATGTCATTTATTTTTCTGTTATTTCCTCCTTTTTGTGATGTCAAAAGGGGGAGTAGTAGTTTGTTGTTAGTTATATCCATATTCTATTTTAATGAATTTTATTTCTTATTTACTATTCTATTTTTTTAAATAAAAAAATAAACTTTCCTTACTTTCATAATTTCATCTTCAAAGGGAGAGTTTCAAAAAATGTCAAAGGGTTTTGAAATTTTTTAACAACAATATTTTTCATGATAAAAAAGGAGAAATTGTTACAAATCTGGGTCCAATGACCATAATTTTGATGATAATAAATATTATTGTCTTCTTATCACTATTATGATGGCATACCCATTTTGTTGCCCAGCTCACTAACATTTCAGGTCTACAAGTCCACTGGCAACATCAATCAGCTCAAGATCGGGTAAACTAGGGTTGAGTCTTTTATCTTTCTTGAGTCAAATCATATATTTAGTGAATATTAAGCTGAGTAACCTTGCACATACAAACTCAAGGGAGTGTGTTGGTGAGTTAGAAAAAAATTAATTTTTTTGAGCTAATCATATAGTACAATTTAGATCATACTAGACGATCTATTAGAATAGGAAACCCTAATTAGGGCACCTAAGCTAATCAAGTTTTATTAAGATAATCATATATAATGATGTAGATCGTATAGGATGATCAGATATAATCAGCAAAGCAACCGCCAATCATAATTTAGGTAATATCTTAAATGATCAAATTTGGCTTGATCGCATAGGATGATATACATCGTATGGGATGATCTTAGACAATCATACCTAAATTGATCATTTTATTAGGGGACTAATTATAGTTAAATTGATTAATCACATCGTATAGGATGATTAGAGATGATCGTACTGTGCGACCAAATCCTAGCAATGTAAGATATTTAATCATCACCCATCATACATGAAAAAAATCATAATATATCAACAAATCATCTTGGATAATACCCCTCCTTCATACTAGATGATCAATACATACTTGTAAACTAATCGTCTAGGATAATCAAAAGATCATACGGTATGATCCGTATAAATACTTGAATTGATCGTACATGATAATATAGTTTGTACTATTTAAAAGGGATGTTTAGTACTAATCATCCAAGATGATATCACGATCATACTGGATAATCTTTGACGACAAATTGAAAATTAGGGCTTCTTTTGGAGGCTCTCTATTTAAGCTCTTATATGGACTTGAGAAAATCTTTTGCTGTTGAGTGGTCTTGAGAGAGAGCTTAGAGAAGGAAGAGGAGAGCTTGGGAGAGAGAAATCCTTATGAGGGGGAGTTGTGAGAGATTTATAAAGGTTACTCCAAGTAAGGTTTCCATTATATTCTTCAAGCTACTTTTTTGGTTCCTTAGTGGCTCTGGGGGAGACTTTCATCAGCATTAGATCTAGGTTCTCTACCTACTTCAGGAGGGAGTAAAAGGATTCCAAGGTTCTCTGCCTACTGTAAGAGGGAGTAAAAGGATATACAGTTCTCTACCTACTCCAGGATTGGAGTAAAAGGATTTAAGGTACTTTGCCTCATCGGGTCAGAGGAAAATTTTTATAAGGGCTTGTTGTGGGGGCAAAAGGAGAGATATTACTTTTTGTGCAATACCTGGAAAGGAGGTTTCAGAGGAGTAGACGGAGGTCAAGTTAACCAAACCATTATAATTATGGTGTGTTCTTCCTATTTATTTTTTTGCATTTAACTTCTAGATTTTTCTGTGATACGTTCTATGTTTGAAATCTCTAATTTTTATTATCATGAAAGTGATATGCTTCCGCATCAAGGGGTTTAATTGTTCATGTTGTTAAAGAATTTTTAAAATAATTAATTCACCCCCCTCTTGGTTAGTCTCGGGACTACTTCTTTGGGGTTTAACAACCCTCACAAACCATCAAAACCAAGGCTTGAGTCTGGGTCCAATGGATTTAAAATAGTATTTGGGATTCATTGGGAGAGGTTTCAAAGGTTGAAGATGTTGCAAATTTGGATTCAAGCATTATAATTTTGATGATAACAAACATTCCTGTCACTACTGCACATCTATTTAGTTGCTCTACCTACTAACTTTTTTGGTTCACAAGATCAGTTATAATTTAAGCCAGCTCAAGATTGGATAGATCAGGACTGAGTCATTCTATAACTTTTTAATTCCAATTGTTTTTACCTTTTCTTGAGTCAAATGTAATAACGTGGATCATGATACTAAGTTACCTTATACACACACACTCATGGGGAGAAATTTGGTAAGTTAGAGAGTTTTTTGGTTTTTGATCATATCTTACAGGATGATCCAAAATCATCCTAGACGATCAGTTAAAAATAGAAACCCTAATTAGGGCATCTGGGTTAAATAAATTTGATTAGGCAGATCATCCTAGACGATCCTCCCATCATCCAGGATGATATATTTAAATTCAAAAATCAGTTGCCAATCACATTTTAAGTAATATTTTATTTTATATATTTTGAACTAATCATACAGGATGATCCTGATCGTCTTGAATGATTCATTATAATCTTGCCTAAAATAATCCCTTAATTAGAAGACTAATTATGGTTAAATTGATCAATCACATCATACAGGATGATCGACCTGATCGTCCTAGACGATCCTTTATATTTTATGGGATGATCATCATTCATCCCAGACGAAAACCAAGATTTTCCTTTGATCGTCTAAGATATCATCCTGGATGTCTCGAACTCTCATCTGGATGATTTGTCGATTTCTACTTGAAATGAACTGATCATCTCAGATGATTGTGTAATCATCTTAGATGAAATCTCTTATTTCTTCTAATCATCTAGGATATCATCCTGGATAATCCAAATAATTGGCTAGATGATTTGTTGATTGCCACTCAAATTGAACTAATCATCCTGGACGATCATGGAGTCGTTATGGATGATATGTTGAAATTATTTCTTCTGATCATCCAGATAATGGAAATCATCCTGGCAAAAAGGCTCTTTTTGTATTGATCCTACAGGACGATCGACAGATCATCTTGGATGATCTTTGATGGCAAGTTAAAATTTAGGGCACTTTTTGAGACTTTCTATTTAAGCTCTTCTATAGCTGATATTGAAAGATCTTTTGTTGTTTTCCTATCTAAAGAGAGCTTAGAGGAGATGTAGAGTTTGGGAGAGAGAGAGAGAGGATCTTATGAGGGGGAGTTTGTGAGGGGTTCATAAAGGTTTCTCCAAGCAAAGATTCGATCGTCTTCTTCCTTCTTTATCCTTAGTTCCCTGGTGGCTCTGGGGAGATGATCATCAGCATCAGATCTAGGTTCTCTGCCTACTCCAGGAGGGAGTAAAAGGATTATCAGGTTCTCTATCTACTTCAGGAGAGAGTAAAAGGATTCCAGGTTCTCTGTCTTCACTAAGAGGGTGAAAAAGGACTCAAGTTTCTCTGCCTCACCGGGTTGGTGGAAAGATTTTGTAAGGGCTTCTCTACCTTGTTGTGGGGGCAAAAGAAGAGACACTATAGTTTACTATAATACCTGGAGGGGAGGCTCCGAAGAGTGGACGTAGGTTAAGTTGATCGAACCACTATAAATCTGGTGTGCTCTTTTTATTTACTTTTCTGTACTTTAATTTCTACATTATTTACTCTTGATTATTTGTGTGGTTGAAATATCATAATTCTATTTCTGTGATATTATTATGCTTTCGCCTTGGGATAAAAGTAGTTTGTTTTAAAATATAAAAAATTATAAAAAAATTTCCTTATTGTTTAAGTGAAATTTTAAAACTATCAATTTACCCCCCCTCTTGGTCAGCCTCAGGACTAGTTCATAAGGGCTTAACAACCCTAACGAACTTTCAAGTGGTATCACAGCGGGATTCATAAAATCAAGTTTTGGAAAACTTTTGAATTTTCATCCATGGCTAACTTTGGAAATCATAATACTGTGAAAGGTTATTCAATCACATGACACCTTTATTTGATTTTTGGAAAACTCGTATGTCCACCTTTTAATAATCGATCAATTATCATATGTGGATGCTTATTAGAGAAAAATATTTTGCACCTTATAGATTTATAAATAGTGTTAAAAGTAAACTTCTTTTTGTTGAATGGACAACTGATGATAGAGATCTTGCTCAATTGAATGGTACATGTTTAAACTGCTTTTTCTGTGCATTAAAATCTAAAGATTATATACGTGTTTCAACATGTGCAACTAGTAAAGAAATTTTGGATAGATTATGCATTACATATGAAGTAACAAACAAGTTTAAATAATCTAGACTGAACATTTTTTAGCATGATTATGAACTCTTTCGCATGAAACCAAATGAATCAATTTCTGAGATGTACACTAAATTTACCTAGATTGTTACCTCTTTACATGCCTTAGGAAGAGAACTCACTAATTATGAAAAAGTGAACAAGATCTTACAATGTTTGCCTTCTTCTTTTGATGTAAAAATTATTCCCATTACAAAATTTAAGGATCTGAATAATTATTCAATTGATAACTTACTTGGATCACTAATTGCACATGAGCAAGGAGTGAGCCAAAGTTAGCTTGATGCAGGTGAGAAGAAGAAAGAGAAAGCCATAGCCTTAAAGACTAATGATTCTAATTCTATCTCTTTTGGTTCTGATGATGATGACATAGCCTTAATCACAAGGAAATTTAAGAGCTTCTTGAGGAAGAAATAAAAGCATCATCAAAAGTGGAATAAAGGTAAGAATAATAAGTATTTTAAAGGTTCTTCTGATGTTATCTATTTTGAATGCAGGAAGCCAAGGCACCTGAAGTTGGATTGCCCAACTCTAAAAGCTCACCCAAGTAAGGAGAAAGCTAAAGAAAAGGCTAAGTTCAGTAAGGACAAGAAAAAGATCCAAAAGGCTTTCTGGGCTGACTCAACATCAGACTCCTCTAAAACTAAAGCTGAAGAGGAGATTACAAATCTATGCTTAATGGCTAATGATCTTGGTCACTCTAACCAAGTGGAAGTATGTGAGTTAACATATGATCAATTATTTAAAGTTATGAAAGAATTTATTCTTCATATAGGAAGCTCAAGAAAGCTCATGCAAGCCTGAAAATTAAGTTTTTAAATTTGCAGAAAGAGCATGAAATTTTAATGAAAGATCATTCAACTCTGGATAGCAATCACATGGCTTTACAAGATGAATTTGATTTTTTAAACTAAAATCATCTTGATTTAACTACTAAGCATGATTCCTTAAAAACTTCGCATGATGATTTAGAAAAGGCTTTCAAAGAACTTGACACCATGGCATGTAATTTATATAGTAGTGAGCATGTATTAAAATAGCAAGTGGCAAGCTATGAAAAGGCAAATAAGTTTCTAAGAGAAAAGATCATTGCATTAGAACAAAATGAAACACCACCTATACTTGTAGGGTTTTATAAAACATCATCAAAGTATGCATCATTCAAACCTAGGAAGAGGCACTATAACCCAAATAGATTAGTAAATCTTTTTCCTAGTGTTAGATGTTTTTCTTGTGGCATACTAGGACATATCTCCCACACTTACACCATTCACCATAGAACACATTTTGTATGGAGACCAAAATTACAAAATTCATAGCATAGCATGCATGCATCGCATTCTTCTTTTCATCACAAGGGACCCAAACCTGTTTGGGTTCCTAAATCTGACATTTGATGATTTTATAGGGATTCTCTCACAAAAGGTCTCATGAGAGCATGTGGTACCTGGACAACGGATATTCAAGGCATATGACTAGAGATGTAAAATTAATTCATTTTGCTGGAGGTCAGGGCAGGAGGCAAGGTAACACTTGAAGACAACACCACCAGGATAGTGGTGGGATCAGGTATAATTGGTGATTCAAAAAATTTCATCATTAATAATGTTTTTTTTGTAGATGGACTAAAACACAATCTGCTCAGTATCAGCCAGCTCTGTGATAAAGGCTTCAGCATAAAATTTCTGCCAACTTGCTGCATTATAAGCTTAAATGACAATTTTTTTTCCAGGGAAAAAGTATTAATAATGTTTACATACTGGATCTAAATTACTTTAAAGCTGATATTGCTATTTGCTTAAAATCAATTGCTGATGAATCATGGTTGTGGCATAGGAAATTGAGTCATGCAAGTATGAAAAGCCTTAGGAAAATCACCCAAAAGACTTAGTAAGAGGTGTCCCCAAACTAAAATTCACTAAGGACCACTTGTGTGATGCCTATCTGTTAGGAAAGAAAGTTAAATCCTCCTTCTACTCATCCTCCTTCCACTCAATCAAAGACATAAACCCTAGCAAACTCTTAGAAGTCCTTCACATGGATCTCTTTGGACCTGTCAGCACTTCAAGCTTAGGAGAGAAAGTCTTTGGGTATGTGATTGTTGATGATTATTTGAGGTTCACCTGGGTTAAATTCCTATCTCATAAAAGTAATTCATTCGAGGAATTTAGATCTTTCTCCACTTGGATTTAGAGGAAATTAGGTTGTGAAATTCTGACTATTTATAGTAATCATGGTGGAGAATTTTAAATTGACCAGTTTGAAACCTACTATAAAAGCAAGGGATAGATCATAATTTTTTAGCTCCTAGGAACCCTCAGCATAATGGGGTAGCTGATAGGAACAACAGGACCCTGGTAGAAGCCGTTAGAGCCATGTTAGTTGAGTACTCATTTCCTAAATACTTCTGGGCAGAAGTGGTGAATATAGCTTGTTATGTTCTGAATAGGATAAATCTTAAATCTAAGTTAAACAAAACACCCTATGAAATTCCTAATGGTAGGACACCCAACCTCTCTCATCTTTGTATTTTGTGATGTAGAGTCTTCAATAAAAGAACCCTGATTATTAAGGAGACCACTTATGTTGTGTTTGATGAATCTGATAATTCTGGAGGGTCTAGGATAGAAGAAGAGGAGGTTGTAGAAGTTACCCAAGGAGTAGAATTTGCAAATCTGGAGGAAAGGGTTGAACCTAAAGTTTCACTACCTAGAGAATGGATATATTCTTTGAGTCATCCTAAAGAACTGATCTTAGGAGACCCTTTTTGAAGGTGTTAGAACTAGGCATTGACTTAGAAAAGAAGTGGACCACTCTGCCTTCATTTCATTGACTAAACCCACCAATATCAATCAAGACCTTTCTGATGAATTTTGGATCCTAGCTATACAAGAGGAACTAAACCAATTTGTTAGGAATGATATCTAGGAGCTGGTAGAAAGACCTAAGGACTAGAGTGTAGTGGGAACCAAATGGGTCTTTAAAAATAAAATGAATGATTCTGGTGTAGTGGTTAGGAATAAGGCAAGATTAGTGGCTAATGGGTACAATCAAATAGAAGGGATTAATTTTAAGAAAACCTTTTCCCCTGTAGCCTGTTTTGAAGCCATTAGAGTGCTGCTAGCCTTTGCCTATTATAAGGGATTTAAATTTTTCCAAATGGATGTCAACAGTGCCTTTTTAAATGGGATAATAAAGAAAGATGTGTTTGTAGAGCAACCCTAGTTTTGAGAATTCTTAATTTTCAAATCATGTTTTCAAATTAAAAAAGGCTTTGTATGGATTAAAACAGGTACCCAGGGCATGGTATGAGAGGCTTAGCACATTCCTACTGGAAAGAGAGTTTACTAAGGGAGCATAGGCACCACTCTTTTTTTGAGAAGAGTAGAAGATGAATTACTCATTGTCTAGATCTATATTGATGATATACTTTATAGATCTTCTGATAAAATTTATGTGATGATTTTTCTAAAATAATGAGTAAGGAATTTGAGATGAGTATGATGGGAGAATTGTCTTACTTTCTGGGATTTAGTATTAGGCAAATGGATGATGGAACGTTTCTTAATCAATCAAAATACATTAAGGACATCCTGAAGAAATATGAAATGGATAAAACAAAGCCAATCAACACTCCCATGAGTTCTAGTGTCCAGTTAGATAAGGATTCAAATGAAAAATCGATTGACCAAAAGAAGTATAGAGGAATAATTGGATCACTTCTTTACCTAACTACTAGTAGACTTGATATTATGTTTAGTGCTTATCTCTATGCTAGAATTCAGGCTGCTCCAAAGGAGTCCCACCTGATTACAGTTAAGAGAATCCTTAGATATCTCTTAAGAACTCAAAACTTAGGAATTTAATATCCTAGACATAGTACTGCCTTTGAGATTATAGGATATTTTGATTCAGATTTTGTAGGATGTAAGATGGATAAAAGAGCACCTCTGAAACATGTCAATTCATAGCATAATCCTTAGTCTCCTAGTCTAGTAGAAAATAGAACTTAATTTCCATGTCCACTATTGAAGCTGAGTACATAGCCTTAGGAAGTTGTGTGGCACAGGTCCTTTGGTTAAAGTAACAAATTCTAGATTTAGGACTTCCTGTAGGCATAATTCCTATCCTATGTGATAACACTAGTGTCATCTATATTTCAAAGAACCCAATCTAACACTCTAGGACTAAACACATCGACATCAGGCACCACTTCATTAGAGACCATGTTATCAAAGGAGATATAGAGCTACATCATGTAGCCATTGAAAACCAAATGGTAGATATCTTCACAAAATCACTGGCCTTTGAAACTTTTAGCACCTTAAGAACTAGATTAGGTGTGATAGATATTTATGCTTAAAATTGATGATTTTATTTATGTTTTTGCACTTAGTTTTGTTTAATTTGGTTACTAATTTCTTTTTATGTTCTTTCTATTCCCTGCTGATTTTCTTCACTTTTTGTTTGATTTGTCTGATTATTTCTTTTTGTGTTCTTACTTTATGTTCTTGATTTCTTGTTCTTTATACTTTAGTATTTTAAAAATTTGATCACTGCTCACTTATGCTGATAAATTTTCTTTCTAAATGAGAATTTTGCCTTATTTTTATTTAGAAGCTTGTAAGCAGTGATTGACTTCTCTAAAACAGTTAAAGGAAGAAATATTGATCATTATTTCTCTTCTCTAAATCCTTCAATGGTGTATTTTTCTTTTTGAATCAAAATATTTTTCAAAATTAAAGTTGGACTTTGAAATAGAGATATATTTTATCTTCCTACAGTAATCTATCTCATATGAGTAGTATTTCAAATCATTGAATCACTTTTATATTTTCTTAATCAGGTGATTGTATTTATCATATGAGGATGGTTCTATTTTATGGTTTACTTTTCCTTATCTAAGATAGTGTGTTTTTTCTTCTCTTATATCTAGAAGATAATCTCACAACTAAGAGTCTTTTAGAGGTTTTAAAAAAAGGAAGCTCACAAAAGATATGCAAAGTGTGCCAATCAACTGAAAAGAGGCACAAAATGAGCCCAACACCGAAAAGATATGCAATATTTACCAATAAATTGAAAAGACACACAAAGTGTATCAAAAATCAAAAGAAATATAAAGTATACCAATTAACTGGAAAAGGAGGCATAAAAAGAGCCCACAAAGAAATAAGCTTCTCCTCTTTCAAATCTTTAAAAATCTTAGAAGAATTTATGTGCCACTTAATATATTCAAACACTTGAGATTGAAAATCATGATTTCTGATTCTTTACTTTGCAATACTATTTTATCAGATATTTTTCTCGAATGAAGTTTGAAAGGATCACTTTTCTTATCTAATTTCTTTTCTTCTAAATTAGATTTTTGTTTAAAAAGAATTTAAACCTATAAGGTGTCCAATGTATGGTTTATAAAAATTAATTTTCCAACTTCTCTGGATTTCAACATCGTCAATTTCTTCTTATTGGCTTTTGTTTGGTTGAAAAAGTATATAAATTTATAGTTTTGAAAATACTTAATTTTCCTTGGGAAATATTTAATTTCTAGAATTTTAATTTTATAATCGAACACTTACCATGAATGATATATCACCTCGAAAGGTAATCATATAGTTCCCTAATAGGTTCAGATTATAAATCTTCAAATTTATTCTGATTATCATAATCAAACTCAAGGAGAAACAACATATGATCTCGAAGGATCAAAGTGGTGTTTAATCCATTGTTAGACTATAATAATCAGAATAAGAAATTATTAATTTCATGATCAAAGTTACGATTGTAATTGATATATCTATTCGAAGAAAGAAGATACCAATCACTATCGATAGTTTGAATATGACAATAATGATCGTCAAGTTTGAATTTCCCAAAGATAATCAATTGAGGGTTTTGAAAAATTTTATTTTGAAAATTAAGTCTGGGTTTCTAAATCTACTATGAGTGCAAGCCCTCGTAGTTAATTATATCGTAGGAAACCAAAAGATTTCCTACGAATATTCTTGATTAAAATAGCGATACGAATTTCATTTAAGATTTCAATATTTGATGTCAAAGGAGGTATGGATTGAAATTTTCAATCGAGAATGGTTCAAGGTTGAACACTTATTTTTGGAGTCAAAGGAGGAAGGGTAGGAGGTGTTTTGAGATCCTGAATCACTTCAGAAACACCCCAATATATCCTAAGTGTTGGGCTTGAATTTGATTGAAAAAGATTTAAGTTTGAATGATTGATTTTGTTAGAAAGTTGGAATTAGATTCCCGGAGGTTGAGGTCTTAGGATTAAAAAATTACCTCATATCCTAAGTCTAAAATGGATAATGAAAATCAGTGACCCGGATCCTAGCTAATACAATGCAAATCTGGACTTACCCCGGCCTGGATTGGGGAGCCAGCTAAACCACCTAAGCGCTTTAAAACTATGTGTCTGGTCTTTTAATTAAAGAGTGGTTAGGGATGTTATTTAAGATTAGTTTAAGGAGAGCGGGGATGACATCTAGAGCAGATTCCTAATTAGTCCCTTAACATATGTCTGGTGAAATGCTTAAGCTAAGAATACAATTAAAGATTTAGACTTAATTTTTAATTTGTATCTAATGTAATGCATGCTAGTTGACTCGATTAAATGCTTAAAATCAGAATGAAGCAATTTTAAAATTAGGCTTAAAAATAGGTTTTATCCTAGAGATTGCATAACATCCCCTTGGACAGAACTGCACCCTAATAGGTCAGGTGGTCTGCAAAAACCCGCAGGCGGGGAGGTGCCTAACACGGAAGAGAAAAGTCAATATGAATGCATGAAAAACCCCCGGTGAGTCCGGGCTTACTTCTTAAAAGTGTTAGAGTTACTATCTGAGCCTAAAATTTTTAAATTTTATTTAAGTAGAAATAGTGTTGACCGTACCCTCACGAGCCTCCGATCGGATTCTAAGCTAAATCAAATATGACATGCAAGATCGCCAAAAAAAACTAATAAAAGCAGACAAATCCTAATCGCAATCAACATATTAATCAAATCAATCAAATAATTAAATCAATTAAATAAATATTCAAAATGAAAGTCCATAGGCAAGTGCCTTTTAATTATATAACTCAGGGTCTGTAGAAAAAGTAAAGTGGCCGGGTACCACTGACTACAACCCGAATTCTACTCTTATAAGACTCAAGTGACTTAAAGAATGGGTCTTATCACACTTCACTTCTTCGTCTTCTTGTAACTCCTTGGATCGTCGGGTCCGGATATCCAAATGAAAAGAAACTCTCCCTTGAAAGGGGGTTATCTTTTCTCTTTGGATACTTAAAAACATCCGAATCTGAATCTTTAAATGAAGAGGGACTCTCCCCTGAGGGATGTCACCCTTCTCTTTGAATTTTAGATTGGATTTATATCCCATCTCAAATCACTTGACACATTACAACTCAATATTGAATCAAATTACATTAATCAAAATAAAAAAATCTAGACTCGATCCTGTAGGGTTATCCTAATAATCAACAATTATATTTTATATCCCAAGCAGTTATAATTCTTCTCAAGCAGTTAATATTTGAAATTAAAATACTCAAATCATAGCTACGCTTGGCCATGCTCTTTTAATTTTAAAGGGGGACTTAAGCAATTTTCTGGAGCACCTGTGCAATTTATTATTTGTGATTTTGCCCCCTTTATTTAATGCCCAGTATGAGCATGGCCACCTGCATAAGATTGAATCAATACAAATCGTCCCTAGCCTAGGGGTAGATCTAACGTACAATCAAACCAAAATAGAGTGCAGTAAATAAATAAACAATCACATCAACATCAATTACTTAAATCTAGCAACCAGCATGCAATAAAACCACGGAAAACCCGGCATACGCAAGTAGCAGAAAAGTGAACACAGGCCTAGCCTAAGACTAGAGTTGGTTGTCCTAGCAAACCATCTAAAGTGTGTGTAAGAGGCTGTGTGGGTTTAATATGTCCTAAGTAGGATTATTTAATTGAAGTTTTTTTATGTTCTGGTTGGTTGAAAGGCTTCAAGGAGATTTTAATTGAAGTTCAAGTCTTAATGGTTTAAATTTGACTTTAAAATTGATTTTAATTATTTGTTGGATACCACCTTTGTTTCACACCGAGGCCGTGAAGTTTATTTCACCTTCCTTGGGGCTAATTTAATAGCCTCGTAGGCCTGGGTTACCTAGTGGTACCCGATATAATTAAATGATTTAAGTTTGATTAAGGTTGAGGGTTAATTAAAATTTAATTGAAGTTTATTGGTTGCTGGTTTTAAAATTAAACTGATGTTTTCTAGAATTATTGATGATTTGTTGAATTTTGAAATTTTCTGGATTATTTTAATGATTTAATTCAAGGGTCAAAAGTTGACTTTTTAATTTAAAGGGTTTTTTGGAATATTAATATTTTATTAAAATATTAGACCTTAATACAATCAGTTAGACTGTAAGTACACTGAAATTGGATTTTTTTACATTTTATTATGAAGGTTTGAAGTTTTGACTTAATTTTGAACTAGATTTGACCAAAAGTTGACTTTTTCAAATTTGATTGATTTCTAGAATGTAACATTTTTTATAAATACTAGACCTTAAGATGAGTCATATGCCTTTGAGTTTGCTCAATTTGGAGTTCATTTGAATTAGTTATGAATTTTTGAAATTTTGAGAATTATTGAATTTTCAAAAATTATTTAATTAAAGGCCTTTTTATGATTTGAATCCAAATAACCTCCAAACTCCTTGAAATTAACCCGAAAGGTCAGGAATGACCTAAGGAGTGATCTCCAAATGTTTGAAAATTTTTAGAATTTTTAATTATTTTTAATTAATTAAATTAATTAAATATTGAATTTCAATTAAACTTAAATTAAACTTAATTTTGAAGTCCAATCAAGGGGATTTTATTTTTATTTGATTAAGGATTTAATTCTGGTCAGTTTGAGGTATTATATGTAATTTTTGGACTTAACCTTGATTTATTACATTTTGTGGAAGTATTTAAGGCTTAATTAAGCTTTGATTTTGATTAAATTAATTAAGGGGCTTAATGACTTTAAAATTCAGTGGGAAATTTTTCTATGGCTGAGAATGCCACTATGTTCAAATGGATTGAGTTTCAAGTCAATAGGAGGTCAATCCTAATTATTGAAAATATTATAAGTTTTCTAATCAAAATCCTTAATTATTATCCTTAATGATGTCACTAGGTTAATGGATTTTAATCAAATTTTCTAGACCCTTGACTTAATATATATATATATATATATATATAAACATGCACAAAACACAATCAATGCTTAAGTCTAAGAGAGCCTTAGAGCTATGTGGTACGTGTGCACCCTAAACATACAAAGTATTAAGATAACTCAAATGATTAACAAATTGATTAAGGAATAATTAGGATAATTTTTCACTAATCATCCACATCAAATTTGTTCAAATAGCTCAATCCATGCCTAAAATTCCATGTGATCTCTCAAATCTCAAGGATTTAAACATATATATAATTTTAAAATGGGTTTTAAAATATAGTTATGTATAAAACCTATACATAATAATATAAGTTTTAAAATAAGATAATTAAAATATTATCAATTAAAATAATTTGAGAGAACTACTGAGTTTTAAAGTATTTTAAAATAAAAAAAATTATTGAAAGTTCGATAGGGATGTTAAGCCCTGATGAACTAGTCCCGAGGCTAACCAAGAGGGGGGGGTGAATTGGATATTTGAAACAAAACAAAAATCTTTTTATAAAGTGCAGTGGAAATGAATTAAAACAACGATAAAAGATCAATCACAGATATCACCCAAGCAGATAATCGTAATAAAATAAAGTGCGGAAAATAATAAGAAAGAACACACCAGATTTATAGTGGTTCGGTCCAACCTGACCTACGTCCACTCCTCGGAGGCACCCTCCAAGTATTGCACTAAACCAAATAGTGTCTCTCCTTCAGCCCCCACAGCTAGGCGAGAAGCCCTTACAAAATCACTTCCACCTTCCCCGGTGCGGTAGAGTAGCCGGGTCCTCTTACACCAAAGAGATCTTCTTCTTCCCAAAACCTCCCTCGAGACGACCCTTGAATCCGATGGTACTTAGGTGCAAGCTTGCCGGAGCAACCGTGTGAACCCCCTCACACTCCCTCGAGAATCCCCCTTCCCAGGCTCTTCTCCCTCTCAAACTCCACCCTTTCCTCTCTCCCTTTCAAGCTCTCTCTTCAAGTTTTCTTCAAAAGAACGAAGCCTCAATAGCTGCCAAAGAAACCTATCAAGTGCCTTGAGAAAGCTTAAATAAAGAGCTCCAAAAACCCTTCCAAATTAGTTCTGACGGCAAAGATCGTCCAGGAAGATCACTGATCGTCCAGGACGATGTGCTCCAAAAGACGGCTTCAGAAAACCCTAAAAACTCAATTCTACCGCCAAAGATCGTCCAGGACGATCGCAGGATCGTCCAGGACGATGTGCTCCAAAAGACGGCTTCAGAAAATCCTAAAAACTCAATTCTGCCGCCAAACATCATCCTGGACGATCGCAGGATCGTCCTGGACGATGTGCATAATTTGACCTGATAGTCTCGTACGATCCTGGGATAGTCCAGGACGATGAGTACAAATTTTGCACAAATCATCCAGTACGATATACATATCGTCCAGGACGATTAGAGCAAATTTTGACTCTTAAATCCTTGCCTAAATTATCATGGCGGCTAGGGTTTTGAGATCATATTGGATCGTCCAGGATGATATAAATATCGTCCAGTACGATTTGTTCAAAAGTTGAACTTCTGGTTTTGACAGGATCTCACTCCCCCTGAGTATGTGTACATATAGTCACAAATAAGCATACACCCTTAGAGGACTTGACTCAAGAAATCAAAAAGTACATCCATGAGAAATACAACAAAGCCTATTCTACTCATTCTTGAGTCTTGAATCTTTCTTGGATTGATGCATGCTATTCCTGAAATGTAGTACACACAAACAAATATATATTTCAAATACTAGGAGATGAACCATAATATTTGTTATCATCAAAATAAGAACTCGTGAGCCTGAGTTGCTACAATCTCCCCCTTTTTGATGATGGCAAATATTTCTGGCTGGATTTGTAAATAACAGTATTTTCTCCTAATCTCCCCCTCACTAAGAAAAGACTTTTAAAAATAGGGAGAAACACATTTTTTGATTTTTTTTTATTATTAAAAAAACTACACAATAAATGTCACAAATAAAACAGTACAATTACAATACAAATAAACTTCACAAATACAACAAATATAATAATACGTTCTCCCCCTTTGACATTATCAAAAAGAAGAGGAGCAGAAAAAAACAAAAGTAAAATAAAAATAGACTAAAAGATCGAAAACGGTCTCTGATCTTGTGAAATTTTTATAAAATCAAGAATTTTCTTGTAATGAGAAAGCTACCCCTTGATTTTATTCAAAAAGCTAAGTAAGGCATGAATTGACTACTCATAACCCAGAAACGTTAGAAAATCAAAACCTGTTAAACCAAGCTCAGGTTTTAAAAAGGCTAAAACACTTTTTAAGCCAATATCTAAATCAAGGAACAAATTAGATAAGGAAACAAAAATCTTTCAAAACTCCTTTCATTAAATACATCTAATAGAAGATTGATGCAAAGTAATGAATCAAAAAATCTTGATTTTCAAACTCAAGTAATGAATCTATCAAAAAGTCATAAGAGTTTTCTAAACTTTAGAGATTTACAAGAATGAAAGCAGCTTTATGGGCTAATTTTGTGCCTCTTTTTCAATTGGTTTGGCGCTTTGCGCATCTTTTGATTTTTGATACACTTTGTGTATTCAATTTGGCAATTTCGCATCTTTTCAATTTTGGGCTCATTTTGTGCCTCTTTTCAATTTGTTTGGCGCACTGCGCATCTTTTGATTGCCTCCTTTCTAAATCTTTAAAATTAGCAAACCTTATTCTTATGATAAAGACGAATAACCTGAATAAGATAATCTTGAAGTTGGTTCAATAATTTGCAAAAGATTCCTATGAGATAGACAAAATGTTGGGAGATGAAAAAAGTTTTAATTTCAAAAAACAATTTATAATCTGAAATAGATTTTGACTCAAAAGTAAGATAGCCTTATTCAAAGAAATGAGATAGAGAGACAAAATCATGAGTTTTCTTCATTTACTTGATTTTAGCGAAATCAACCACAACTAACAAAGTATTTAGAAAGTACAGGAGGTAAATTTTTTATTTTTAGAAAATAAGATCTTAAAAAAATGATAGAAAATAAGAGGTGTTATGTGTGTGCTTGATCAGAGGAACAATAAAAAACATAAAAAATTTTAAAAGGAAAAATAAAAATACTAAAACACAGAAAACACAATGAATAAACAATAGTAATAAAAAAATAAAACAAAAAACATAAACACACAAAAAGAACATTAATTTACATCAGCTTGCTCTTGGTCAGATAATTCAGAAGCTATATCTGCCCAAGACATTTTTCATTTTGCATTTTCAGCCCTTATTATAATTTGCTTAGCTTTACCCTTTTCCTTTTCAGGAAGGGTTCTTAAGTTCGGGCACTGATTTTTCATATGTCCAGGCTTCCTACATCCAAAACTGATAACATCAGAAGAGAACTTTACATTCTTATCATTTTTACCTTTGTTCCACTTTTGATGTTGATGTTTGTACTTTAGTAAAATTTTTAATTTATTTGTTGCTGATGCTAACTCTTCACTTTCATCACTTTCTGAGTTGCTTTTTTCAATGTCTTCAGTTTTCAGCACTATCGTTTCACCTGCATCCAAAAGCTTTTGACTCAAACTTTGCTCGTAGGCAATGAGTGAGCCAATCAAATTATTAATAGAATATTCATTCAAATTTTTTGATTCAGAAATTGCAATGACTTTGACATCAAATTTAGCAAGTAGAGAACGTAGGATTTTATTAACTTTTTCAAAATTTGAAAGTTCTTTTCCTAAAGCATGTAATGATGTCACAATTTGAGAAAATCTAGTAAACATGTTCAAGATCATTTCATGAGGTTTCATGCTAAAAAGTTCATAATCATGCATTAACATATTTAGCCTAGATTGCTTGATTTCACAAGTACCTTCATATCTAGTGCATAATTTATCCCAAATTTCTTTGCCAGAAGTACATGCAGATATTAACATACAATCATCAGAATTCAAAGCAAAGAAAAAATAATTCAAACATTTAGCATTCAATTAAGCATTGATCTGATCTATTTTACTCCATTCAGAAAAGGGAATATCAATTTTAATTTTATTTACAATACGTGACGGTGCAGAATAACCAATTTGAATCATATGCCACATGCGATAATCAAAAGATTGTAAGAAAGTAGACATACGAATTTTCTAAAAATCAAAAGTAACATTTTCAAATAACGGTGGTCGTATGATTGAATATCCTTCCGCAACATTATGATTATAAAAATTATCCATGGATCGATTTCAAAAGTTTTTAAACTTAAATTTTGAATCCCGCTCTGATACCACTTGAAAGTTCGATAGGGATATTAAGCCCTGATGAACTAGTCCCGAGGCTAACCAAGAGGAGGGGGGGTGAATTGGATATTTGAAACAAAACAAAAATCTTTTTATAACGTGCAGTGGAAAGGAATTAAAACAACGATAAAAAGATCAATCACAGATATCACCCAAGTAGATAATCGCAATAAAATAAAGTGCGGAAAATAATAAGAAAGAACACACTAGATTTATAGTGGTTCAGTCCAACCTGACCTACGTCCACTCCTCGGAGGCACCCTCCAAGTATTGCACTAAACTAAATAGTGTCTCTCCTTGATCCCCCACAGCTAGGCGGAGAAGCCCTTACAAAATCACTTCCACCTTCCCCGGTGCGGCGGAGTAGCCGGGTCCTCTGACACCAAAGAGATCTTCTTCTTCCCAAAACCTCCCTCAAGATGACCCTTGAATCCGATGGTACTTAAGTGCAAGCTTGCCGAAGCAACCGTATGAACCCCCTCACACTCCCTCGAGAATCCCCCTTCCCAGGCTCTTCTCCCTCTCAAACTCCACCCTTTCCTCTCTCCCTTTCAAGCTCTCTCTTCAAGTTTTCTTCAAAAGAATGAAGCCTCAATGGCTGCCAAAGACACCTATCAAGTGCCTTGAGAAAGCTTAAATAAAGAGCTCCAAAAACCCTTCTAAATTAGTTCTAGCGACAAAGATCGTCCAGGATGATCTCTGGATCGTCTAGGACGATGTGCTCCAAGAGACGGCATCAAAAAACCCTAAAAACTCAATTATGCCTCCAAAGATCGTCCAAGACAATCGCAGGATCGTCCAGGATGATGTACTCCAAAAGATGGCTTCAGAAAATCCTAAAAACTCAATTCTTCCGCCAAAGATCGTCCCGGACGATCGCAGGATCGTCCTGGACGATGTGCAGAATTTGACCTGATAGTCTCGTACGATCCTGGGATAGTCCAGGACGATCAGTACAAATTTTGCACAAATCGTCCAGTACGATATACTTATCGTCCAGGACGATTAGAGCAAATTTTGACTCTTAAATCCTTGCCTAAATTATCATGGCGGTTAGGGTTTTGAGATCATATTGGATCGTCCAGAATGATATAAATATCATCCAATATGATTTGTTCAAATGTTGAACTTCTGGTTTTGACAGGATCTCACTCCCCCTGAGTATGTGTACACATAGTCACAAATAAGCATACACCCTTATAGGACTTGACTCAAGAAATCAAAAAGTACATCAATGAGAAATACAATAAAGCCTATTCTACTCATTCTTGAGTCTTGAATCTTTCTTGGATTGATGCATGCTGTTCCTGAAATGTTAGTACACACAAACAAATATATATTTCAAATACTAGGAGATGAACCATAATATTTGTTATCATAAAAATAAGAACTCGTGAGCCCGAGTTGCAACAATTATATATATATATATATATATATAATGTTAAAATATTAATTAAATATTACTTTATTCAAATATCTTTCATTATTTTGGAATTAACTAAGATTTTAATCTTGAAAATAATTTTAAATTAACATACTTAAACTTTTGAAAATTTTAAGATATTATTTGAGTTTTTATGATTTAAAATGAATTTGTTCGAACTTTTTGAAGTTTAATGTTGATTAGAACATTTAAATCAATTTAAGATTAATTAATACTGAAGGTAATTTTTTGAATTAAATTTAATCAAAACTTAATTATTTTCTAAAATTTTAAATAATATAAAATAATTTTTCTTTAATACTTTTAAATTATTTGAATTTATGTTTTAATTGAACATTAATTAAATATTTAAATATTTAATCAATTTAAAAATATTTAAAATATAGAGTATGTCTCAAATTATTTCTTTTATCTAAAATAATTATCTGATTTTTTTTAAAAGAATATATTAAAGTTAAATTTAAAAAGGTTTGAATTAATTAAAACATTTTAAAGTTGAAAATTAATAAAAGAAATCAAATATTAAATACTTGAAATTAATTAAAATATATTAAATATTTTAACTCAATTTTTATTTTAAAATAAGGAGTAAAAAAATGAGCAATTTGATATATTATATGAATTATTTGAGTTTATAATTAATTTTTAATTAATTTTTGAAGTAATCTGAATTTAAAAGGAAATAAAATAGATTTTAAAAAAAAATCAAATGGACAGATAGATGACACTTGGCAACATCAGATTCGTCCATTCAAAAAGGCGGCCAATGATTGAAGGCAGCGGAATTAAATGCAAATGATTGCTATCGGCAATCATTCGCATTTAATGCATGGCGGCTACTGGGGTGCACCGGCTTTTACTTAAATGAGTCAGCGTGCGTGTATAGCGTTCGATCCTCCGCCATTTTGAATCAAGGGCTCAGATCGAGCCGAACGAGAAAATAGACCATGCGAAGAGATCTGCGATTTAGAATCAAACAAAATAGCATGATCTAAACCGTTGATCACCAGATCAACGGCTTAAATCACGCACGGTTCATGCAAGCTGGAGCTTAAATCCTAGAAATAATAAAACGCTTCGTTCTCCCAATTTACTCAACAAAATGGCATGAAATTTTAAACAGAGATTGTAGGAATGAAGAGCATTAATGTGGAGTTAAAAATGCGATTTATAATGAGCTTTTTGAAATGCTAATTTCTCCTAAGTGTCCTAGACTAGGTTTTGAGATTTCACCTTGATTTTAGGACGGCTT
The DNA here is from genome assembly GCA_019925795.1 of Dendrobium chrysotoxum. Taxonomy (NCBI): domain Eukaryota; kingdom Viridiplantae; phylum Streptophyta; class Magnoliopsida; order Asparagales; family Orchidaceae; genus Dendrobium; species Dendrobium chrysotoxum. Next base: position 1,462,613 of record CM034309.1, on the reverse strand, counting down.
GGACCATTTTTGATATCTCTGAACTTCTTGTTTGTCCATGCAACTTTTTCCTTCAGCTGGTGCGGTCTGATAAGCACTTGATCGAGAGGTGAAAGGCTTGGACGGAATTGGTCTTCGGCTCACCGGGAAGCTCGCCGGCGACTGCTTTGACTGGCTAATCTTAACTTGAAAAATGTTTTTGAGGATGTCTTGATTCTAAACGAAATAAGATCTGACTCTGGGAAGCTCTTAGTAGAGAGAGAGAGTTAGATGGAGAGTCCGGATCATTCTCCTTCCTTTTTCCCTATTCAAAATGATTTAGGCAGAATGAAAGGCTAGGATTTGTTTGATAGGCTTCTAGGATGCTGCCAAGTGTCTTTGGAGTTGGTTAGCAGCAGGGGAATAAAGGACACCAAGGACAAGTGAGGTGGAAAGGCCTCTTGTCCTTTAAAGCACATGGGAGTGATTAGGTTTAATCTAAACCTAATCCAGAGCTTAAAACTGGTTTAAGAAGACTCTAGAAGGTCTTACCAGCTGCTGGAGTTCAAGGAATTTGAATGGAGTAGCTCAAATTAAATGATTTGACCATCTTATGGGATTTCAAGTTTCCATTGAATGTTTGACTAGTTAAATGGTCAATGGGGGCTGATGTGGATTTGAGGAGTATATGATTAGCTGTGAGATTGATATAGAATAGATTATGAGCAAGAAGTTAAAGATTAAAATAGGATATTGACTAAATGAGATTATTTGAAGCTTTGTTGACTAGACTTTGACTAGCCAAATGGTCAAATTAGATGGCATGGCATATGGGAGGACTTGAGGAGATGCTTGAGTTGATTTGAAAGAGCTTGAAGGTTAATGATGAAAATTTGAAATAAAAGTGTGAGCTTAAGATGGTTTGACCAAGTCCTGTTAACTTAACATGGTCAAATCAAATACAACTTGACTCATGATGACTTTGGAAACACCTGAACTATGAATTGGATACATTTGAGGATTTAATAGGGTTCAAAAATGGATTGATTCACATGAGTGCATTAAACTGAGTCATATGGGTTAAATTTGACCAACCATAGCTCAGTTGACTTGGTCAACTATTGATTGGGTCAAAAGTCCAATCAAAGCCAAATCACTCAGGAATGTATTCAAGGAGTTTTGAGAAAAATTTGAATACATCTAGGGTTTGATTTGAAGTAGGGAGGCTTAAGGGTTTGAAGTGGTCAACCATGTTGACCTAGGACTAAGATTTGTGCTTGACAGGTTTGATTGGGTATCTGGAGTCTGGTAGAAATGGTTTTAGGGTCTGGAATGGCCATTCAGATCAAATGACCTATTTAGGTCCTTAAAGGGTCTAATGGGTCAACTAGGTTGACTTGGTCAGCCAGATTAACCCAGGGCCATGGATTGGGTCAAACCAGTTTAAAAAAACATTTTGAATCTATTGGTGGTAGTCTCAAAATCTGGGGAGGTCATTTGGTCAAAATGACCTGTTTGGGCCCTTAATGGGTCATTGGGTCAACCCTGGTTGACTTGGTCAACCATGTGGATCTAGGGTCTAGGAATGGGTTCAACAGATTTGGTTTGATATTTGAAACTTGCTGGAAGTGATTGCATTTGATTTGGAGCTCATTTAATCAAAGGTGATTATTCATACCCTTAAAGGGTATTTTAATCATTTTGATCCCTGGTCAACTGGGGGTCAAATTGAGTCCAAAAAATATAGTTTATTGCTTAATGGGTCATAATCAAGGGTCTGGAAGTGATTTGAGGGTTTGGAGAAGGCTCCAAGGTCAGGATCCACTGGGTGGTAGGTCCAGTGGCATAGACTGTAAATATTTAAAGGTTTTTCAGCCTTTGGATTTTAATTCAGTTTCTGGGGTTAGAGACCTCAGAATGAGCTTAAATTTAGAGGGTTGCCTCTAGAGACATGTCACATTAGTGTGGAATTGATAGATCCTGAATCAGAGGTCATTTGATAGGGATTTGAAGTGTTCAAATATTCACTGGAAAAGGCTTTCAGGACTTAGACCTTTGGCCTTGGAATTTGATTTGGATTTCTGGTTTTGAGCTGGATTTTAAGTTTGAATATCTGGATTTAAATTATCCATATCATTTATGATCATTTAGAATAATCATGAATGATCGGATAGGATTGAAGTTTGATATGAGGTTGACTATACTAGAGCCTGGGCTAGAGTCTAGTTAGATTTAAGGTTTGGGAGGATCCTAAGACCTAGATTGATCTAGAGTCTGGGTAGATCTAGGACTTAAAGTCTGGAAGAATCCTAGGATCTAGAATAGATCATGGGGGTCTGGAACCTTGGAAACATCTTAGGGCTTGGGATCTGGGAGAATCCTAGGATCTAGAAGAATCCTAGGATCTAGGAATCCTAAGATTTGGGATCTAGAATGATCCTAGGATCTAAATGAATTTGAAGGAGTCCTAGGGTCTAGAGTAGATCCTAGATACTGAAGTCTAGGAAGATCTTAGTATCTAGAAGTCCTAGGGTCTGGGGTCTAGAAGAGTCTTAGGATCTAGAATAGATCATAAAGTCTAGATTCTAGGAGGATCCTAAGGTCTAGAATGATCCTAAGATCTAAAATCTAGGAAAGATCTTAGGATCTAGAATAGTCTGGAAATTAGATTGATTTAAGATCAAGATTGATTTGAATCTGGATTGATCTAGGATCAGATTGATCCTAGAGTCAGAATTGATCCTAAGGATTGGAAAGATCCGAAGATCTGGATTGGTTCTACTGACCTCATACAAAAATGAGGTCAACAGCTTTTGAATTGAAAATTAAGGAAAAAATTTAATTTACTAGAGCTGATCGATTAAAAAAAAACTTTATTTTTATTTTTGCTTTCATTTGTTTATTTTTTGTTTTTTTTTGTCCTGGTATTTTGATTTAAATTTTTTGTATTTTTAGAATCCTCTGATCATTCCTCTCCATCATTCAATCTTTCAAAATTTCATTCACATCATCCTAGATGATCCACATCATCCTGGATGATCTGATCAAATCACCACTCATCACACATCTAACGGCTGATCTGTACCAATTACTGATAATCGTCTAGACGATCCACCTGTTCGTCCTGGATGATCCATGTTGAAAATGTGCTGGAAGATTTAAACTTAATTGGTACAATTTATTAATACAAATCATCCTGGATGATCCATCTCATCATCCTGGATGATACATTTTCATCAATGATCATCCAGAATGACTCCTCAGGACGATCACTTATGTTTAATTGTCCTAGACGATATCTAATCATCTTGGATGATTTGATCGCCTTTTTGACCAATCATTCTAGACGATAATAATTGCACTGATCATCCTAGACGATCCCATGATCATCTTGGACAATATTCTCAAATCTATTTAAACAACCATTTGAAATATATTCTTCACCACACCTTCAACTCTTCTCTTCACCACACCTTCAACTTTTCTCTTGCTATGGTTGGTGGCAGCAAAAGATCTCGTGCCCTTATAGGCAACTCTTCTAGGAGCGCTATCGATCCTCGATTCACTGAAGCAGCAAATGAAGTAGCATATGCTCGCTTTAAATCTGCTAGCATCAACCCTTCCAAAATTATAAATCAAGCCACCCCATATTTTAGGTACTGCACCATTTTGCCAACACTACCCTAGGTTTCATTCTCACTCTTGCTTGCCCTTTTAATTCTGAACTCTTGTTTGAGTTTTTTGCAAGTCTCCACTTCAATGCTCATTTCACCACCCTTCAGTCCTACGTTAATCGACGTTCTGTCGAAATAACGTATCAAGATTTTTATGAATTTCTTCGACTGCCCACTACTGGAGACAAGCTCCATCTTTTAATCTCTGATCCTAACTTCAAATGGACCCTTATCAACAACACTCTTAGGGATACCAATGCTCCCTTTCATGACTTATCTATCAGTTCCCTAGTTAATGATGCATGAACAATCCAGCGCATTCTTCACAACTCAGTTATTCCAAAAGCTGGAGATAGGATTCACATCACTCCCATCCTTTCTCTCACCACCTACTATATCATAACCGACTGCCAATGCAATGCTGATGATCTTATTATCTGATACATCGAGCACTTAACATGCATTATGGATCCAGGCCACAAAAGAAAGCCAAACCTAGCCCTTGAACACTTAATTGTATATGTTCTTGAATCAAAATACAATCTTCAATTCCCTGCTCCACCTGATCACCACCCGATCTTTTACTCAAATAGCTCCTTCCACACCTTCCATAGTACTCATCATCCCTATACACACGAGGAGCCTGAGGAAGAAGGGGATGGTCCTATTCCTGCACCTGCCCCTATCAACCAGTAGCCTCAGATTGATCAGCTGGTATGGAGGTTCACAGCACACAGAGGATGTTGCTCATTTTAATGACTATGTGGCCCAACAGCAACAGTAGCATGATTAGGATATGACCTGGTTTGGGGAGCAGTTTGTTTCCATTCACATACTCATTCAACCACCACCACCTCCAGATGATCAGAGTTCCTCTTTATAGTTCTTTTTTGTGTGTTTATTTCTAAGTTTTTTACTTGTTTTTATACTATATTCTATTTAATGGTTGCTTTTCTGTTTCCTCCTTTTTGTGATGTCAAAAGGGGGAGTAGTGTTGTTAGTGTTTAGTGTTGTACCATTTGCCTATTTTAGTAAAAAGTGCTTTGCTTTGCTTATATTATTTTTCTTTGCTTTGTGTTTCATTTTTTTTATCTGCTTTATTTGAAATTGTCCAAAAGATATTTTCCATCATAAAAAAGGGGGACATTATTATAAATCTTGATTCAAGCATTATAATTTTGATGATTACAAACATTCATGTCACAACTACATATCTGTTTAGTTGCCCTGCCTACTAACTTTTCAGGTCCACAAGATTAGCTGTAATTCAAGCCAGCTCAAGATTGGATAGATCAGGACTGAATCAGTCTATAACTATTTAATTTCATTTTTTTACCTTTTCTTGAGTCAAATGTAATAAGGTGGATTCTGATGCTAAGTAACCTTACACACACACACTCAGGGGGAAAATTTTATATGTCAGAGAGTTTTTTGGTTTTTGATCATATCGTATAGGATGATCCAAAATCATCCTAGACGATCAGTTAAAAATAGAAACTCTAATTAGGGCATTTGGTTAAGTAAATTTGATTAAGCAGATTATCCTGAATGATCCTCCCATCATCCTGGACGATATGTTTAAATTCAGAAATCAGCTGCCAATCACATTTTAGGCAATATTTTATTTTGTTTATTTTGAACTAATCATGCAAGATGATCCTGATCATCCTAGATGATTCATTTTAATCTTACCTAAAATAATCTCTTGATTAGGAGACTAATTATGGATAAATTGATCAATCACATCGTATAGGACAATAGACCTGATCGTCCCAGACGATCCTTTATATTTCATGGGATGATCATCAATCATACCGGATGAAACTATGATTTTCTTCTGATCATCCAATATATCATCCTAGACGTCCTGAACTCTTGTCTGAAGATTTATCGATTTCTACTCAAAATGAACTAATCGACCTGAATGATTGTGTAATCATCCTGGACGAAATCCCTTATTTTCTTCTGATCATCCAGGATATCATCCTAGACATCCCAATAATTAGTTGGATGATTTATTGATTGCCACTCAAATTGAACTAATCATCCCGGATGATTGTGGAATTGTCCTGGATGATATGTTAAAATTATTTCTTCTGATCCTCTAGATAATGGAAAACATCCTGGCAAAAAGGCTCTTTTTGTGCTGATCGTATAGGATGATCGACAGATCATCTATGACGATCTTTGACAGCAAGTTGAAATTTAAAGCACTTTTTTATGCTTTCTATTTAAGATCTTCTATAGCTGATGTTGAATAATCTTTTATTATTTTCCTGTCCAAAGAGAGCTTAGAGGAGAGGGACAATTTGGGAGAGAGAGAGAGAGAGGATCTTATGAGGGGGAGTTTGTGAGGAGTTCACAAGGGTTGCTCCAAGCAAGGATTTAATTATCTTCTTCCTTCTTCATCTTTGGTTCCTTGGTGGCTCTGGGGAGATGATCATCAGCATCAGATCTAGGTTCTCTGCCCACTCCAGGAGGGAGTAAAAGGATTGTCAGGTTCTCTGCCTACTCCAGGAGGGAGTAAAAGGATTCCGTGTTCTCTGCCTTCACCATGAGGGTGAAAAAGGATTCAAAGTTCTCTGCCTCATCGAGTTGGTAGAAAGATTTTGTAAGGGCTTATTCGCCTTGCTGTGGGGGTAAAAGGAGATACACTATAGTTTAGTGCAATACCTAGAGGGGAGGCTCCGCGGAGTGGACATAGGTCAAGTTGACCGAACCACTATAAATCTCATATGCTCTTTTCATTTACTTTTCTACACTTTAATTTTTGTATTATTTACTCTTAATTATTTGCATGGTTGAAATATCATAATTTTATTTCTGTGATATAGTTTTACTTCCGCCTTGGGATAAAAGTAGTTTGTTTTAAAATATCAAAAATCACAAAAAGATTTTTCTTGTTGTTTAAGTTAAATTTTAAAAATACCAATTCACCCCCCCCCCCCCCCCCTCATCTTTGTTAGCCTTGAGACTAATTCATAAGGGTTTAACAACCCTAACAAACTTTCAGAAGAAGTTGAACCATATTGAGTTTGGTTAAAAGTCCAAAAATCCCCTTAAAGGGCATTTTGGTTATTTTACCTCTAGTCAACTCTGGGTCAAACTGGGTCCAACAAAGTATGGTTATTGATCAATAAGTCATAATAAAGGTGATGGAAGTGATTAGAGGCTTTGGGGAGAGTTCCAAAGTCAAATTCTATAAGGTGACAAGTCTAATGGCATAGGCCGTAAATGTTTGAAGGTTTTACAGCCTTTGTTAATTTAGTTTTTAGGGCTAGGAGTCTCAGATTAAGCTCAAATTTAGTAGGTTGACTCCAGGGACATGCCTGATTAATATGCAGCTGACAGATCATGAATCATAGGTCATTGGATTGGGTTTCTAGGTGATAGAAAATTCACCCAAAAAGGGTTTCAAGACTTAGGCTTTGGCCATGGATTTAGACTTAGGAATTTTAGATTTTAGATGGATTTTGGACTTGATTGATTGGATTGGATGTTTCATGTCAATCTCAATCATATGAATGGTTGAGAGTGATTGAACATGATTGGAGCCTAATTGAAGGTTGATAAGAGTTTTGACTGGGGGTTGAATTAAGAAGTAGAATTATATTTTATTAGGATTAAATTAGATTTTGATTGTGACCTAAATGATTGAAAAGTGGACACCATTCAATGATTAGGTCACCAGAAAGAATCCCAGGTAGGTCCTAGTGACCTTATAGAGAAATGAGGTCAATACTTAGGCATAGTTGAAGTATGGTAGTCCCCTTATCATGATCTATCATCATGTTCAAAAGAGGTCTTTCAACATTAAGGGAAAACTCAAAGGGAAGAAAACATGCATTATCTCATGTCAACTAATAGCCATCATTACATCAATTATGTGGGAAATGATTCCTGGCTATGGGGAAACCTTTGTTCCAACCTCAAAAGGTTATTCACATCAATATCATGGGCATTACCATGACTTATTATCAGGTCCAAAGGAATTCCTTCAATATTAAGAAAACTTCATCGCAATAGCGAGTAGACATTATTCTTTCGCATCTCAACCATCAACCATCATTGTATCAATTCCAGTGAAAAAGATTTGGACTGGTGGGTAACCTTGGCTGTAATTTTGAATATGGTTGTAATCAAATAAGTCCTTCCAATATTTTACTTGTCTAAAAATAATCTTGTCAGGAACCATCTATTATAAAGCTTTTCACAAATACATGAAGGTTTCAAGTGAATCCTACACTCTATACAATCTCTAGTTAGACTTCTACTTCATCTTCGATTCAGGATACATGCGACATTTTCAACCTCCCAATCATGGCATAATCGATCCCATGGTGATTCGATTCGATCTCTTTCATACAGGTTAACATCATCGAGAAGCGCTTTGACAAATAACCTCAAATAGATGAAATAACCTTGGTGGATTCTCTCGACCTCTTCTATAAAGGTTAACACCATTAAATAATGCTTTGGAAAATAACCTTAGATAGGCCAAACATTCTTAATAGATTTATCTCAACCTCTTCTAAACATGTTAATGTCATCGAGCAATTATCTGACAGCCAATCTCGGATAGGTCAAACATCCTTAATGGATTTTCCTAGCCTCTTCCACACAGCTTAACATCATCGAGTAACACTCTAGTAAATAAACTCTCAAATATCTTTGGTTGATTTCTCTCATCCTCCCCCAACAGGTTAATATCTTCGAACAATGCTGTAATAAATAATCCTAGATATGTCAAATATATTTGGTTGATTTCTCCTAATTTTCACCACACAGGTTAATATCATTGAGTAATGCTCTAAAAAATAATCTCAAATATGTCAAACATTTATAATGGATTTATCTTAACTGGTTAACACCATCAAGCAATACTTTGGTAAGCAATTTTGGATAGGTCAAAGATCCTTGGTGGATTTACCTTAGCCTCTTTCATAAAGCACTTTGAAGCATTTCTCTTCAACCCCTTCTTCACGAAAAGAACATACCTTCATCAGGAATAAGCCTCCACTTAATTAACATCATCAGTGTATGGCTAGACTACTATCATGGTGCATTGCCTTGACCTCTCCCATTGGATTATTCATTGCTTGCCCCTGTCAGCACGGATACACATTGCCCTTAATAGAATGCAACTCAACCAAATTCATCATTGGCCCTTCTCCTGAATGCCACCATCAACACACCTCTATAGAGACCTATACAAGAGTAAAGGGTCTTGATTGTTGTTGCTGTTTAAACTCATCCAGGATAGTCTTTTCCCCTGTTATAGAGGAAGACTGGAGCCTGTGCAAAGGCCAGGCCTTTACTAGAGATTGTTAGTTATTAGACTCCTATAAGACACTATTCACCCCTATTAAGAAGGAATCTTAGAGCCTACGTGGAGGACCAAGCCTTTACTGGAGATTGACAGTCTTTAGACTTCTCTAGGACAGTCGTATCCCTGTTACGAAAGAAGACCTAAAGCTTGGGCAGAGGACCGAACCTTTACTAGAGATTGACGGTCTATAGACTCCTCTAGGATATTCTTTACCCCTATTTCAAAGGAAGACTGGAGCTTACGCAGAGGACTGGGCCTCTATCAGAGATTCACAATCTTTAGACTCCTCCAGGACAATCTTTATTCCTAGTACAAAGGAAGATTTATGCATATGCAGAGGTTCGACTTAGAATAATCATGCCTTTTACCCCACCCCCAATGGGGATATTAATAGATCCATAAGAGGGAGAATTTGGAAAATGTTTTAAAATTTTTTCTAATTTTTTTTTAATCTTTTGGAATTTTTATATACCCAAAATCAGTTCTTCTTATTTTTAAAATAAATAAAAAGGGAGGATATTACACACACACACACACACAGAGAGAGAGAGAGATAAAGTATGTATTCAATTATTTTCTTGTCTAAAAAGTTTCTCAAAAATTTGGATAAATTTTTTGAATTTTTTTGAGTATTTTTCTATTTTTTGAAAAATAAAAAAAGGAAATATATTTTAAATAATAATCTTAATAATAATAATATGAGAGGCACTGTTCATGAGCCTTATACATGTGCCAATTAGCGTGCTAGATATGCAGGCACTACAGGCGCTACCTAGTAGACGGCCAGCCGGCTAGCCAGCTTTTGGTTCCAATACATGTCTGGGCTTAATTTTTGGCCCAAATAGTCTAATTAAGACATTTTTTAGGTCCTCGAGACTCCTTTTTAAGTTTCAAACTCAATTTTAGTATTTTCAAGGCCAAACAAAGCCTATATAATAAATTTCTAGCCAGTTTTAAAGTTTTGGAGCAAAATTTTCTAATACTTTTTGCTTCAATCAATGCCACGATTATGAGGAATGCTTATATTATATTTTAGGATATTTTACTTAGTTCATGACCCCAAAGGAAGGTCCACATTGACGTCTAGGGAGCATTCGCACCTCAAAATTATTTAAAATTTATGATTTTACATCAAAACTTTGAAAAATGCTCAAACACATATTTTCAGACTCTGCGAGCTATGGCATCAGAAAATAAGAAGCAACTGATACGTCACAAAAAATTACCTTGATTTAGCACAAATCTTGAGGCATATTCAAGTTCAAACTTTAAGTTAAATTTGGGACCATTCAAACTCTAATTTCAAAAAACTTATAGTCTAACTAAATATTTCAAAGAGATGAACCCAACGACACCAAAATAAGTCCAATCCGAGCCCAAATAAGTCCAAATTTGGGGCCCGAAGCATATTTGAAAGGTTCAAAGCATAATTTGGATAACCAAATGATATCCAAATATAGCATGCTTATAGTTCAATCAAGTAGCTCGATGAGACAAATCCAATAAGCCCAAGATCTCTTAATTATGACATCATTTGGGCACATAAATGCTTGACAAACACTTTATGATCGAGGGGATTAATATGGGCTGTTTGATTGACCACTTTGATTTTCTCTTGGGTCTTCACCATATTTTTTGGAGCATGCCACTCTCAAAAATCTATAAATAGATCCTACATTCCCACATGAAAGGGGGGGCAAGGACCTTTGGCCTTAGATGGGAGAGAGCTCTGAGGTTTCAAGGATCTAGAGCTCCACCTAAGCACAACCGCCAGTGAACTTCCATTGACCGTCATCGGACCACCGCTAGTCCACCGACCATCATTAGACCACCACACGATCATTGACCATCGCCTGACCACCACCCGTCTGTCGACCCTTGCCGGACCACTACCAGTTTACAGATGGTTATTGGATCACTACCTATTTGTCGATAGCCATCAGAACTCCACCCAGCCACCTACCATCACCGGATCTTTGCCTAGTCGTGAACCACCATCGACCTTAGCACGAATGCCATCAAAACATGCCTTTCACCACCATTGCCCATCGAATATGGTCCCTCTGATCTTCATCGCATGTTGACTACAGTCCCTCCAACATCCGACGCTCATTGACTAAAGTATCTCTAACCTCTGAAGCTTGTCAACTATGATTCCTTCGACCACCATCGCCCATCGACTGTGGTCATTCTCACCTCCTTCTTCCACCAAATGAACAGGCTAACACTCTCTTGAAAATAGTTCATATCACTAGATTCTTTCAATTCTCATCCTTTATAATCAACTACAAAAACCAATGGATTCATATCAACTGGGCTAAGCCCCGTGGTTTTCTCACTTTTTAAGATTTTTCATATAAAAATTATGGTGTCTCGTATGACTCTTGCACCGCTCTCTCCTATCTATATGTATGCTGGATCATCGTATAAAGCTTGGATGTTAAACACTATATCTCTCTACCACCACGAATGTTCCATGATGCAGTAATACTAAACAATTTTGAAGATGTAAGATTAATGTGATTTATTGAATCCTAATTGAGTTAAATATTTCTTGCAACCAAAAAACCCCTAAATTAAAGATGGTGTATTTGAAACTCACGAAATCAATATCTTATGTTCGGTTGGAATTAAGACAAATTAATTTTCAAGATAAAAAAATAATAATAATAAATATTTGGCATGAGAGGTGAGGGTGGTATTCGTGATGCTGGAGATGAGTGATGATTGATGAAGGTAATCTTGACGGAGGTGGCATCATGCAAAAGGAAGAGATGTAATGTGTTTTTTTTTGGAACATTTAGGTCAATTAAGGCAAACTCACACACATATTATATATGCAGGACTCAAATATAAAATCTCTTAGGCTTTATTTGGGATAGCTTTCTTCATGGTTTCAAAAGCAGCTTTCTATTACAAAGATTTCTTGTTCAAGAAAATTTTTTACTAAAAAGCTACTTTATAAAGCAATAAGAAAGCAATTCCAAATGAAGCTTTAGTTGGTAGCTAAAGCTCCCAACCAACAGGCTAAGATGAGCTACGTGCTGTGATTGGGTCAATCAAAGATTACAGACAAAGATGAGTGAATGGAAATTGATGATCGGAAATGGGAATGTTGACAGATTTGGCAATTGCTTAATGTTCGATCTACTGTGATGGGGTTGCTTATGCAGAGAGATTATGATGGGGTCATGATGTTCCTTTGCTTGGTGTATTTTAAATTCTCTTAGAATGGGACCTTTAATTTATCTATATCTTCATTTGGGACAATTTTTTTACTATTTTCTATATTATTTTTCTAGTAAAAAACTTTTTGAATGCAACAAAAAAATAATGTTAAAAAACTATCCCAAACTAAATCAAAATAATAATTTTAGTTTACTTTACATCTAATCAAACAATCCAAAACTTAAAAACCAAACCCTTCTCAAAGAAGTTCTCCCTTAAAAAAGTGGCAAAAGAATCCCTAAGACGAATTAGGGATGAGTTTTAAACAAAGACTAAAAGTAACCCTAAAATTCAAGTTAGCCTTTCTTATTTGTACAGTACGATCGGGGATCATATAGTACGATTAGTTCAAGAGATCTTAGTTCATCCAGTATGATAGATGAGTCACAATATGATTTGTTCAAATATAGTATACTGATCATGCAGTATGATACTTGGATTAGACAATATGATTAGTTCATTCTTCTTATGATCATACAAACATATCTCCGAGATGATCAAACATCATCTTTACTAATCATCCAGTATGATTGGAATCATATGGTATGATTAGATCAACAAAATTAAGGTTTATCTAGGATAATCCCTGGGATGACTAAATTTTGTCTCTGTCAATTGTCCAGTATGATCAACATCATACTGTTTGATCAGGCATATTAATTAAATCTTAATTTAGTTAACTAATCACGGGGATTAATTTAGATAATGTTTCAAATTTCATATAGTATAAATTAGTTCATATAGTATGATTAGTTCAAATTAAAATACTTACCTAAATCTGATTGGTGGCTATGGTTTTAATTTAAACTAATCATCTTATATGATCTGGTTCGTTCAGTGCGATTAGTTCAAAAAAATTTATTATTCAATTAGCCATTTTTAATTAATTTTTGAACAATTGATCGTATAGTACAATACAAATCATATAGCGATCTAAACAAATTAAAAAATTTTGGATTTCACTCCCTACTGTGTGTGTGTGTGCATGGTTGCTAAGCTGTCATACACCTTTTATAGGACTTTTGACATAAAAAATATAAAAAAATAAAGAAATGAAAATTCTATACTCTTGCAAACATCATCCTATTCTACCTAATCTTAAGCCCTGAATCTTTATTGCACAATATATGATATACATAAAATCTTAGTACACACAAAAGCAGATATGCAATACAGGTACTATGAGAAATAAATATACAATCAATAAAGTTTGTTATTTTCAAAATCACAAGCTCGAGATCTCGGATTGTAATAGTTATCCGTTGCTCCCATCTGTGAGTTCTCCTAAGTGTCCATATATGAGGAGGTATGGTCCTTAAGTGTTCATTTATGAGCAAGTGAATTCCTAGAATATTATTTTATCATGTATTTTAGTCTAATTTTCTACTCACCTCAATTATGAATTCACTCTCACAAGGGATTTAAAAATACAGGTATTCAAAAAGGGAATGAAACTTCATGATTGATTTTATATATATATAATTCCCTTATGAATTTAGGTCATGAGCGTTCCATGTCCTTGGCCCTTCCTTACCCGTGTAAGTTTAGAATTGATAAGCTCTAGTGCCAACCTAATTTTTGATGATTTATCGGCCATCCCAAGTGGTCCCAAGCTTTCCCAACATGAACTTGCAATCTTTAACAACCACTTTCTTGAGAACTAGGTCACTACGATAAAAAGACTTTTACTTGACATTGACATTATAATATTTTGCAATCCTCCTTTTATACTTCTTCCTACTTGAGGGAAACTTGTGCTTTGAGTTCCTCCAATAGGTTTGTAATTATTTTTAAGCCTTATTTGTTCTTATCTTCCCAGTACTCATCGAGTTCATCTTTGTTGAAGCTAACAATTGGTACCACTTTCTAACTATGAAATTTAAGCTCTACAAAGGAGTAATTCCTCAACACTTTGTAAAAGCAAGAAAGGTGTCTAACCTATCATTGAGGATAAATTTGTCAACAATACCCATAAGATTGAAAGAAGGGATTCTACCACCTATATTTGACCCCTTCCACCTTTTCTTGAGGAGGTTGAGTATCTACATATTATCGCCTCTACTTACCCATTGGTTTGTGGGTGGTGAACTGAGGGAAATTTGAGGCAAATGCTTTGTGATTGATAGAAGCCCTTAATTTTCCTATCTACAAACTATCGACAACTATCAGTTATTATTATGATAAGTAACTCATACCTACAAATGATATCTGACCACAAAATTTTTTTTGATAACCTTGGCAGTGGTCTTGACAAGTGCTTTAACTTTGATCCATTTAGTGAAATAGTCCACCATTACTAGGATGAACGTTCTTTGTCCACATGATGGTGGAAATGGGCCAATGAGGTCCATATCCCACAAGATGAATGACTAAGGATTGCTAATTAGTTGGATCTTATGGGATGGTTATACCTGTATGAGGAGAAAATTTTTAGCATTAAAAGCATTTTTTAAAAAATTCTTCTAAATCATTTTGAAAGTTGGACAAAAATAACCTTATCTCAAAATGTGATAAGTGAGTGTTCTCCCTCTTGAACATTAGTTGGATTCTACATAGTTCTGAGTGCACCTCCCCAAGCATGATCTCTTTCAAGTCTTCTTTGACCACTGTCAAATAAGGGAGATGTCCAACCTCTTGAATAACTCACCTCTTATTATTTCATAATGTGTTTCATTTATCTTGAATCGCATTGGCTCGATGACCTTAATGCTTACTTTTTTTATCTTAATATACTCCATAATTAGGTTTATCCAACTTGCCAGCAGTCAGACTCTAGCTTACATGACTTTCTCATCTTTTATTATGGGTTTTACAATCCGTAAGATCTCTTATCTGGGTTGCAATGCTTTAAGAGTAGATTAACAAATTAGTTTTTATTTTTGGAAATTTGTATTACTTTGAAGTGTGTGAATTTACTAATTTATCCTTACTATAAAGAG
This sequence comes from Dendrobium chrysotoxum, assembly GCA_019925795.1. Lineage (NCBI taxonomy): Eukaryota > Viridiplantae > Streptophyta > Magnoliopsida > Asparagales > Orchidaceae > Dendrobium > Dendrobium chrysotoxum. Next base: position 1,447,485 of record CM034309.1, on the reverse strand, counting down.
ATATTTTAATAGTACTTCATATCATACCTTATATTAATCATTTATTTATCTTGTTATCAATAATGAAATCGACTAGGCTGCCAGCTCTATGGCTCTTATTTCTATGGTGAACTTCAATCCAATGAGTACAGCTTCTTACTCAACCTAATTATTTATGACTAAAAATTCTATGCTAGCTGCTTTTATTATAATTTTTGTTATGGGACTTTAAGAATAATGCCTACACCTATTCCTTACTTTCTTGAGGCTCCATCAACATACACAGTTAATGATTGGTCTTGTGTGCTCATCTCTTCTTGATCGTCACTCCAATTGTTTAAGTCTACAAGAAAATATACCAATGCATAGGCTTTAATGTCTATGCTAAGTATGTATTAGATCTAGAACTCGCTTAGCTCCACCAACCACTTAAGTAATCTCACAAAGTGATTTAACTTGATGAATACAACTTTCAATGGGTGAATAGTGACTACCATGATTGAATGGACTTGGAAGTAAGGTCATAGTCATCAAGTAGAGGCTATAAAATCCCATGATAGGATGTCACTGCTTGGTACCTCATAACGTATTGTAGTAGATTGGCTAGTATGTACTCCCTTCCTCATAATGAGTACTGAGTTTATTATATCTTTTCCAACTTCAAGATATAATAACAAGTCTTCCCCCATTCTTGAGCTTTGAACTAGCGACCGTGAGGAGAGAAGCTTTAGTTGTTAGAAGATAGCTTCACACTCCTCGTGCTAGGTGAACGTTTTTATGCTCCTCAACAGTTTGAAGAAATGCAAGCATCTTTCATCTAACATAGAGATGAGTATATTGAGTTGTATGACTATCTTAGTGTGTTGTCACAAGTCCATGGAAGCCCTTAGTGATGGCATAACCATAATCATCTTAATTTTGTCTAGCTTGACTATACTACTCTTGAGTGTAAAGAGGAACTTGAGGAATTTATTTAAACCTGCACCAAAGGTTCATTTTACATTTTAAAGGATTTAGTTGCATATTACACCTTTTGATCAAGGTAAATGTTTCATTCATGTCAAAAATGTATTACTTGGGTGTCTTCAACTTTTCCAATAGGTCATCTATGTATATTTCAATAATTTTTCACTCTGGTCTTTGAAAACTTGATCCAACATCCATTAATAAGTTGCCCTCATGATCTTGAGTCCAAATTGCATGACCTTATAATAGTACAAATCTTCTCCAATAATAAATAAGTCTTTTCACAATGATCTAGGTGCATTTTGATTTGACAATATCCTAAAAAAGCATCCATTAAACTCAACACTAAGAATCCAACTGTCTAGCCGATTATAGAGTTAATTTGTAGAATCTAATACCCATCTTTTGGGCATGTTGAGTTACATTTTGTTAAGTCTACAAACATTCTCCAATTGATAATTTCCTTTTGCACCATTCTAGTCTAGGTATTGCACTTCCCCAATGAAGTTAGCATTGAGCAGCTTCACTTCTTACTATATTAACTTGGCATGTATGGCAACTGTTCCTTTATTTTATTATTCTGGACTCCTATTTTACAATTAAACTATAGTGGATGGTGTTGAATCCCATTACGTTCAATGGATGATGTCAAACCGTAGTTATCATTACATGAGAGTTGTGAGTCATCGAAGAGAATGTAATAAAGTTTGAGTATATGAGGAAGAAAAAGAAGATGAGTTTTAGAGATGTATGAACTTTAGAAAAAATATTTATTATCTAAGAAGTACAAGAACAGAGAAATTATGAGCACTAAATTGTGGAGCTTGAGTTATACAAGAGGAATAATATATGACTTTGGATGTATTTCATCATAGATTATAGTTATTTATCTTTTTTTTTTCTTTTTTCTCCCTATATTATAATGTATAATCTTCTCTCAAGGAAAAGTTTAGAGTTCTGTCAGCCTCCCAAAAAAAACCTTTTTCTTCCTTTCCTCCTCCCCCTTTTATAGGGTTTAGAGGGAAGAAGGAGTAAAGTCTTGATATGTAGCTATCCCATCAATTTGTAGTAGTAGGGTATAGGTGTTGAATTGGTCAATAACTAAAGAAGGTGAACTGACAGAGGTCAGACGATAATCAGTACACCTTCCTGAGATAGAAGAGAGCAAGTGTTGTCCATCTTCTGCATATGGGGGTGAAGGAGGGATTTGATTGCCCTACTGAGGTGGAAGGATGAGTAGTATCTGATTATGATCTTCTATTATTTGTGTAAAGGAACTCTTCAAGAGGGACAATGTGTATTAGTATCTCCAAGATGTGTCGAACATGAGAATCTTGGTACTAGCTTAGACAGATAAAGAATTATCCAACTAAGAGAGAAACATTTAAGGTTACCCTTCCCTAGGGGGAGGTGACTACCTAGATGTTGTAACTAATCCAGATCCACTAAGCTCCAGCGTGAAGATTCTTCCATCTCCTGAGCAAGTCCCTCAAGCTAGTAGACCCGAAAGAGGAGTGAGTCCTCCTTTTGCTCGACTTGAATATAACCTATAAGACACCTGTAATTAGGTAACTATACAGGTATTCACGGGCGTATATTTAGTTCCCCAATTTATACAATCATTTAAATATCAGATTTCAAAAATATTGAATACATGAAAGAAAATCATAAATGAGAGCATAAGTAAATGAAAATTTATTACCCTGAATCTTTCATGAGTTTTGAGGTGCATATTCCAGTAAAGATCGGGCTATCTCATGGTCTAGTTTCTCTATAAATATCATCTTTGGGTTAGATATAAATGTTCCATTTCCTTCAAACTTGTTTACCTTGTTTAATTGATGGAATGGATTCTTCTATGTAATGGGCCACATGAAAGGTTGCTTATAAGAAAGCATAAGCAGACTTAGAAGATGTAAGCAAGGAGGGAGTCCCACTGAGTAGGCTTGTTTGTGGAGATGATGGATGAGTGCCCACGGGCTCGATGGATCTAACCATTGATTCTTTGTTGAAGAAAAGGCAAGTTAATAACGGGGAGTTGATTAAGGATGATTGGTTACTAGTTGTGGCATGATAACAGAGGAGGTGAATACTCTTATTGTCCTCATGGAAAGAGGTATGAATGAATAATTTGAAGGTCTAAATGATGAAGGGAGTCATCCTTATTAACCTGGGAGCATGCAAGGGGCCTGAATGAATTTCCATTGTAAGCGACGCGTATGCCTAAGCAGGAGATATTCATTGAGGGGACTGTTGTAGCTGGCGAGGGAGCTACTTGAGAGGTGGTTTAGGAGTGGGTTGTTGTTAAAAATCCTGAGCAACCACTAACCTCTATCTCGTGCACCATATTTATTGGTCTCATCCATCCCCTTGGGAAAATTTTATTTGATGAAGTTTTTACGAGGCTGGCGACTCTGGAGTTGATAATCAAGATCAAGGGTGTTGAGGAGCCTAGTCCTACTAAAGAATTGGTTACTATTGTGATTGATGTCAATGCAAGAGAATAGATCACCTCGGTGAGAGGATAAGTGATGGTCGTATTGATTCACGTGGACTCATTGGAGGTTCATTACTGGCACTGCTTAGTCAGGCTCAATAGGAAGATTTTTATCGAGGTTCTTAATATATCATGGAGTGGCTTGATCAAATGCATGGACTAGCATTGAGCATGGAGAAGGATCCCATATTAGAGCGTGCTCGATGTGGTCATCATATCGAGTGATTTTTTTTTCTTTCTTTTTATTTATTTTTACACTATATTTATCTATAGGCTTGAATGTGTTGGTTTATATTTAAATTAAACTCAAGATTTTTAAACATTATTCTATGTCGAGTAGAGTGGTGGAGCAATCATATATCATACATCAAGAGTGGCTACTAGGAATAGGCGTACTGCAGCCATCTGGATCCCATACGGATAAAAGGGAAGGGTGATCTTCCCATATTAATTTTGATTTGAAATATTCTAGAATATTGTGCATTGAGTTTTAAGCTATAAATAAAGGCAGTAGGGCTAATTGGATGGATCTCTTACTTTATCTTATCTTATTTCTTATGATTCTTTTTTCTTTAAGCATCAAGATGGCTAGTTTGAGTTAGTGTGCAATTGAATTTCTTTTCTAGAAGAAATTAGTCAAGTCTCGGTTGATTGAGGAGAGTGTCGTCTAAGTGTTTAAGTTATTATTCTTTTCTCATGAGGATTTTATCATCAGAGTGGCAACTAATGTGGAGAAGTTCAACTCTGCATTGAACAAGGAACTGATGGTTCCCATTAATCATCTAAAGCTGGGGATGAGGTTCCCCTTATGTCTAGAGAGGTTAAGGAGGATTTGAACTTTTACGAGGTGGTTCTCACTCAAGTATTTCCAAATTAAATGGTGGTAGTGGTTTCTTTTGCTTCTTTATTGTGGGAGAAGAACTTTCCATGGTCATAGAATCTCTTCAGACATGTTTTTATGAGGAAGGCTTCCCTAGATTACTTTTTTTTTTTAATTCTCGCATTCAATGGGTAGGATGCGTAGCCTGACGAACAAGGTAAGAGATTGTAATGAAAAGTTTGTGGCTATTATTGCACTTCTGGGTGGAGGGCTCTAACTACTCCTACCCTATTATAAAAGGAATAGCTAGTCATTCTGAAATTAAATACCTAAGAGGAGGCGGTGTTAGTTGAGGTGAAGATTGAACCACTGGCGGTTCTTCACCATGTGGATTATCAAAATATTTTCAAGAACTTCTATGGTGAGTGAGTGACCTATCTTGGTTTGTTGAGTGTGTTTTGGTTTCTTACTGGTTTCTTTGTAAAGAGCATTGTTGGTTGTGTATTTCTAATGAGCTTAACACCATTATTAGGTGTGGCAGAGGCGACATTAAGGCTAGAAGAGAGATTGTCTCTAGCCACTAAGAGGAATCATTAAGAAGTCCTTCCCAAGAGGTAGATGGTAGTATTTAGAGCTGGTCTGAATTCTAAGATAGCAGTGTTGAAGAGAATATGAATGTCTGAGAGGTAGAGTAGTCATGCTTCACCTGTGAAGGGTAAGGAGATTATTGAACCCTCCAGGGAAAACATGTTTATTATTGACTCTCCTACACAGGAGGGCAAGTCCACTACTATGGTGGTGTCCTTGGAGAAGAGTTGGCTGAAGGTAGAGGATCCCTAAGGGTTTTAGAGGCTACTTGCCATCTAGCGATGAGTCTATGGAAGAAGACCAAGGCGCTCAGCCTAAGTTGAGTTGGTTTTTTATAATGGTCACATTATCCATAATTCCATGTTGGAGCGGTACATCTTAAAAATTGATTCACCTAGTTCGGTATGCTCCTTCAAGAACTCACTGGTGTATGCATGATAGAAGGTGCATCTTTTGGACTATCATATTTTTATAGTTGAATGCCAAGTTGGGGAGAGTAGAGGAAATAAGGTAGCACACCAAATTTGCTTTCTCTGAGGATAGGAAGTTCAAGCATGAGACTGTGGCCAAGGTGAAGAGGCTAGAGTTTGAGATGGATGAGATACAAGAATGACATCAATTTGAATTGGAGTTGGCCATGGTTAAAGCTACGTCGATTGTGGGGGCTAAGGATCGAACAGAGGTGGTTATTGCTGATCACGTAGTAGTTGTTGAGGTTAAGGACAAGGAGCTGGCTGAGGTTGTGGTGGCCACTTTAATAGCCAGACCAAATGAGGTGCCTTGAGGTGTTCATGGAAAAGAACTCGAGGACATGTTGGATGACAGTTACCTCAATGGGATTAATGATTGTATTAATAAGCTAATGCCAAAGGGCAAATTTATTCAAGGTTTAGCGACCCTTCTACTTCTTCCAAGAGTTTCTTGAGAATGATAGTGAGGAAGGAAGAATGGAGTGAGTGTGTCCAATAAGTTAGTTGCATCAACCATTTATAATTGCAATTTTGACATAAATGAAAGAAAGATTTTATCCTTTTGATGTTTATATGTACTGATTTTTGCTTCTTCCTTCTTCTTCTTTTTCATTTGCTTTCACGTACCTGGGCAGCAAAATTGTTTAGTTATTGTGCACTAACAGTATACCTTGAACCTTTGGAGGCTTTAGCCATCCCATTGGTGAATGTGATTATTATTGGCCATGCGAAGATGTTGGCAAGATATTATGTCTAGCCCCAGGTCATGATCCTTCTAAAAACGTGACCTTAAGATCACATCGATCTGGGGGATCCTCACTCCCTCCATCACAGAGTTTTTCATTTAGGAGAGGGAGTTACTTTCCTAAGGCTTTAGGAGCCATCATATGAGGTGTTGGGTCTCACGTACTATAAGGAGGAGTTGTGTGTAACTTATGTAGAGCTTTCCATAAGAGTGGGGGCATGTCCCGTAGTGGTGCGGTGCCTATAGTGTCGAGGTACATAAGACTTGCCTCCTGTTGGGGACTAACATGCTACTCAATGTGGAGCTTATCACAAATGGGGGAGTTGGCCAACAGTGGCAAAGGCATTCAGCATGAACGGTGGTGTTGGTGCATGTAGTCACCTATAATGTCAGAACACATATGTCTTATTGCTATTGGGGAGTCGTGCGCTACTCAATATGGATCTCATCACAAGGGGGGAGTCAGTCAACAATTGTTGAGACATTATTTTTTAGACTATTGTGGATGGTATGACTAAGATCTCCAACAGAGTGGCATATATTCTATTCGTATTAAATAATTGATATTTTTGGAAGTAGTAGAGCTTGTCTCAGTTGGTGTATAGTGCCTTTACTATGATGCATCATTTTGAGATCTTCCATATTCAATTGATTATTGCTCCCATTTATGGAAGCCAACCATGATGCTTCATATTTTTCTCCTATAGATAGAAGTGTGCGTTTATAAAACATCTGAATGGACATACTGATGCTTTCTGGATGAGAGAATACTCTTGGGCAAGCTTATTGTCCAATGGCTAGCATGACGATGAGTCACCATCAATTTGGTGGTGCTATTTCTTGTGACCTTGGAGGTGAAGAATAAGAGAAATAAAATGTGTCTCCCTTTTTAATGTTACCCCTTAGGTGTGAATGGTTTGTTTACATAGGGAAAAACTCAGGACCTTGTATCTTCTTAGAATAAGAAAGAGAAAAGCTAGGTCAAGTGTGAATGAAATGAGTCATCACAATGGTTTCATTTTTTTTTCTTTTTTGTGTGTTTTGTCCTGATGACTAGAATCAATCACTCAGGTGGGTGTTCCATCTTGACCAATTCTATTTTTTAAGAAGCTAAAGAGGGATAAGTTTTCTCCTTGAATGAAAAGGGAGAGAGCTATCTTGTTTGATTCATCCGAGCGAGTTTGGGCACTTTCAGGGAGAGCATCCAAACTCTCATTTTTCAATGTAGATGCTGACATTGAGTGGGACCCTAAACAAAGATAGTGAAATGATGGTACATATAACTCTTTTCACTATACTTCTCGGGGATGTTTGCTTGGGGCGTGATCTCAAAAGATAGGGTGAAATACAAGTCAAATTTTTTTTACTATTTTAACTTTATTTGTTAGAATTGTTCACTTTGTCATCATGAATTGCACTAAAAAATTAATTTGATTCTACATGCAAGTTCATGTATATACTTGTAATTTGAGACATGTAAGGAGATCACATGTAAACATCTATAATGTGAGACATGTAAGGCGATCCTATGTAAATATCTGTAATGTGAGACATGTAAATAGAGGTCAGATGTAATACCTTTGAGATAATAAAGATAATCTTTTGATACCTTTTAGCTTTTATTTTAGAATATAATCTATGAAATGTTTAAGTTTTATGGCACTTGTTGGCCCTTTAGTGAGGAAATTTTCATTCCTTAAGTGAGAGAAAGTTTGATAAATTGTTATTACTCTACAAGATTGATAAGAATTTGAGGGATTGATCTTGCTAGAAAGATGACACTCTTTCACACTGGGGGATCTAATGCTTAGGCAAGTCTTGAGTAATTGGGGACCTTAGCACAGCTCAAGGAGTAGTCCAACATTTCTTTTAGCTCAAATCCAGAGGGTTTTACGATCCCATTGTGCTCGGTTTATCGCATTTGACCTTGTGGTATGATGGTGAGTTTGTTTAAAGACCCTTTCAAAATTGACATTGTTGGGCCTTATTTTCACGGGCAAGTTGATAAGGAGTTTTGATCTTTTGTAGGTTTCTTTTAGGGCAAGTTTATATTCCTATAAAATAAGCGAGTATGTTTATGCATGATCAAGTTGTTTGATCCCTCTGATGCCCACTTGCTTGAGCATAAGATGGACGGTTTATAAATATGTCAAGGATTTATACTTAATTTTTTGCCAAGAGAAGGTAAATCTGCACTAAATTAGTCTTAAGATTTAGACTATAATTTTCCTTAATTGCTCAATAAAGGATAAAAAAGAGGATTTTACTAGAAATATTACTTTAATTCCCATTGGGGGCTCTGGCACTCATGCAGGTCTTAAGTGATTAAGGGCCTCAGCACACCTTAGGGAGTAGTTCAATTTATTTTTTTCAGCTCAGCCCCAGAGGAGGATTGGAAAATCCCAAACTATTCAAGTGACCAGTTAATTATCACAAAAGGGGGCTAAGGTTTGATAACTCTTAGATGAGGAATGAGTTTGATAGTCCTAAAGTTAAAGGATTAGGATTTGACAAGTCTAGAATTAAGGGAAAACTCAATTATTTTAGTAGTTGAGAGATTAAAATCTGACGAGTTTTGAACAAAAGGGAAAACTCAATTATTTCTATGGTCAAAGGGACCGAAATTCATTAAGTTTGAAATGAGGGGAAAACTTGATTGTTTTAGTAGTTAAGAGACTAAAATCTAACAAGTTTGAAATGAGGGGAGAACTCATTTGGAAGTGTTCTTCTCTAGTATTTGAATTAATGATCTATCAACAGTCGTATGATGAAGGATAAAGATGGAATCTTGCTAAAAAGATTACTTTACTTTTCACTAGGGGCCTTGGCACTTGCGCGGATCTTATGTGCCTAGGGGCCTCGACGTGCCTCAATGAGTAGTCCAATCTTTCTTTTAGCTCAGACCCCAAGGAGGATTAGATGATCCTGCATTGCTTAGGTGATCAACAGGTTACATAAGGTTGAGCGACTAGGTTAGGACAAATTTCTCCTAGAGAAGGCTTCCTGAGGAGTTCTCATTACATAGATTTGAGTTTTATACTTAGCATTTTGAATTCCCCGAGCATTATAAAAGTTCTTTTTTCATGTGGATTTCTTTGATCGTGTTGTGTTTCAGTGTGGGATGTTAATTAAGCAATGACTTTTTATTTAATGAAAATAAATATAAGGTATGTAGATAGATATCCCTCATGAGTAAAATAATTTGAGGCCATTAGCACTTTAGGTTTTGGATATTTTTGTTCTATTATGATTTTGTAGTTTATCGGCTCTTGGACCAGCTTGTATTCTGATAATGTAGGGACCTTCCCATGTGTTGGCTAGTTTTTTGAGTGAAGCATAACAAATGGTTGTGTCTTCCTTCTTTAGGACTATGTCTCCTAGTCGAAAGATCTTATCTTTGACGTGGAGGTTATAACACTTGGCGGTTCTTCATTTGATCTCCTATTGTTGGAGGATGACTTGTGCCTGGAGTTCTTCTGATTGGTCAACATCCATTTGCAAGCCTTCTTGGTTCTATGCTCCCCATTCGATAGTTGTCATTTGGGTTCTGGCCAGTTCCATTTAATTCAATAATTCAAGCTCTACTAGAAGTAGAACCTCTATACCATGTGAGAGCAAGAAAGGGGTATAATTGGTTATTGTTAAAGGAGTCATTGTAAGAGCCCATAGTATTGAGGAAGCAATTTTGGCCCACTTAACCTTGGTACCTTTGATCTTTTTTCTTGAGTAGGTTAAGTATGAGTTTTTTGGCAGCTTCAACTTGTCCATTGGTTTGATGGTGATGAACTGATGCGAACTTAAATCGAATTCCTTAGACTTCAGAAAATTTTTTAAGGCTCTTATCAGAGAACTATGGTCCATTTTCTATGATGATAGTAAAAAGGACTTTGTGTTAGCATATGATGTATGTCCAAATAAACTTGTGGACTACGATGGAGGTGATACAAGCAAGCACTTTAGCTTCGATCCACTTGGTGAAGTTGTCAATTATGACTAGAATGAACCATTTTTACCCTGTCAATGGTGGGAATAGGCTTAGTAAGTCCATTCCCTACATGGTGAATGGCCAAGAGCATGTTATCGAATGCAGCTTGTGAGAAGGATGCAGCTGCATCAAAGAAAACTTTTAATAATGTATGCATCCCTTGGAGAATTCTTCTCCATCTTATCTTAGAGTAGGAAAAAGTATCCCTCCATTGAGGATTCGATAGGCGAGAGTGCGTTCACCAAAGTGGATTTCAATCAATAAGTCTTCCTTTTGGTCTTCTCAGACACATTTAGGTTGAGTAAGGAGGCAGATCTTCTAAATAGGTGGTTGTCTATCAGTAGTAGTTCATTTCTTTAGCTTTAAATTGTCATTGATTGCTGAACTTAGGATCGATTAATCCACTTCTAAGATAGTTATTCTAAGGATCCATCCAACTAATGAACCATGGACCTGGGGAGTTTGGTTCTGTTTGTGCAACTTCCTCTTTAGTGATGGTAAATGTGAACAATTGTATGTCCTGTTATTCTCCAATGCTTCCTTGCTTGGGAAGGAGGTCAACAAGATGATTCTGATCCCTAGGGATTTGAGTGATTTTGAAATTCTCAAGCTTGTTGATTATAGCTTTAACATTAAGTAAATACTTAGAAAGTATCTAATCTTTGACTTCGTATTCATCGTTAATCTAGTTCACCATAAGTTTGGATTCTAAGTAGGCTGTAAGGAGATTAATATCTAATTTGGAGGCGAATGCATTCATACCAGTAAGGCTCTGTACTAAGCTTAGTTCTTGATGATTGGTAATACAAACTTCATAGTTTGCATGGTGATTGCTCTGGTGAGACTCTTCTGGATGATACATACACCAACTTTATGCTTACCTAATATGCCAACTCACATACAACATCCAGAGAGGTAAGGCAATTTTAGGATTTATGCTTTAATGGGTGCAATCAATAAGAAAGCAAGTGAGCACTTTCACTTTTATGACTATCCTTGATGTATATATAACTGAAAAAGTTTGAAGTTCCACTAACCATTTGAGTAGTCAACTCAAATGATCAGGCTCTGGGAGAACGGCTTTGAGTGGGTGGTCTATCACCAGAGCCATCAAATATTATATATCATTAATAAATAGTAAAATAGATTATATAATTTAAAACATCAATGTACATATCTATATTCATTCCCAAAAATTATATACAATAATCAGGATGAATACAATCATCCTATATCTATCCTTTCCTGAGTACAAAATAATAGATAAAATAAAAAGAACCTGAACTTGAAGGAATCCTGACCAACCTCACACTTCTGATCCTCTGCCCTGACTTGAAATTATTTAACCACATGTAATGAGCTAAAGAGCCCAGCAGGTCACCAAAACCTACAACTAAATTCAAAGCATGGCAAATGAGCAATATGCATGTCAACAGTCAAATCATAGAAGTTACATTCATATGATTATTGAATCAGTGCAAAAATAATAAAATTCACATGTAGTAATAGTAGAAGTTTTAAATAGTAAAACACTATGGTACGAAAACCAGTAAAGCAATAAACCAGTATGAGTGTCAATTTAATAAAGCAATCATCATATCCGTAATACCAATCAATATAAAAATCTTATAAAGCATCAAATCAAAATATCGGTAAAGACTATTAAAATGATGTTAATATAATAAAATCATATAAGAGTGTACCCATACCATCAAGGTATTTTAGATCACATGCTCAGTATATCACATACTTAGTATCAGTACAGTAAATCAGTTGTATTAAATAGTATCAATATCTAACTCGATAATAATAATAATACAGTGGCAGGAGCAGTCGAATAATGTATTAATAATAAATCCGTGTAGAAATAATAAATTTATATAATAATAAGAATAATGTCTCAAGAACATGCATTTCAATAGTCACACTAAACAAGTAAGAATTTTAGGCTATCACGGTGTTTTTTAGTATTGTATCAGTATCAGAAAATTGTTGTCTCAGTAAAAAGAGTTGTATCCCTTTGCCCGTCGGCATAGTAATCATCTCCTTATAACTCCCAATCAGCATATCACGAGAATCAGTAAAGGATAACACCAAATCACAGTATTTAAAGGAAGGCTCTTCGGCCCACCATCGTATACAAGTCAATTAGTCTCCAACCAACGGGTCAACCAATCTTTACTTATCTTTTACATATAAATTATTATCATAGTACTATAATAGTAAGCTCAATCACATATCCACATTCATTTCTAATATATTACAAAAATAATAACAACAACACTAAGCCTTTGTCCCACTATGTGGGGTCGGCTACATGAATCCTTTTTCTCCATTGTGTCCTGTTAGAAGTCAAATTCTCGTTTAAATCTAATAAAGAAAGATCATTTCTAATATTTTCTAACCAAGTCTTTTTAGGTCTACCTCTAACCTTCTTAACATAAGTCAAATCTAATACCTTTACTTTCCTAACTGGGTCATCGGAAGGCTACCATTTTATGAGACCAAACCATCTAAGGCAACTCTATCTAATCTTCTCTTCCATTGGAGCTACTCCAACCTTTTCACGTATATGCTCATTTCGTATCCTATCTCTAAGGGTAAAGCCACTCATCCACCTGAGCATTCTCATCTCTCTAACACTTAACTTAGTATTATGCTTCTCTTTTAATCACTACAGAAAAGTTGCAAATTTCCGGCGGAATTTTCGACAGAAAATTCTGAAGTTTCTGGCGGATTTCAAAATTTTCCGGTGGATTTCAGACGAAAATTTCTTCGACGGTAAATCGAGCGTCGGAAAATTTTTCCGTCGAAATAAATTCGTCGGAAATTTTTTCCGATAGAATTTTTCCATCGGAATATTTTTCCGGTGAAACAGATCTGCCGAAATAAAAAAAAGGTTTTAAAAAAAATGAAAACACCTCTGCCCCGCCCACTCCCGCAACCAACGCCCAGCCCGCTCCGACAACCTGCCACCCAGCCCGCGCTCGCAACCGCGCCCAGCCCGCTCCCGTAACCCGCCGCCTAGGATGCCCAAGCCCGCTTCCACAACCGCGCCTAGCGTCCAGCCCGCTCCCGAGCCTGTGTTCCGACCACTATACCATTCAAGCAAATGTGTTTAAATAGATATATTTTTGTATTTATAGTAAAACTTACATAATATTATAATTAAAACTAAATCATTTAAGTTTATTATTTTAATTAATAATCAGAATAAGTTATATTTTCAAAATTTTTTAGATTCTTTCGGAAACTCCGCCAGAAAAGCCGCCGAAAAATTTGCTTAAAAACTTGTCGAAAATATTTCTAAATAATCCGTCGAAAATCCGCCGAAAATTCTTCCGCCTGAAATTCTGCCGGTAATGGGAGATTTTCTTGTAGTGAATGGCCAACATTCGACATCATAAAGCATTGCAGGTCTCACCACCATCTTATAGAATTTTCCCTTAAGTTTGACGGGGACTTTTCTATCACACAACAAGCCCGATGCATTCCTCCACTTCAACCATCCAACTTGAATTCTACTGATAATATCCCCATCTATTTCACCATCACTTTGAACAATAGATCCAAGATATCTAAAATGTGTATTCTTATTAGTGACTTGATTGTCCAAAGTCACAATCCCCTCACTAGGTCTATTATTACTAAAATTACACTCCATATATTCTGTTTTAGATCTACTCAAGCAAAAACCTTTAGACTCTAAAGTTGACCTCCATAATTCAAGTTTAACTTCAACTCCCTCCCTAGTCTTATCAACAAGAAGAATATCATCAACAAAAAGCATACACTAAGGTACATCCTCTTGTAAATGTCTAGTGAGAACATCCATGACTAAATCAAAAAGATGTGAGCTTAAGGCTGTTCCTTGATGCAATTGAGGCAAATCTAGCTCTCAAACGAGCTAGGACACAAGTAGAAGCTGTCAAAGTGATTTCCTATTAGTAGTCAATACATTCAATCAAAATCAAAAGAGTTCTTTATTATACACTACACACTATATCTTGATTCCACAAATTGAACACAATGAAGTCTAATTTGATTAATCTGATGATAGAACAAAAAAAGAGAGGATGGGTAGAAAAACTTATTAGATACCATAGAATCCGGTATCTAATAAGTTCTACCTACTATTGAATTTGAACCAATGACTCCCACCGTATGAAAGCAATACTCTAACCACTGGGTTAAGTAGGTCATTTATCACCACAAAAAGGGTCTCCATCACTTCGATGGATTATAGGTAAAATATGTTTTCTAAGAAATATCAATCTTTTACCAGCAAACATAAATGGATCAGAGAGTTATCATGTGGAATTATGGGATACCCTTCTTGACAAGAAATTGTCTCTATGTTAACATTTTTATGACAAGAGCTATAGCTCAGTTAGGTTGAGCACCTCGTTTACATGTGTGCCAATGTTTTTCAAGGGAGCCCATTATGCAATTTTCATAATTGATCTTTTTGAGGAGTATGTCTTACTCCGTAGATTTGAGAGAACAAGAGAAAATTTGCCTGACAAATTTGGTTTGATCCGATTCAGGTACGAATTCTAGTGCCAAATCAAATAAAACCTACCATTGTAAGGTAAATGCTCAGTCCATTCAATGCTAGGCATAATGAGTATGAGGATCTCAAAAGAACTTCTTTTCGTCCTATGAGCTTTGAGATGTATGAAGTATATATTTTACTCTTGCAACAGAGCGATAAAGACTGCATTTTGCTTAGGTTGATCTAGGCCAAAGGCAGACCTAAATAAAGGTCACCCTTCTTTAAAAAACTTTGGTATTGCTCCTAGATTAGGATACAAATAATGAATCAGAGCACATGGAGCCATCTCATTATCTTCTTATCTTCCTCTAAAGAAAAAATATAGTGGACTAACTCATCTTTACATCACTTGATGAAAGGGCCCAATGCAACAAAATGCATGTTGGGTCTTTGAAATAGTTCGAATCATTTCAATAATAATCCGTTTTCTCTATTTTACCGAGAAGGTCTACGGTTCGAGTCCATATAGCCCTAATACATTCCATTTTTATTTAGTAGAGAGATTTGAGTAGCAGTAGGAACAAGAAAATAAACACAATAATTCATTCCAATATAATCAATTGGTATTTGTCAAATCTCGGATCAAATACCCATCTCTCTTCATCCACTTTCATGAATGAATCTTGTCTCAAGACTTTAACTTGACCCAACCTAATCCTAAGTCTCATGGATCTAGGACCTATTCTTTTGTTGATCTCAAGTCTTTGTAGAGGTCCTTTGACTAATCATTTTTTGGCAAAACAACAAACCTAAGAGATTCTTTCAATTTGTTTCAAAGATAATGTAGGGATAATTCATTATTCCTAAATACATCAATGTTCCTTCTTCAATATTCTTCTATTCTAAATTCTAAGATAAGAGTTGAGTGGGTTTAGGAATTTTGTTTATTGAATTGTTCGATAATGTGTGATTCTTTCTATTATACTTTTAACTATTAGATATTAGAAGGATCTTCTATTATTAGGAGTCTCTTATGTTATGTAGATCGTTCATGATTCTATCAAATATACCAATTTATATTATCTTTCATAATGTAATACCCCTTTTTCTGCTCGCAGTTACTATGTCAATAGGATTTGGACTTCTACTTATTCCGACAGCAACAAAAGATCTTCATCGTATATGGGCTTTCCTAAGTGTTTTACTACTAAGTATAGCTATATGGTTTTCGGCCAATCTATCTATTCAACAAATAAATGGAAGTTTGACCTATCAATATCTATGGTCTTGGACCATCAATATAGATTTTTATGGCTAGACATGCTTTGTTTGATTCGATGTGTAGTAGATCATCCTTATTCTCTCTATATTTCTCCATCAAACCTCTCAATAAATATATGGCTTCCATAATAGACCTACCCGGCATGAATCCAAATTAATTTTGAGAAACATTAGTATCACGCTGCAACCTATGCTCCATAACTTGCTCCCATAGTTTTAAAGTAAGACACATTAACTTAATTCCTCTATAATTCACACAATCTTGTGCATCACCTTTATTCTTAAAAATAGAAATTAACACTCATTCTCCACTCATCAAGCATCTTTGTAGTCTTTAAAATAGTATTAAAAAGTTTAGAAGCCAAGAAATTCCATCATCTCCTAAGCATATCCACACCTTTATTTGAATATCATCAGCTCCAATAGCTTTTCCACCCTTCATTTTCTTTAAAGCCTCTCTAACTTCGATTTTACTAATATGCTGATAAAAATATGAATCTTTATTTTCATTTAGGGTGCTGAGGTCACTAAAGTCAATTTTATTTCACATTCTTAATTAAAAAGTTTAGCAAAATATCTCATCCACCTTTGTTGAATTTCATCTTCTAAGAAAGTACTTTTTGATCTTCATCATTAATACACTTCACTTGGACTATATCCTTACTACTCCAACCCATTTGTTTGGCTAACTTATACATATATCTTTCTCCCTCCTTAGTATCTAATCTATTATATAAATCATTAAAATCTAAGATCTTTGCATCACATATTGCTTTCTTAGATTCCTTACATGCCTCTTTATATATTTCCTAATTATCAAAATTTTTACATTTAAACCAATTTTTATAACAAATCTTCTTATTTTTTATCTTTTCTTACACATTTGGATTCCACCACCAACTATTTTTTACTATTAGGAGCTTTTCCCTTTGATACTCCAAGCACATCTTTCGTAATATTTTTAATATCACTAGTCACTTTTTCCCACATAACATTAACATCCTCATGCACAGACAAAATATTAAGATCTAAAATCTTTTTCTCAAAAATATTTTTATTAATATTCTTTAAATGCAGGGGCACTATGAATGCTAGAAAATTATTTTACTTTATTTTTTTATTTTTAGCCCCTTTATATTAAAGTTAAAAACTAATAATCGATGTTGGATACATAAATTTTCACTCAGAATAACTTTACAATCTTTGCAATCTGAACAATCTAATTTTTTTATAAGAAAATAATCAATCTGAGTTGTATTATATCCATTTTTATAAGTGATGGGATGCTCATCTATTTTCTTAAATAAGGTATTAACAATTAAAAAATTATAAGCTAAAGAAAAATCTAATATGGTCTTACCACCTTCATTTATCGTTCCAAATCCAAGGCCACCATGAATGCTTTTAAAATCATCTACCTTTCTACCAACCTGTCTATTTAAATCTCCTCCAATAAAAACTTTTTTCTTTAAAAGATATCTTTTGTATTAATTCTTCTAAGTCATTCTAAAACTTTATCCCCTCCACTTTTCTCATCCAAGACTTAAGACTTGGCAATGGTAGTGTTAATGCTAAGGCGTCCCCTGGAAATAAAACATAATTGAGCTTAATGCAAAAAGTGTCAAAATATCCTAACGGTAGATAACAAAAATCATACTAAGCAAAAATTCAAATTTTTAAAATTTAACCAAAGTACTAAATACTGCATAAAAATATTCTGAAGCTTTAGTTGAACTAAATCACTATTTTAGACATCAAAATAAATTTCTAAGTAGGCAAAAATTATTATTTTTTAAAAATCATTTCGGTGAAAATCTCAAATAAATACTCAAAATATTCATAATCTCAATCTCTATAACATATAAAAAGTTATACGGTTAAAGTTTTACCAATACAAAATTATTCTTATTTTTTGATAACAAAAATATAAATTTGATCAAAAAATATCGAAAATATAAAATCTTTAAAATCAAAAATAGGGTGAAGGTTCCTTATAGCGATACGTGTAAATCTCCCAACTAGCTCGACTAATGAAAATCACACCGCGGCCTCCAAAATCTAGCTTTTCCTTTCTCTCTCTTCTCTTTTCTCTCTACTATCCCTAAAACATTCTTTGTTGTTGAAATGAGGAAAGGGGAAAGCTTTTGAAAAAGTTTTAGTGACTTAAGATTTTAATTAAAAAAATAATTTAATTTTATATAATTAATTTAATTAATTTCTTTTAGTATAAAATTTATAAAAATTCTTTTGGGGCTTAAAAAATTATAAATATATATATAATAATAAATAATTTTATTTTAAAAATATTGGTGAAATTGATTTGCAAAATGACACCTGACGGTCTCAAAATCTATACTTGTAACGATAGGTGCCAATTTCTTAAGGATTTTTCTTAGCACCCAAAAATTATGAAAAAATTCGTGTAAGTAAAATACTACAATAATAATGTTATGGTGAAGATGGTTTGCAATTTAGAGTTATATTGACTCCAAAAAAAATTGGCAGAGTCAATATACGGGCTATTACAATCTACTCACCTTAAGAAAATGTTGTCCCCTATATTTTTCTTAAGGGTTCAGATGCAAAATTAATATAAACCAAATTTGTATAATTAAAACTCATATCAAATCAAACTCAAATCAAAACTCATCAAAAATCATACAGCCATGTAGTTTATTCTATCATATGTCATTCAATTATGCATGATATACTATATTATTCTATCATTCAAATAAATTTCTTACAAGTAGTACTCTCAAGTTCTTGTATATCTTCCAGATACAGTAAGTTATACACATGTAGCATCACTAGTGTAGGTGCAGTTGGTCATGATGGAATAGTCTCCCTTTGACTACCACTAACAACTCTATCATCAACCATGTTTATTGATCTTTCACTATATGCCCTTGACGCTATAATCCTCTATCCTATAGTTTGGCTAGACTATCCTGCACCAAAATCAGTTCTTCCTCCAATCCTCTCTAAGGATAGTTTACTACCTTATGTCCCTACAGTCCACAGTGAAAACATCGCCCAATCAACAAGTAGCACAGACCTGCATGTCGTCAACCACAATGAATGCACTCGTTGTAGCTGCTAGTAGATACTACTAATGTAGATCCCCTCGAATCACTATACCTACTTTTCTTATCACTATCTTTCTCTCTACTTGGTTCATCTCTACTCCTCCTCCTTTTGACATCATATCTGGAGCCCACCTCATATCTAGATATTGGTACTATAAATTAATCTCTATCATCCTGGCTGACTCCACCAACTCAAAAAACTCTTGAATCTGTAGAGGAACTAATGGATGTCTCAGCTCCCTATTTAACCCTTGCAGAAACCCATAGTAGTTTTCTTCAATAGTAGGGATCAAATGAGGAGCATACCTATCAAGGGCAATAAACTCGGTCTCATATTACACCACTGCATTTCATCCTTGCTCCAACTTAATGAAAGCTTCATGCATCTGCTGTCAAACTGACGGAGGTACAAACCACATCCTGAATACTATAACAAACTCATCCTAAGTGATCTGAGCATTTATCTTCCCTTGAAATTTCTCTCTCCTGCCCAACCCACCATCTCTCAACCTCTCCCTCAAACAGGAACACAACCAATAATACCTTCCGACTCTTTAAACATCGCATGCTGTCAAAGATCATTTCTATCCTCAATAACCAATCTTCTATAACTAGAAGTCCTACAACTCCTTTGAATAATAGAGGCTTCACTTATGAAATGTTTGCAAATGTTTATCTCCCTCTTCTATTTTGCTTCGAGCTGACTTACTCTATGCATCCCCCATTACATGTGTTATAATAGTAACCAACTGCATCATACTTTTTGATGGCACTGAAGCTGCACTGTGTTGCTCTTTTAGTATATTTAACTCTGGTTGATCCACTCAACTATCACCTGCACAGTTTAGCATGATCTGAATAATATACACATGTAATTATGTATGCAAAATAATACACCTTAAACTACCCATTACCTAACTCTCAAATAATTCCTATAGCTCTAGTAATAATTAATTCTTTTGACAACTACTCTAATACCAATTGTGATGTCCCAGAATCTAATTTGATAGAATTATTTATTTATCTATTAATAAATAATAATCAGAACTATCAAATATTATATATCAATAAAAAATAATAAAATAGATTTTATAATTTAAAACATTAATGTACACATCTATATTCATTCTTAAAAATTATATATAATACTCATGATTTATACAATCATCACATATCTATCCTTTCCTGAGTATAAAATAATAGCTAAAATAAAAAGAGCCTAAATCTAAAGGAATCTTGACCAGCCTCACACTCCTGATCCTCTGCCCTAACCTAAAATCATTTAACCACATATAATGAGCTACAGAGCAAAGCATATCACCAAAACCTACAACTGAATTCAAAGCATGTCAAAGGAGCAATATGCATGTCAACAGTCAAATCATAGCAGTTATATTTATATTATCATTGAAACAGTATAGAAATAATAAAATTCACATACAATAGTACTAAAATCTATAAATAGTAAAATATTATGGCATGGAAGCCAGTAGAGTAGTAAACTAATATGAGTGTCAATTTTATAAAGCAATCATCGTATTTGTAATAATAAGTAGTACAGAAATTATATAAAGCATCAAATCAAAATATCGGTAAAGACTGTTAAAATCATATCAATCAATAAAATCATATAAGAGTGTACCCATAATATCTAGTATTTTAGATCACGTACTCAATATATCACATGCTTAGTATTAATACAACGAATCAGTAGTATTAAATAGTATCAGTATATAAATCGATAATAATAACAATCCAGTGGCAGCAGCAGAATAATACAATAACATTAAATTCGTGTAGTAATAATACATCCATTCATTAATAACAATAATGTCTCAAGAACATGCATTTTAGTAGTCACACTAAATAAGAAGTCCTAGCTATCACAGTATTTTTTAGTATTGTATCAGTATAAGTAAACCGTTGGCTCAACAAACAGAGTCGTCACTCTTTGCCCGTCGACATAGTAATCATCTCCTTATAATTCCCATTTAGTGTATCACATGAATCAGTAGAGGACAACACTAAACCATAGTATTTAAAAAAAAGCCCGTCAGCCCACCATCCTATACAGGTCAATTAGTCTCCAACCAATGGGTCAATCAGTCTTTACTTATTTTTTACATATATATTATTATCATAGTACTATAATAGTAAGCTCAATCACATATCCACATTCATTTCTATTACATTGAAACAAATAAAGCATAATTGAGCTTAATGCAAAATGTGTTAAAATGTTCAAAGGTACATAACAAAACCATAATGAGCAAAAATTTATATTTTTAGAATTTAACCAAATTACTAAATATTGCATAAAAATATTCTGAAGCTTTAGTTGAACTAAATCACTATTTTTAGAGGTCAAAATAAATTTTTGAGTAGGTAAAAATTGTTATATTTTTAAAATCACGGGATGAAAAATCTCAAATAAATATTCAAACTGTTCATAGTCTCAATCTATATAACATATAAAAAGTTACATGGTGAAAGTTTTACTAATATAAAATTATTCTTATTTTTCAATAATAAAAACACAAATTTGATCAAAAAATACTAAAAACACAAAATCTTTGAAATAAGAAATAGGGTGAAGGTTCCTTACAGTGAGACGAGTAAATCTCCCAACTAGCTCGACTGACAAAAATCATACTGTGACCTCCAAACCTAGCTTTTCTTTCTCTCTCTTCTCTTTTCTCTCTATTCTCCCTTAAACATTCTCTGTTGCCAAAATGATGAAAGGGGAAAGCTTTAAAAAAGTTTTAGTGACTTAAGATATTTTAATTAAAATAAGAATTTAATATTATATAATTAATTTAATCAATTTCTTTTAGTATAAAATTTATTAAAATTTTTTTAGGGCTTAAAAAATTATAAAAAAATAGCTATAAATAAATCATTTTATTTAAAAAATATTGGTAAAATTAATTTATAAAATGGACACCTAACGGTCTCAAAATCTACACTTGTACTAATAGATGCTAATTTCTTAAGGATTTTCTATAGTGCCCAAAAATTATGAAAAAACTTGTGCAAGTAAAATACTATAATAACAATGTTATGGCGAATATGGTTTATAATTTAGAGTTATATTTTCTCCAGAAAAAATATTTGGTAGAGTCAACATACGGGCTATTACAATCTACCTACCTTAAGAAAATGTTATCCCCAATATTTACCTTAAGGATTCAGGCACAAAATCAATATAAATCAAATCCGTACAATCAAAACTTAAATCAAATCAAATTCAAATCAAAACTCATCAAAAATCATACAGCCATGAAGTTCATTCTATCACATGTCATTCAATTATGCATGATATGCTATATTATTCTATTATTTAAATAAATTTCTTACCAGTAGTACTCTCAGGTTATTGTCTGTCTTCGAGATACTATAAGTTATACACATGTGGCATCACTGGCGTAGGTACAGTTGGTCATGGTGGAATAGTCTCCCTTTGACTATCACTGACAACTCTATCATCCACCCTGTTTATTGATCTTTCACTATATACTCTTAACCCTATGATCTTTTATCTTATAGTATCTATGGACTGTCATGCACCAAAATTAGTTCTTCCTCCAAATTCCCTCTGAGGATAATCTACTACCTTATGTTCCTACTATTCATAGCAAAAATATTACCTTATCAATAAGTAGCACTGACCTGCATGTCATTAACCATAATGAATGCACTCACCATAGCTGCCAGTATATACTACTGATGCAAATCCCCTTGAATCACTATACCTACTTTTCTTATCATTATCTCTCCCTTTGCTTGGTTCATATCTACTCCTCCTCCTTCTGACATTATTTTGGAGCCCACTGTATATCTAGATGCTGGTACTACCAAATCAATCTCTATTATCCTGGCCCACTCCACCAACTCAAAAAACTCCTGAATCTATAGAGGCACTAATGGATGTCTCAGCTCCCTATTTAACCCTTGCAAAAACTTGTAGCGATTTTCTTTAACAGTAGGGATCAAATGAGGAATATACCTAGTAAGGGTAGTAAACTCAGCCTTATACTGTATCCTTTCTTTAACTTGATGAAATTTTCCTACATCTGTCATCGGGCTGATGGAGGTACAAACCACATCCTGAATACTGTAGTTAACTCATCCTAAGTGATCTCAACATTTATCTTCCCTTGAAATTTCACTCTCTACTGCCCAACCCACCATCTCTCAGCCTCTCCATCAATGAGGAACACAACCAATGATACCTTTTGACTCTTCAGACACTACATGCTATCAAAGATCTTCTTTATCCTCAATAACCAATCTTCAACAGGTTGAGGTCCTACAGCTCCTTTGAACAATAGAAGCTTTAGCTTATGAAATGTATGCAAATGCTTATCTCCCTCTTCTTCTTTACTTCCAGCTGATTTACTCTATGCATCCCTAATTACCTGTGTTATAATAGTAGCCAACTACATCATACTTTTTTATGGCACTGAAGGTGCACTGTGTTGCACATTTGGTATATTTGACTCTGGATGATCAATTCAACTTTCACTTACATAATTTAGTATGATCTGAATAATACACATATGCAATTATGTATGCAAAATAATATATCTTAAACTACCCATTTACATAACTCTAAATTAATTCCTACAGCTCTAGTAGCAATCAATTCTTCCAAACACTACTCTGATGCCAATTATAATGCCCCAAAATCTAATTTTGAAGAATTATTTATTTATCTTTTAATAAAAAATAACCAGAGTTATTAATATCATATATCAGTAATAAATAGTAAAATAAATTCTATAATTTAAAACATCAATGTACACATCTATATTCATTCCCAAAAATTATATGCAATACTTAGGATCTATATAATCATCATATATATATCCTTTCCTGAGTATAAAAGAATAACTAAAACAAAAAGAATCTAAACCTGAAGGAATGATGACCATCATCACACTCATGATCCCTTGCCCTAACCTAAAATCATTTAACCACATATAATGAGCTAAAGAGCCCAGCTAGTCACCAAAATCTACAACTGAATTCAAAGCATGGTAAAGGAGTAATAGGCATTTTAATAGTCAAATCATAGTAGTTACATTCATATGATTATTGAATCAGTATAGAAATAATAAAATTCACATGTAGTAGTAGTAGAATCTGTAAATAGTAAAACACTATAGCACAAAACCCACTAAAACAGTAAATTAGTATGAGTGTCTATTCTATAAAGAAATCGTCATATCTGTAATACCAATCAGGACAAAAATTTTATAAAGCATTGTTTGGGGGAATTTTGAAAAAGGGATTTTTTTAAAAAAGTTAATTTTCTTTGGAGAATTTTAGAATTGACTTTAAATTATGATTTTGAAATCAAACATCCCATCTGAAAAAGTATACCACCTCGAGAGGTAGAAATAAAATTTCTAAATGAGGCTCAGATTCAGAATTATAAATTGCATTTAGAACATCATAACCAAATTTAGGAAAGAACTTCATATGGCCTCAAGCTATCAAAATGAAGTTCAATTAACTATCTAGCTATGATAATCTAGATAAATTATCATTATTCTCATAGTTGAAGTCTCATCAACGAATATTTATCTCCCCAAAAGAAGAAAATACCATTCATCATCGATTATCTGAATATGATGATAATGATCGTCATCAATTTTAATTTTTTTAAAGACAATTAATTGAGTTTTGAAAATTGACTTTTAAAAAAATAGGTGTGGGTTCTAAATCTCCTAAGAATGCAAGCCCTCGTAGTTAATTACATCATAGGAGATTGGAGTCTCCTATGAATACTCTTAATTAAAAAAATGACAAAAATTATATTTAGATGTTTCTAAGAGTGATATCAAAGGAGGTGAATTTTAGAATTTTAATGGGGATTAGATCAAATGGGAGCACCTATTTCTGGAGTCAAAGGAGGAGGGGTTCATTTTGGGTACCGAACAATGGTGGCCTAGACCTAACTAATATAGTGCAAAATTTGGCCTTACCCCAGCCTCGATTAGGGAGCCAGCTAACCACTTAGTTGATTTAAAATCCATGAGTCCAATCATTTTTATGAAAGAGTGGTAGGGATATTATAATTAAGGTTTTTGAGAATAAGGACCGACGTCTAGAGCGGATCCTAATTGGTCCTGGGGTCTTCTAGAATCCTAAGACCTAGGAAGGTCATAAGGTTTTGGAATCTAAAGAAACCTAGGGTATAGTAAAGTCCTAGGATTTAGAGACTAGAAGGATCCTAAGGTCTAGAAATCCTAAGATATGTGATCTAAAAGAATCCTAGGACCTAAATAGATCTCAGGGGATGGAGCCTAAGAGGATCCTAGGATTTAGATTAGCCTAGAGTTTGATTGAATTGAGTTTAAAATTAATATGGGATTAAGATTGATTTGAATCTGGATTAATATTAAAGTCTGGATTGATCTAAGATCAGATTGATCCTAGGGTCAAGATTGATCCTAAGGACTAAAAAGATCCTAAGGTCTGAATTGGTCCTACTGACCTCATACGAAAATAAGGTCAACAGCGTAATAGGAAAGCCACCAGCCGTTCTAAAATGCAAACTAGGATGTAAGTTAAAGAGATTTTTGATCCCTCTGGATAAAAATTCTGTAGCAATAATAAAGAGAGCAGGAGATAGAGGATCACCCTATCTAAGCCCATTAGATGATTTGAAATAGCCATGAGACTCCCCATTTATCATAACAGAAAAGAAACAATTCTCAATACTATTCTTAATCAACTTAATGAACTGCGGATTGAAACAAAAAAGGTTGAATATGGTATAAAGAAATTCCCAATTTAAATTGGCATATGATTTTTTGATGTCAATTTTAAAAATAATATTACCACCTGCAACTTTATAAGGCAAATCATGAACTAATTCTTGAGCAAGGAGAACATTATCAAAAATGGAACGACCTTTAACAAAATTCGTTTGCTCCAAGGAAATAATTTTAGGCAAGTAGATAGCTAATCTAGTAGCAATAATTTTAGCAATATGTTTATTGAAAAAAAGAGCATAAACTGATTGGATGATAGTCATTCCAGAAATTAACGACATTAGTCTTAGGAATTAATGCTATAGAAGTTGAAGTAAAAAATTTTAGGAAATGAATTCCCTAAAAAGAAATCAACAACAACATTAATAAGATCATCTTTAATAATAGCCCAAGTTTTTAGAAAAAACTTATTAGTGAAACCATGAGGGCTAGCAACCGAATCAGAGTTTATAGTGTTCATGATATGCCAAATTTCCTCCTCAGTAGGAACCTTGACCAAGGTCAAGTTGTCTTCCTAAGAGTAGGAATAAAAGAGAAATCAATGTTTAAATCTAGGCAGAAATCTTAGTTGAAAGCATTCTTAAAGTAATCAATGCCAGAAGTAAAAATCAAATCAAGATTATCAATGACATTACCATCAGGGGAGGTGATTTTGTGAATCCTTCTAGTCACTTTATTATGAATGGCAATACTATGAAAGAAATAAGTATTGCGATCCCCCTTAACAAGAAATTTAGAAGCAGCTTTCTGTTTCGTAAAAAATCTCTTCTTTTTCCTGAAGTTTAAAAAGAACAGTCTAAGCCTTATTGAGATCATCCAAGTTTTTGGAGGAAGGATTCTGCATGAACAAAATAGCAGCATTGTGCTCATTCTTTTCAGCAAGCACAATATTAGAAAAAATATTTTGAAAATGCATTTGTTCCACTAGGAAAGTTTTTCTTTAAGTCTCTTGAGTTTGAACCATAACCTGGTCATCCTAAAAATAATATCAAAGGGAAATAGGGGAGCGTGCCAGTTACTTTGGACAATATTGAAAAAAATTTCATCAATAAGCCACATAGTTTGAAATCTAGAAGGATAAAAAATATTTCTACTATTCATGGAAATATATAGCAATAAAGGAGAGTGGTCAGATGGAGTTCTCGTTAAATGTTCAATATGGGTCGACTGATAAGTATACATCCAAGAATCATTAAACAGAAAATGATCTAATCTTTGTCACATAGTACCCTTATTCCAAGTAAAAGCATTACCAGAAAAACCAATGTCATGAAGATTACAATTATGGATCATGTCATTAAAATCCTCTATAGCTTGAAAATTAGGAGGATTGCCCCCTATCCTTTCATAAGCATTAGTGATAATATTAAAATCCCCCCCAACAAACTAGGGAGCCTTGATACAACAACAACAACAACAACATCAAGCCTTTATCCCACTACGTGGGGTCGACTACATGAATCCTTTTTCTCCATTGTGTCCTATTAAAAGTCAAATTCTCGATTAAATCTAATAAAGAAAGATCATTTCTAATATTTTCTAACCAAGTCTTTTTAGGTCTACCTCTACCTTTCTTAACATAAGTCAAATCTAAGACCTCTACTTTCCTAACCGGGTCATCGGGAGGCCGCCGTTTTACGTGACCAAACCATCTAAGGCGACTCTCTCTAATCTTATCTTCCACTGGAGCTACTCCAACCTTTTCATGAATATGCTCATTTCGTATCCTATCTCTAAGGGTAAAGCCACTCATCCACCTGAGCATCCTCATCTCAGCAACACTTAACTTAGAATTATGCTTCTCTTTTAATGGCCAACATTCAGCACCATAAAGCATTGCAGGTCTCACCACCATCTTATAGAATTTTCCCTTAAGTTTGAGGGGTACTTTTCTATCACACAATAAGCCCGATGCATTCCTCCACTTCAACCATCCAACTTGGATTCTGCTGATAATATCCCCATCTATATCACCATCACTCTGAACAATAGATCCAAGATATCTAAAACGTGTACTCTTATTAATGACTTGATCGGCCAAAGTCACAATGCCCTCACTAGGTCTATTATTACTAAAATTACACTCCATATATTCTGTTTTAGATCTACTCAAGCGAAAACCTTTAGACTCTAAGGTTGGCCTCCACAATTCTAGTTTACCTTCAACTCCCTCTCTAGTCTTATCAACAAGAAGAATATCATCAGCAAAAAGCATACACCAAGGTACATCCTCTTGCAAATGTCTAGTGAGAACATCGATGACTAAAGCAAAAAGATATGGGCTTAAGGCTGATCCTTGGTGTAATCCAACCGCAATAGGAAAATACTTGGTCAAACCACCTTGTGTTTGAACACAAGTAATAGCTCCTGCATACATATCTTTAATGATTTGAATATAAGCGTTATTAACTTCTTTCTTTTCAAGAACTCTCCATAGCACTTCTCTTGGAACTTTATCATATGCTTTTTCTAAATCAATAAATATCATATGTAAATCCTCCTTATTCTCTCTATATTTCTCCATCAAACCTCTTAATAAATGTATGGCTTCCATAGTAGACCTACCCGGCATAAATCCAAATTGATTTTGAGAAACATTAGTATCACACCGCAACCTATGCTCCATAACTCGTTCCCATAGTTTTAAAGTATGACACATTAACTTAATTCCTCTATAATTCGCACAATCTTGTGCATCACCTTTATTCTTAAAAATAGGGATTAACACACTCATTCTCCACTCATCTGGCATCTTTTTAGTCTTCAAAACAGTATTAAAAAGTTTAGTAAGCCAAGAAATTCCTTCATCTCCTAAGCATTTCCACACCTCTATTGGAATATCATCAGGTCCAACAAACTAGGGAGCCTTGATAGAGGAAGAAAAATCAGTGAGTTGTTTCCACAAAAGCTGCCTACCCAATTTAGAACAAGAAGCATATATAAAAGAAGTATAACAAGAGAACTGATTAAAATAAACATTAGTATGAATCATTTGAGGCAAATCCAAAATACTGTATAAAGAAATGAAATGCTTCCAGAAAATCCAAATTTTATTAGTACAATTACTAAAAGCCAGATCAAAATCAAGATTTCTATGAATGAGATCAAACTTAGCATTAGAAATTAAAGGTTCAATTAAAATAAGAAGTTGAACATTATGAACCCTACACAAATTCTTAATTCTGTCCTTAGAAAAAGTTCCACCAACACCCCTAATATTCCACATAAGAGATTTAAACATTAATAGAAGAGGAAGCATTTGAATAACGGGTAGTTCTAGGGGTCCAACTAATAGAATTTTTATTACCCTTATTTTTCTTTTTCGAAGTTTTCTGATAGCCCTCATCAATGCTATCAGCTTTCCCATTAGTAGGTGGCGTAAAGGTAGAGGTATTACCTTCTAATATATCTTTAGAAGATTCAGTATCATGAGAAATATATTCCCCTTCTTCCAAAGCATCTGTCCTTAAATTCAAAGGCACGTTTTGGATGAAAGATCACAATTAAGATTAGCATTATCCTCATTCATTAGTTTTAAAGAACAGTTATCATTAACCAATCCTTCCTCATCTATAGGAACCATTACCTTGTCATTAGTATCCAACCCTTTATACATGCTTTCTTGTTGAATAGAATTGCCAATAAGAGGATTAAAAGAGTTGATTAAAGCAGGACCTTCAACATCACCATTGATATCATCAAGTTGAATAGACACATCTTCATCAATTTTATTCTCCAACTCCATAACATTCACATTAATGTCACCACAAACCTTAGGCTTATCAGTGACCATTTCAAGGATAACATCTTGATTTTGAATTTTCCCACCTTTTCGACTAAATTTTTGAACCATTCTTATTTTGTTTGAGTTGCGGATGAACCACGAAACAGTCATTAATAGAATGTCTATGAATCTTACAATGAGAGCAAAAATTTGGAATGTTTTCAAAATCAACTTTTTGTATGTACCCCGACTTTCAGAACCAAGCCAGATCTCTTTGGGATGATTCTTAGTAATATCTAATTCAACCAATATCTGAGCAACAGACAGTCAGATGCAGTGGCTTGGTCTGATAGGACTTTTATTTTTCCTGGGGTAAGTGTTCATTAGGGTTAATTAGAGTCCTTACATGAAATTTTTGGATTTAATATGAATTTTTAGTGAATTAATTAAGGTTCTAGGCAAAATCTAGAGAGGGATTTTGGGGTTTCTAGTTGGTGGACCAAATGGGCACCAAATTTAGTGAAATTTAGACCATGAGATCACCTGATCTCAAGGTCCAAGACCCTTAAATTTTGGCCCACGTGGAACTCCCTAAGGTGGCTAACCAAGCCACCCTAAGTCATGTTAGAAAATTTCTAAGTCACTACCCTAGGCTTGGATTGGGGTGCAATCAGTGGCTCTAAACTCCTTAGACTAAGAATAATAAACACACCAAAATTCAAATCTAAATCCCATTGGAAAGTCTATAGAAGCAATTTGGAGTCAAGGGTCAAACAATGACTTGATCCCAAATTGACCAAATGGTGCCCTTAAACTCAACAAATAGTGGAGAGAAAATTTGGACATGTCAAAGACATCCCCAAATTCAATCTCCCAAAGTCCCAAGCCATGGTGACATCAAATAAACACACAAATGCATAAAAACCATAAACATTCAAATGAAAATTGAGACTAACCCAAGTATAATCATAGCTTAGGACCATAGGGCGTTTGAAGATCTCTCTAAGTTCTTTTCAATGAGCCTAAGAATACCTAATTTTGTCAGGTATGGAAGGAGATATGAATTTTTGAAGTTTTCTTTCATTTTCTGTAAAATCAAATCCAATTTTACAGTCAGCCGACGCTTTACACGCGGGCTCCATCCATGCAGGATTGATTATAGCCATTGGATCATTTATTGAATAGCCATGATCAAATGGGCTCCAGAACCGTGGGATCTAATATGAACCATTGATTAAAATCAATAATTAGGATTGCATCTTCAACCACCCGTATAGACTCGAAGCCGTTCATGTTCTTCGGTGTGATCCAAGAGATCGCACCGGTGAACTCTCACAAAATTTCGCAGGAAGGATCAGGACGAACAAAACTTTCAATCCAACGGTGGAAATTTGTTGGATTGAAAGTTTTCTTCACACTTGACCGGACTACCTAGCTAGGGAGCTTGGGAGGAGAATCTCACCATGTAGAAAGCCCCAACGAATAGGTTTTTCTATTGAGAAGCTTCAGGGAAGGATGACGAGCACTTCTCCTTTAGACATCAGGACCGCAGGATGGCCAGAGGTATGACTTCGAGTGGAGGGTGCACGGACTTCATCAGAGTTCACTCGAATGGATGGCTATAGGAGGCTGGGAGACTAACAAATGGGAGAGGAGCGCTCAGGGAGGTCTGGAGAGTTTTTTTTTTTTGAAAAGCTAGAATCGAATCAGGGGGGCTAGGTGCCCTGTTCAAGTCATCCCTATGGCCATGGATGGCTAGGATTAATTGGGGAAACCATTGGATGGGCTCCAAGTGGAAGGGGACAACATCCCATAGCCTCGTGAGCTCAATCCTAGTGAAACTAGGCTCTAGAAACCTTTGGGCAGAGCTCGAGGATGGGGGGACCACCAGAGCTAAATTCTCATTCATTCTGGCCACCATTAGCCAGGGACTAGGTCGAGCTGAGGTGGAAAGATGTTTGGAGGTCCGGTGAGCTCAAGAGTGAGTTCAATTGGGTATGGGGAAGCCTGAATCAATGGGGAGGCTCGGGGTGACCCAAACCTATACGTTTGGGTCAATTTGAGCTCAACCTGGGTCAAGCCAAGTCATGGGGTTAAAGTGGGAGTGGTTGAGTCAAGGACTACCCAATGCAAGTGGCAATTGGGCTTAATTGGATCTATGGAGGAAGATGGCTCAAGTTAAAGTGGTTTTGACCACTTTGGGCTGGCCTAGAGGTTGACCCAAGTCAATCCAAGGGTAGGGCTAACTAGGGTAGTGTGTTGGACCTAGGGCTACCCAATGGAGGTGTTGGTTGGGTTTAATTAAGCTTAGGTTAAGAAATGGCTCAACCCAAGGTGGTTTTGACCACTTTGGGTTGGCTTAACTCCCAACCCAAGTTGACCCAAGAGTTGGGTCAACTAGGGAAGGTGTATTGGGTCAAGGGGAACCCAATGCCACCATTAGTTTGATCAAATTGGGCTAGTGTTGGAATTTGGCTCAATGGGAACCCCTCTTTGGTCACTTGGGTCAAGCCAAATGGCTAACTCAAGTAGACCCAAGGCTTGGGACTTCAAGAGGGGTCTCTTGAAGACCCAATGGGTCACCCCATGGGTTTGGATAAGCTTAGCAAGGCCGTGGTCAAAAGATTTGAAAGGGTAGAAGTGTATGGGAGGTTTGGTCAAATTTGGTTGACTTGGTCAACCAAGTTGATCTAGGGTCATGGGTTGGGTCCATTGAGTTCAAATTGATCATATGAACTCAATGGAAGTGGTCTCAAGTCAAGGGGAGCTCATTTGGTTGGAAATGGGTGCTTAAACCCTTAATGCCCACTTTGGTCAACCATGGTTGACTTGGTCAAACCAAAGTATGGGTTTGGGTCCAATGTGTTCCTAATGATATTTAGGATCTATTGGGATAGGTTTTGAAGATTGATATGCAAAGGTGATGTTGAATTTTGGGGAAAAAAATCCAAAACCCCTTTAAAGGGCATTTTGGTCATTTTGACCCCAAGTCAACCCTGGGTCAAACAGGGTCCAAAAAAGTATAGATTATTGATCAACAAGTCATGATAAAGGTCATGAGTATGGTTGGAGGGTTTGGAGGGGGTCCCAAGGTCATATTCCACTAGATGGTAGGTCCAGTGGCATAGGCTGAAAATATTTAATAGTTTTACAGCCTTTGGAAATCAATTCAGTTTATGGGGCTAGAGCCATCAAAATGGATTCAAATTTGGTGGGTTGATCTTAGAGACACATCTGAGCAAGATACAATTAATAGACCCCAAATTAAGGATCATACTAGGTTTCCAGGTGATAGAAAATTCACCTAGAAAGGGCTTCAAGACTAAGGCCCCTTTGATTTGGTTTGGAATGTTGGATTTGGATTTTGGAATTGATTTGTTAAGTTTGAATTATCCACATCAATGACAATCAAATGAATGATTGGGATTGATTCGATATGATTTGAAAGTTGATTGAAAGTTGGTTGAAAGTTGATCTGGAAATTAAATTAAGGGGTAGAATTGGATTTGATTAAACTTGAATTTGTTTTAGATTAGGGCCTATATGGCTGAGAAGTGGACATCTACCAATCATTAGGTCACCAATAAGAAACCTAAGTGGGTCCTAAGGACCTCATACAAAGATGAGGTGAACAAGCATCAAATCAAAATATCGATAAAAATTATTAAAATTATATCAATATAACAAAATCATATAAGAGTGTACTCATACTATCCAGGTATTTTAGATCACGTGCTCAGCATATCACATACTTAGTATCAGTATAATGAATCAGTAGTATTAAATAGTATCAATATTTAAATCGATAATAATAACAATCTAGTGGCATGAGTAGTAGAATAATATAATAATAGTAAATCCGTGTAGTAAAAATAAATCCATACAATAAAAAGAATAATGCCTCAAGAACATGTATTTAGTAGTCACACTAAACAAGTACAAAGTCCTGACTATCATGATATTTTTTAGTATTATATCAGTATCAGTAAACCATTGGCTTAGTAAACAGAGTCATCACTCTTTACCCATTGGCATAATACTCATCTCCTTATAACTCCCAATCAGTGTATCACGTGAATCAGTAGAGGATAACACCAAATCACAATATTTAAAGGAAAGCTTACTGGCTTACCATCCTGTATAGGTCAATCAGTCTCTAACCAATGGGTCAATCAGTCTTTACTTATCTTTGACACATATAATATTATCACAGTACTATAATAGTAAGCTCAATTACATATCCATATTCATTTCCAATCTATTGCATCAAATAAAGCATAATTGAGCTTAATACAAAAAAGTGTCAAAATGTCCTAACAGTAGACAACAAAAATCATACTGAGCAAAAAATCATATTTTTAGAAGTTAACCAAATTATCAATTTTTGCATAAAATAACATTCTAAAGCTCTAATTAAATTAAATCACTATTTTTAGATGTCAAAATAAATTTCTGAGTAGGCAAAAATCACTATTTTTTTAAAATCACCCAGTGAAATATCTCAAATAAATACTCAAAACTTTCATAATCTCAATCTCTACAACATATAAAAAATTATGTGGTGAATGTTTTACCAATATAAAAGTATTCTCATTTTCTATAACAAAAATATAAATTTGATCAGAAAAATATCAAAAATACAAAATCTTTGAAATTAAAAATAGGGTGAAGGTTTCTTACAGCAAGGCGAGTAAATCTCCCAACTGGCTCGACAAACTAAAATCGCACCGCGACCTCCAAAACCTATCTTTTTCTTTCTCTCTCTCATCTTTTCTCTCTATTCTCCCTAAAATGTTCTCTATTTCTGAAATGAGGAAAGGGGAAAGCTTTTAAAAAGTTTTAGTGACTTAAGATATTTTGATTAAAATAATAATTTAATATTATATAATTAATTTAATAAATTTTTTTTAGTATAAAATTTATAAAAATTCTTTTGGGGCTTAAAAAATATAAAAAAATATCTATAAAATAAATTATTTTATTTAAAAAATATTGATGAAATTGGTTTGCAAAACAGACACCTGATGGTCTCAAAATCTATACTTGTACCGATAGGTACCAATTTCTTAAAGATTTTCATTAGCACCCAAGAATTATGAAAAAATTTGTGCAAGCAAAATACTACAATAACAATGTTATGGTAAGACGGTTTGTAATTTATAGTTATATTGACTCCAGAAAAATATTTGGCAGAGTTAACATAAGGGATATTACAAAAGTAGGGTCATAGCTTTTTGGCTGAGATGACTAAAAAGCATGCGAGCTTTTCCATAAATGGGTACCTTTATTTTGCACCTCAGAGCATGTGGCTAACATAATATATTGTCCATTATTTCCTTCCTTCTTCTTGGATGAGTACATAACTGATAATGCCTTTGTTAACTCTGAGGTATAGTAGTAGGTTTTCACCTAGTCGATGGCTTTGGAGGATTGGTAGTAAAGTGAGGATACTTTTGAGTTACTACAAGGTGACTTCACAATCATCTCCTCAAGAGAATTTCTTAGCACTCCTGAAAGTTTTGAAGAAGGGGGTGCATCACTCTCCTAGTTGATAGATGAATCTATTGAGTCCGACGATCCGGCTAGTAAGGTGTTAGACTTCTTTGGCGATTCTTGGTGTCTTCGTGTCAAGTATGAATTACACTTTATCGTAATTGACTTTGATTTCTTTTAGTGTAAGAAGGAATCCTAGGAATTTTTTTACCCCTGCTCCAAAGGTACACTTCAGAGGATTCATCCTCATGTTATATTTTATGAGAGTATGAAAGGTCTCTCGCAAGTCTTCGATATGATGATCAAGAAATTTTCATTTGATGAAGAGGTCATCTATATAAACCTTGATATTTCTTCCCATTTTCTCCTTGAAGGCTTTATCCATCATTCTTTGATAGATTGCCCCAGCATTTTTCAGGCTAAAAGGCATAGCCTTGTAGCAATATAGGACTTCTATAGTGATAAATGCATACTTTTCATAATCTTTGGGATGCATCTTGATCTAGAGGTAGCCTAACAAGGCATCTAAAAAAGTCATGATAGGAAAACCCATTACGAAGTCGATTAAGGCATCCATCCATAGGTGTGGGTAATTGTCCTTGGGACATGTCAAGTTTAGATTAGTGAAATATATACATATTCTCCACTTGCCCATAGATTTTTGAACCATTACTAAATTGGAGATCCACTCTAGTTACTGGACTTTTGTGATGAAGTGAGAGACAAGTAGTTTTTATACTTCCTCTTCGATGGGCTTGAAGAGTAAAGCAGCTGTCTTTCTAATCTTTTATTTCATGGGGCAAGTTCCCTTTTGAACATTTAGTTAGTGGCAGGCAACTTCTTCACTAATATATGGCATTTCTAAGGCTAACTATGCAAATACTTCAAAGTTGTCACAAAGAGCTTTTATTAGCTTATCTCGATGCTCATTATTGAAAGATGTGCTTTTCTTGAAGGATCTTCTTAATTGATCTTTCATTGCAAGTACTTCTTCAATGGCTTCATTTATTTCAAGGCTCGGGCCTCATTTTGCATCTAGTTGTAGGATTTCTTTGAAAGTGTCGGCTAATCCTATGGCTTATAGGTAAAAAGAGTGCTACTATGTTAGATCACCTCTTATGGTGATTCAATTTCCTTTTGCTGAAAACTTAGTGGCAATGTAGTATGTGGATACTATAGCTTGAAAAGTATTTAGCAATGGCCTACCATATATTGCATTATAAGTGGTTGGAGCATCAACAATGATGAATTCTACCATGAAAATATATTGGCGATTTACTTCACCCCAGGTGACTGGTAGGGTGATTATGCCTTCAGCTTCCCTATATTCTCCTAAAAATCCATAAAGGGGTTCTGCAGTATAGGCAAGTCATGAGGCGAGCAAGCCCATCTTACAGAATATGATTTAAAGATATGTTTACTTAACTTCCCTTACCTATCAGGATGTTATCGATATAATAGTTGGTGATTAAGGTGATAACGATAATAGCTTCATTGAGGAGGTTTCCCTCCTTCGGTCTCCCTCTGTTCTCCCAAGAATCCATAAAGGGGTCTTGTAGTATAAGCAAGTCATGAGGCAAGCAAGCCCATCTTACAGAATATGATTTAAGATATGTTTACTTAACTCCTCTTATCTATCAAGATGCTGCTAATACCTTTTTGGCTCTTAGTATGGGTGGTGCTCTAGCTTCTACGAATGTTGGACGTAGAGGCGCATAATAAGGATTAGTAAGCTTTCTGTCATGCATAAGACTTGGCCCTTGATTCCTCTTCCTTTGCAATCGGATTTTATCCCTGGCCTTCCAGGGAGGAGGGTTCTCCTTATGATGAGATCATGGCATGAAGCGGTGTGATGAGTTAAGACACCTGGTTATATTCCTCTATGTTGACAAGTTTGTTAGCGAACTCTAATATTTTTGCCAGCATTTGTTGCTATTGCAGGCCTAATTTGTATCGAAAAGGTCCTTCTCTCAACCCTAGAGTTAGGGCTGCTTAAGGGATTGTGGGCTTAAGGTATTTCACATCAATCATTTCTTTCTAGAATCATAGTATGAGCTTCTCAATGACTCTTCTAGTTCTTTTCTCATCTTTAGCAAGATCTGTGAGCTTTTAGGAGGTTTCTTGGCACTAACAAATTGTGCAAAGAATATTTACTTGGATTCGGAGAAGGATGTGATCACCCCACTGTGTAGGTAAGTGAACCACCTCAGGGTTGAGTCCTTAAAAAGGGTGAAGAAAAGGTGACATGGAATGTCATCATCAATGTCACGGAGAGAGTTCATGGACTCAAATTTTTTCACATGATTTGCAGGATCAGATTTACCTCAATAAGCTTCAAGGTGCGGTACCTTGAATTTAAGGGGCACTCTTGCTTCAAAGAGTGGTCTAGAGAAGGTGTTGGTTGGACATGGTTCAATTTCTTTAGTTTGTCTAACTATCAGACTAGAGTTCTTGTCTCTCACCTGAAGGAGAGTGGGATTAGTAACTGGATCTAAAGCATCAAATGGCTCCTAGTGAGCATCGAGATTGGACAATCCTTCGAGCACACCAACAACTTACGGCAAATGTTTTGCAGTAAGAAGAACATCCAAAATGGAATTTAAGAGGTTCTCTTACATAGCATATAATTCATGGTGAGTTGTATAATTGGAATTTATTATATTCTTGGGAGCTTCAGGCTGGTTGGCACGTGATGATTTTCTTGCCTTCGATATTGATCCACACTCACCGCACCTTAGAGGATGTTGAGTCTCATTTTATTTGGTGGATGATTATGGGTCGTATTTTTTGTTACGTGAGAGCTAAGAGCCATTGGAGAATGTAATGAAGTTTGAGTATAAGAGGAAGAAAAAGGATATGAGTATGAGAGATTTGTGAACTTTAAACAAGATTTTTATTATCCAAGCCAGAAGTATAAAGCGAAGAAAATATGAGCTCTAAATATTGGAGTTTGAGTTATATAAGAGGAATAATACAATACTTTGGGGTTATTTCTTCAGAGATTACAAATATTTATCTTTCTTTTCCCTCTTTCTCCCTACATTATGATGTATAATCTTCTCTCAAGGAAAGCTTTAGAGTTCCACCAACCTCCCAAAAAAAATCTTTTTCTTCCTTTCCTCCTCCCCCCTTTTGTGGAGTTCAGAGGGAAGCAAGAGCTAAGTCTTGGTGCATAGCTGTCCCATTAATCTATAGTAGTAGGGTATAGGTGCCAAGATGGTTGGCAATTGGAGAAGGCAAGTTGTGTGAGGTCAGACGATGATCAGTAGTTGCCCCGCCGAGAAAGAGGGGGCAAGTGTTATCTAGCTGTTGCGGATGGGGGGTGATGGAGTGATCTGATTGCCCTCCTAAGGTGGAAGGGTGAGTAGCATCTGAGTGTGGTCTTCCATCATATGTGAGAGGGAATTATTCAAGAGGGACAATGTATGTCGGTAGCTTCTAGATATATCTAGCATGAGAATTTTGGTTCTAGCTTAGAAAAATAAAAAATTGTTAGGATGGCAGAGGAACTTCGGAGGTCAACCTTTCCCGTGGGCAAGATGACTGTTTGGAGGTTATGATTGATCTTGATCCACTAAGCTCCAACATGAACTCCTTCCAGCTCCTGAGTGAGTCCCTCAAGCGAGTAGTCCTAAGAGTAGAGTTCATCCTCTTTTTGCTTGACCTAAACGTAACCTATAATACACTTATGAATGGGTACCTACACAGGTATTCATGGGTGTAAATACAACTTCTTCATAAAAGCCTCACATCTTCATTATCATTCATGCAAAGTCATCGAGGTCATCCCTGAGAGCTTGGATAAGCTTGTATTGATGTTTTATATTGAATAATGTGCTTATACA
Source organism: Dendrobium chrysotoxum (assembly GCA_019925795.1). Taxonomy (NCBI): domain Eukaryota; kingdom Viridiplantae; phylum Streptophyta; class Magnoliopsida; order Asparagales; family Orchidaceae; genus Dendrobium; species Dendrobium chrysotoxum. The sequence continues at coordinate 1,408,729 of CM034309.1, read as the reverse complement.
TAGTCTCATTTTTTGTTTTCTTTAGTAGCTTGAACCTTTTCAATTGCCTCAATGATCGCCATCCCTTGCTCAACCTCCACTTGTATTACCACCTCTAGGGAACACCTTGAATGTATTCAATAGAGGTCAATTGAATATGGCATTATAGGTGGTTAGTGTGCCTATGATTATAAAATCTATCTTGGTAGTGTAGCCCTCATCCCAAGTGATGAGTAGGGAAATCATGTCATTAATGTCCCTGCGCTAACTAAAGAAGTCATAGAGAGAACCTGAAGTGGAGGTGAGCTGGCAGAAAAGAAGATTTATTTTTTTCAAAATAGACTTAAATATAATATTAATAGATCTCCTTGTATCAATCAAAATGCTATTGATTTGGTAGTTAACTAACAACCACAACATGGTTGAAGGGATTCTCACTAAAGGATTTCCTGCTTCATAGAAGCTGATTGGGGCAATGTCAACTATTAGTATCCATGAGGTGGTGGTAGAGAAAACTTTACTTGTTCACAGCCTTTTAGATCTAGCTGGCATAAAGGAACCAACTTATTCTCTGCCTAGGATGTCGGGTACCACTCTTATAATGTGAATTAAGCGAGCATGAATGGGCTCGTTCCCATTATTCTCCATGGGAGGCTTCCCCAAGCACCAACCAGAGTTGGGGAGTATGAACTTACTTAATTATTTTTTTTTTACTTTGATGAGGTCCTCGACAAGTCTACAAAGGTGTCGACACCCCTCAGTATCATGACCATGGTCCTTATGGAAGGTGTAGTATCTTTAGGCATCCCATATGTGCACATTCATCATTACAAGAAGAGAGTGCTTGATGAATTTTCTATTATAGATGGCCTCTATGAGTTTGGTCATTTATACTTACAAGGAAGTGATTATAGGAATGTTAGGATCAAGGTGTGTACCTTCTTTGTGAAGAGGGAAAGTGGTGTGTAGTGCTTCTTCCACTTATGGAATTGATGACCTGGCTAGTTCGAGTAGCCTCACTTGTAAGGGTGCCTTTGGTGGTCTGGATGATGTTGATCACGCACTCTAGTGGCCTTCTATAAATCCTATGAGTCATTAGGTGACTTCTCTTGCATTTTGTGCGCGGGGGGGGGGGGGGGGGGGGGGGGGGGGGGGGGGTGTAATTATTTTTGGTAGAAAACCTGTAAGTAAAATGAATAAGGAGGGATCAACCACTCGATTCAACTCCTCTGTCTTAATATGATTGTTGGCAAGTTCTACAACTCAGCTAAAGCCTTCAACTATTGTAGCCCCAGTGCATAGTAGAATGAACCTTCTCATAACCCTTGGATTAGATTAGCTTGGGAAATAACATGTTGTGGATTCTTTACCTTAAGCATCTCCCTTTAGAATCTCACGATGAAGCTACGAAGCAACTCGTCTGACTCCTGACGCATCTTGTAAAGGGCTTGTAAGTTCTTTTGAGGTTTTTGAGCACTCACAAATTACGTGATGAACACCTTTTGAACTCCATAAATAAGGTGATCACTTTATAGGCATGCATGTGAACCATCAGAGAGCTGACTCTTTGATGATGGTAAAGTTCATTTGAGGCTTTTGAGCACTCACAAATTACATGATGAACACCTTTTGAACTCCATAAATAAGGTGATCACCCTATAGGCATGCAAGTGAACCATCAGAGAGCTGACTCTTTGATGATGGTAAAGAACATCCAAAATTTCATGGCATCATCGACATCGAGTGGCGACGTCATTGATTTAAATATAGTAGCGTGGTCATGAGGATTAGTTCTTTTTTGGTAGGACTCTAGGCTAGCCTCATCTTCTCTATCTCACTGGAGAAAGCATTAGTCAGTTCGGGCTTCACTATCCTCACTCACCAAGGAGAAGGATTATACTCCTTATCATTGGTGGTGGTGCGAGTAGAATCCATGTTGGGTGTCAAAGCGAGTGTCAAGTCTCTGCTCTTCTAAGATGAACGTATAGGTCAGAGGACCTCTTTGGCATACTTGCCCTTAGTGAATGCATCGATAATCCTCGAAAAGCATCCCAGATTATCTTTATAAATCTCTTCTTTATCTCTCTATGAGATCATGATGAGTAGTTTATATAAAATCTTTTATTCTTAGAGATGTGTCTGTCTTCTATTCAGATGCATCAATCAATGCTCACAACACCTTTTAGAATATTAGATCTAAAGGTGTCAGTCGATAACACCCGACCTTAATAGTAAGCAGCCCCTAAGTCAACAACCTAAGAACTTGTGAGTATGAAAAATAAAGGAGAAGATTTATGAAAACTACAAGAAAACTAAGAAGATCAATATCTCAATAATACTCTAATATATTAATAGAAATAAATAAAAAATGTCTCAAGCAAGCATCTTCATCCTTTATTTATAAAGATTTAAGTACTAAAAGGAAAGTTATAATAAAAGTTTAAAAAAATAAATCATTAATTGTGCCTATTATAAATTGTACATGACATGTGTCATGCCTTGATAAATGTCCACATGGTTCTATGTTATCAACCTGGTCTTCGATTTTAAGGCAAGTCTCCTAGGCGAGTTAGTATGGCGAGCCCTCTAAGAAGGTTGGCAAGTCGATATGGCCAGCCCTATGGGCATTCTGACAAGTTTCCAGGTGTAGTCATTGGTTCATTAAGTGTGAAGGGTAAGTCCCTTCGGTTCACAATAACCATGAGTTGAGAGTTGGCCGAGACCAAAGGATCGGGCCCTTAACCTCTTAAGATGCACATTCCATATAGCTTTGTTGGAGTATTAGTGGTGGTTTCCCGATTTGAGCGATGACGAGTAGCTTTGGGTAGCTAGTCTAGCCAAGAAAAAAAGTCCTTAAGAGTTTGGATGAACATGTAAAAGATACTTATAGCTCCTGCGAAGGATGACTCTCTAACTTCATCGACCTAAGCGAATCACATTCCTTAGCTAGCGAGTGCCTGTGGATGGTGATGTGACTAATTTAGCCTCTAGGAAAGCTCTTTTTGTTAGAACCTATTTGTCTCAAGTTCTATTCAAACATGTTAGATACTTGTGAAAGACCTATCTGGGCATGTATGAGTAAAATTCCTATGATCGAGCATAGATCCTATTACAAATTTTTATAACTCATAACATCTAAATATTTAAATAAAGAATTTACATGATTAATTACGAGATCATCTTAAATACATTTTGAGCAAATTTATAGTTGAAATAAACATTTTACCAATAAGGTTGACACTCACTAACTAATAAAGCTCAATGCCAGCCCATAGCTGATGAGATTGATGCCCATCAACTTCAAGGTTGATCATTACCAATAATGCTGACAACATCAAAACTAACATCCATCATCGTTAATAAGGTTGGCATCCATCGTCGACACCAACGTTGTTGCCCATAAGGCCAAATACTCAATATGAACATCAATATGAGTGCATGTCATCACTAACAAGTTGAATCGGTTGTCACCAATAAAGCTAATACTTGTCGTCGATAACAAGGCTGACACATGTTATACACACCAATGCCAATGTATGATGTCACTTATAAGGATGACGCCAACTATCAATAATGACACTAATGCCCACCATCAACAATGATGTTAATGCACGTTGTCGAGCATAATGTTGATGCCCATAATCGCCAACAACATCGACACCCATCATCTCCAACAACGTCGATGTCCATCATCATCAATAATATTAGCATTTATTATCACCGCCCATGTCAATTCCTATGGCCACCACTAAGGCTAACACCGATCATCATCACCAATACAAGTGCTTGGCATCACCACGATCATTAACACATACCATCACTATCAAGGCCAATGATAGCCATCATGATTTTTTTGTCTCTTTTTATAAAGAGAATGATCCAACATAGCACCAAGCATCTATACCTCAACTAGATTAAGCCTCACTATTTTTCCTTTTTTAGGATTTTTAATAAAAAAAATTCCCCTCAAACTTAAGAGAAAATTCTATAAGATGGTGGTGATACCTGCAATGCTTTATGATACAGAATATTGTCCATTAAAAGAGAAGCATAACATTAAGTTTTGCAAAGATGAGGATGCTCAAGTGAATAAGTGATTTTACTCTTAGAGATAGGATACAATATAAGCATATATATGAAAAGGTTGGAGCAGCTCCTATAGAAGATAAGATTAGAAAGAATCACCTTAAATGACTTGGCCATATAAAACAACAACCTTCTGATGACCCAATTAGAAAAGTAAATGTATTGAATTTGACTTATGTTAAAAAAAGGTAAATATAAACCTAAGAAGACTTGATTATAAAATATTAAAAATAACTTTTCTTTATTAATTTTAAATGAGAATTTGACTCTTACAATCTCACATAGTGGGATAAAGGTTAATGTTGTTATAAGATTTTTAATATAAAAATCTTGTCTCATGTAAACTGTTTACAACTACTTTATATGTGTGCAAAACTTTTGTTAAACTTTTTTTTTTTTTTTTTTGAGAGGGAGGATTCTTAGTCCAATTAAGATAAACTCATATATGTTACATACGCAAGACACGAACCCAAATCTATAAATTGATAATCAAAATCTCCAACAAACAGACCAAAATAAATTACATTTTGATAAACATTAAGATACGAAACTCTCCCACGACCTACAAAATTTTCAAATGTGAATATATATCCAAATTCCAATCTGTAGAGGTAAAAAAAAAAGGTACCCAGGTCAAGTAGTGCATTGATGCCTTCACTTTGTGGAACTTTACATACTGCCACATAAAACTCGCCGAGTCTCTGCCGTGTCAAATACAAGCTCCGTCCAATTACATATCAATCCAACGATCAGATCAATAAAACAAGACCAACAAGAGACCGAGACCAGACTAAAAGGAGAAGCAATGAATTAGATGAAAAAAGTTGAAACAGCTAGAGAAGATAATTATCCCGAAAAACAAAAACAAAAACAAAAATGAAGAGAATTATCCAGAAACAGGGCTGATCTAATAACAAAATTGAAGAGAATTAACTAAAACAAGACTGATCATTTTCTGATGTTTTCATGGTATAAATTTAAAGAGCTGTTCATAGAAAGATTGATTACATTAGAAACATAATTCTTTATAACCAGTGGTAACTTAATATGCTACATTGCAACATCTGGATCCAATCGTTTCTGGATAGCAGCTGCAGCCTGAAGGAGAAAGTTCAGGTTAGGTGAATCAAGCACAGAGTCGCAAGAAGCAGCAGATATTTACCTCAAAATTTCCCAGTTTATATTGATATGCCATCTCTTCCCTCAGACGAGCTTGCTCCTTCATTGCTTGTGCCTTTTAAGAAAATAAAAATTCAAATTATCAATAAAAAATATTTAACGAAAGTACTATATAACAAGATCATCTTTTTATTAAACTTTAGTGAACTGCTACATTTCAGGGAATTATGATGCGTAACAAATTAAGTATCACCATCATACAAGAAAAGGGATATGCAAAGGAAGTAATAAACCAAGATTGGGAAAGCTAAGAACCTTGAGGTCGGTTGGAAGCGCTATAACTCTTCTTTTTTTTTTTTAATGGAAGTTGTATTATAACACATTTTCGTCTAATTTCCACCTAATAAATGCTTGAAATCTTGATCTAAGTTTCAAAAATGAGTTTTAATCACTTCCAACAGTTTTCGAAGAAACTATCCTGAGCGCTTACATCCATGCCAAAAGAATAAAGTTTCCTACCATTCCACTCTGCATGGAGCGTTTCAATTCCTCCACCTTTTCTTCCTTCATCTTTTCTCGCTCCACCAATAACTCTTGTCTGCAAAAACAGGATAAATTAATAGTCGGTATATAGAAAACTCTAACGCACAACACAATATGATGCACCAGTGTTCCAGTAATTGAAAAACCAGATTCTAGTTAGTGCCAGCGGTCAAAGCTAACACCACAGTACAACAAAATGCTACCATATACAATTTGAGATTCTAAAACTAAATATTAAATAGACATGAAAAGAAACTATCAGTTTAGCATCAAGAACCTAGAAGGATTTAAAAGAAAGTCAAACGTCTATCACTTCACTAGGATGAACAGTAATATATATTGGGGTAAAATTTGAAGGGGCTTGAAATAATATGTTTTTTTAATATAATAGAGTCCACAAAACAATGGCCCAATATAACAATTTTATATCAGTACTTAATTATACGAGGCCATATTGGAAAATTTATTTTCCATTAACAATTTTAATTACCATTTGAACTTTGCACAAAAATATCAAAAAATCCAAAGCCATAAGAATCTACTCACAAGTTTTGCCCAACATCTATGCCCAAATTCAAATACAATAACAAACAACAACAAGCCTTTATCCCACTATGTAGGGTCGGCTACATAAATTCTTTTTCTCCATTGTGTCCTGTTAACGGTCAAATTCTCATATAAATCTAATAAAGAAAGGCCATTTCTAATATTTTCTAACCAAATTTTTTTAGGTCTATCTCTACCCTTCATAATATAAGTCAAATCTAATACTTCTACTTTTCTAACCGGGTCATCGGAAGGTCTCCATTTTATGTCCCAAATTCCAATCACCACTAAAAATACAGTTAGAGCTGTGGCGGAGTGGCTTGAGAGCTCTTACCATTTTGCAGCTGATTAGAGTTTGAGTGCACTTTATACTAACCTTACTAACATTTGCACTGCAGTGCATACCATTCCAAAAAAAAAATCTAAAAACTTCTCATCAATTGTAAATAGCCAATCATTATGTGGTAGTTCATATGAAACAGACCAAAAGTCACATGAACACACAGAAGTTTCTTTGTCAAGAAATTCTATAGAATTGCCAAACAAAATCTAGTTACAGTAAAATGGTCAAACTTTTTAGCCCTGAAAGGTCTAATAAGATGACCTTAGGACAAAAAGACTTGGAATGGAACAAAATGAAGGACATTATCATCAGATGAATAGCATGGCTGATGACTGCATACCGGCGTTGTTCTTCATCATTAAAATTTGTACGTTCTGTTACAAGGACCTCCTTAAGACTCTTCTTTTGCTCATTATCCATTTTGCGCCGATGATAAGCATCTAAATTATAGTACCTGCAATCAACAGAAAATTTTATGAAATATTAAGCCTCTATAGCAAAGGGCATAGAAAATAGGAATGAGTAACTTCAATAATATCGTAAGAACAAATAATGTAGAACCTTTTGTTAAAAAAGAACATAAGTGCTTAAAATTTCATCAAAATTATGGCCAAAGAAGAAATACGCAAATTTCATTACAGGAAGAATAATTCATTCAGAATGATAAATAGCATATAAAAGGGGAAAAGAAGTATATAACCCGTGCATAAGAGTCCCATATTTGCTGGTTTTGAAGAGCGGCTAATAAGAACAAACTTCATCAAAAAAAATATATATGGAAAAATGAAGAGCCAACTAGATACAAAGTAGCAAGGGATACATCCAATAGGTACATAAAGACACCCAACTCAACTATGAACTATGCTACAAAGCACAACACACGAGTAATCTCCCGTGATAGGTGGATCTTCATGCAACTTGTAAGCTCCATAAAGAGAACAGTTATGGGCCTAATTCACGTTTTCTGGTGACCCAATCCTAATGGAATTGCCATCATGAATGCCTGCGGGTCACTCCTAATAAGCCTCCACCTCAAAATTGCTAGAATCTTCACCTCAAATCACAATGGCATGCAATTAATAAGTTCGACGTGCTTGGGCTGGCAAGCCCATGGTTTAAAATGAGAGAAACATTAACCTAGTTAAGCAACCAAATCATCTGTTCAACCATCAGACACCAAAGTCAAGGATCAGAAAAAAAAACATTAATAATTCTAAACAACATTACAAATATAATTACTTATAATTTCTTCATTAAGAAAAAATGATGAGCAAATAACTAAAAGTTTTGCTTGGAGACTTTTAAAAGAAAATGACTCAAACAAAAAAAAACTATCAACGACTACTGCATGTTTACAATTGCACCATAATAATCGAATTTCATTGCTTTAGTATTTGAATTTGTAATAAAACCCAAAGTTAAGGCCCCATTAATCTATTTCTACAATTTTAATAAATTAATTTTATTAATAAAATAAAGTCAAAGTGCATGCAACTATGAGATATTCTTATTTAAATCTTGGTTAATACATTTAATGAAGGATAAATTTTTTTTTTAAACTAAATGCAATAAAACTAGATTTTTCACTAAGCTGTTGCTGATTACTAGTGTCATTTCCTTTAGATGTTAGGTGCGGCAGATTGAGTTTTGATTATTTTGATGAAAATATGCATTTTCAGTACAAGCAGTAACTCTTTCTGGTGCAAGAAATTGTAATATTTGCTCAAAACCTTATGCAGGCTTAAAAGCATGCTCAAAGAGGAAATGAGAAGTGTTTTCATCCCTCTTTTTATGTTAGGTCTTAATACAAATCTAAATCTAAAAAGCATTGTTTCAAGATCTTCCATTATTTCTATAACACAATAACAATTCCTCAAATTCGATCATGTATTTCAATGAGTTATATTCATAAGGAAATCAATCATGATTATATTAATTTTTTAGTTATGGCAGTATTTATCCTATGTCTTGAACTCTTAGTACTCTCTTTATTTTTTTTTATTATTGTATTTTTTCAAATGGCACACAGTGCACCATGCATTATTTCTCCAGAAAACCCTTACGACATAATGCACTATTACTTTTTGCCAACTATGAGTAATTGTCATGTAAGCTCATTAAAATGTTCAGTGTTTTTTTTAAAATGTTTACCTAGTTTGTATATCTTTAGCACTCTTTCTCCACGCCATCTCTTCCACAATATTATTGATGCATTCTTATTTTTAGTAGATTGTTACAACCTAGCGTGCATGTACTTTTTTTAGTGTACATGTACGTAATTTTCCTTCCAGCATTAATATTGTCAAATTTTTTGAGATGCAATTATTTTATTTGATCAAGGCACATTAGCGCCTTTAGTAGTCATTGTTATTGTTTTTATTAGTGGAGTTAATCATGATGTGTTTTACTACCACTTTTTCTTCCACTGGTAGCATCCGAATATGCTATGAATACTCTAATTAGATGCATATATTAACTACGAATCTATGATTCCATGATTTTCTGTGTTGCATCACCAGTCTGATCTTTCTGAGAGACATAGCTACCATTACCCTTTGGAAGACAATTCTTTGTGCCCCAAGAGAATTTGTGCACACTATCAAAAGCATCCACAAGTTCTTCTTGGCCAATTGTTGTTTAGCTTCTACCAACAACTTCAACCACTATCAAAAGACCTTTATAACTTTAACTTGCATTTTTATTTAAGGTTATCATTTTATGGTTGTCATGTACTCAAGGACAAGTCGTGTTTTTTATATAATTCTACAAAAGGATCATCTTATGGCCATTTGTAACTAGATTTTGACAAACTAAAAAATTGCATATTAAGATGGCGGAATTTTCAGCCTCCACATCATGTGCTTTGTGAATTGAGCATAACCAACTTTGATGATTCAATAATTAAAGTACTATAAGGATTCAACAGAATATAGCTTGAGAATTCATTGTAGAACTGTGTGTATTGCTCTCTCTATCTCCCCTCACCCCTCTTCGCCCTTTTCTCTTTTAATTTATTTTTAAGATTTTTTCTATTCTAATGCCTGTCTAACATCATTAGTATTGGAGCACATCTTGTTAAATGTATGAAGAATTAGATGCCCCCTCAGTTCTCTTCGTGATCAACAAACTTAGGCCAAATTAGTATTCAACCAAAGTATATAATTAAATCATAGGTTCTTGAAATGCACCAATAACAATATAACTAGATCATAAGCTTTAATGTCTTGATTACAACTTCCACTTCATCTCATGTTTTGGAGCAGTTGGTTGCAGTAATTGGCACTAACTAAATTGGCATCACAGTTCAAGTCATTTGAATCACATGGTTTCATACCTAAAGAGGATGAGAAACACAAGATGTAATGGGGAGGCATCACATGGTACTCAATGTCAATTATCAGGCATAGCTTGGGCCTGCACATGCGGACAAGGTCAATGCCTTTGCGAGTGAACAATTCAATGTGAGACTAGAACATTCTATATAAAGCTTTGATTGTACTTTCTTCATCAACTAAGATTCTTTGAGCAGTAGATTGCACTTAGTGATCCTGTATTACTTCATAGCAAAGCTTAAGTCATAGTTTCAAAACCAAGATGACTTATTCCAAAAGGGAGATGACCCGCCCAAAATAGTGAATGGATGTGTGTCCTACTGGTTTGTGAGTTCACATACTGTCGGAGCTGCATTTGAACAATGTTGATGGTGCACTCCTAGCTGCTAATGACTGACATATGGATGTGTGGTTGGACCATTGACAATAAAGATAAGTTGTTGTTGGGGGTGGAAGTAAACCACGCAACGAAACAAATAAAAAAAATAGAATGCAGCAGAAAGTAAAAGACACCAGGATTTAACATGGAAAAGCCTGAAATTGGGGAAAAAAACCACAATCACATCACACCAAGAAATTCACTATGAAAATTGGGTGAAATAAGTACATATCTCTCTTCACTCTCACTGTCTCCTTACTTCTATTCTCACTTACAGCATTCTAACACACTAAACAAAAGAGAAAAGCCTCTATATACCACCAAGGGATGCCACCCTTGAGAAAAAGGAGAAAGAAAAAATGTCCAATCTGAATCAAAGTGTTGTGGCGCCAATTCGGAGCGCTGTGGCGCTCAACACTCTGTCTCCAGTCCACCAGACAGCACTGCAACGCTGAATTTAGAGCGTTGCAGCACTCCACTCTCTGTCTTTTCTCTCAGCAAACCTTTGGAGTGCCAGAGAGCTCGGGTACACGATGTCGGGGTGTTGTAAGGGGGCAAAAATTTTTGGAAAAGAAAATATTACATATAGGATAAATTTAAAGGGATGAAGAACAAAAAAGAAATAAATAAAAGTTCTGTTTTTTTTTTTAGCATGATACTAGAGGGAAAATTTTTTATTGTGAATTGTCTTTATAGAACTTTGGAAATTAAAAGGTGGTTGTTCAATTATTCCTAAAACTTTGAAGCTAGATTAACATTAACAATTCTTCAGAATCAAAGATCCAAACCATTTATTTGCAAAAGGGACTAAATAGCTTAAACAACAACATACTGGTGACATGCTACCGCTATATGCAATAATGTGAGCCTATACTTGTTCAGCATATTAAATGTCACCACAAGAATCAGGCCTCACAACCTCAGAGATATGCACTAGCTTATGGAAGAACTTCTTGATTTAGATACCCATGTTTTTAGTACAGCCTGACTTCCCATTGAAGTTGCAATGATATTCAACTACAGAGTTTAGTATTCATTACACTATCATAATCGCACAACCGCATAGCTAACATAAGAAGCATATAAACCATGGCACAAACAATTTAAGTTTCATGCAAAGCCTTACTTCTTCGATGGAAATGTGGCTGTATTATGATCCTCCATGAATCTGCTCATGAAAAGAATATAAATCAGAATTTATAATATGATAAAGAAGAGTGATTCACAAAGAACTACAAGCCCTTCTTGTCTTGCCCAACACATTAGTAAAATAGGCGAAGCACAGTTGAGGCCATCCTAAAGCAGGTCGATGGTTGAATAACTTACTGTTTAAACATCTGTTTCTCTTCCCAGTTTGGCAAGGTCTCCAAATTAACCTGTATGCAGAATGGAAAGTAATTACAATGTTTTGATAACAACATGGTTGCTTCTTAGTTTAAGTAATAATAATGAGATCAAATATACTTAATGAAAATTCTTAACTGGTAGGTACATAGACATACTTGCAGCAATAATGAGAGACTGAGAGACAGAGAAGTGTGGGAGAGTCTAAAAGAGAAGATTTAGAGGAAAGAAACAGGGAAAAGCTAAAGAAAGATTCAATATAAAAAAAAAGAGAACGAATCCTTCAACAGAACAAAAAAGGACGTTATGGAGTAATGTTGTTCAAATAAAGTTCTGAATACCTATTTTAATCATGGCATCTGACAATTTTAATTCATGTTATAAAATATTAAATTTTTTATTTCTTGTAATTATAATTAATATGGCCTAATGTGAACTTTAAATTTGAATTTTCTGATAGATTTGTGATTAAACGTTTGTTTGTTAATTCAAGTCATATCAACTCTAATCCTTTTAAGGAGGAGGATGAAACTTGAATATTTGACCGATATTCGATATAGAGCAACATTCTTGGAGCTTTAAATTTAGGAATCAGATATGACGATCAGAGCACATGCGGGATGTGTATAGTTTGAAAATAGAATTTTATATTAATGAGCATTTGACCCCCACGCGACATTCTCAAATGATTGTGTTTGCAACTTTAGCACATTTATCGAAGCACATGCGGGATTTATTTCAGCATATAGATTAAAGTTATTTTAGGTGTGTATGAACACTTTTAGCAAATCCGCGGAGCATTCTCAGATCTTGCATTTAGAAGCTTGACGTAAAAACTAGAGCACATATGGAATATCATATTTTAATCTAAAATTAACTAGATACCAACAAGAAACACTGAATCCACCACAGGGTTTTATGGGATAGACCGTGATGGATTTTAAACAAATCTGTCATTCCAATTGTCTCCATATGTCATCGATAAAAGCATTTGCCTCTGCTTCAGATGGATATAGAACTTTCAACATGCTAGTCATTGTAATAAAAGAAATCTTCAATAACATCACAAATTTAGGGACCATAACAATTCGCCAAGAACATAAATAAAATCTCCTTGTTACTCTTAAAACACCTAGAGCATTCAACTTAAATGTTCTTCTATTAGAAGGTTCAGCTTTTCCCCAATTTTAGTTGAAGCAACATTCTCATACCTTCCCTTAAACACTGCACTCATTACAACAATTGTTGAGCTACTCTAACTCTTTTGTGATGTCAATATTCAATATTCTTCAAAAGGAATGAGTACCACCCATTTGTTAACATAACATCAGTGTTAGAATAAGCAGGAATTTTGGTCCTGCAAGATTGGTTATCAACTTAGAAGATATGTAATGCAATTCCCCACTCATGGTTGGTTCTCCTTACTTTATCTTGGAAGATGTGGAGGTAATTTAGATATACCTTCACCTAAAAACTCAATACCCAAATTGGATTCATAATTCTTCTCCTGAGTAGGTAAGCCATGCTTCCTCTTATTTATGACCATGCCCCAGAGATAATATAACTTATTCCACCCACCATAGAGAGCATGTAGGTTATCATTTTGGATGTAAATGTAAGAAGCTCAGCATCATCAAATTTTCCTCTGAAAGCTAAATCATCATTCTTTTTTTTGTTTGTTAGCATCTTATTCAATGGATTGCTGCAACTCTTCTCATAACTTATTGTTATCTTTAGCAAAGTAAAACAGAGTAATGTTTTCTTCCTTAGGATAAATTCCTCAATACTACAATGGCATGAATTTATTTGACATACTTCTTCCAACCACATTTTGTTAGGGACCACACTTGTTACTTCAAGCACTCTATGGGAAGCACAAGTTGATAAGTGAGCTTGAATTCCATCAAACAACTGTGGGAGGCCATCAAATCCCTATCCATATACGAGTCACTAGAGTTTTTTTGGTCATATCTTTCATGATATTAAGGTAGTGTTATATAAAAATATTTACAAAGTTACACTTGAATGGAGGGTCCTTAAGAGTTTAGAATAGTTCTTTTTCTCTATCCTTGTAGTTTTTATTTTGCTTTATGAAACTGCTTTGTAGTCTGTGACTCTTCTCTCTTTTTTTTAATCAATTAAAATTGCACATAATTAATTTTATTATTATTTAAAGTAACAAATTAATTGTGAGGGTCCCTTGTCAGTTTCAATTTGGCAACCTCCCAGCATCCCCTCCCCACGAAGAGAGGTTGGGAGGCGCTTGCCTTTCAAATCCGCCCAGTAGGATACAATTCGATGGCCGAGGGCTTTGGGAAGATGATTGGTCCCAATATAGGTCTTCGAGTACTCAATTGCTTGCGGTACCTGTTAATTGAATATGATTTAATTTAAAAATGTTTATTTTCATTTTCCTTGAAGATCTGACAACCTTTCGACGACCCCTTCCCACAAAGGGAGGTTGGGAGGGCACTTGCCCTTTCAAATCCGCTCGCCTGGATAGGATTCAACGGCCGAGGGCTTCAAGACGTTGACTAGTCCCGGTACGAGTCTTTGACGATCCCTGTAGTAGTACCTGCTATATATATATATATATATATATATATATATATATATATATATATATATATATATATATATATATATATATATATCATGCGGGAGTCGAGTCAAGGCGAGTCGGCGAGCGCGTGAGAGAAGTCAGATGGGGTCTTCTCGCATGCAGCAAAGCGAATGAGATTGGCCGCAGGAGACAGGTGTCTATGCATGTGGTACAGGAGCGAAAGTAGGGGAAAACAGGTCGCATGGGCTGACCTGCAGTCATGCGAGAGTCGAGCTAGAGTCAGCTGGGTCAGACAAAAACTAGGGTGATGTGCAACAGAGGGAGATCGGGTCGAGTGCGGACCCTTGCGTGCGCATAGCGAAGACGGGAGAGGGAGATTGGCTAGGAATCCCGCGGCTGGGGTTTGTGCGGGACGCTGCGGTCGGGCTCGCGGTTCTTCCGTGCGGCACAGCGCAGATGGAAGAGAGGGAGAGTCGGACGGGGCTATTGCGTTCTATTCCTGTGTGCAGCATGAGAGGAAGAGGGGGCTTGGTCGAAGTCCTACGTGCGACACCGTGAAGATGAGAGCGAAATGGGAGCGAGTGGGTTGCTTCCTGTGATTCCTATGTGCATGAACTGCTCGAATGGATCGCCAGGGATGATTCTTTCATATGTTAGATATATGTCGAACCCCTCCACACTCCTCTTACATGCAGTTTTGAGGAATAACCATGTGTGTCATTTGGTGAATGGTTACGTGAGTGGGATCGTGTCATGTCGTGAAGTGGGGCCGATCGGTTGGCTAGTGACCAATACTTACTAATGCTTTGTGGTGACTATGTCAATGCGCTACTAAAATTTAAGAATAGGTCATTGCCCAACACTATGGACACGATGCATGAAGTACCACAGAAAACACTCAACAACGCATAAGATAAAATGAACATAAACATGAACAAATTAAAATGAATTTAAAATATGCATGACGAAACATGGTGAAATAAAGCAAGCAATTGAAAACACAGGCTTTCGTGAACTCATCATCGATAGTAGACCAAAACTATTAACCAGATTTCATGAACTTGTCATCGATAGTAGACCAAAACTATAACCAGGCCAAGTTGTGGAAGAGGTCTTTCCAGGCCCTTTCTGCTTCCTTCTCACAAATAAAGTTGGATTTGAGTTATTCAAATGATGTAAAACATGATGGATTTGCAAAATTCATAGAAAAATCACCTTAGACTTAAAAGAATCATAAAAAGTCTAGGACCTATGATGCATTGACGCTTTGTGATAACGAAACATATCGTATCGAACACATATAGAATATTTACACGCACCTAAAACATGTCAAACACACTAGGTGTCCTACTAAAAGAAATTAAAAAATTAACGAACATATGCATTCCACACGTGTGTCTTGAAAAATAAATTTTAACTTTAAATGCATATTATATAAATAACATAAATCAAATCATCTCGTCTCTTTTATTTTAAAATATATTATTTAAATAACTTAATAGCCTAACACTAATCTTATATGTTTTATTTTGTTCTATTTTCAATCTTTTTTTTTTAATTTTTTTCCAAAAGAATTATTTTTCTCAACTTTAAGCCAATGATCTATAATATCATTTGGCTGTTCTTCTTCAATTGAGTTTGAAATATTTAATAAATATAAATATATTTTGTATTTTATGAACAATTGAAATAAATTTATCATTAATGAATGCATTTTATAATTATTTAATTAATGTAATTATTATAGTATTTTTTTTAATTTGTGAGATATAATATTATAATATCGTGTCAAATGCATGTTTATGTCATATATTTTCAATAATAGTCATGTCTCGTATCTGTTTTGTATCATGCACGTGTCTATATATGTGCATCATAGTGTAGGACACATCAAAATCCTTAGAAATAAATGAGTCCTCTTTTATGGTTCAAGAAATAGTATCAAACCTCTAATTAGACCCAAACTCCTCTGCAAAAGATTTCGGGTTGACATTGAGTTGAGCTCAAGCAATAGCCCGACTCAAACTCAAAAAAATAATTACAAATTGAGTAGGCTGACTAGATTTTGAGTCAACTCAAAATCATGCTTCTCCACTTGAACTTTAGGCACTTCTTAAAACTTTCTCAAGCATGATTTATTAGAAGAAGAGAATCAAGTAAGAGTTCCATATTTCCTTAAATTAAGCCTTTAAGCATAAACCATAGAACAGTATAGTAAATAACATTGAATCTAATAGAGAAGAACATTGAATCTTGAAACTTTTGGCCTAATATGATTGTCATTTGAGTGGTAAAACAATATAATATTGCAGCGATGTAACGTTGCAGTGGTATAGGCAAGAAAAACCTAACAAGAATAAATGACCATAAAAGATTTATAAAGTCTAACTCTACTTTTAATTTCCGGTTCTGTAAGGTTATGTTTTTAGTATTTCTTGTGTTGAACCTGCTAATTGTTAAGCAATGCTTCTGATATCTTCTTTTTCTATGTTTAATTTACAATATGATATTTGAAGCTTTATAGCCACGGATAGAAAGACGCTCACACTACAATCAGATCTGCATTAAGGGCACAATCTTTCACTAATGGCAGATAATGAAATCAGCAAAATTCATTCTTCCATTTTACATTGGCATTCTGCCATTCTTTCTGTTCATTAGTTAATCATCTAATTAACCTCGAATGCTAAAAATTGTTATGTAACATGCATAATCATATATCACATGTCTAAAGTTATAATTGTAAATCTGTGTTAAGGGAACCATTTCTTTGGCTTTTGGTTTACTACATAACAACTTCCTTTTTCAACTTTTTTTTTCCATCAATAATTGCCGCTCTCCTCCTCTTTTGTTGTCCCCTCGCACCTGCATCACTTACATCAATGTTGTGTTCTTTTTTTTTTTCAACTTTAAATTCCGATCTAAATGTCTCAACTCAATTTTGTTAATCTTTGTTCAACAGATGCTATGCTTGACTATTTATTTAGTTTATGTTGTTAATCTTACAGTCTTACTACATTTGGTTAAATTTGCAGAATAGATGACAGCTTGGCTATTTATTTAGTTTACAGGTTTACGTTTTTCTTTTTACCCTTTTTGAATGGGTATTTCATTTCGTTATCTTTGCTGAGCAAATGCTATCCTTTACTATTTATTTAGTTTCTTCATGCTTAGCTACATCTAATTTGGTTCACCCTTGATGCATGGCAAATCTGATATGGTCATCAAATCCTATATTGGTGGCTGGTGCCTTGGCATAGTTAATAGCTGATCAATCTTGATGTTTTGCTTATTTATTGATCCGACAATTTCAGTTGTTGTCTTGTTACCTTTGCTGAACAAATGCTAGATTTTAATGCTTCATCTTAAGAGTGTGGCCAAATCTTAAATATTTAAGACCATCTCTTTCATTGATTGTAGAAGACTCTAAGAGTAGTTTTTGCAAATGTATCAGCCTCCAAATTTGTTCTTCCATCTAACTTAATATTTGATAGAAATACATTTCTCATGATTTCTTTTTTTCTAGTCAAATTTTCCCAAAGGCAAGTTCATATAATATTTGTAGAATTTTGACATTTTACGGTTGACTTTATATTTTTCTTTTTGCAGTATTGGGAAGTCTCTGTTATCATCTAGAATTGAGCATGATTACCAGATTAAGTAATCCAGCATTCTCTTTCTTCCATTTAGTGCTTGCAGTATTGGTTAGTATCTGAATTTCTGTTAGCATCTTGAATGTAGTATGTCAAAATCAGCTTATGGTTACCTAGCATCTGATTTCCCAAATTCAGTGATGATTTGCATCTTTTGTGCATCCTTTCTTTCTTATTTGATGGTTTTATAACTTTTTTATCCTTCATTGTTTAGTAGAATTGATAAGGTTGGGTGTGCTGGCTATGGATAATGGAGTATGAACGAATGGACTGTTGAATTATCGTTGTAGATCAACTGCTGAAAAGTGTTACTTAGCTGATTAAAGATTGATTCATGCAGGCTGTTAAGTAATTAAAGTTTTAATACTTATTTGTTATTGCAATAATTTCTAATGTATGCGTATAAGTGACTGTAATTCACAGTTTTATAACACGTATTATGTGCATCATCTAATGAGTACTATAAGACTTCCACTGATCACCTTAATTGACCATTTGATCTTATGAAATCTGTATCAATGATTCAATATCTTAATTTTGTATTTTTTTATTTAATTTTGGGTTATTTCAATTTTTAGTCAACTCAAAAAGATTTCAAGGTAGCTCAAAATTGATAAATTATGTTAAAAGTCAGGTCAAAATAATTTCAAGCTAACTTGAAATCAATAAATATTTTAGTTGAGTTGACTAGATTTAAGTTATAATGTTCGAGCCAAGCACCTGAAATTGATTTTGAGATTGAGATTGAGTTGAGCCTGACTTGATCGAACTCAAAATATATCACCCCAGGACAATAAAATGCAAACCAACAGAAAGTCGTTAAAATCTTTCATACAGGAGATCCAAAAATTATAGCAATAAATGAGCCAATGAAAATAATTCATTGCGAGTTTTATAGCATGTACACTAAGCAAAAGAAAAGGGAGTTTTGTAGCTCAAAATAGGCGCAAACAAACAAGTCAACATAAATGATCTGGAAAACATGTGTGCTGCTACGGCTAAGAGTTACCTAGTAATACTTGCAGATGCATACCTGTTTAACTTCAGCTAACCATGCTGTAAACTCCGGTCGTT
This sequence comes from Dendrobium chrysotoxum, assembly GCA_019925795.1. NCBI lineage: Eukaryota > Viridiplantae > Streptophyta > Magnoliopsida > Asparagales > Orchidaceae > Dendrobium > Dendrobium chrysotoxum. The sequence continues at coordinate 1,389,768 of CM034309.1, read as the reverse complement.
TGTTCCTATAAAACGATAAGAAAATCTTAACACAGTGACACCAGCAGATTGAGCAGAAAAAAAAAACACTTATCACACTCCATCTCCAACAAAGCAGACAATATAATAGTTTATATCCATATTTGCAATCCTTATGACACTTTCTCAAAAGAAAACTCTGTTTCCAAATGCAATATGAAGCTCAAAGGTTTAGCGTCAGTTCAAAATCAGTAACCTAAAAAATCTCTTTATTAATCGATATGAATTTAACCAGATCCCACAATAAACAGGGGCAGAAGATGGCCCTGAACCACGGAAACCAACTTTGCAATTTTTATCAATTCAGAAAATAGCCTTTATAGGATAAATAAGCGTATTCAGGAAGCGTTCAAGAGTGATTTTACAAAGGCAACAATTAGGCAACAGCTAGAGTGATCTACAATTGTAGTTCAAGTTCAAAGCAGTGCCGAAAACTTGCAAGAGTGGCCGACGGGGAAAAAAAAACCTTACCACATGTCGGTTTCTTTGATGACGCCATACTTCCCCCAGGAGTTCGTGACGGCCCCTTTTGTACCCCTATCCTTTTCTTTCTTCTTCTTTTCTTTCTTTCTCTCCTTCCTCCTCCTCCTCTCCTCTTTCTCCCTTTTCTTCCTCCTCTCCCTCTCCTTCTCCTTCCTCCTCCGCCTCTCCTTCTCTTGCTCCCTCTCCTTCCTTCTCCTCTCCTTCCGCTTCCTTCGCCTCAACAACTCCTCGTTCTCGGACTCCGACCCTGAATCGGACTCAGAATCCCCCTTCGAGTCCGCGCCCGTTTCAGAAGACGTATCGGAATAGGAGCTTTCATCCTCAGACTCACTGTCTGTATCCCTCCTACGGGATCCTCTGCTCCTCCTCACCTTGCTTTTCCTCTTCTTTCCTCGAACTTTCTCACTATCGGAATCGCCGGAACTAACGCCGGTACTTCCCTCTTTCCTCCTCTTCGCCTTCCGGTGGCGCTCTCTTCTCGACAGCTCCTCCTCTCCACGCTCTTCCTCGTCATTTCTCACTCCTCTTTCTTCTTCTCGAGCAGATCCGTTTCGATCCTTGGCCATTTCGCCGCAGAGCTCACGAAAGAAGCCGGTGAGCTCCCTCTCCCCCTCTACCTCCACAAATGAACCGAGAGTTTGACAAATCTATTGGTGGCTGAGCTCGAGTGTAGCTTCGTCGTTTAATTAAGAATTACATAAAGTTAAATATTTTTTTAATATTTGATGATTAAATACATAAAATTAAATAATTATTTATTTGATTAATTTATATTTACGAAATATGATTTAAAGCCCAGGAATAAGGTCAATATAAAGCTTATTAAGAAGTTTAATTCAAATTCGATATACATAACTCTTGAGCAAATTTATTTAAAAAACTCGACCAATATTCAATATGGAGCTCGATTAGTTCATTATTAATGCGTCCTCAAAAATCACATTGATCAGTCACAAATCTGAAAGCATAGTTAAATTAAAAACTTTCAAAATTAAATTTAATGTCATCCATAATCAAATATTCTAGCAAACTTATAGTTGAATTAAAAGTTTTGACAAGACGAACTTAACAACACCAAAAACGATCCAATTTGAGCTCGAATGAGCCCTAATCAAGGGCCTAAAATGTATTTGAAATTTTTAAATATTATTTAGGTGGGGGAGGGGAGGTGGAGGTTGGACCCTTGGCTATAGAAGGAAGAGAGCTTGGTGGCTTGATGAATCACAGAGCTCCACTCAAGCCCCACTGTTTGGCAGTCGCTCCACCTGCCATTAACGTTAAAACATTCATCGACCGACCACTACTGTTGAACCTCCTCAGCCCAATCGTTGTCACAAAACCTCTAACCAGCCACCGTCGGACTTTCACTGGTAGACAATTGCCTAACTGTAGGCCAACCACTATCCTTAGACCATCGTCGCCCACCATTAATGGCCCTTTGACCTTAGTCATCCGACTAGATCCTTCTAGCCTCCATTGTCTACCAACTACGGTCCTTTCCCTCATCACCCATCGACTACAATCCTCGGACCGTTGTAACCCAACTATGGTCATTTTGACCTTAGTTGCTTGATTATAGTTATTCTGACCCGCGTTGCTACCGACTACGATCCTTTCGGCATCTATCACCAATCGACTATGGTTCTTTTAACCTCATTACCTGTCAACTATGGTCCTCGGACCAGCGATAGGAAAAAAATATGAGGCCAAGCCCAGTTTAAAAAATTCATTATAAAGTAGGTGATATAAGAATCTCCCCTTTCTTGTAGACTAAAGAAGAGAGGATTATTTGAAAATAAATGTCTGATTTTTCCTAAGGGGGATTATAGAAATTAAGTGTCCATAGATTGACAATTAACTCACAACAATAAAGAAATCGGACATTTAGAACACCATTGCATATTGGATTCATAGAAGAACTATAGTCAGTGGGAAATAGACTATAGTCCTTCCGACCTCCTCAGATGCCGACTATAATCTTTAGACCACCATCGCCCAACTACAATCCTCAGAAGATTGGGGCCTCCGACTATAGTCGGTCCTTAGACCACCTTTTGCTTGATTACAATGCTCAAACCACCTTCGGTCGACTCTAGTCCTTTGGAAATCGTCGCCCGTGTAAGCCCTCTGACCATCATAGCGTCACTATAGTCCTTCTGACCTTCGTCACCCGCTGACTTAAGTATTTTGACCTTAGTCACATGACTGCGACCCTCCTGAATTCCAACACTACTAAACAAATATCCTTCTAACCTCTATTATCTGTTAACTATGGTCCTTCGACCTTAGCCACCTGACTATGATCCTTCTAGCTTCTATTGCCAGCTGACTAACAGGCTTTATGGACCCTTAGATATATAAGGAAGACAGCTTCATGGCTTAATGAATCCCGGAGCTCCACCCAAGCACCACTGTCTGGCATTCGCTATGTTTGATCGTTGATGTTAAGATTTTCATTGGCCAACCACCACTGTAGAACCTCCTCAACCCAGTCTTCATCACAGAACCTCTACCCAACCACCGTCAAACTTTCACAGGTAGACAATAGTATGATCATTGGCTAAGCACTGCCCTTAGAACATCATCGCCCACCATTAATAATCCTTAAACCTCAATCACATTACTACAATCCTTTTGGCCTTCATTATCTGCTGACTACGGTCCTTCCAACCTCATCACCCGCCGACTATAATCCTCAGACCTCTATAACCCAACTATGGTCCTTTGACCTCAATTGCTCGACTATAGATATTTTGACCTCCATCACATACCGACACGATTTTACTTTTCATTTTTTGGCTCTAGAAAAGGGAAGGAGCTTATGGATTAGAAGTTTATGACTAATCAAAGTTTATAGGTATTTTTCTATTTTGATTTTTGTATAGTCATGACTAGCTTATTATTCAATTTTGTAGCATCTACATGTAGCCATGTACTATAGTGTAGATATATTTTGATGAAATGAAAGAAATCTTATGGATGAATTTATTTTTAGTATTTGGATATTTTAGTAGCTCTATAGTCTATAGTTTATTTAAAATAAATATTGTAATAGAATATAAAATATTCTAAAATTAGATCTTATGATTTGATTGTCAAAGCTCAACACGATAGGACCTATCCTAGTCGAGTTGGGTTGTGATAAGCTTTTATGATGTCAGAGCAATAGTTTTGAAATTAGATTATAAGACAAAGCTATTGGAATTAATTTGTAAGTCTAATGGGGTAGTTTTGAGTATGTCTAGGTGTTCATTATTTTTGTTTCATGTGTATTTTCAATTGTATATTTTGTGTGATTATGGATCCGCCAGACACATATATGACATATGGGTAGAGTGGCTGTCAGGCAGCTCCTGTATATAGTATAGCTTCGATAATGAGTTTTGATACAATTTTGTAGTTTGCTAAACTGATAACCTAAATGATTGGTGAGGCATGGAGTAGAGTTCATATTCTGAGATCTGATGAGATAGATATACATCTATAGATATTTCTGTGATTGAAGCCTTCGAGATTTGAGGGTACTGTTAAGCCTAAATCAGTAGAGGACTAGTTAAGGAGGTTGGAAAAGATATTTGACGATATACATTATCCACTTGAGAGGAAGGTACCAATAGCAATCTTTCTATTAAATGGCGAGGTTGAGCATTGGTGTATGGGCCAGTAAGAGGAGAAATTTCAGAGGAGATTGAATTCTCTAATTAGCTGGGAGGAGTTCTCAGATGTGTTTACAGCTTAGTTTGTACCACCTTCTACATGATAATAGATGCAAGAGACTTTTTTGAGACTGATTCAAGGGAGCATGATAGTTTTGTAGTATAAGGCAGAGTTCACTACTTTAGCCAGATGTGCTTTGCACCTAGTTAGCGCTCCTGTGAAGAAGTACTATAGATTTCTTAGGTGACTTTAAGATAGTCTATGATAACGAGTGATACCATTTCACATTTTTAATTTTTTTGAGCTTGTGGAGAGAGATTGTCTAATAGAGAATGATCTGATGGCTACTTAGTAGTGATAGACTGCTAATTGGAAGAGGTTCAGTGGCAAGATTTGTGGTAGTGGATTTTTTGAGAAAAAGAGTATATTTACACTTGGAGATTCCAAGTATATGTAATAGTCTCTAGCAGTGGCACCCTAACTAGTTTTGATTCTATTAGCGGGGCACCTAAGTGCCAGAGTTATGACAAATATCACTTAAGTCAGTTCTACAAAGTGATTGGCTAGTGTTTCAAATATAGATAGATGGGACACACGATGGCTGAGTATCCACAAGTAGGGTTTGATTGACGATCTGAGCTAAGATCTAAGAGTTTTGTTAGACTAGCAGTGGACCAAGGATAGTTCCACTTTATACGTTTCTTGAGAGTTCTACTATTAGAGGTAGTGGATCTAGTTTTGTGGCAAGTAGATCATCTGGTAGTGGTTAGAGAGAATTTGGTAGTATTATTACTCCAGTTCTAATTCTGCTAGGGGTATATAGTCTGACTCAGTAGGAGGCTCGTGATGCTCCAGATGTTGTAACATGTAAGATTTATGTTTATGAGCATCCATGTTGTGTCTTATTCAATTTTGGAGCTAGTCATTCATTTATTTTTTAGCATTTCTTTGATTTACTATACTTGCATTTAGTTATACTGTCTATTTCATTTTATTACCTTATTGACTGAAGATGGTATGATAGCTAGTTGAATTAATTTCTGTGATATTGATATGTCTGATACAAAGTGCAAAGTTTTGTTTGATTTATTACCCATTTTCTTATATGATGTTATTTTGGATATATACTGGTGATGTTGGTATTAGGCTTAGATTAATTGCTTAAAAAAGTGAGTTGCTTTATTTTTGGGCAGTAAAAGTTATGTATTTCAAGGAGCTAGAGTTGTTTTATCTTATTTGATCTATACTGTGGAAGTAGATAAATTGTGGAGGAAGGGTTGCATGTTATTTTAAGCATCAGTCCAGGATAAGAGTATAGATTATGGTTCTCTTTCTGATGTCCCGATAGTATGAAAATTTATGGATATAATTCGTAAGGAGTTAGTTAGTTAGCCTTTATATAGAAATATAGAGTTATAAATTGATATATTTTTTGGTATGGCCTCTGTTGCAACTCGGGCTCACGAGTTCTTATTTTGATGATAACAAATATTATGGTTCATCTCATAGTATTTGGAATATATATTTGTTTGTGTGTACTAACATTTCAGGAACAGCATGCATCAATCCAAGAAAGATTCAAGACTAAAGAATGAGTAGAATAGACTTTGTTGTATTTCTCATTGATGTACTTTTTGATTTATTGAGTCAAGTCCTGTAAGGGTGTATGCTTATTTGTGACTATGTGTACATATACTCAGGGGGAGTGAGATCCTGTCAAAACCAGAAGTTCAACTTTTGAACAAATAGTACTGGACGATTTCTGATCGTCCAGGCCGATTTGTTCATTGAACTAATCGTCCTGGACGATATTTATATCGTCCTACACGATCTAATATGATCTCAAAATCCTAGCCACCATGATAATTTAGGTAAGGATTTAAGTGTCAAAATTTGTTCTAATCGTCCTGGACGATATGTATATCGTACTGGATAATTTGTGTAAAATTTGTACTGATCGTCCTGGACTATCCCAGGATCGTACGGGACTATCAGGTCAAATTCTGCACATCGTCCAGGACGATCCTGCAATCGTCCGGGATAATGTTTGGCGGTAGAATTGAGTTTTTAGGGTTTTCTAAAGCCATCTTTTGGAGCACATCGTCCTGGACAATCCTGCAATCGTCCTGGACGATCTTTGGCGAAAGAATTGAGTTTTTAGGATTTTCTGAAGCCATCTTTTGGAGCACATCGTCCTGGACGATCCGGCGATCGTCCTGGACGATCTTTGCCGCCAGAACTAATTTGGAAGGGTTTTTGGAGCTCTTTATTTAAGCTTTCTCAAGGCACTTGATAGGTGTCTTTGGCAGCTATTGAGTCTTCGTTCTTTTGGAGAAAACTTGAAGAGAGAGCTTGAAAGGGAGAGAGGAAAGGGTGGAGTTTGAGAGGGAGAAGATCCTGGGAAGGGGGATTCTTGAGGGAGTGTGAGGGGGTTCACATGGTTGCTCCGGCAAGCTTGCACCTAAATACCATCGGATTCAAGGGTCGTCTCGAGGGAGGTTTTGGGAAGAAGAAGATCTCTTTGGTGTCAGAGGACCCGGCTACTCCGCCGCACCGGGGAAGGTGGAAGTGATTTTATAAGGGCTTCTCCGCCTAGCTGTGGGGGCTGAAGGAGAGACACTATTTAGTTTAGTGCAATACTTGGAGGGTGCCTCCGAGGAGTGGACGTAGGTCAGGTTGGACCGAACCACTATAAATCTGGTGTGTTCTTTCTTATTATTTTCCGCACTTTATTTTATTGCGATTATCTGCTTGGGTGATATCTATGATTGATCTTTTTATCGTTGTATTAATTCGTTTTTGCTGTATGTTATAAAAAGATTTTTATTTTGTTTCAAATATCCAATTCACCCCCCTCTTGGTTAGCCTCGGGACTAGTTCATTAGGGCTTAACATCCCTATCAAACTTTCAAGTGGTATCAGAGCGGGATTTATAAAATCAAGTTTTTAAAAACTTTTGAATTCGATCCATGGCTAATTTTTGTATTTGTTATATTGCGGAAGGTTATTCAATCACCCGGCCACCACTTTTTGAAAATACTACTTTTGATTTTTAGAAAATTCGCATGTCTACTTTCTTGCAATGTATTGATTATCGCATATGGCATATAATTCAAGTTGGTTATTCTGTACCGTCACGTATTATAAATAAAATTAAAGTTGATATTCCTTTTTCTGAATGGAGTAGATTATATCAGATCAATGCTCAATTGAATGCTAAATATTTGAATTATTTTTTCTGTGCTTTGAATTCTGATGATTATATGTTAATATCCGCATGCACTTCAGGAAAAGAAATTTGGGATAAATTATGCACTACATATGAAGGTACTTATGAAATCAAGCAATCTAGGCTAAATATTTTAATGCATGATTATGAACTTTTTAGCATGAAACCTCATGAAACGATCTAGGACATGTTTACTAGGTTTTCTCAAATTGTGACATCATTACATGCTTTAGGAAAAGAACTTTCAAATTTTGAAAAAGTTAATAAAATCCTATGTTCTCTACTTGCTAAATTTGATGTCAAAATCATTGCAATTTCTGAATCAAAAAATTTGAACAAATATTCTATTGATAATTTGATTGGCTCACTCATTGCCTACGAGCAAAGTTTGGGTCAAAAGCTTTTGGATGCAGGTGAAACAATAGTGCTGAAAATTGAAGACATTGAAAAAAGCAACTCAGAAAGTGATGAAAGTGAAGAGTTAGCATCAGCAACAAATAAATTAAAAAATCTACTAAAGTACAAACATCAACATCAAAAGTGGAACAAAGGTAAAAATGGTAAGAATATAAAGTTCTCTTCTGATGTTATCTATTTTGGATGTAGGAAGCCTGAACATATAAAAAATTAGTGCCCAAACTTAAGAACCCTTCCTGAAAAAGAAAAGGGTAAAGCTAAGCAAATTATAATAAGGGCTGAAAATACAAAACGAAAAATGTCCTGGGCAGATCTAGCTTCTGAATCATCTGATCAGGAGCAAGCTGATGTAAATTAATGTTCTTTTTGTGTGTTTATATTTTTTGTTTTATTTTTCTGTTACTATTGTTTATTCATTGTGTTTTCTATGTTTTAGTATTTTTATTTTTCCTTTTGAAATTTTTTGATGTTTTTTATTGTTCCTCTAATTAAGCACACACATAACACCTGTTGTTTTAAATCATTTTTTTAAGATCTTATTTTCTAAAAATGGAAAATTTACCTCCTGTATTTTCTAAATACTTTGTTAGTTGTGGTTGATTTATCTAAAATTAAGTAAAGGAAGAAAACTCATGATTTTGTCTCTTTATCTCATTTCTTTGAATAAGGCTATCTTTTTTTTGAGTTAAAATCTGTTTCAGATTATAAATTGGTTTTTGAAATTAAAACTTTTTTCATCTCCCAATATTTTGTCTATCTCATTGGAATCTTTTGCAAATTATTGAACCAACTTCAAGATTATCTTATTCAGGTTGTTCGTCTTTATCATAAGAATAAGGTTTGCTGATTTTAAAGATTTAGAAAGGAGGCAATCAAAAGATGCGCAATGCGCCAAACAAATTGAAAAGAGGCACAAAATGAGGCTAAAACTGAAAAGATGCGAAATTGCCAAATTGAATACACAAAGTGTATCAAAAATTAAAAGATGCGCAAAGCGTCAAACAAATTGAAAAAAGGCACAAAATTAGCTCATAAAAGCTGCTTCCATTCTTGTAAATCTCTAAAGTTTAGAAAACTCTATGACTTTTTGATAGATTCATTACTTGAGTTTGAAAATCAAATTTTTTGATTCATTACTTTGCATCAATCTTCTATTAGATGTATTTCATGAAAGGAGTTTTGAAAGATTTTTGTTTCCTTATCTAATTTGTTCCTTAATTTAGATATTGGCTTAAAAAGTTTTTTAGCCTTTTTAAAACCTGAGCTTGGTTTAATAATTTCTGAATTTCTAACCTTTCTGGGTTATGAGTAGTCAATTTATGCATTACTTAGCTTTTTGAATAAAATCAAGGGGTAGCTTTCTCATTACAAGAAAATTCTTGATTTTATAAAAATTTTACTAGATCAGAGACCGTTTTCGATCTTTTAGTATATTTTTATTTTACTATTGTTTTTTTCTGCTCCACTTCTTTTTTGATAATGTCAAAGGGGGAGAACGTACTAATGTATTTGTTGTATTTGTGAAGTTTATTTGTATTTGTACTGCTTGATTTGTGACATTTATTTGTATTGTGTAGTTTTTTTTAAAATAAATAAAAAAAATTAAAAAAATGTGTTTCTCCCTATTTTTAAAAATCTTTTCTTAGTGAGGGGGAGATTAGGAGAAAATTATTTTATTTGCAAATCCAACCAGAAATATTTGCCATCATCAAAAAGGGGGAGATTGTTGTAACTCGGGCTCACGAGTTCTTATTTTGATGATAACAAATATTATGGTTCATCTCCTAGTATTTGGAATATATATATGTTTGTGTGTACTAACATTTCAGGAACAGCATGCATCAATCCAAGAAAGATTCAAGACTAAAGAATGAGTAGAATAGGCTTTATTGTATTTCTCATTAATGTACTTTTTGATTTCTTGAGTCAAGTCCTGTAAGGGTGTATGCTTATTTGTGACTATGTGTACATATATTCAGGAGGAGTGAGATCCTGTCAAAACTAGAAGTTCAACTTTTGAACAAATAGTACTAGACGATTTCTAATCGTCCAGGCTGATCTGTTCATTGAACTAATCATCCTGGACGATATTTATATCGTCCTACATGATCTAATATGATCTCAAAATCCTAGCCGCCATGATAATTTAAGCAAGGATTTAAGTGTCAAAATTTGTTCTAATCGTCCTGGACGATATGTATATCATAATGGATGATTTATGCAAAATTTATACTGATCGTCCGGGATTATCCCAGGATCGTACGGGACTATCAGATCAAATTCTGCACATCCTCCAGGACGATCCTGTGATCATCCGGGACGATGTTTGGCGGTAGAATTGAGTTTTTAGGGTTTTCTAAAGCCATCATTTGGAGAACATCGCCCTGGACGATCCTGCAATCGTCTGGATGATCTTTGGCAGAAGAATTGAGTTTTTAGGGTTTTCTGAAGCCGTCTTTTGGAGCACATCGTCCTGGATGATCCGGTGATCGTCCTGGATGATCTTTGCCGCCAAAACTAATTTGGAAGGGTTTTTGGAGCTCTTTATTTAATCTTTCTCAAGGCACTTGATAGGTGTCTTTGGCAGCCATTGAGTCTTCGTTCTTTTAGAGAAAACTTGAAGAGAGAGCTTGAAAGGAAGAGAGAAAAGGGTGGAGTTTGAGAGGGAGAAGAGCCTGGGAAGGGGGATTCTCGAGGGAGTGTGAGGGGGTTCACATGGTTGCTCTGGCAAGCTTGCACCTAAGTACCATCGGATTCAAGGGTCGTCTCGAGGGAGGTTTTGGGAAGAAGAAGATCTCTTTAGTGTCAGAGGACCCGGCTACTCCGCCGCACCGGGGAAGGTGGAAGTGATTTTGTAAGGGCTTCTCCGCCTAGCTGTGGGGGCTGAAGAAGAGGCACTATTTGGTTTAGTGCAATACTTGGAGGGTGCCTCCGAGGAGTGGACGTAGGTCAGGTTCGACCGAACCACTATAAATCCGGTGTGTTCTTTCTTATTATTTTTCGCACTTTATTTTATTGCGATTATCTACTTAGGTGATATCTATGATTGATCTTTTTATCGTTGTTTTAATTCATTTTTGCTGCACGTTATAAAAAGATTTTTGTTTTGATTCAAATATCCAATTCACCCCCCTCTTGGTTAGCCTCGGGACTAGTTCACTAGGGCTTAACATCCCTATCAAACTTTCAAGTGGTATCAGAGCGGGGTTCATAAAATCAAGTTTTTAAAAACTTTTGAATTCGATCCATGGCTAATTTTTATATTCATAATATTGCGGAAGGTTATTCAATCACCCGGCCACCACTTTTTGAAAATACTACTTTTGATTTTTGGAAAATTTGAATGTCTACTTTCTTGCAATCTATTGATTATCGCATGTCGCATATGATTCAAGTTGCTTATTCTGTACCGTCACGTATTATAAATGAAATTAAAGTTGATATTCCTTTTTCTGAATGGAGTAGATCAGATCAGATCAATGCTCAATTGAATGCTAAATGTTTGAATTATTTTTTCTGTGCTTTGAATTCTGATGATTATATGTTAATATCCGCATGCACTTCTGAAAAAGAAATTTGGGATAAATTATGCACTACATATGAAGGTACTTATAAAATTAAGCAATCTAGGCTAAATATTTTAATGCATGATTATGAACTTTTTAGTATGAAACCTCATGAAACGATCTTGGACATGTTTACTAGGTTTTCTCAAATTGTGACATCATTACATGCTTTAGGAAAAGAACTTTCAAATTTTGAAAAAGTTAATAAAATCTTACGTTCTCTACTTGCTAAATTTGATGCCAAAGTTATTGCAATTTCTGAATCAAAAAATTTGAACGAATATTCTATTGATAATTTGATTGGCTCACTCATTGCCTATGAGCAAAGTTTGGGTCAAAAGCTTTTGGATGCAGGTGAAATGATAGTGCTGAAAACTGAAGACATTGAAAAAAGCAACTCAAAAAGTGATGAAAGTGAAGAGTTAGCATCAGTAACAAACAAATTAAAAAATCTACTAAAGTACAAACATCAACATCAAAAGTGGAACAAAGGTAAAAATGGTAAGAATGTAAAGTTCTCTTCTGATGTTATCTATTTTGAATGTAGGAAGCCTGGACATATGAAAAATCAGTGCCCAAACTTAAGAACCCTTCCTGAAAAAGAAAAGGGTAAAGCTAAGCAAATTATAATAAGGGCTGAAAATGCAAAACGAAAAATGTCCTGGGCAGATCTAGCTTCTGAATCATCTGATCAGGAGCAAGCTGATGTAAATTAATATTCTTTTTGTGTGTTTATATTTTTTATTTTGTTTTTCTGTTACTATTATTTATTAATTGTGTTTTCTATGTTTTAGTATTTTTATTTTTCCTTTTGAAATTTTTTGATATTTTTTATTGTTCCTCTGATCAAGCACACACATAACATCTCTTGTTTTAAATCTTTTTTTTAAGATCTTATTTTCTAAAAATGAAAAATTTACCTCATGTATTTTCTAAATACTTTGTTAGTTGTGGTTGATTTATCTAAAATCAAGTAAAGGAAGAAAACTCATGATTTTGTCTCTCTATCTCATTTCTTTGAATAAGGCTATCTTACTTTTGAGTTAAAATCTATTTCAGATTATAAATTGGTTTTTGAAATTAAAACTTTTTTCATCTCCCAATATTTTGTCTATCTCATTGGAATCTTTGGCAAATTATTGAACCAACTTCAAGATTATCTTATTCAGGTTGATCGTCTTTATCATAAGAATAAGGTTTGCTGATTTTAAAGATTTAGAAAGGAGGTAATCAAAAGATGCGCAATGCGTCAAACAAATTAAAAAGAGGCACAAAATGAGCCCAAAACTGAAAAGATGAGAAATTGCCAAATTGAATACACAAAGTGTATCAAAAATCAAAAGATGCGCAAAGCGCCAAATAAATTGAAAAAGAGGCACAAAATTAGCCCATAAAAGCTGCTTCCATTCTTGTAAATCTTTAAAGTTTAGAAAACTCTTATGACTTTTTGATAAATTCAATACTTGAGTTTGAAAATCAAGATTTTTTGATTCATTACTTTGCATTAATCTTCTATTAGATGTATTTCATGAAAGGAGTTTTGAAAGATTTTTGTTTCCTTATCTAATTTGTTCCTTGATTTAGATATTGGCTTAAAATGTTTTTTAGCCTTTTTAAAACCTGAGCTTGGTTTAACAATTTCTGAATTTCTAATATTTCTGGGTTATGAGTAGTCAATTCATACATTACTTAGCTTTTTGAATAAAATTAAGGGGTAGCTTTCTCATTACAAGAAAATTCTTGATTTTATAAAAATTTCACTAGATCAGAGACCGTTTTTGATCTTTTAGTCTATTTCTATTTTACTTTTGTTTTTTTTCTGCTCCTCTTCTTTTTGATAATGTCAAAGGGGGAGAACGAACTAGTGTATTTGTTGTATTTGTGAAGTTTATTTGTATTTGTACTGCTTGATTTGTGACATTTATTTGTATTGTGTAGTTTTTTTTTAATAAATAAAAAAAATTAAAAAAATGTGTTTCCCCCTATTTTTAAAAGTCTTTTCTTAGTGAGGGGGAGATTAGGAGAAAATACTTTTATTTGCAAATCCAACCAGAAATATTTGCCATCATCAAAAAGGGGGAGATTGTTGTAACTCGGGCTCACGAGTTCTTATTTTGATGATAACAAATATTATGGTTCATCTCCTAGTATTCGGAATATATATTTGTTTGTGTGTACTAATATTTCATGAAAAGCATGCATCAATCCAAGAAAGATTCAAGACTAAAGAATGAGTAGAATAGGCTTTGTTGTATTTCTCATTGATGTACTTTTTTAATTTCTTGAGTCAAGTCCTGTAAGGGTGTATGCTTATTTGTGACTATGTGTACATATACTCAGAGGGAGTGAGATCCTGTCAAAACCAGAAGTTCAACTTTTGAATAAATAGTACTGGACGATTTCTGATCGTCCAGGCTGATCTGTTCATTGAACTAATCGTCCTACACGATCTAATATGATCTCAAAACCCTAGCCGCCATGATAATTTAGGCAAGGATTTAAGTGTCAAAATTTGTTCTAATCATCTTGGACGATATGTATATCGTACTGGATAATTTGTGCAAAATTTATACTGATCGTCCTGGACTATCCCAGGATCGTATGGGACTATCAGGTCAAATTCTGCACATCGTCCAGGATGATCCTGCGATCGTCCGGGATGATGTTTGGCGGTAGAATTGAGTTTTTAGGGTTTTCTAAAGCCATCATTTTGAGCACATCGTCCTGGACGATCCTACAATCATCCTGGATGATCTTTGGCGGAAGAATTAAGTTTTTAGGGTTTTCTAAAGCCGTCTTTTGGAGCACATCGTCCTGGACGATCCGACGATCATCTTGGATGATCTTTGCCGCTAGAACTAATTTGGAAGGGTTTTTGGAGCTCTTTATTTAAGCTTTCTCAAGGCACTTGATAGGTGTCTTTGGCAGCCATTGAGTCTTCGTTCTTTTGGAGAAAACTTGAAGAGAGAGCTTGAAAGGGAGAGAGGAAAGGGTGGAGTTTTGAGAGGGAGAAGAGCCTGGGAAGAGGGATTCTCGAGGGAGTGTGAGGGGGTTCACATGGTTGCTCCGACAAGCTTGCACCTAAGTACCATCGGATTCAAGGGTCGTCTCGAGGGAGGTTTTGGGAAGAAGATCTCTTTTGTGTCAGAGGACCCGGCTACTCCGCCGCACCGGGGAAGGTGGAAGTGATTTTGTAAGGGATTCTCTGCCTAGCTGTGGGGGCTAAATGAGAGACACTATTTGGTTTAGTGCAATACTTGGAGGGTGCCTCCGAGGAGTGGACGTAGGTCAGGTTGGACCGAACCACTATAAATCCGGTGTGTTCTTTCTTATTATTTTCCGCACTTTATTTTATTGCGATTATCTACTTGGGTGATATCTATGATTGATCTTTTTATCGTTGTTTTAATTCATTTTTGCTGCACGTTATAAAAAGATTTTTGTTTTGTTTCAAATATCCAATTCACCCCCCCTTTTGGTTAGCATCGGGACTAGTTCACTAGGGCTTAACATCCCTATCAAACTTTCAGCCTCAATATCTAAAGCTCCGTATAGGATGGCACCTAAGGAGCTTTAGAAGTTGAAGGTTTAGCTTCAGGAGTTAGTTGACAGGGGATTTATTCATTCTAGTGTGTTTCCATAAAAAGCATTTATTTTATTTGTAAAGAAAAAGGATGGTACGATGTGTATGTGCATTGACTATAATGCATTAAATAAAGTCACTACTAAGAATAAGTATCTTCTGACATGAATTGATGATCTATTCAATCAACTTGTTGGATCTTCTATATTTTTAAAGATTGATTAGTGATATGGATATTATCAGGTGAAGGTGGGAGAGGTTGATGTGATAAAGATAGCTTTCAGTATGAGGTATGGATACTATATATTTTTGGTCATGTCATTTAGGGTGACGAATGCGCCAGTTATTTTTATGGATCTGATGAATAGAATATTTAGAGATTTTTTGGGTCAATTTATTATTATTTTATTCTGGTTTATTCTTCTTCTGAAGAAGATCATGCAAGGTATTTGAGAATTATTTTGGAGACTTTAAGGCAGCATTAACTATATGCAAAATTCTTCAAATGCGAGTTTGAGCTTAAGAGTATTGGTTTTTTGGGGCATGTGGTGAGTAGTGATAGTATCTTTATAGATTCTTAGAAGGTTCAGATAGTTAATAAGTGGTCAAGGCCTACTACTATGTTTGAGGTATATAATTTCCTGGGTATGGCTAAATTTTACAGGAAGTTTGTGAAAGAAGTTTCGCATATTTTTTCACCTCTAACAAGATTGACTTAGAAGTGAGTAGATTTTATTTGATCACTGAGTGTGAGGCCAATTTTTAGAGATTGAAGAATTATTTGACTTCTGCTCTAATTTTGGCTCTTCATTCTAGTATAGAAGGATTTTATGTATTCAATTATACTTCACTGAGAGATTTGGGATATGTTCTGATGCAGCATGATAAAGTGATAGCCTATGCTTTTAGATAGTTGAATTCACATGAGAAGAAGAATTATTTGACATATAATTTGGAGTTAGCTACTGTTGTCTTTACTTTGAAGATTTGGCAGCATAACTTATACGGCATCATGTGTGAGATTTTCACTAATAATCAAAGTCTAAAATATATATTCACTCATACAGATCTAAATCTGAGGCAAAGGAGTGTTTTGATTGAAAAATATATTTTTAAAAAGAGTTTAATTTTCTTTGAAAAATGTTTAATTTCTGGAATTTAAATTTTATAATCAAACACTTATTATGAATGATATATCACCTCGAAAGGTGAACATATCATTCTATAACAAGTTCAGATTATAAATCTTGATTTATCCTGATTATCGTAGTCAAACTCAAGGAGAAACAATATATGATCCCAAAGAATCAGAATGATGTTTAATCCAATATTTAACATATAATAATTTGGTAAAGAGATCATTAATTTCATAATCAAAGTTACAATAATAGTACGATATATCTTTCCAAAGGAAGAGGATATCGTCCATTATCGATCATTTGAAAATGACGATAATGATCGTTGACTTTTGAATTTCTCAAAGATAATTAATTGATGTTTTAAAAAAGCTTAATTTTAAAAATCTGGTCTGGGTTTCTAAATCTCTTACGAGCACAAGCCCTCGTAGTTAATTACATCATAGGAAACCAGAAAATTTCCTACGAAAACTCTCGATTAAAATAGCGATACAAATTTTATTTAAGAATTCAAATATTGATGTCAAAGGAGGTAGGGACTGGAAATTCAAGAGGGATTGGATCAAAGTTGAACACTTATTTCTGGAATCAAAGGAAGAAGAGTATGAGGTGTCTTAAGATTCTGAATTACTTCAGAAACACCTCAAACTATCCTAAGTGTTGGGCTTGAATTAGATTGAAAGAGATTTAATGTTTAAGTGGCCAATTTTATTAGAAAGTGGGAATTAGATTCCCGAAAGTTCACGTCTTAAGATTAAAAATATGCCTCAGATCTTAAGTCTAAAATGGGTACTGAAAATTAGTAACCCGGATCCTAGCTAATGCAATGCAATCCTAGACTTACCCCGGCCTGGATTGGGGAGCCAGCTAAACCACCTAAACGCTTTAAAACCATGACTCAAGTCTTTTAAATGTAGAGTGGTTAGGGACGTTATTTAAGATTGAGTTTGAGGAGTTGGGGTCGACATCTAGAGCAGATTTCTAATTAACCCCTTAACTTATGTTGGGTGAAATGCTTAAGCTAAAAATGCAATTAAAGATTTAGACTCAAATTTAATTTGTATCTAATGCAATGCATGCTAGTTGAATCGATTAAATGCTTAAATCAATATGAAGCAGTTTTAAAATCAGGCTTAAAAATAGGTTTTATCCTAGAGATTGCACAACATCCCCTTGGACAGAACTGCACCCTAATAGGTCAGGTGGTCTGCCAAAACCCGCAGGCGGGGAGGTGCCTAATACGGATGAGAAACGTCAATATGAATGCATGAAAAACCCCCGGCGAGTCTAGGCTTACTTCTTAAAATTATTAAAGTTACTATCTGTGCCTAAAGTTTTTAAATTTTGTTTAAGTAGAAATAGTTTATGACCGTACCCTCACGAGCCTCCGATCGGGTTCCAGGCTAAATCAAAATCGACATACAAGAGCACAAAAAAAAACTACTAAAAGCATGCGGGTCCTTAATCACAATTAACATCAGATAATCAATCAAATAATTAAATTAATTAAATAAATGTTCAAATTGAAAGTTCATAGGCAAGTGCCTTTTAATAATACAACCCAGGGTCTGCAGGAAAAGTAAAGTGGCCGGGTACCACTGACTACAACCCGGATTCTACTCCTAAGACTCAAGTGACTTTGAGAATGGGTCTTCTCGTTCTTCACTTCTTCATCTTCTTGTAATTCCTTGGATCATCGGGTCTGGATATCCAAATGAAAAGAAACTCTCCCTGAATAGGGGTGTTATCTTTTCTCTTTGGATATTTGAAATTCATCCTAATTTGGATCTCCAAATGGATAGGAACTCTCCCCTAAGGGATGTCCCTTCCTCTTTGGATTACAAATTGGATGTTTAAACATCCCAATCTCAAAGTACTTAACACATTACAACTCAAATTCATATCAAATTACATTAATTAAAATTAAAAAAAACTAGACTCAACCACCTGCAGGGTTATCCTAATAATCAGCAGTTATGTAAACATCCCAAGTAGTTAATATATTTGAAAATTAAAAATGCTCAAATCAGCCACGCTTGGCCATGCTCTTTTAATTTTAAAGGGGGACTTAAGCATGCGTAGCACCTGCATAAAACAATATTAACTTAAAGCTTAATTATTTGATTGCCCCCTTTAATTTTAAATGCCCTGTGCGAGCATGGCCACCTGTATAAGATTTAATTAGTATAACTCATTCCTAACCTAGGGGTAGGTCTAACGTATAATTAAATCAACTTAGAGTGCAGTAAATAAATAAGCAATCACATCAATATCAATTACTTAAATCTAGCAACCAGCATGCAATGAAAACCACGAAAAACTCGGCACACGCAAGTAACAGAAAAGTAAACACCGGCCTAGCCTAAGACTAGAGTTGGTTATCTTAGCAAACCATCTAAAGTGTGTGAGGTAGGCTGTGTGGCTTTGATATGTCCTAGATATGGTACTTGATTGAAGTTGTTTAAAGTTCTGGTTGGTTGAAAGGCTTGAGGGAGATTTTAATTGAAGTTTAAGTCTTAACGATTTAAAATTGATTTTGATTATTTATTGGATACCACATTTGTTGCACACCGAGATCGTGAAGTTTATTTCACCTTCCTTGGGGCTAACTTAATAGTCTTGTAGGCTTGGGTTACCTAGTGGTACCCTGTATAATTAAGTGCTTTAAGTTTAATTAAGGGTTTAAGAGTTGATAAATTTTATTCAAATTGATTGGTTGCTGGTTTTAAGTTTAAATTAATGTTTTCTGGAATTTTGAATGATTTATTGAATTTTGAAATTTTCTGGATTATTTTAATGATTTAATTCAAGGGTCAAAATTTAACTTTTTGATTTAACATGTTTTATGGAAATTTAATATTTTATTAAAATACTAGACCTTAATATGATTAGTTAGACAGTAAGTACACTAAAATTGGATTTTTTTATATTTTATTATGAAGGTTTGAATTTTTGACTTAAATTTGAACTAAATTTGACCAAAAGTTGACTTTTTCAAATTTGATTGATTTCTGGAAAATTAACATTTTTAATAACTATTAGGCCTTAAGATGAGTTGTATGCCTTTGAGTTTGCTCAATTTGGAGTTTATTTGAATTAGTTATGAATTTTTAAAGTTTTGACTATTTATTGAATTTTCAAAATTAGTTTAATTAAGGCCCTTTTTATGGTTTGAATCCAAATAACCTCCAAACTCCTTGAAATCAACTCCAAAGGTCAAGAATGACCTAAGGAGTGATTATCAAGTGTTTGAGAAGTTTTTGGAATTTTCAATTATTTTTAATTAATTAAATTATTTAAATATTAAATTTTAATTGAACTTAAATTAAACTTAATTTTGAAGTCCAGTCAAGGAGCTTTTATTTTTCATTAATTAAGGGTTCAATTTTGGTCAGTTTGAGATCTTATTTATAATTTTTAGAGTTAATCTTGATTTATTAGAATTTTTGGAAGGTTTTAAGGCTTAATGAAGGTTTAATTTTGGTTTAATTAATTAAGGGGCTTAATGATTTCAAAATTCAGTGGAGATTTTCCTAAAGCTGAGAGTGTCACTATGTTCAAATAGTTTTAGTTTCAAGTCAATAGGAGGTGAATCCTAATTATAGGAAATATTCTAAGTTCTCTAGACAAAGTCCTTAATTATTATCCTTAATGATGTCACTAGGTTAATTGGATTCAAATCAAAGTCACTAACCCTTGGACAAGTATATGTAAACATATACAATCACAACCAATCCTAAATCTAGGAGATCCCTAAAGCTAGGTGCAAGTGTGTGCACCCTAAACATAATCAAGATATAATTTGGATATTAGAAAATAAAGCTTAAATAATGGATAATTGATAAACTAATTACCCATTATTTAATCCCTAATGGATCAATCCAATCATACTCAATCTCTGATTAAAATCTCAAGTAGAAATTATAATGTTTAAAATAATTTACATGTATATATAATTTTAAAAATAAAACTTTCAAAATTATATATATATATATATATAATATAAGTAATTTTGATAATAAAACAAAATGAAATCAAAATAATGCTCAAAATAACTTCTAAAAGTTCTCTGGATGTTTAAAATATTTTGAGATAATTTTCCTAAAATTTTGAAAATATTTTGATTTATTTTAATTAATTAATAATTAAAATAAATCAAATCATTAATATTTGAAATTACTTAAAATACAGAATATATTTTAAAGTAATTTTAATTTTAAAATAAAGGTTTTGAAATTCCAAGCAATTTGATATATCACATTAAATTTTTGGATTTAAAATCAATTTTTAACAATTTTTTGTAGTTCTTTGATTAAAAATAACATAAAAATAATTAAAATTTTATTTTAATTCAAAACGGCGGCAGCGCGGCGGCTGGAGAGACACGCGGTGATTGCTGGTTAGCGGGTTCAAACCGCGTGGCGGCGGGCCAATGATTGGCCGCCGCAATCTTTGAAAATGATTCGGGAAAGCGCGTGGGTCCCACGCGCTTTCACTAATCCGCGTCAGCGGATACCGTCTGCCGTTGGATCATCCGCGGTCTAATTCTACGGTTCTGATTGAGCCGGATGACGGGTTGAAAAATGGGATCGATCCAGCGGTTAGATGGAACTGCGGGAGGGCTAAATCTCAGTCGTTAATCGAAAAATCAACAGCTACGATCCTGCATAGTTTAAATGAGCTACGAACCACGTCCTAAACCTCATTTTTAGCTCGTTCTCACAAACGAAACAACTGTTTGACTTGAGATTTTAAACAGAGTTAGAGGGATTGAACATAATTAGTTTGGAAGTGATTTTAAAACTTAAAATTCACTGTAGAGAACGCTATTTAATGTAGTGTATCCTAGACTAGGGTTAGCGATATACCTCTGTAGAATTGATGGATTTGGATGATTAAGGATGTTCTGAGCTTGTAGTTTGTCCTAGATTATTCCCCCAGAAGACGTCGAGGGCTGAGAACGTCTAGATCTTGAGCTATAGGTCTGGGACGATCTTCAAGCAACGGTCGCCGAAATCCCCTCTCCGGTGAGCTTTGACCGCCAGATTTTGGATTGGAGATCATTGATGAAGTCCTTGGGAGCTCAAACGAAAATAAAAATGGCCTGGAGGGGGCTGGGATAGAGAGAGAGAGTGTAGGTTGAATAATGAGAGCTATTCTTCTTCCTTTTCCCTATTCATTTGTCCTTGGACTTAAGGGATGGTTGGGATCAATTTAGCTAGTCTCTAGGATGCTTCCACCTACCCTTAGGCAGTTAGGATAGCAGGGAATAAAAAGACGTCAAGGAAAGGCCATGTGGAGGGTTCTTTTTATCCTTAAGTGCATATGGTTTTAATTAGAAGCAATTTAAGATTAAACCAAGGTATTATGAGGGCTTAAGAAGGTTCCAGAATGTGATTAAAGCTGCTGGAGTTGGAGTGATTTGAGTGGATTAGATAAAACTAGGGAATTTATCCATTTAAAGGGTTTTTTTGACCACTTGTTGACTGGTTTGACCAGTCAAATCAGCTGTCATGGCATGCAAAGTGGCACCAAGAGCTGATTAGGATGGGTTGGATTAATTTCCAAGGCATGGGCTTGACATTTGAGTAAAACATAAGGTCTTAAAATGGTTTGACCAAACCTTAGCAAGTTGACTTAGTTCAACTTTACATGGATTTAATTAGCCAAGAATTGGGACTAGTCTAGGCTATGGTTTGGAGTTAATTTCAAGCTTAAAATAGATTTGGATGATTTAAAATTACTAGATCTTGAATAAGGTTAATGGTTTGACTATAGAATAAGATTTGAATAAGTCAAATCAAGGTAGTTTGACTTCAAATACATTTGAATGCATTTGGAACTCTCTTTGATGTGAGCTTGAGGGTTTGGAAATTTAGAGAACTTAAGTTTAGATGATTGAAATGATTTTAACCCAAACAAATCAATTTTGACCAGACTTAGACTTAGTTGACCAAGTCAACTATTGACTGGGTCGAAGGTCCAATCAAACCTAAATCTCTAAGGAAGGTGATTAGATTAATTTGAACAAATTTGCAATTGATTAAGGGTTTGATTCAATGTGTAAAAGCTTAAAGATTGATCTGGTCAACCTAGGTTGACTTGGTCAACCAGGTTGACCCAGGATCATGGGTTGAGCTCAACAAGTTTGAAATGATGAATAGGGTCTGGTAAAAGTGGTTTCAAGGTCTGGAATGGTCATTTAGATCAAATGACATATTTTGGCTCTTAAAGGTTTAATGGGTCAACTGGGTTGACTTGGTCAATCAGGTTGACCCAGGGTCAGGGATTGGGTCCGACCAGTTTAGAATAACATTCTGAGTCTACTGGTGGTGGTCTTAAAGTCTGGGGAGGTCATTTGGTCAAAATGACCTATTTGGGCCCTAAATGGGCCTTTTAGGTCAACCCTAGTTGACTTTATCAACCAGGTGAGTCCAGGGTCTGGAAATGGGCTCAACAGATTTGGTTTGACATTTGGAGACCAATGGAGGTGGTCCCAAGGTCTGAGGAGGTCATTTGGTCAAAATGACCTGTTTTGACCCATTAAGGCCTGTTTGGTCAACCTAGGTTGACTTGGTCAACTAGGTTGACCCAGGGTCTGGGTTTGGGTCAAACAGGGTGGGTTTGACATTTGAAAATTGTTGGAAGTGGTTCCAAGCAATTTGGAGGTCATATGGTTTGAAAGGTGCATTTGAACCCTTAAGGGGTATTTTGGTCATTTTGACCCTTGGTCAACTGGGGGTCAAATTGAATCCAACAAAATATAGTTTATTGCTCAATGGGGCATAATCAAGGGTCTGGAAGTGATTTGGAGCTTTGTAGAAAGCTCTAGGATCAAAATCCACTGGGTGGCAGGTCTAGTGGCATAGATTATAAATATTTGATGGTTTTACAGCCTTTGGATTTCAATTCAATTTCTGGGGTTAGAGACCTCAGAATGAGCTCAAATTTAGAGGGTTGCCTCTAGAGATATGTCACATCAGTGTGGAACTGATATACCTAGAATCAGAGGTCATTTGATAGGGTTTTGAAATGTTCAAAGATTTACTGGAAAAGGCTTTCAGGACTTAGACCTTTGGCCTTGGATTTGAGTCTAGAAATCTAGTTTTGAATTAGATTTTGAGCTTGAATGATAGGGTTTAAATTAAGTCTAGATTGAATTGAAGCTTGGATTGATCTAGAGGAATCCTAGGGTTTAGAGTAGGCCCTGGGGTTCAGATTAGCTTAAAGGAATCCTAGGGTCTAGAATAGATCCTAAGGACTGGAGTCTGGGAAGATCCTAGAATCTACACGTCCTAGGATCTGGGGTTTAGAATAACCCTAAGATCTAGAAATCCTATTATCTAAAGGAATCTTAGAATCTAGAGGCATCTTAGGGTCTAGAGTAGATCCTAAAGTTTGAATTCTAGACAGATCCTAGGGTCTAGATAATTCCTAAGATCTAAATGGATTTGAAAGAATCCTAAGGTCTAGAATAGATCCTAGGGTCTAAGAAGATCATATGATCTGGAGTCTAGCAGAATCCTAGGATCTAGAATAGATCCTAGGGTCTGGATAGATCTAAGGTCTAGGAAAATCCTAAGACCTAAATTGATCTAAAGTCAGGCTAGATCCTAGGGTTAAAAATCTTGGGAAATCCTAGGGTCCAGAGTAGATCCTAGGGACTAAAGTCTAGGAAGCTCCTAGAGTCTAGGAAACCCCGAGGTCTAGGATCTAGAAGGTTCTTAGGATCTAGAATAGATCCTAAAGTCTGGATTCTAGGAAGATCCTAGGGTCTAGATAGATCTAAGGTCTAGGAGAATCCTAAGACCTAGACTGATCTAGAGTCTGGGTAGATCCTAGGGTTAGAAATCTAGGAGAATCCTAAAGTTTAGAAATCCTAGGATCTAAGGTCTAGGATGATCTAGAAATTGAATAGATCCGGATTGGCTTAATGCTGAGTTTGATTTGAAGCTTAAATGGGTTTGAAATCAAAATGGATTTGAAATCTGAATTGACTGAAAGTCTGGATTGATCTAAGATCAGATTGATCCTAGGGTCAAGATTAAATCCTAAGGATTGGAAAGATCCTAAGGTCTTGATTGGTCCTACTGACCTCATACAAAAATAAGGTCAACAAGGAGATGGCTTGAGTTGATCAAGGATTATGATCTAACTATTCAGTATCAGCCTGACAAGGCCAATGTGGTAGCAGGCGCTTTGAGCAAAAAATCTTCTGGAGTTTTATTTTTTCAGCTTACTTCTGATGAGTCTTTGATGCAAGATATGTAGATATTATAGTTGGAGATGATTTCTTCTACTGAGAGGGATTCTAATATATTTGCTCAGATTATTATTCAGCCTTTTTTGCAAGAAATGATTCATGAATCTCAAAAGTCAGATACAAAGGATTTTGAAGTTCATTGATTTGATTAAATCTGGTAAGAAATTAAAATTATGTACATTTGATTTTGATATTATCTTCCATAAGAACAGATTGTGGGTTCCTATTTTTGGTGATCTGGGAGAGAGATTCTACATGAGGCTCACTATTCAAGCAATGCTATTCACCCATGAAGTAGTAAAATACAATGTGATTTGAAAGGTATATTTTGATGGCCTAGATTAAAATAGGATGTGGCAAATTTTATATTGAAGTGTGAAGCCTATTAATTAGTGAAGAAAGAGTATCAGCGATTGGGAGGTCTTTTGAAGCCATTACCAATTCTAGAGTGGATGTGGAAAGAGGGAACTATGGATTTTGCTATGAGTTTTCCCAGGTTGAGATAATGACATAATGTTATATCGGTTATTATTGATTGACAAAGTATGTGCATTTTATTCTAATTTTACGTCTAATTCTGTAGACAGATTGGCTCATGAATATGTGTGTGAGATCCTTAGATTACATGAATACCAAAGGTTATAGTCTCTGATACTGATGGCATGTTTATCTCCAAACTATGGAGAGGTATTCATCAAAGTTTGGGAACTAAATTACATTTCAGTATGACTTTTCATCCGCAGACAAATGGATTGTCTGAGAGGACTATATAGGTAATGGAGGATTTCTATGACTCTGTATTCTAGATTTTGGTGGTAGTTGAGAAGATCATATTCCTTTGATCAACTTTGCTTACAATAACAATTTTTAGTCAAGTACATGCATGGTTTCATGCGAAGCTCTATATGATGTGAAGTACATGACTCCTTTGACTTTGATAGAGCTGGATGATAGACATCTTATTGCATCAGCCTTAGTTAATGATGCTATTGAAAGATTCGTTCGATCAAAGATAGATTGAAGGTTGTACTGGACAAGTAATGATAGCATTTTAATGTTAAGCATCGAATTATGGAATTTTAGGTAGGAGATTTTGTATATGTGAAGATCATGCCAATAAAAGATATTAATAGATTTGGCAAAGAAGGGAAGTTGAGTCCAAGGCATACTAAACCATTTGAAGTTATTGAAAGGATTGAGAAAGCTATTGAAATGTTATAATTATCAGATAATATGTCAAAAATTCATAATGTGTTCCATGTGTCACTTATGAGAAAATATATATCTGATTCTGAAAATAGGATATCTATTGAAAACATAGAGGTACATCCAAATTTGAGCTACAGGGAAGAATAAAAAATTATTCTAGCCTATAATGTCAGAAAGCTAAGGAGTAAACAAATTCATTTGCTTAAAGTTCAATGGAAGAATAGAGCTGAAAGAGAAGCTACATGGAGAAAAATTTGAGATGTGACAACTATATTATGATTTATTTTGTGATCTGAGATTTGAGTTTTGAAATATCGAGGATGATATTTTTCTTAGGAGGGGAGAGTTGTGATACCTCAGGTTCAACATGTGGATTGACTTGTTCTAACCCTATTGAAAAAGACTCAAGAAGAGGATTTTTTAGTTGCTTTGGGTCATTTTCAGCCGTCAGCCCATTTCAAAAAGTTGTCTGGATTGATGTAGGCTACTGTTTGAGTTGAAAAAGTTATTGAGTTTTAAAAGATAATTTTCTTTGGGAAAGGTTGATTTTCTAAAATTTCAATTTTGAAATTGAACATGTCATTGTGAATAATATATTGCCTCGGGAGGTGAACATATCATTCCCTAATGGGTTCAATTTACAAGATTGAAAATTCATCCTGATTATCATAGTCAAATTCAAGCAAGAACTACATATGAACCCAAAGGGTCAAAATGATTATTCAATTAGGTATCTAACTACGATAATTTGGATAAAATATCATTAATTTCTTGATCAAAGTTACAATAATAATTGATATATCTTTCTGAGGAAAGAATATATCAATCACTATTGATCATTTAAAAATGAAGATAATGATTGTTCATTTTGACTTGAATTTCCAAAGATAATTAACTGAGGTTTTGAAAATTTGATTTTTAAAAATTTGATCAGGATTTTTAAATCTCCTACAAGCATAAGCCCTTGTAGTTAATTGCATCATAGGAAACCTAAGACGAATGCTCTCGATTAAAATAATGATAGAAATTTTATTTAAAATTTTTAAAGAGTGATGTCAAAGGATTGAAGTTTGAATTTCAAATGGGATTGGAACAAGATTGAACACTTATTTCTAGAGGTCGAAGGAGGAGAGGTAGGAGGTGCTTTGAGATTCTGAAACATTTCATAAGCACCCAGCCTATTTTATATGTTGGGCTTGAATTCTGGATTGAAGTAAATGTAATTTGAGTTGTTAATTTTATTAAAAAGTTGGGATTAAATTCTTGAAGGTTGAGGCCTTATAATCTGAACCAATCTTAGAACCTAAATCTAAATTGGGCACTAAAAATTAATAGCCTGAACCTAACTAATGCAATGCAAACCTGAACTTACCCCAACTTGGATTGGGGAGCTAGCTAACCACCAAGTCGCTTAAAATCCATGAATTTGGTCTTTAATAAAAGAGTGGTAGGGATGTTATTTAGTTAAGTTTGAAGAAATGGGGTTGACATCTAAAGTAAATTCTAATTGGCCCCTTAATATATATAGGGTGTTATGAATCTTTAAAAAAATGTAATTTTAATTTTAAACTCTTTTTAATTTATTTCTAATGCAATACATGTTAATTGACTCGATAAATGCTTAAATCAGAATGAAGTAGCTTTAAAAAGGCTTAAAATAGATTTTTTTCCTAGAGATTGCACAACATCCCCTTGACAGGACTGCACCCTAATATGTTAGGTGGCTTGCTAGAACATCCAAGTGAGGAGGTGCCTAACAAGAAAGAGAAGTATTCAAAATATATGCATGAGACCCTCGAAGATTCGAGCTTACTTCTTAAAATCATTAGAGTTTCTATATGAGCTTAAAATTTTTAAATTTAATTAAGATAGAAATAGTTTTTAACGTTCCCTCACGAGCCTCCGATAGGGTTCTAGGATAAATCAAATACGGCTTGCGAGAAACAAAGCTAGAAAAATATGCTATTTCTACTACGCAATCAATATAAATAAAATTAATTAAATTTATTAAATTGAATGTCCATGTGGTAAGTGCCACTTAATATTATAATCTAAAAATTATAGAAAAAGTAAAGTGGTCAGGTACCACTAATAATAGCTCAAATTCTACTCCTAAGACTCAAGTAACTTTGAGAATTGGATTCTTCTTGGTCGTCACTTCTTCATCCTTCTGCGGATTCCTTGGATCTGTCCGGTCTGAACATCCAAATGATAAGAAATGGCCTCCTCGAAAGGGGTGTTTTTTTTATCTTTGGATTCTCAAAGTATCTTAATCTGGATATCCAAATGAAGAGGGACTCTTCCCTAGGGGACGTAACCCTTCTCTTTAGATTCTAAATTTTATATTTAATATCCCATCTCAAATAGTCACCTTTATAATTCTTAATTATAACTCAAATTACATCAAATTATATTTAAATAAAAATTAAAATCTAGACTCAAATAACCTGCAACGTTATCCGAAGTAGTTATAATTAAAATTCAACATCCCAAGCAATTATATTTAATAATTAAAATGCTCAATACACAGTCACACTTGGTCATGCTCTTTTGATTTAAAGGGAGAGTTAGCATTCTGAAATACCTATAGAAAACTTCGTTAATTTTAAAAAGCTTAATTTATACCCCCTTTATTTTTAACTCTATATGAGCTTAGCCACCTGCATAAGATTATGTTAACATTTAAATTATCCCTAATTTAAGGATAATCTAATGCCCATCACATCAATACACAAATTATAAAAATTAAGTAAATAATCAATTAATTTATACTAGTAACCAATATGTAGTGAAAACTCAAAAACTTTGACACACAACACCATGAAAGTAAAACATCAGCCTAGTCTAAGATTAGAGTTGGTTGTCCTAGCAAACCATCTGAAGTGTGCGAGGTAGGCTGTGTGGTTTAGAAATGTTCTTTATCGGATAATTAATTAAAGTTGTTTTGATGTTCTAATTGGTTGAAAAAGCTTAAAGGAAAATTTAGTTAGAGTTTAAATATTAATGATTTAAAATTAATTTTAAGGTATATTTTAAATGTTAAATGGCTATCACCTTTATTGCTCATCGGGGCTGTGAAGTTTATTTCACCTTCCTTGGGGCTAAGCTAATAGCCTCGTAGGCACGGGTTACCTAGTGGTAACCGGTATAATTAAATGAATTGAAATGAGTAAGGTTTAAAGGTTGAGGAATTTTAATTAGAATTAACTAATTGTTGCTTTTAAAGATTTGAATTAATTAAGTTTGCCATTAACCAGTTGGTGGCATTGTCACAGTGAGCATGAGGAACCAAGCCTTTTTAGGATACGTAACACCGCAGCCCAAGGTAGTCCAGCCTAAAAACCTGATTAATGAGTTGGATTATGGATTTTAAAATTGGTTAATTAATTAAAGTTAAAGTTTTACACTTTATTGAATCCGTTCGTGGCGTTGTCATAGTGGGCTCAAGGAATTATGCCTCCTTAGGACATTTAGCCCCGTAGCTCAAGGTAGTCCATCTTACAAACTTCATCTTTGGAGTGCTTGTGGTATATTAAAGGATCAGCTAATTGATTTAATTAATCAAATTAGTATTTTCTGAATTTTTAATTAATTATTAAATTTCTCAAATATTTTTGAATTATTTAAATATATTAATTAAAGGGGTTAAATTTTAACTTTTAGATTAAGATTGATTTCTAGAAATTTAATATTTTTTTTAAATACTAGACCTTAAGATGAGTAATTAGACTATAAGTTTGCTGGAATTGGATTTTTCTACATTTAGTTATGAAATTTTAAAGTTTAAGTTAAAATTTTGACTTAAGGTTGACCAAAAAGTTGACTTTTAAAATTTGAAGTATTTCTGATGATTTAATATTTTTAATAAATATTAGACCCTAAATGGAGTCCAATGCTATTGAGTTTTCTCAATTTGAAATTTTTTGGAATTAGTTATGATTTTTAAAGTTTGACTATTTATTTGAATTATTAAAATTATTTAATTGGAGGGATTTTAATGATTTGAATCCAAATGAACTCCAAACTTCTTGAAATCACCTCTTAAGGTTAAAAATAATCTAAGAAGGTGTTCTCAAGTATTTTAGAATTTTTTAAAATTTTTAATTATTTTTAATTAATTAAATTAATTAAATATTAATTTTTAATTAAAATTAAATTAAAGTCCAGTCAAGGGGCTTTTATTTTTCTTTGATTAAGGGTTGACTTCTAATATGTTAGAGGTATTATATGTAATTTTTAGATTTAAATTTGATTTATTAGAATTTTAGAAGTTTTAAGGTTAATTAAAGGTTAGATTTTTGAATTAATTAATTAAATTTTTTAATGAATCTTAAAACTAGTGAGAATTTTTCTATGGACTGGAGGTGTCACTAAGTTCAAATGTCTCAAATTTCATCCCTATTGGATGTATATTTTAATTTCTAAAATTAATCTAAAGTTTTTAGACATGTCCTTAATTTTTGTCCTTAAGTGACACTAGGTTAAATAGGTTCAAAATCAAAATTCCACAAACCCTTAAATAAACATATATGCATCACACAAATATAATTAATTCCTATATCTATGAGAGCCTAAGCTAAGTGCAAGTGTGGGCATCCTACATATGCAAAGAAGAATAATGACATAAATAATGGATAATTAGATTAGTAAACAATCAAGATATGATTGTTCACTAATCATCTCCCCATGAATTTAATACACTTAAGCTTAATCAATGTTTAAAATTCCATGACTCACTCAAGGCTCTAAAAATTTAATATTTATAATTTTAAAATTAATTTTATATATGAAAATAGCTCAATTTTAATTTTAATTTAGAAAAATTAAGATAGTTTAAAATAATTTCAAAATAATTTTGAAAATACCTTAATATTATGAAAATATTTAAAAAAAAGTTTCTGATTTTGTGAAAATTATTTAAGCCAATATTTAATTAAAAATTAATTAAATACTTAAATAATTAAAATTATTTAGAATTTATTAAATATCTTAAATTAATTTTAATTTCAAATTAAATTATTTTAAAATTATTCTCTAATTATTTAAAATATTTTAAAGTAAAACTTTTAATTTTGAAAATATTTAGTTGAATATTTAATTAAATATTATTTAAATTATAAAATAATAAAATAATTAGACTTATTTAAAATAAATAAATTTTTTAATCTTGAAATTAGTTTTTAAATTAAAATATTTAAAATTCTAAAAATTTATGTTATATTATATTAAACTTTCTGATTTAATTTAAATTTCTTTTAAAATTTTAAAGTTTTTAGTAACTAAACCCATTTAAAATTATGAAATAATTATTAATCTTCCAAAATAATTTTAAAATTAAATTAAATTAAATATTAATTATTCTTTAATTATTTAAAGTTATTTAAACTAAAACTTTGGAAATTTGAAAATATTTAATTTAATATTTAATTAAATATTAAAATATTAAAATTATTTAAAATATTTAAAGGAAATATCTTGAATTCATTCTAATTTTAAAATAAAAATATTTTAAATATCATTTTTGATTATTTTAAAATAATTCAAAATAAAGTTTTAAATCTTTGAAAATATTTAAATTAATATTAAATTAAATATCAATTAAATACATAAATATTCAAAGTTCATAAATTATTTTAAATTAAACTTAAGTTAAGAAAAAACTATTTAAAAACCCTCTCTGATATGAAATGACTTTAAAATAAATTTATGTTAAAAATTTGAAATTAATTTGATTTATTTTAATTAATTAATAATTAAAATATCAAATTTTAAAAATTTTAAATTTATTTAAAATACATTGAATATTTTAAAATAATATTAATTTTAATTAAAAGAATTTAAAATTATGAGAATTTTGATATAAAATGTGAATATTTTATTTTAAATAAATTTTTAAAAATTTTTAAAGAAAATTGGTTTCAAAATTATTTAAAATTAATTTTTAATTATTATATGGGTTCTGGCAGCGTTGGAGGAACATATGGTGTGCTCTGGTTCATTCGATTAAAAATGCGACGACAGCAGGCCACGCGTCACCACGAGATTGGTGAATTCAAACTGCAGGCAATTATTAGCATGATTGTGCGTCGGCGCAATCATGCCCAATAATTGAACAGTGACGTGCTTTGAAACCCACGGCCGCTTATCCACGTTAGCTCACTTCTCCACCATCGGATCCTCTGTTGTCTCGAACAGACGGCTCTGATGTGGTTGAACGAGCGATCTAGGCAATCGGGAGCTTAGCGCGATCAAACTAGATCGCGGAATGACAAGATCCTGGTTGTTAATCATGAGATCAATGGTCGAGATCTTATACCTCTAAACCTAACGTGAGACCGAAGCCCTAAATGCAAAAATGATTCCTTCTCTCGATCGGATGCATCAAATGTAATAAAAGTTTAAACGTAAAGAGCATTCATGAATAGAAATCGTGGGGATAGATTTATATGGCTTAAAACATGCTTAGTGAAAAGTCATTTAAAGCTTAGTGTTCGAACCAAAGGTTAGGGTTTTACCTTGATTTAGTGGATGGATTAAACCATTTAAAGTATCTTGTATCTCTGAACTTATTCTTTATCCACGCTTAGTTTCTCTTCAGGAGTTGCAATCTAAAAACCTTCTTATTGCTAGGTATTTGAGTTGGACGAATTTGAAGCTTGAGGTGGCCGAAGACTCACCGGTGATGACTTTGACCTGTGGGATTTGACTAGGGAAATGTGTAGGAGGTTGAGGGGAGCTTAAACAAAATTAGGGACTAGCTTGGAAGAGCTTGAGTGGAGAGATAATGCTAGTGATTGAATGAGGCTTAATTTGAATTATTTACCCTATTCAAATGACCCTAGGCTTATTGGATGGTCCTAATCGACTAGGAGGCTTACTAGGATGTTGCCACGTGCCTTAGGAGTTGTTGGGAGTAGAAGGAATCAAGGAAAGTAGGACATCCCATATATAAAGTGGGTTTTGTCCTCATGTATGCATGTAGGGTTGATAGGGATCATTGGATCTCCATTCAAGGACTAGGAATGGCTCTAGAAATGTTCTAAATACTACTCAAATAGCTAGAATGGCTTAGGAATAGAAGAGGTTAGCTTAAGATGGGTTTTGACCATCTTTGACCCATTAAAAGGCTTGATTTGACTATTTGACCAATCAACTTGCCATGTTGACTAGTGAGGTGGCATGAAGGGAGTCTTGAGCTGGCTTGGAAGGAGTATCAAGCCATAGGTTTAGAACTTGAATAAATACATGGGATTTTGAGTGGATTTGACCAAGTTAAAGTGAGTTGCCTTGGTCAAATTGACCATGGCTTGACTCCAAGCAAGTTTGAACATGTTTGAATCATCTTTTAAGATGGGTTTGAGGGCTTAAGGGGGTTGATTTGGCCAAATGGGTTGGATATACCCATTTAAATCCTTAAGGGGTTATTAGGTCAACCTAGGTTGACTTGGTCAACTAGGTTGACTCAGGACCTGGGCATGAGCTCAAGGAGTTTGAAATGATATTTCAAATCCATTGGAGGTGGTCCCAAGGTCTGGGTTGGTCATTTAAGTGAAAATGACCAATTTGACCCTTAAATGGCATTTGGGTCAACCCTGATTGACTTGGCTAACCAGGTTGACCCAAGGACTGGGTTTGGGCTCAACATGTTTGATTTGATATTTAGAGTCTGGTAAATGTGATTTCCTAGGTTAGAAAGGTCATTTTTATTACAAATTTGGGCCCAAGTTTAGTGATTTTGATGATAACAAATATTACTATTTCTTTACTTCTACTATTCTTGGATATCTTCTTTTGTTTGCCTTACTAACCTCTCAGGTCCACAGGTTTACTTGAAACGCCAATTAGCTTAAAATCAGTTAGACTAGGATTAAGTCCGTCTGCAATTTTTATTCCAAAGCATCTTTTACCTTTTCTTGAGTCAAATGTACTGTGATGGATCCTAAAGCTAAGTAACCTTGCACACACACTCAAGGAAAAATTTTGTAAGTTAGAGAGTTTTTTGGTTTTTGATCATATCATACAGGACGGTTCTAAATCATCCTAGATAATCACTTAAAAAAAGAAACCCTAATTAGGGCATCCTTGTTTATTAAGTTAGCTTAACTAATCATCCTGGATAATTTGGATCGTACAGGACGATCAGTACAAATTGGAACAAACAACCATCAATTATAATTTAGGTAAGATTTCATAATTCAAATTTTGTTCTAATCATATAGGATGATTCATATCATCCTAGACAATCCATATCAATCATGCCTAAAATAATCCCTTGATTAGGGGATTAATTATAGTTAAATTGATCTATCAAATCATACAGGATGATCAAAAACCATCATCTTGGACGATCAGAGCACTATATGGTACGATAATTAATTGCCACCTATCGTATAGGATGAAAACTTTAACTTTTCAACTAATCATCCTGGACGATACCTCTATATCGCACTAGACGAACTGTATGCTACATGGGACAATAATTAATCACCAGCCATCGTACTGGATGATCATTTGCCTTTCATGAACTAATCATCCAGGATGATAGAAATATCGTACGAGATGATTCCTTTAAATACTTGAACTAATTATATAGGGCAATGCTAGTCGTACTGGCTGAAAGAGATATTTTGTACTAGTTGTACAGGATGATATTTGGATCATCTTGGATGATCTTAGCCGCTAAATTAAAAATTAGGTTTGTTTTTGAAGCCTCCTATTTAAGCTCTCCTAATTGCTCTAAGAAAATCTTTTGCTATTTATTTTAACCAGATTGAGCTTAAAGAAGAGGGAGAGTTTGGGGGAGAGAGAGAGAGGATATTATGAGGGGGAGTTTATGAGGGGATTCATAAAGGTTGCTCCAAGTAAGGATTTGATCATTTTCTTCCTTCTTCATCTTTGGTTCCTTGGTGGCCTTGGGGAGATGATCATCAGCATCATGTCAAGGTTCTCTTCCTACTTCAGGTGGGAGTAAAAGGATTGTTAGGTTCTCTACCTACTCCAAGAGGGAGTAAAAGGATTGTCAGGTTCCCTGCCTTCACCAGGAGGGTGAAAAAGGACTCAAGGTTCTCTGCCTCACTGGGTCGATGGAAAATTTTTGTAAGGACTTCTCCACCTTATTGTGGGGGCAAAAGGAGAGACACTAACTAATTAGTATAATACCTTGAATGAGAGGTTCTGGGGAGTGGACATAGGTAATATTTGACCGAACCATTATAAATCTGCTATGTTCTTTCTACTTATTTTTTCCACATTTATTTTCAATTATTTCTGTGATCTGATTTGTGTTGAAATCTCTATTTTTGGTTATTTGCTTCCACTTAAATTATTTGTTTTTAAAATATTCAAAAAGACTTCAAAAAGATTTTTCTTTTGCTTAAAGAATTTTTAAAATATCAATTCACTCCCATCTTGGTTAGCCTCGGGCTACTTCTACAAGGTTTAACCACCTTCACAAGCTTTCAATTTCAATCAAATTGACTGTTTGGACCCTTAAGGGCCTATTTAGTCATTCTAGGTTGACTTGGTCAACCAGGTTGACCTAGGACCTAGGTTTGGGTCCAACAGATTTGAAATGATATTTGAAATCTAGTGGAAGTGGTCTCAGGCAAAGAGGAGGCCATTTGCTTTGAAATGAGTATTCAAACCCCTAAGGGGTATTTTGGTCAAAATTAGTTGATCTGGTCAACCTGGCTTAGCCAAGGTCTGGGTTTGAGACCTATACACTCTTAACGATGTTTAGGATGTATTGGAGGAGGTTCCAGGGTTTAATTTGAATAGGTCATGTTGAAGTTTAGAGAAAACTCCAAAATTGCCCTTAAGAGATATTTTGGTCATTTTGACCCGTGGTCAATTGGGGTCAATGTGGGTCCACCAAAATATAATTTAATATTTAACATGTTATAATTAAGGGTCTGAATGTGGTTAGAGGCTTTGTAGAAGGCTCCAAGGTTAAATTTCATTAGATGGCAGATCCAGTGGCATAGGCTATAAATATTTAAAGGTTTTATAGCCTTTGGAAATAAATTCCGTTTCTGGGGCTAGAGGTCTTATATTGAGCTCAAATTTGGAGAGTAGACCCTAGAGACATACCTAATTAATATGTAATAATAGATCATGAATTGGGGGTCATTTGACTAGGGTTTGAGGTGTTTGAAAAATCATTACCTTTTAGGACCTAGGCCTTTAGCCTTGGATTTTGGTCTGAATTTTTGGATTTGATATGGATTTTGGATTTAGATGCTTGAATTTAAATTATCAAAATCATTGGCAATCATTTGAATGATTATTAATGATTGGAATAAGATTGAAGTTTGATAGGAAGCTAGATTAACTAAAGTCTAGGTTGATTGAGGTTTGAATGGAGTTGAAATCTAGATAGTTTTAAGTCTAGATAGGTTTGAAGTATGGGCTTGATTTGAATTTGGATTGATCTAAGATCTAGATTGATCATAGGGTCTAGATTGATCTAGGTTTTAGATAGATCCTAGGGTCTGGATTGATCCTAGTGACCTCATACCAAAATGAGGTTAATAATTACATTACACCTATCTCCGTTTTTAAAAATATGAAGTTTGTATCAAATTTTCCCATAAAAATTTTATTTCTTCTAGCAAAAAATATGGATAACTTTGCAATGGTAAAACTTTCATTGTATTACTTTTTAAATGTTATAGAGATTACGATTATGCACATTTTGAATAGTTTTTGAAAATTTTATAATGAGGTTTTAAAATTTATGGGGTTTTTATTGAATAGAAAATTATTTAGATGTTAAAAAATAATGATATAGTATAATAAAAATCTCAAAACATTATTTTACACAATCCCTATTAATTAGTTTATCTTTTAAAAATGTGTATTTTTTCCTAGTAGGATTTTCTGTTGCGTGTCATTATAAAAAATTGTGCACTTCTAACACATGCTCAATTACTCTTTAATTATTATAATGTGATAATATATGTGCATATATGATTAAATTATATCTGTTGGGAGCCATAAGGGGTCATAATCCTTTGAGATATTATTTATGTCATAGAATATTCTGGTTCCTATAAGGTATGTTTTAGTAGTCATAAGCCATGTTCTAGTGCCTACAAGCATCTTCTAGTGCCTACAATCATATTTTGGTGTTATAAGTATAAAAGGGAGTCATAAGGGGCCAAAATCCTTTAAGATTTTGTTTGGGTCTAGGGAATGTGATATGAATTGCGCTATGATATGAATTATAATCTATTCATCTACTCAGTATTACTTTTTTTAATTGGATAACTGCTATGCTCGTTTTACATTTCTAAGTACAGTAATTTATTAGATTATATTTAACTACTTTTAAATATTTAGCAAAATATTTAATAAAAGAATTTTGAAAATTTAGATTGATTTGTGTGGCTTACTGAGCTGTTGTAGCTCACTATTATTTTGATTTTGGTTTTCAAGCTCTAGAAAGGGAAGGAGCTTGTGGATTAATTGTTTAGGACTGATCAGAATTTATTGGTTTTTTCCTATTTTGATTTTTATACAATCATGGCTAGTTTATAATTTAGTTATATAGCTTCTATATATAGCCATGTATTATAGTGTGGATACATTTTGATGAAATGAAAGCAATCTTGTGGATAACTTTATTTTCAGTATTATGATATTTTAGTAGCTCTATAGTCTGTAGTTTATTTAAAATGAATATTATAAGAGAATTTAAAATATTTGAAAGCTAGATCTTAGGATTTACTTATCATAGCTCAATATGATAGGACCTATCTTGGTCGAGTTAGATTGTAACACCCCTGACTATATTAGGTCCTCATACCACCTTTATCTGATTATAATCCTTAAATCACTGCTGCTCGACTCTAGTCCTTTGACCATCGTCACTCGATTAAGTCCTCTGACCATTATTGCCTGACTACAGTCTTTCTAACCTTCATTACCCACTAACTAAAGTTTTTTAACCTCAGTCACCCGACTACAATCCTTCTGACTTCCAACACTAGTTACCAATATCATTCTATCCTTTGTTTCCCATTGACTACAACCCTCGACTTTAGTCACCCGGCTATGGTCCTTCAACCTTCAGTTGCCAGCTAACTACTATCCTTTCTCCTCATCTCCTACTGACTATGGTCCTCAGACCACTATTATTCTATTATGGTCCCCAGACCACTATCACCCATTTATGATCCTTTGACATCAATTACTTGACTATAGTCCTTTAACCTCAATCGTTCAACTACGATCCTTAGATGACAATTTCCAAAGTATTATCTTTCAACTTCTTTTACTCAACTATATTCCTTTCGACCCTCATTTTCAATCAATTATGGTTCTTTAGATCTTCTTACTCATCGACTGCTATCCTCAAACCATTATCGCTCAACTACAACCTTTAAACCATGGTTGCTTAGCTCTGATCCTCTGACCATCGTCACCTGACTATAGTCTTTCTGATCTTCATTACCTACCGACTACAATCTTTTAACCACCATTATCTAACTATGAACCTCCAAACTCAATTATCAAACTACAGTCCTTTGACCTTAGTTTCCCTTAAACTATAGTTCTTTGACCACAGTCGCCAAACTATGATCCTTCTAACCTCCATAAATCCTCTGACCTCCATTACCCACTGATGGTCCTCAGACCACTATCACTCGACCATAATCCTCTGACCACCATAGCCCAATTATGAACCTTATGACCTCCTTCGCTAGCTAATTATAATCCTCTGACCTATAATCTCTGGTTATTATCACTTGGCTACTCCAACACCTGCTGGCTTCACCACCTACCATCATAATTTGTGATGGATATTTGCCAAAGGGCTCTTCCACTTTCAATAATATAATATATAATTTATAAATTCCTTAACTCAAGCAAGGGCTTCAAATGTAACCAAATATAAATACTAGTAGAATCATTTAAACTTGGCTAGGCCCCTTGGTTTTTCCTAAACCACTATCACCCATTTATGATCCTTTGACATCAGTTACTTGAATATAGTCCTTTAACCTCAATCGTTCAACTATGATCCTTAGACAACCATTTCCAAACTATTGTCTTTCAACTTCTTTTACTCAACTATATTCCTTTCGACCCTCATTTTCAATTAATTGTGGTTCTTTAGATCTTCTTATCCATCGACTACTATCCTCAAACCATTATTGCTCGACTACAGCCCTTAAACCATAGTTGCTTAGCTCTGATCCTCTGACCATCGTCACCCGACTATAGTCTTTCTGATCTTCATCACCTACCGACTATAATCTTTTGACCACCATTATCCAACTATGAACCTCCAAACTTAATTATCAAACTACAGTCCTTTGACCTTAGTTTCCCTTAAACTATAGTTCTTTGACCACAGTCGCCAAACTATGATCCT
The DNA here is from genome assembly GCA_019925795.1 of Dendrobium chrysotoxum. Classification (NCBI taxonomy): domain Eukaryota; kingdom Viridiplantae; phylum Streptophyta; class Magnoliopsida; order Asparagales; family Orchidaceae; genus Dendrobium; species Dendrobium chrysotoxum. Next base: position 1,350,829 of record CM034309.1, on the reverse strand, counting down.
TCTAACCTCCATAAATCCTCTGACCTCCATTACCCACTGATGGTCCTCAGACCACTATCACTCGACCATAATCCTCTAACCACCATAGCCCAACTATGAACCTTCTGACCTCCTTCACTAGCTAACTATAATCCTCTAACCTATAATCTTTGGTTATTATCACTTGGCTACTCCAACACCTGCTGGCTTCACCACCTAGCATCATAATTTGTGATGGATATTTGCTAAAGGGCTCTTCCACTTTCAATAATATAATATATACTTTATAAATTCCTTACCTCAAGGAAGGGCTTCAAATGTAACCAAATATAAATACTAGTATAATCATTTAAACTTGGCTAGGCCCCTTGGTTTTTCACTTTCCAGGATTTTCACATAAAAAATCAGGTGTCTCTTATGATTCTCTCACCACCTCTCCTCACATATTTATTTGTGTTGGATTTTCATACAAAGCTAGGATATTAAACTATATATCTTTGTACTATCATGAATATTTTGGCACGTAATAGTTTAGCAATGACTGTGAAAAATGATTATTGGCTGGGGGGCAACCTTTACTGTAACCTCAAAAGTCTATTCATATCAACACCTTAGGTATGGCTATAGTAAGTGATAAGTGTAAATAATATTATATTTTATGTATTAATTTATCAGTGAAAATATGTGTTTTAGTTGTATTTATACAAATATATATATATAATGGGCAAAAGTTTTAAGTATGGAACAAGGCCACGGTGTTGGACACTATATTGCCATGACACCATCATTGATACAATCGGAGGGCCCAAATATATACAGCCAGCACCCAGCCTCTATTTGATAACATCACAGCGTCAGAGGAGTCAATGCCGTAAAGCCCTGTCTCTATCTATATAACATCATCAAGTTAAGGGGAGTGCCATGTAGACATCACAGTGCTCAACCGTTAGCAGCACCGCAGTGCTACAGTTGAAACTGTTTAGGCCATGATCTACCAGCGAAGCAACGAGTTGATTCATTAAATAATGAGTCCATGTTAGCAAGCACCATAGTGGAGGAAACCCTTCAGTGCTGCGATGTTAATTCATTTTATGGGTGTCACGTCACTAGTCATTTGAGCGCTGTAATGATAGAATCTATTTTCTGTATTTTTTATAAATAATTTATTTATAATGTTAGTAGAGGAGTTCAGTCACTTATTTAATTTCAATTTTTATAGTGTTTCTCTGATTTTTCCTTAGGAGTTATAGCTAAGGGATTTTAGAGAAGTACTAGATACATTCAATTAGAGTGCTTAGCTTGTGTTTGTGGAAGCAATTCTATAAGTTTAAAGAGGAGTGTAGAGGAGATTATTGAACCCATCTAGTGATATTTTTTTCTATACTTTTTTTATGCAATTAATGAAAATGAATTTATTTCACTTATTCTTCATGCATGGCTAAATTCTCTAGTTTTGAATTGATGGTGTAAATAGAATGTGGAGTACTAATGACTTCTCTTCATTAATAATTTCATAATATTTTTAATATATCATGTCTTCATTTAATGCACATGGTGGTCATATATATAGTTAATATCAGATGTAATGTTGAGCCTAGGAATAGAAAACCAGGCACAACTAGGTTGTTAGATTGGTATGATGGAAGCATAGGCATACTGCTTGTCATGTATCAAATTTATAGAGATGAATTGTCTTAGGGGGTATTAACACATGTTTTGCCTTCTCTCTAAAATTCTTATAGGGTGACAGATTATGAGAGTTCAGAGTGGTATTGAGGTTGGAAGGTTTAATCTGTCTGTTATCTCTTTACACTTGACTGAGTGGTCGGTGATGCTTATACTCTTAATAATATCAATATAAAAGAGAATAATTAGGAAATATATTATATTTATATTCGATCAATTCAAGATAATTTATCCAAATAGTATCTATTTAAATATTTTTTTATTTTAAATTAAGTGATTGAATCTTTATAAAAACTTATTTTTAATGAGTAAGATAATTATTGTAGTTGAAGTAGATAGTACTACTATTTACAAGTAAATATTCTTCCTCGTGAGATCGATACTCTACTCTATCAGTATATTACTTGTTACACATATTTGTATATATTAAGTGGGGTTTTATAATTTTATATCAAAGAAATTTAAGCATTGTATAGTGATTGATAGAGCCCCAAAATCAATTTCACAATTCTTTAAGTTGCTCCACCGCCCCCATCAATAAGGTGATCCATTTACCATGAACCACCTAGGTATGGTTATAACATCAATCTTCCATTGTTTTATACATAATACTTCCTCTCTCTTTATATATATATTACAACCCAACTCAATATGACCCACACATATAACATATCATATCGTGTAACTTGTGATAGATCGAGCCAATGATCAAAGTTTTGGGGGCTTTTCAAATTTCATAAATTTCAAATTAAAATAGACAATAAAGCTTCTAAGTTACATTTAGTAATAAAAAATACACTCATCCATAATTTTTTATTATTTTCATTCATTAAAAATATATATGTAATAATTATAAACTATAGTGCATGGCTTTATATCACAAACCACAACAAAATAAATAAAGAACTAGTCATAATGTACCAAAAATAAGAAATATCTATACAAACTCAGATAGATTAGATCATGAATACACAGCTACTCAACAGGCTCTTTCTTTTTCCTTGAACTTGAAATAGAATACATAATAGATGTGAGCCAACACAACTTAGTAGGTCACACCCATTGATCTAAATTATTATGCATTTAATTGAATGCAAATATTTGTCATAAAAAAATTACTGTACTAAGCATAATATTAAATATAGATAATTAAATTAAAGTAGACTATGCACTAAAAGTTAATAAATAAGCATTTTATATAACATAGTGGAAAGTAACATATTTCTCTTAGGTCCTTATACCTTCCATCGGAAATAGATACCAAACTTCAGACCCTCATAACTTCATGTACTAGCATATCAATAAATGAGTTCTCATGACTCCCAATACTTAACAAATATCAAATATTCAAAATTTTATATCCTTATAACTCCTTATACATTCAACAACATAACTTCCTCCAACATCCAAACTCCACAAAATCACATATTTCAAGAAGATAAGCACATATATCATTACATTACAATAAAAAATATATAATGAATGAATTTTAGAAATTTACATAATGTTTTATCGATAGACCACAAATTTAACTACAAAACATAATCTCACAATTTTAGAATTTCACTAGATTACTAGAAATAATTCAGAATACTATTTTAAAATTTTCATTGTACTACAACATTATTTTCTAGTATCATAATTATTTCTTAACTTAATAAAATAAAACACTTTTCAAACTACCTAGTAGAAATTTTCTAAAAAATTCTTAAATGTCTAGAATGAATATATCTAGAATATATTTAAAGTTGTTGCGAATCTGGTTTTAAGGGTTATGATTTTGATGATAGAAAACATTTCTGTTTCTGGTTGCATGTTTAATCTTTCAGGTACGTAGGATCAATTTTAAGTTCAAGCCAGTCCAAGTTTGAGTCAGTCTGTTTTGAAATTTAGGTGCAATGTACTATTTTCATCTTTATTGAGTCAAATGTTATGTAACTGATCCCCTAGCTAAGTAACCTTGCACACAACACTCAGGGGGAGAGCTTGAGTGAATTAGAGTTTCTATTTATTTTTTGTTCAGATCGTCCTGAACTATATTAACATCGTCCTAGACGATCCAGGGAAAATAAAAACCCTAATTAGGATGATCATGTTAAGTCAGTTTGCTTAAGCTGATCATCCTGGATGATATCAATATCGTATAGGACGATAGGCTTAAACAAAAAATTCTTAGCCGCCAGATCAAGTTAGGCAAGTTTTTATTTTTAGTGATTTGGTCAGATCATCTCGGACGATATGTGTATCATCCTGGATGATCCATTACAATCATGCCTAAATTAATCTGATGATTAAGAAAAATAATTAAGGTTTGATTGATTTGATCATATCATCCTGGATGATCATAGATCGTACGGGACGATGTGTTAAAAATCCTAACCATCCAATGCCTATCACCTGTATGTTTAGAGCTGTGTGTTAGACGATATTCCCACTTTTGAACTTATCATACGGGATAATACCCATATCGTCCTAGATAATCAAGTCATTTTGAGATCGTCCTGCATGTTTCACCTATACGTCTAGAGCAGTGCTCATGATGATTTTGTGTGGTTTTGAACTGATCGAATAGGATGATAGAGATATCATCCTGGATGATCAAGTCATTTTGAGATAGTCCAGCACAGGTTCCCCTGGACGTTCAGAGCTATCTCCTGGATGAAATTCCTGAATTACATTAATCATCCCGAACGATCGCAGAATCATACGATATGATTAGAATAAATTTTTTCTACTAATCGTCTAGAAGAATCAGATCGTCCAGGCTGATACAAATAATTTTGAACTGATCGTATAGGATAAACTAGCAATCATCCTGGATGATATTGGCCGACCAGTTGAGATTTAGGGCAAATTTTGATCCCTCCTATAAAAGATCTTTTCTTCCAACAAGAAAAATCTTTTGCCACTTTCCTTTCCAAAGAAACCTTGAGAGAGAGAGAGAGAGAGGATCTTATGAGGGGGAGGTTGCGAGGGATTCAAAGGTTTCTCCAAGCAAGGATCAGAGTCATCTTCTCCGTTCATCGTCTCTCGTCTTATCGGTGTTTTCTGTGGGAGGATCGTTCGTAAGAAGATCCGGGTTCTCTGCCTGCTTCAGGAGGAAGTGAAAGGAGTCCGGGTTCTCTGCCTGCTTCAGGAGGAAGCAAAAGAAGTTCAGATTCTCTGCCTCACCGGATTGGTGGAAAGGAGTTTTGTACAGGCTTCTCCGCCTTACTGTGGGAGCAGAAGGAGAGTCACTTTTGTGTTAGTGCAATACCAGGAGGGGAGGCTCCGGGGAGTGCACGTAGGTCAAGTTGATCGAACAACTATAAAATCTAGTGTGCTCTTTCTGATTATTTTTTACACTTTACTTTTCTGTTATTATCTACTTGGGTGAAATCTGTGGTTGACCTTTTCACTTATGTGTTTACTTATTTCCACTGCAAATTATCGAAAAGATCTTTCCTGTTGCTCATGAATTTTTAAAATAACCAATTCACCCCCCCTCTTGGTTAGCCTCGGGACTAGTTCATTAGGGCTTAACATCCCTATTAAACTTTCAAGTGGTATCAGAGTGGGATTCAAAAATTAAGTTTAAAAACTTTTGAATTTGATCCATGGCTAACTTTGGTAATCGTAATACTGCTGAAGGTTATTCAATTACACCACCGCTATTATTTGATAATATAGCTTTTGATTTTTGGAAAACTTGCATGTTCGCTTTTCTTCAATCTATAGATTATCGCATGTGGATGCTTGTTAAAGATGGATATGAACCACCTTTTAGAATGATTAATAATGTTAAAATTGAACTGCCTTTCACTGAATGGACTCTTCATGAACGAGACTTAGCCCAACTGAATGCCAATTGTTTAAACTATTTTTTTGTGCCTTAAAATATGAGGATTACATGCGTGTTTCTACTTGTATAACTGGTAAAAAAATTTGGGATAGATTATGCATCACTTATGAAGGTACAACTGAAGCCAAATAATCTATGTTAAACATATTATTTCATGACTATGAACTTTTTTGCATGAAACTTACTGAATCTATTTCTGAAATGTATACGAGGTTCACTCAAATTATCACTTCTTTGCATGCTTTAGGAAGAGAACTTACAAATTATGAAAAAGTGAACAAGATTTTGATATGTTTGCCTTCTTCGTTTGATGCTAAGATAATTCTAATTATTGAATCAAAAGATTTGAATGATTATTTTATTAATAACTTACTTGGGTCACTCATTGCTTACGAGCAAGTGGTGAACCAAAGACAGCTTGATGCAGGTGAGAAGAAGAAGGAGAAAATTATGGTGCTGAAGGCCAACGATACTGACACTGATTCTTCCGGGTCTGATAGCGATGATGTTGCCTTAATCACTAGGCAATTCAAAAGCTTTCTAAGGAAGAAACATAAGAACTTTCAGAAGTGGAACAAGGGTAAGTCCAGTAAAAATTTTGAAGGTTCATCTGATACTATTTATTTTGAATGCAGGAAGCTTGGACACATTAAGGCTGATTATCCTATACTTAAAACTCACCCAAGCAAAGAGAAGGGTAAGGAGAAACCCAAGTTCAGAAAGGATAAGAAGCAGATTCAAAAGGCATTTTAGGCAGATTCTACATCCGATTCTTCTAAGACTAAAGCTGAAGAGGAGAAAACCAACTTGTGTCTGATGGCTGATGATCACCCTGGTCAGTCTAATCAAGAAGAGGTATGTGAGCTTACTTACGATCAATTACTTGAAGTTTCTAAAAAAATCCATTCATCGTATAAGAAGCTTAAGAAAACTCATGCTAGCCTGAAACTAGAATTTCTGAATTTACAAAAAGAGCATGAAATTTTGATTAAAGATCATTCTACGGTTGATTGCAATCACATGTCACTACTTGATGAATTCGATGAGTTGAACAAAAAGAATTTTGATTTAGTTGTTGAACATGATTTACTAAAAACCTCGCATATTGATTTAGAAAAAGCTTTTAAAGAATTAGACAATATGACATGTGTCGTGGAGAGTAGTAGGGGAGCATTAAAATTTGAAATTGTAAGTTTAAAGAAAAAATGAATTTCTAAAAGTTAAAATTAGTGCTTTTGAGAAAAATGAAATACCTCCTACTTTTGTACAGTTTTATGCACCTCCACCTTTTGAAGAATCTGTTTCAAAATCATCAAAGCATGTTTCATTCAAACCTAGGAAGAGGTACTATCACCCACGTAGATTAGTTAACCCTTTTTCTGATGTTAGATGTTTTTCTTGTGGCATGTTAGGACACATCTCCAACACCTGCACTGTTCACCGTAGTACACATTAGGTGTGGAGGCCCAAATTACATGCTTCACAGCACAGCACATATGCATTGCATTCTTCTTTTCATAAGAAGGAACTCAAACTTGTTTGGGTTCCTAAATCTGACATTTGATGATTTTATAGGTGTGCTCTCACACAAGACCTCGTGAGAGCATGTTATACCTAGATAGTGGATGTTCAAGACACATGACTGGGATGCAAATCAGTTCATTTCACTAGAGGCCAGGGTTGGAGGCAAGGTTACACTTGAAGATAACACCACCAGGAGGTTGGTAGGATCAGGTATAATTGGTGATTCAAAGAATTTCATGATTGATAATATTTTGGTTGTAGATGGATTGAAACACAACCTACTGAGCATCAGTCAACTCTGTGACAAAGGATACAACATCAAATTTCTGCCCACTTGCTGCATTTTAAGCTTAAATGACAAAGTTATTTTGCAGGGACAAAGGATCACCAATGTCTACATATTGGATGTAAGTTGCTTTAAAGCTGATGTTTTAATTTGCTTAAAAATTATTACTGATGAGTCTTGATTGTGACACAGGAGATTATATCATGCCAATATGAAAACCCTTAGGAGAGTCACCCAAAAGGACTTAGTTAGAGGTGTCCCCAAGCTTAAGTTCAGTAAGGACCACCTGTATGATGCCTATCAATTAGGGAAGCAAGTCTAGTCCTCCTTTCACTCTGTTAAGGACATTAGCACCTCTAGACCTTTAGAAGTCCTTCAAATGGATCTCTTTGGACACATTAGCACTGCCAGCTTAGGGGAGAAAGTCTATGGTTTTGTGATTGTTGATGATTACTCGAGGTTCACTTGGATTAAATTTCTGTCACATAAATCTGAGTCATTTGATGAATTTAAGTCCTTCTCCACTTAGATTTAGAGGAAGTTAGATTATGAGATCTTGACTATTCATAGTGATCATGGTGGAGAGTTTGAAAATGTGAAGTTTGGAACTTTCTGTGAGGAGCAGGGATTAGTCATAATTTTTTAGCTCTTAGAACCCCTCAACAAAATGGGGTAGCTGAAAGGAAGAACATGACCTTAGTAGAAGCCTCTAGAGCCATGCTTGCTGAGTATTCACTTTTAAAATACTTTTGGGCTGAAGTGGTGAACACTGCCTATTATATGCTGAATAGGGTGAATGTTAGATCCAATCTGAACAAGACACCTTATGAGATCATTAAGGATAAAACTCCAAACTTGTCCCACCTCCATGTCTTTGGATGTAAGGTTTTCATTCTGAACAATGAGAAATCATCCTTAGGAAATTTTGACCCCAAATTCGATGAAGGAGTGTTCTTAGGCTATTCTAGTGTGGGGAAATCCTTTAGGGTGTTTAATAAGAGGACTGTGGTGGTAGAAGAGAAAACTCATATGGTGTTTGATGAATCTAATCCTAAGGAGACTAGAGTTGAGAAAGAAGAAGAGGTAGGGAAGATTACCCAAGGGGTTAAAAATGCAAATTTAGAGGAAAGGGTAGAACCTCAAAATATTTTGCCTAGAGATTGGAGATATTCTTCGAGTCATCCTAAAGAACTGATCTTAGGAGACCCTTCTGAAGGTGTTAGGACTAGGCATGGACTTAGGAAGGAAGTAAATCACTCTGCCTTTATCTCAATGATTGAACCCACGAATATCAATCAAGCCCTTTTTGATGATTGGATCTTAGCTATGTAAGAGGAACTGAATCAATTTGTAAGGAACGATGTTTGGAAGTTAGTAGAAAGACCTAGGAATCAAAGTATAGTGGGAACCAAGTGGGTCTTTAAGAATAAGATGAATGATTCTGATGTGGTGGTTAGGAATAAGGCAAGATTGGTGGCGCAGGGGTACAATCAAATTGAAGGGATTGATTTTGAGGAGACCTTTGTCCCTGTAGCTAGATTGGAAGCTATTAGAGTGCTACTAGCCTTTACCTATTATAAAGAATTTAAGTTATTTTAAATGGATGTCAAGAATGCCTTTTTAAATGGGGTAATAAAAGAGGATGTATATGTAGAGCAACTCCAAGATTTTGAGAGTTCCTAATATCCAAATCATATTCATAAATTAAAAAAGGCCTTGTATGGACTGAAACAAGCACCTAGAGCTTAGTATGAGAGGCTTAGTACATTCCTGTTAGAAAGAGAGTTTGTTAAGGGGAGCATAGATACCACCCTTTTCTGAGGAGAATAGGGGATGATTTACTCATTGTCAGATCTATGTTGATGATATACTTTTTGGATCTTCTGATAAAAATTTATGTGATGATTTTTCTAAAATAATGAGTAAGGAGTTTGAGATGAGTATGATGGGAGAATTGTCTTACTTTTTGGGGTTTAACATAAGGTAACTGGATGATGAAACATTTCTCAATCAATCTAAATACACTAAGGACATTTTGAAGAAATATGAAATGGATAAAGCCAAGCCAATCAACACTCCCATGAGCTCCTCTGTTCAGTTAGATAAGGATTCAAGTGGAAAATTTGTTGATCAGAAGAAGTATAGAGGAATAATTGGATCACTGCTTTAACTGACTGCTGGCCGACCTGATATTATGTTTAGTGTTTGTCTTTATGCTAGGTTTCAAGCTGATCCTAAAGAGTCCCATCTGACTGCTGTTAAGAGAATTCTTAGATATCTTTTAGGGATCCCAAACCTAGGAATCTGGTACCCTAGGCACAGCACCTCTTTTAAGATTATTAGATATTCTGATTCTAACTTTGCAGGGTATAGGGTGGATATAAAGAGCACTTCTGGAACTTGCCAATTCATAGAATAGTCTTTAGTCTTCTGGTCTAGTAAAAAATAGAACTCAGTTGTACTTTCCACTACTGAAGCTGAGTACATTGCCTTATGAAGTTGTGTGGCCCAAGTCCTTTGGTTGAAGCAATAAGTTTTGGATTTAGGATTACCTATGGGCACAATTTTTATTCTGTGTGATAATACTAGTGCTATCTACATTTCTTAGAATCCAATCCAACATTCTAGAACCAAACACATTGATATAAGGCATCACTTTATTAGGGACCATGTTACAAAAAGGGGCATTGAGCTACATCATGTAGCAACTGAAAATCAACTGGCTGACATATTTACTAAATCACTGGCCTTTGACTCATTAAATATTTTGAGGACTAGATTAGGTGTGGTTGACATAAATGCTTGATTCTGATGACTGATGATTTCTGAGTTTTTTCTTTTTTATTCTTATTTTATTTCTGTTAATCTTTTGATTTGATTATCTATTTCCTGTTTTATTTTTATTTAGTGCTAATTTTCTTCTTACTTTTTGCTGTTTTTTTTTATTTGAGCATTTATTTTGATGAGATTTCCTACTTATTTTTGATTCACAATTTTATTTCTATAAAAAATTAGATCACTGCTCACTACTGTTGATAAACTAAATTTCTGACTGAAAATTTTGCCTTATTTTTGGTTTGGAAGCTTGTAAGCAGTGATTGATTCCACTGGATCTGTTAAAGGGAAAAAATATTAATGATTGTTCCTCTTCCTCTAACTCCTTTAATGGTGTATTATTTCTTTTGGATAAAAATTCTCTTCAAAATTAAAAAGTTAGTTTTTGAAATAGAGATCTATTTTATCTTCCTACAGTAATCTACCTCATATGAATAGTGTTTTCAAATTTTTGAGTCATTATTATGATTTTCTGAACCAAGTGATTGCACTTATCATATGATGTATGGTTTTTATTTTGTGAATTACTCTTCCTTATTGTAGAGAGTGAGCTTTATCGTCTCTTATATCTGGAAGGTAATTTCACAGTTGAGATTCTTTAATAATTTTAAAAGGGAGAAAGCTTATAAAAGATGCGCAAAAAGCACCAAAATTAAAAGAGGTACAAAATTAGCCTAAACTGAAAAAATGCGTAATGTCACCAAAAATTGAAAAGATACACAAAGTGTATCAAAAATCAAAAGATGCGCAAAGTGCCAAACAAATTAAAAAAGAGGCACAAAATGAGCCCACAAAGAAATATGCTTTCTTCCCTTTCAGATCTTTAAATGTCTTAGAAAAATCCATGCACCCTTAATATTTTTAAAATCTTGAGACAAAAAATCATGATTTCTGATTTCTGACTTTGTAATACTATTATATTAGATATTTTTTTGGAACGATGCTTGAAAGGATCTTTTTTCGAATATAATTTTTTTTCTTCTGAATTAGATTTTTGTTTGAAAGGAATCTGAACCTATAAGGTGTGCGAGGTGGGAGTTAAGAAAGTCAATTTTCCAACTTTTTTGGATTTCAGCATTATCGATCCTCTTCTTATGGGTTTTTGGATTAAAATTAAGGGAAAAATTTTGAATTACTGGAGCTGATAAAATTTTTTTTTTGTGTTTTTGTGTTTCTCGTTTCTAGTTTTATTTACTCTGCTTTTATTTTCATTTTATTGTATGTGTTTTTGGGATCCCTGATCTTTCCTCTCCATCCTTCATCTTTTTCACTTTTTCTTCACATCGTCTTGGATGATCTTCTTCGTCCTGGACGATCCATCCATCATCCTGGACGATCCATTCAAATCATCCCCACACTAATTAAACAGTTGAGATGCACTAATTATTGGTGATCGTCCTAGATGATCCTTACATCATCCTGGATGATATGATCTAATTTTCCTGATCCTGATCAAACGGCTGAGAATTCACTAATTATTTGTCATCGTCCTGGACGATCCACGTGTCAGCATTTAGATGATTCAAATTCAGCCCATCCTATGCATTTATTACATATCATCCTGGATTATCCACCTCATCATCTTGGACGATACTTTTTGTCATCGATCGTCCTCCTGGACTCCTCAAGACGATCGCCTATGTCTAATCGTCCTGGATGATATCCGATCATCCTGGACCATACGATCGTCTTTTTCACCAATCGTCCTATTCGTCATTATTATTCATATTGTCCCAGACGATCCTGCGGTTGTACGGGACGATCAGGCCGACTTCTACTTAAACAACCATTTTCTTCCTATTTCTTCACACTTCTTCCTTCACTCCTTGCTCTCTTGGTATTCTAATGGCTGGTAGAAAGAGATCTAGGCATCAAGGTGAAAGCTCCTCCCGGGGAAATGTAGATCCCCACTTCCCTGACGCAGCTGATCGGGCTGCCTTCCAATGCTACCGTGAGGTTGGAATCACTCACTCTAGGATTATCAACCCCCGCACTCTTACCTACCCAGTCTTGGATCTGTTTGCCCATACCTCCCTGACCTTCATTCTCACCTTGGCCTTCCCTTTTAATTCTGAACTCCTTAGGGTCTTTTTTGTAAATCTTCACATCACTGCTGAGTACTCTGCCCTTCTCTCCTTCGTTAATCAGCGTCTTGTAGAACTCACCGCCCAGGATTTTCACCATATCTTTCAACTCTCTATCACTGGTGATAAGATCCACACCCTCATTACTGATCCAAATTTTAATTGGAGTGTCGTCAATCATTTCCTTCGAAACACCAATGTTAACTACCACGATAATATCTGTTCCTCCCTCCTTAAGGGTGCCCGCACTATTCAACATGTCCTTCGCTGCTCAATCATCCCCAAGGCTGGGGACCGAATCTACATCACACCTTTACTTTCCATGACCACCTACTATATCATGGGCTACCGAGATTTCAATGCTACTGATCTTCTCTTTTGATACATCGAACATCTTACTAGCATTAGGGATCCGAGCCACAGGAGACGCCCAAATCTAGCCCTAGGCCACCTTATTGCCTATGCCCTTGTAACGAAATATAATCTATAATATCCAGTCCCTGCCGATGTCCCTCCTTCCTTCTTCACAAATAACTCCTTCCATGTCCTCCACAGCACTCGACTTCATCCAGAGCCCGCAACGGATGTTGAGGAGGAAGCAGAAGAAGATGTTCCTATTCCTGCTGCACCTGATTCCCCTGCTCTCCTTCACATTGCATCTCCCTTTGATCATTTGGTGCAGCGGTTCGACCAGTGGGAGGCCTGGTTTGATTCTTATATGGCTGCCCAAGAGGAACAGTGTACTACGGATCTACAGCGCTTCAATGACTATGCTGCTCAGCAGCAACTGCAGTACGACCAGGATATGGCCTGGTTTGGAGCCCATTTCTCCGCCATTCACAGCTACTTTCAGCCACCTCCTCCTCCTCCTTTTAATCAGGATCTGCCTCCTTTTTAGCTTTTTGTGTTGTTGTGATGTTTTCTATTCGTATTGTGTTGTCTGTTTTTCCTCCTTTTTGTGATGTCAAAAGGGAGAGTTAGTATTTTGAGTGACTAGTAGTTTCTTGTACTGTTCTAGTTATTTTTTGTATTGCTCTTATTTTGTAGTTATTTTCCTTATTATATTTTATGTTTAGTGAAATTTGAAATGATATTTTTCTTTCATGTGTGCGTTGAGTACTCCTATATATTTTATTTAAAACTACTACATCAATATTTGCCATCATCAAAAAAGAGGAGATTGTTATGAATCTGGTTTTAAGGGTTACGATTTTGATGATAGAAAACATTTTATTTCTGGTTGCCTATTTAATCTTTCAGGTACGCAGGATTAATTGCAAGTTCAAGCTAGTCTTAGATCGAGTCAGTTTGTTTTGAAATTTAGGTCCAATGTACTATTTTCTTCTTTATTGAGTCAAATGCTATGTAATTGATCCCCTAGCTAAGTAACCTTACACACACACACTCAAGGGGAGAGCTTGAGTGAATTAGAGTTTCTATTCATTTTTTGTTCAGATCATCCTGAATGATATTAACATCATCCTGGATGATTCAGTGAAAATAAAAACCCTAATTAGGATGATCATGTTAACTCGGTTTACTTAAGCCGATCATCCCGGATGATATCAATATCATACATGATGATAGGCTTAAATCAAAAATTCTCAGCCGCTAAATCAAGTTAGGCAAGTTTTTATTTTTGGTAATTTGGTCAGATCGTCCCGGACAATACGTGTATCGTCCTAGACGATCCATTACAATCATGCCTAAATTAATCTAGTGATTAAGGAAAGTAATTAAGGTCTAATTGATTCAATCATATCATCCTGGACGATCATAGGATCGTACGAGATGATGTGTTAAAAATTCTGATCATCCAGTGCCTATCACCTGTACGTCCAGAGCTGTGTGCTGGATGATATTCCTGCTTTTGAACTAATCATACGGGATAATACCCATATCATCCCGGACGATCAAGTCATTTTAAGATCGTCCTGCATGTTTCACCTGTACGTCCAGAGCAGTGCTCAAGATGAATTTGTATGGTTTTGAACTGATCGTACAGGATGATAGAGATATCGTCCTAGAATATCAAGTCATTTTAAGATCGTCCAGCACAGGTTCCCCTGGATATCCAGAGCTATCTGCTGGATAAAATTCCTGAATTACACTAATCATCCCGGACGATCGTAGAATCATACGGGACGATCAGAATAAATTTTTTCTACTAATCATCTAGAAGAACCAGATTGTCCAAGCTGATACATTTGATTTTGAACTGATCGTACAAGACGATCTAGTGATCGTCCTGGACGATATTGGCCGACCAATTGAGGTTTAGGGTAAATTTTGATCCCTCCTATAAAAGATTTTTTCTTCCAACAGGAAAAATCTTTTGCCACTTTCCTTTCCAGAAAAACCTTGAGAGAGAGAGAGAGAGAGCTTAGGAGAGAGAGAGGATCTTATGAGGGGGAGGTTGTGAGGGATTCATAAAGGTTGCTCGAAGCAAGGATCAGAGTGGTCTTCTTCGTTCGTCATCTCTCATCTTGTCGGTATTTTCTATGGGAGGATCGTTCGTAAGAAGATCCGGGTTCTCTGCCCGCTTCAGGAGGAAGCGAAAGGAGTTCAGGTTCTCTGCCTGCTTCAGGATGAAGCGAAAGGAGTCTGGGTTCTCTACCTGCTTCAGGAGGAAGCGAAAGGAGTTCAGATTCTCTGCCTCACCGGGTAGGTGGAAAGGAGTTTTGTACAGGCTTCTCCACCTTGCTATGGGAGCAGAAGGAGAGTCACTTTTGTGTTAGTGCAATACCCGGAGGGGAGGCTCCGGGGAGTGGACGTAGGTCAAGTTGACCGAACCACTATAAAATCTGGTGTGCTCTTTCTGATTATTTTCTGCACTTTACTTTTCTGTTATTATCTGCTTGGGAAAATTTGTGGTTGATCTTTTTTCTTCTGTGTTTATTTGTTTTCGCTGCAAATTATTGAAAAGATCTTTCCTGTTGCTCACAAATTTTTAAAATAATCAATTCACTCCCCTCTTGGTTAGCCTCGGGACTGGCTCATCAGGGCTTAACACCCCTATTAAACTTTCAAAAGTTGCATTGCATAGGGAAAGTTTAGCGGGTGTAAAGTTATTCCTATTTATACACTACAAAATTATAAATTAAATTAAAAAAATGTCAAAATTGTCATATTTGTTAAACCTAGATAGGAAGATCATAACATACCTCAATCTAGATAACTTTTAAAACTGAGTTGACAGCAAAAAATGAACTAAAGTTACCCAAATCTAGCTTTCTCTCTCACTCTCTAACCGGCTACACTTAGGGGGCGAAAATGGATTTGATAAAATAACATTTAGGTTGATTTTGATATTTTTATAAAATTCAAGTCCAACGTCACAACGCATCAACATAGAATTAATTTGGCAAAAGACTGAGCTCAATGTCATAATGCCCTCAGGGAAATTTTTTATATTTTCATGCATACACACAGATACCCAAGGCTCCCTTAAGAATGATTCAAACACTACCTATGCACACATAACACTCATAGATAGATACAAAATATATGAATATAAAAAATTTTAAAGGGTTACCTTTACCAGATTGGGTCATAACTATTAAAAATTGGGAGCTTAGCTTAGTATTTTGATGATTATAAATATTAATAGTTTGATCATTTACTATTCTCTTCTTTATATATATTATATATATTTTTATGTGCTGCTAAGCATTTCAAGTATAACATATACAAAGTTGGATTAAAAAAGTAAACTCAAAAAGTGCAACAATGAGTCGACTTAAATTTTATAACAAAAGAGTATGTACTTTTTTTTTCTTGAGTTATTTATGTAATTAGGTGTATGTTGGTCAGACAATCGAGCACACACTCAATAGGGAGTGACGATTAAATATTTGAACTATCCATTTAATCATACTATACAATCTCGATTATACTATATGATATGTTGATCTAAAACTTTATTTATGTATTTAATTAAATCAAATAAATTAAATTAAATATAACTAATCTTATTATATGACCTTTAATCATATAGGACGATCAGGTATTTTGATAAATCCCGTAGTTAAATTTTGGTTACCAAATTAGGTAAATTTAATTTTTGAAATTTAAACTAATCTTACTGTATGAAGGACTTCATACTATATGATTATTATTGAATATTATCTTATTTTATCTATAGATTAAGGAATCAAATTATGATTAAATTCTAATTATTTATCATATTGTATGATCCAAATCATATATTTTTATCAAATAGAGAGCTCACTAGCTAAACCTTGCTTTGTCCTGGACAGTGCTAGATTTGATATAACTAATAATACTTATGACTAAATATCATACAGGATGATCTATGATGGGAATTGAACTAATCCAAAAGTACAAATCTAGAATCATACTGTATGATCAAAAGCATTAAATTAAAAAAATTAGGATTTTATTTAAATTGCCCACTTAATTTTTTCATATAAGAGTTGAGGGGTTGGGTTGAGTAGCAAGAGATGTTTTTCCATGTGAGAGAGCTTTAAAGAGAGAGAAGTGTCTCCTTTCTTGAGAGAGAATCCAAATCACTTGGGAGATATAATAGGCATGGTTGAGAGAGTGTTTCATTAAGGGAGTCAAGGGTTTGAGGGAGTCATACGGTTGTCCATGTCATCCTACACCTTGGTTCCTCTAGTTATGATTTTGGAGCTCTTGGAGAAGAGCTCTAGGAAAAAAGTTTTTGAAAAAAATACTTTACTAGTTGAAGGGGCTAGGGGAGCGGCATCGCTACTATTGCAAGGAGCAGAAGGAAGGAGCGACTCCTTTACCATTGTGGGGAGCAGAAAGAGGGGTTGACATCTCCATCATGTGGTAGGTAGACTGAGGGAGAATTTTTTATGATAGAAGAGTCATTAAAGGTCATTCTCTATCTAGTAAGAGAGAAGGGCTTCTCCATTTGGTTGAGTGTTAAAGGAGTGCTTTATAGTGGAATACCCAATGAGAATGATATTTTTTGAGTGGATGTAGGTCGATTTCGACCGAACCACTATAAAAATTTAATTTGTATTTTTTCTTACTTTGCTACATTTACTTTCATATGTTTTGATTTACATTATATATCTTTGTTAAAATTATGGTTCTTGAATCTTTGGTTATACTCTTGCATAATTTCAAAAACAAAAAATACTTTTTATTTATGTTTTTAATATTTATTTTCTTATCTTTTATATAATATTTTATTTTTAAGAAATTTTTTTTTAAAATACCAATTCACACTACCCTCCACCTGTGTTATAGCACTTTCAAGAATAGGTGCAGATGTGCAAATATTCAGTAGGTATTCCAATCCTCCCATCCTTAGTAAAATGTTATTCTCGATATTCAAAACTCAAATCAATGGAACAGATCAAGATATAACTATCTCATTTCAGATTCCTTCTCCCAAGTGACTTCTCTTTCTATTATGTGCTTTGATTGCACCTTGATCATTAGGATCAATTTATTCCTTAATCTTCTAATCTTGTATACTAGGAACCTTTTTAGTTCCTCTATGTAGCTCAAATTTGGATGTACCTCAACCTTATTAGCAGGTACTCGTTTCTTAAAATTAGGTACCTATTTACTCAGAGATGATACATGGAATACATTATAAAAGTTAGACATATACTCTAATAACTATAACCTGTAAGCAGACTTTTTAATCATTTAAGTGATCTCAAATGGTCCAACATACCTTGGGCTTAACTATTCTTATTTTCAAAACCTGCTTACACCTTTCATCGGTCTGAACTTTACATACACAAAATCTCCAAATTAAAATTCTATAGCTTGGTATTTTGCATCATAAAACTATTTCTATCTATCTTGCATTGATCAAATAGATCTTTTCAGTAGCATTATTAACTAAGGCTGGCTCAATCAGATTCCTCTTTCCCACCTCTATCCAAGATAGTGAAGTTTTATGTTTTGTACCTTATAAAGCTTCATAAGGGGTTATACCTATTCAAGATTGAGTCAAAAAAATGCAACTATGCACATATTCAGAAGGTGTTACAATATGTGTGATGGATATACGTGCCAAGCTAGGATGTTAATTAAACTCTATATCTCTGTATCACTGCATATATTTTGACACAACAATTATGAAAGTATTGAACAACCTAATATGATCAAGAGCTATTTGTTCATATTTGTTAGATTATTCATTTTGAGTGTTTATTAAAAAGCTTGTTTAGTAAAATTGTTATTTTCTAAGATTGGAAAGCTACACATTTTAAGCTAAAAATGCTCAATATCTTAGCTTGTTTATGTGCTCGAGAAAGCTTTCTTGGTATGTATATTAATGTGCTAGATAAGGCTCAATAAAATTGTTTGTTAAAAATCTTGATAAGCCTTGTTTGTAAAGCTAATAAACATCTCAAAAGTGAAATTTGTCATTAAGTCGATAAGACTCATTCATTATTTTATGCGAGTTGCTTGTTTAATGCTTAATAAGCATGATAAGAACCTAACATGAGCTAAATGCGAACCAAATTTGAATATATATCATTTTAAATGAATCATGCTTAAACACAAACAAAAAAGCTTGTATCGAGTTTGAACCAATTGAGCTCGAACAAGTTAATAATAAATGAGCTCAAACATGAACAAGCACTTGCTCTGCTTGGCTCGATTCATTCGTAGTCTTTCTTTATCTCTCCTCTTATGTAGAGGCATAAGTACACCCGAGATTGAAAGTATTTATCTAATGTTGGATATAAATTGGGGAATTTACATGCATAACACTTAATGATTTTCATATTTAATACTTAACTTTAAATGTTTACATCATCTAATACTATGTTGACTCTTTTAACGGATCTCACTAGACACACCACTTAATTTGTTGATACACTTGTTAATAAGCTCGTTAAACACAATGCTTGTATGCACTGGCCCTTGCCTTCTAACTCCGTCATATCTCAATGTTCTTTAGCCCATCGATGCCTTCTTGCATTGTCTGGATTTATTGATCCCCTTACATACAAGCTCCCATGCAAGACAAAGGGAGATGAGATGAAAAAGAGAGCACAAGGGCAAAGGCTTAATGTCAACCAGTGAAACTGATAATGATGAATGGAACAAGATCAACAACGCAATGATAGGGTAACAAGGATTATAGTGTTGGTGTTATTTTTATTTTATTTAGATGTCTTGAGTGATATGCATGTAAATAGTAAATTTTAGATGTTAATATGTAAATTCTAATATTTTAGGTGCTATGTTTATAAATCATCCTCATAAATAATGGGAGGGCTAGGAGGGAGGTTGAGATTTTCTAACGCACAGCTCTTAGGAACCTTCTATTAATTACATGTAGAGTATAAATTAAATATTTTAATTAATTTTTATTTGAACTAATCGTATAGTATAATTTGAATCGTATAGTATGATTAATAAAAAAAATTAAAATATTTCTTTTTCACTCCTCCTGTGTGTGTGCATACTTGGTAAACTAACATACACCTTTTATATATATTGACTCAAGAAAAATAAACTTACAGACTCTTTCAAATAAGTCTAATTTATACAACCCATTTTTGAGGTCTGATTCTCTGATGGTCTTTGTATATGCTAAACCTAAAATATTAGTGATGCACAAAAAAATATGCAGGTTATAAAGTAGGAGAAACTAAATAATTAGCCAATAATATTTATAATAATCAAAATATAAGGTCGAGCTCCCAGATTGTAATAATACCTTCTTTTTGATGATGACATATGTTATTTGTTAGAATTGTAAATTAAATTAAATTTCCTACTAAACTCTCTCCTTTACCAAGTGCTTCCTTCAAAAATATGGAGAAACTCTTTTTTTTTTAATTTTAAATTTTTAAATATTTTTAAATTTTTTTTAAATAGCATAAACAAAAAGAAAAAAAGTACAAGTACTAAAAAATAAGTAACACAAATTGTACTAATGAAAAAAAACCAGTACAACTAATATCTCCCTACTCCCCCTTTTGACACAACCAAAAAGGAGAACTAAATATAACAAATACATAACAAAAAGGAAACTATAGAAAATTTAAACTTGCTATGAAGAATAAATAATTTTAATAGAAATAAATACGAACATATAACATAAGTCAAACAAACAAATAAACAAACACACTTTAATCATACCTCTATCCAAAATTCTCTAAGCATAAATGTCAATGACACCTAGTCTAGTTTTAAGTGTGCTGAATATGTCGCAGTTAAGGGGCTTGGTAAAGATATTTATCAATTGGTTTTCTACATCAACATGCAAAAGGTCTATCTCGCCCTTTCTATATGATCTCTAATGAAATAATGTCTAATATTTATATGTTTAGTGCATGAATGTTGAATTTGATTTTTGGAAATATAAATTGCACTAGTGTTGTCACAAATTTTTTTAATATCTCTCTTATGTATTTTGTCTAAGGAAGGTACAATCTTTTTTTTATTTTACATGAAACTCAAGAAAATAAGTTAGCTCATCTATCATGCTCATTTCAAACTCCTTATTCATAGTGACAGAAAAATTATTACATAAATTTCATCGGTTGATCCAAAGAGTATATCATCAACATAAATTTGGACAATTAATATTTCATCTCCAACTTTCTTAAGAAAGCGTGTGGTGTCTACAATACTCTTAACAAAGGACTTTTCTAAGAGAATGTTGCTTAGTATTTCATACCATGGCCTAAGCGCATGTTTCAACTCACCCAATGCTTTCTTATATTTGTAAACATGATGTGGAAAATGAAGAGTTCTCTAAACTTGAGCGTTATTCTACATAGACATCCTCTTTAAAATCTCCATTCAAAAATACACTCTTGACATCCATTTGATACAACTTAAAGCCTCTAAAATATGTAAAAGCAAATAACACTCTTGTGGCTTCTAACCTAGCTACTGAGGAAAAGTCTTCTTAAAATCAATACCCTCTATCTGATTATACCTCTCAGCTACTAACTTTGCTTTATATCTAATCACCGACTCAGAGTCATTCAACATATTCTTAAAACCCCATTTGGTCCCAACTACACTTTGATCCTTAGGTCTACTAACCAACTACCATACATCATTTCTAATAAATTGATTCAACTCTTCTTGCATGGATAAGATTAAAAATTTATCATTTAAGGCTTGATCCAAACTAGTTAGTTCTATCATGGAGATGAATGTAGTATGACTAACTTCTTTCTTAAGACCTTTCTTGGTTGTAACCCTTATAAATGGATCTTCTAAGATGAGTTCTCTAGGGTGACTAGAAGAGTATCTCCATTCTCTAAGCAATGAATCCTGAGGTTATTCTCTATTTTCTAGGTTAATACTTTCTACTCTATGGGTAGTGTCAACCTCATCATCATCTATTCTAAGCTGAACTAATCAATTTGACTCATCAAATACCACATGGATGGATTCCTCTATAACTAAGGTTCTTTTATTGAAGACCCTATAAGCTTTGCCTACTGAGGAATAACCTAGAAACTTTCTTTCATATGCCTTAGAATCAAACTTTTCTAAATGAGATTTACCATTTACAAGCATAAAATATTTACAACCAAAATATGTAGATGTTATTGGTTTGATTTCCTACCCTTAAGCAGTTCATAGTGTCTTATTCAACTTAGACCTAATGCTCACTTGATTCAACATATAGCAGGCAATATTCACTACCTCTTCCCAAAAGTATTTAGGTAGGCTATATACTCTCAATATTTCCCTAGCTACCTATACCAGAATTCTATTTTTTCTTTCAACTAAGACATTTTATTATAAGGTCCTAGGGGAAAAAAGTTATGACCAATTCTAAATTCCTTACAAAATAATTCAAAATTTTTATTTTTTAAACTCTCCACCATGATCATTATGAATTGTAGAAATTAAATATCCTAACTTCCTCTGAATTTATCAAATGACTCACTTATGTGCTAAAAATTTAACCCATATAAATCTAGAGTAGTCATCCACAATCATAAATCCAAAACTCTTATCAGCTAGACTGCTATACTTACAGTCCAAATAAGTCCATATGAAGAATTTCTAGTGATCTAGTGGTGATGATCTTCTTAATGGAATGAAATAAAGATCTAGTATGCTTTTCTAGCTGACAAGCATCACATAGATGATCCTTAGTGAACTCTAACTTGGGATGCCTCTAATTAGATCATGCTAGGTTATTTTCCTAAGGGGTTTCATTCTAGCATGACATAGTCATTTATGTCATAGCCAAGATTCATCTATAATAATTTTCAAGCAATAAATATTATCAAAAATATCGATGCAAGTCAAATCAAGCATACAGTCATTATTAATTCTTTTTTCCTTTCAAAAAAGTTTTTCCATTAAAATAATTAAACATTCATTTGAAAGAAATTTAACATCAAATCCTTATCACATAATTGGCTAATGTTAATTAAATTATGGTTTAAGCCCTTAACTAAAAGTATATTTTTAATAATAATGCTATTTGATTTATCAATCATACTTGAAACTACCACTTTTCTAGTGGTATTATCTGCCAAGGTTACCTTGCCTCCGCTCTAGATCTCCAATGTGATAAACTACTTTAATTCTCACATTATATGCCTCAAACAGCCATTGTTTAGGTACCACATCCTCTCATTAGACTTCTTATGAGAGCAGTCCTACACAATCAACCATAGGTCAGTGTTGGGAACCCAAGTGAATTTGGGACCTACCTTATACTTTGATGTATGAATGCTATGCATGCTATGCATGCTATGCTATGATAATAATACTCTGGGCCTTCAAATTAGGTGTGTTCTAAGGTATAAAGTGTAAGTGCGTGCAATATATCCTAACATGCTACAAGAGTAACACCTATCCCCTGGAAATGGGTTTACTAATCTAAATAAGGGGGATTTCTTTTCCTAGGAGTGTATGATGCATACTGTTTTTATTTTCTTTTGTAAATATTCATTTACACTTTTGTAACTTGCAACTTCAAACTTTAATGCATTCTCATTACTATCTAATTCTAATGCAAGTGTCTCTAACTCCTTGAATGCTTCTTCTAATTAAATATACTCACTTTTTAAGGATTCATGTGATTTTATTAATTCAATATGTTTCTTATTTATTGTATCAAATTCATCCAACAATGATGTATACTCTGTATCTAATGAAGTGTGTTCAATTTTAAAAATAGAATGCTCTTTAGTTAAATTATCATGCTCTTCTTTTAAATCAAAAAATTCTTTCTTCAGTTATGAGTTTTACATTTTTATTTCTATATGAATCATATATTTGTTTAGAAATAGAAAAATAATTCATCATAGGTAAGTTTGTATACCTCACCCTGATCGAAGTTCCCAATAAAATCATTTGCCATTAAGCATAGATTTGTTAGCTCCTCTTCTAGTTCTTATTTTGAGGAGTCTGAAGCTGAGCCCACCTAGAATACTTTTTGTAACTTTTACTTTCCCCTTTTTACATTAGGCTTATCCTCACTCATTTCCTTCATAGGGTGGCTCTTAAGACTGGGGCAATCAAACTTCAAGTTTCCAGGTTTACTGCACTCAAAGAAAATAGTGTTAGTTGAAACCTTATTAAACTTACCACTCTTACCTTTTCTCCTTTTATGGTAGAACTTTTGTTTTCGTTTCAAGAAACTCTTGATATGATGAGTCATCAACGCTATGTCCTTGCTCTAATTAGCTCCTGAAGTAGTGTTATTTGTTTCATTAACCTTTAATGTCATTATTTTCTCCTTCTTTTTGTCACCTGCATCTTGAAGCCATTGGCTCATATTTTGCTTGTAAGCAATAAGAGCGCCTAGTAAATTGTCAATATAATAGACATTCAAATTTTTAGATTTATAAATTGTAGTGACTTTTGTATCAAAAATATTATGCAAATAATGTAGTATCTTGTTAACCTTTTCAGAGTTAGATAATTCTCTGCCTAAAGTATGCAAAGATGTGACTATTTTGATGAACTTAGATACATATTGGAAATTATTTCACTAAGTTTCATGTAAAATAGTTCATAGTCACGCAATAGTATATTTAAATGAGATTGTTTGACTTTTTGGTGCCTTCATATGTAATGCATAGTATATCTCAAATTTCTTTGCTAATAGTACATGTTGATACGTGCATATAGTCCTCAAATTTTAAAGCATAGAAAAAATAATTCAAGTATTTGGAATTTAGTTGAGCTACATACTTATCCTCTATACTCCATTTAGTAAAAGAGATTTCTACTTTAATGCTATTAACAATGTAGGATGAAAAAGAATAACCTACTTGTATTATATGCCATATACGATAGTTAATTCATTCCAAGAAGCTAGACATGTGGATTTTTTAAAAGTCAAATGGTATATTATCAAAAAGAAGTGTATGGGTAATTACATACCCTTAAGCATTATTTCTATTTCTAAAATGTGCCATTGGATCATTCTCTACATTTTAAAACCATAATTTAAGAGACTAAGCTCTGATATCAATTAAAAGTCCAATGGATGGTTACGAAACTGATTGAACTATGGAATGACATACTAAGAGGGGAGTGGATTGGTGTCTTAAAATCTTTTTCAAAACCTTTTAAATTAAACAACCAAAATCAATTTTAAAGTGGAAGCAAAACTATAACTCAAAACAAGCATAAAATATTTTTGGTTTTTGATTTAATAAAAAAATAATTAACACTTTTTGTTCTTTTAACTTTTTTATTTTTTTCTTTCAAAAATAAAAATTAATCCAAACTAATCAAGATGATTTTTGTGTCACAACAACAATAAAAACCAAACTAAATTGCAGAAAGTAAAACACAAAACTAAAGCAGAGAAAAAAAAGAAAATACAAATTAGATTTTTTATAGTGGTTCGATCTACTTGACCTACATTCAGTCCCTGAAGTCCTCTTCTTCAGGTATTGCACTAAACACTTAGGGACTCTCCTTCAGTCCTCATGACTAGGCGATGAAGTCCTTACAAAATCACTTTTACCTCCTCGGTGCTGTTGAGAACCAGAATCACTTTCACCCTCCAGATGAGGTGGAGTAGCCCAAACCACTTTCACCCTCCTTGTGAGGTGGAGTAGCCTAATTCACTTTATTCCTCCTAGCGAGATAAAGTAGCATGAATCACTTTCACTATCCCGGTGCAGTAGAGTAGTCGGTGGCCCTTTAACACCAATGGGGTCTTCCCGGAGCTTCCCTTAAGATAAACCTTGGAATATGGAGAAACTTAGATGCAAGTTGGTTGGAGCAACCATATGAAACTCCCTCTCACACTCCCTTGAACCCACAAAAATCTTCTCCTTCTCTCACAACTTCACCTTTTATCTGCCTTGCTTAAAGCCCTCTTTTTAAACTCTCACTTACAGAAGAGTCAACCCTCTAACCACAAAGACTTCTATAAAGTCTATTAAAAAAGCTTAAATAGTGGGCTCCTGAAAATCCTAATTATTCAATTTTATCAACTATATTCGTACTATATAAATTTTTGTTTATATAGTATGATTAGTTCAATTATCCATTATTTGTATTGTATGATGAATAGTAGTATAATATGATCGGTTCAATATCTTCACTAATCATACTTGACGAATTAATAATATTACAATATAATTAGTTCAAATCAAATCTCGGGTCGTACAGGACAAACCAAACATCATCTAGAGTGTGCTAGGGTGATTCATACAATATGATTAAAGATCGAATAGTACAATCTATAATTAATATAGATCCGATTTGATTCCTTAATCTCCTGACTTAAATTAGGTAATATTATAAAAAATCTTAGAGCACAAATATATTCGTAGCATGCTGGGTGATTTTATGAATATTTTTTTAATAATTTTAAAAGCTCTGTATTTGAAGATATAAAAATAATTTATATGGATTTTATATTTAAATTTAAATAATTTGCATAATTATTAATACATCCTTGAGATATTGTATTATAAAAAAATCTCATTCCATTACATAAATCCATAAATGGCAATTCATTTTATTTTTTCCCAAACCAACGAAGTGTAAATTAAATTTGAGAAAAAAAAAGAGGAGAGAAGAGAGAGGATTATAAGATTTGAAGGTCTTAAAGCCATTTTTTCGGTCAGCCTAATTAAGAAATTTGCTTATCTCGAGGTAGGATATCATTTTCTTGTCTCTGATTTCAATGATTTTTCTTATTTTGTATTTTTTTAATTTGGTTAGAATTTACAAAGTTGTGATGTCTCAATTTTTAGCAAATTTTTACCACGTAACTTTTAGTATATTATAGTTCTAATCATTCTACATATATTGACAGGAATATATTAAAATTTTATTGAGTTTTTTTATATTTTGGAGAAAATGCCCTAATTTAAAATTTTTATATAAATATAAAAATTGGATAAATAAATATCAAAACCACATAATACTAGTATATGACATGTATACTTGCCATAATTCATGTATTGTGGTCATATACATGTGAAAATGAGAAAATTGATTTTTCTTATGAATGTAATTAGTCATGATTTATATGTACATTTTATATGGACTAAGCAGATGTAATGAGTTGAACATTGAGCACAATATCACTTGTTTACTATACTATATATGATGTGAAAGGTGTATATATAAGAAAGATTGGTAAGAAATGATTGACTTGTTTAAATTGACTAGAGACATGTTACCCTATACTAGAGGGTGGACTAATGAGTTTTCCTTTAAAATATGATTTATGAGGTGATCCTAAATGATATAAATATAGAGACATAAAGAGATAGATTGATATGATATGATACACCGATAGATAAAAAGTGATGACTTCTAAGATGAAGCCAGTTGGCCTAAATGATTAGTGACATGACTGATTCCTGTAGGTTGGCCTACAGGATTAGATACAGAAAAACACCTAATAGGGCGTTGGGTATATTGCACAGGCGTTCAATGCATGAACTAAGTTTATGCTCTGGGCTAAAATATGTTTAAGTTTTTTTTTTATTTGCAATACCCACTAAATACGCAAGTGCACCTATTTTGAGGTTGATTTTTTCAAAAATAATAATAAATTATATAAAATCCCTAAAAATCTAACATAAATTGCAATAAACTTTAAATTAACCCTACAATCAATAAAAAAATTAAAATCAAACCTTAATTGTAATTAAAATGTAATTAATTAAAAATTAAACCTTAATTTAATAAGAATTAAATAAAACCATAAAATTAAATATTAATCATATTAATCCCAAATTTTTAAGGAACCAATGATATCAATCACGTGAGCATTTGGGTTAATTTGGTTAATTAAAATTCCAACTCAAGTTCCTTATGTAAAAAGGGGTTTTTTGTAAATAATTAAATAAATATTAATAAATAAAACTTAAATAAATTAATTAAATAAAATGAAATAAAAATAAAAAATAATTAAATAAAATTTAGAAATATATTTAAATAATTAAATTTAAGTAATAAAATAATTTTAATAAAAAATTCAAATAAAGCATTTAAATTTAAATAAATCAAATAAAAATCAGTGAACAATAATCAAATTTAAATTGATATAAATTAAATAAAATTGATAATTAAATATTAATTCATTAATTAAAGGACCCTCATGCTTTATGTTTGACTCTTTTGGAGAGCTTACTAGCATTAGAATTTAAGGGTCCTTAATCAATTTTAAATAACTAAAGACCCTCATGTGTTGTGTATTACTCCTTTTAGGAAGACACAAACACAATGGATTAAGGAATCTTTAATAAATCTTTAATAATTAAAAAGAACTTTTATGTACTGTACTTTCTTCCATCATGGAAGGCATAAGTGTATGGGATTCTTAAGTCCTTAATGAATCTCTAATAAATAGTTAATGATCAAAAGACCTTCATATATCAAGCCTAATTCTTTTTGGACAGCATGTATGTATTAGATTTATAAGGTCTCTCCCCCAACTCTCCAAATAAATCGTTAATAAATCTTTAAGGACTCTATGCAACTAGTTTTATCCTATATGGAGGAATGGTAGCATTACAATTGTGAGCCTTAGGACTTATATGTTAGTGGATTTTACACTTTGAAGTCACTAACTTACATGATTCTTTAAAATTAAATAATTGACTTCAACACTAAAAAACATAAATAACAAAACACCAAATCATTAAGACAAAACATAAATTAAAAAAACCCCTTTTGACCTCTAATAAACGAACACCTTCAAATAAAATTGCTTAAATAATAAGCCCTTTTAGACATATCAAAGCCACACAGCCTTCTTAACACAGTGTAGATGATTTGCTAGGACAACCAATTCTAGTCTAGGCTAGGCAAGTAGTTGATTAGGTATGATTATGGATGCTTTGCTTGGAGAGCATTCTATGTTTTTTTATTTATTTTTAGCACTTTAAATGTCATACAAGTTGTAATTTCTGTTGGCACGCCTTATTCTCTTACAGGTTGCATTAGATTCATTAGGTTCTTATACACATGCATTGCACTCTTTTACTATATCTACTTTTCATTGCTTTTATTATCTACAAGAGTCAGCGTAGAATGTACCAAGGATCTGATGTAAATCTAAAGGAGTCATTGTAAATATAGCTTGTATATAGATCGAGTTCTAAAGTGTCAATGAGTTGTAAGGGTTTAAAGGTACTTGCTTATGTGTACATATAAGACTCCAAAAGATAATTCTCTCTCACTTGGAGGATATTCTCTTTTGGAATTCTATAAGAAGACATGGAGCCACAAGATGGTAAGTATATATATATATATATATATATATATCAAAGGTATAGAAAAACAAGTTTGTTATTGCAGAGCCTGACCACCTTACTTTCTTCCAGACCTTGAGTTGTACAAATCTTTTATAATAAATAAAATAAAATGTTGTTCTACACTATTACTCTTTCATACATTGCTTCATATACATGCATTACATTCATATGGGTGGTAGATTACATTAGAGGGTAGTCCTTTTATAGGTTTCATTAGGTATATATGTTCCAAACTTTGTATGAATATGTATACTAGTTCTAGGACGATACGATAATGGTATCGTATATGCGAACACATTTACCTTGCCATGCATACATACAAGCATTTTATTTTCTACAATGTGCACAAGCCTAGCACATAAGCCATTGATAAGGAATAAGGAGCTCGAGCGACAAGGCTATTGTAGTTTTCCTATGGGTTAGAGACGTTATACTACCGAATTTTTCTAAAAAATTTGGACTTAGCATTTAAATAATTTAGTTTATGTAAAAAGGATAAAACTAACAATTTAGGGTATCTTTTGCATTAAAATTATATTAACTAGGTACATTTGATCTGATTCATGTTGTTAAACTCTGATTATAAATCTAAATCAAAATCTTTGTTCTCAATATTAAAATAGCTATCTTACCTGTATGCATCAGACCTAGATTTATTGTTTTAAAATTGTGTGATTGGGTGGTTTGCTGGCAGTGCACTCCAAGTGAGCGTAAGTCAGATGCGTTTCCACCTCTCAAACTTCCATTTAAGGGGATTATTCTGACCTTCCAAATGAACTTTATAATTTTATAATAAAATGAGTATTTTCAAAGTGATTGATTAAAGCTTTTAAATACTTAAATCAAACATAACAAAATTTTTAAATCTAAAATAACTCTAGTCTCCACTTTAATCAAAAGTTTTTTCTTCGGAGATGTAATTAACTGTAGAGGCTTGCCTCTATGAGAACATAAGGACCCAGATTAAAATAAACCATATTTTAGCTAAACTAGGAGAAAATTTCTTTAGATGCAGACTAAAGCTAATCCTTGGTTAGTTTCATTTTGAACATGATAGGTGAATTCAAATTTTAGCCTTTGAGATGAATTTTACATTCCTATACTGAATTTGATTATGAAAATAAATTATTTCTCTTTTTGAATTGATAATATATAACATTAGTTTATCTTTCGAGGTAGTTAATATTAGCTATGTGAATTTATCTAAAGAAATACTATAGCAAATCAGGGGCTAATACATTTATTTTGTCCACATCTTTATAGTCCTTAGAAGGTTAAATATCCTATATCTAGGTATGCAAATATTCCAATCTAATACTCCTATTTATTTCACTATTCCTCCACGAGGTAATATATCTTACTAATTTATAACTACACACATGACTATTGTATGCATTAAATTAAGTTTGAGAGTTATTGAAAATATTCATTTTTTATTCAAAGCACTAGATTTTATCCAAAACTATGGAATTAGCCAAACATGATATGTAAAGAAAGCAAACCAGATTTCATTGCTTACATAAAAGGAAAATACAGAAGTAAAGGTTATTTCATTTGTCACCCGGATAGTGCAAATGCACTCTCCACACTCCTCCTCCAAATATATGATTGCTTACAAAGAGACAAGTTAGCAATTTCCAAATATAGTGTCATTCTCTCCTTTAGCCTCTTTTAAACTTTACTCTAAGCGGGCATTACAGTCTGGACTCATTTAGATAAAAAAAAATGATAGAACTCCCTACTAAAATGAACTGAAAAACTATTTCTATTTGTACAAAAATGGACTTAGGTGCCGCGATGCTTCACATGGTGGCATAGCGTAGTGAACTAGAGCCTCATGCTGGTAGGATTACTCCACTACAGTGCTGCGCTGACTCGACATGTCTAATGGCTGAATTGATACATTGCTTGGTTGAATCGACGAGGCTCTGTCTTTTTTCAACTACTCTACTACAGCATTACCAAAGTTGAGAGCTATGATGCTTGAATGTGCAATCTTGTGTTGTAGCATAGTGAAGCTCGGTGTTCTGACACTTAAATTCCCATGACTCAAGTATTGTGGTGCTAATTTTTATCGGTGTGGTGTTGTGAAGCACTATGATGCTGACCTTGGATCTACCGGAGCTCTGAATTAATTATCATTTTTCCCGAGGCTCTGACACTGTGATTTCTTAATCTAGCGCCGAGGCATTGTGATTGCTGCAGTGCTGGTAGTTGAATTGCTGCGATGCTGATTCAACACTTATGAATTTTACTCTTTTTTTTAGCATTTTCTACACAATATAAACTAAAAATAATATTTTTACTAATATTTAAGATAGTAAAATAATATAAAATTTATATATAACAACACCATAGGTAGTTAGGTGTCCTATCTTTCTTACACTGATTCCATTACTTACATATGCATATGATAGAAGCATATACGATAGATTACATAAATAATATGACATGAAATGATTTATATATAATATAGGATATGATTGTCACAAGTATATAATAAGATTGATACAATACTAAAGAATATATATGAATCATTGATTATAAATTACATGAACTACATGATACATGAATGTTTGATACATATGAATTATATATTATCCATGATATACTACACTAGCATGTTACACTATATTGAAATAAGATATAAGATATATACATAACATTGTACGACATGTATATGAATATGACACGTATATAGATTTTTTGAGTTGAGATAGATAGAAACTATTCTGTAACTAATGGGTATAGAAATGATAAAGTTTATTGATCCCTTATATATGGTTACCAGTTATTGATCAATACTCTTAAAATATATAATTGTACTGATGTTTACTGATCATATGACCTCTTACTATTTCATTGGCTGTCAAATGTTTATAATTATATGTTCATAATGATATTGACTAAATAATTACATGCATATTATTTTTAGTGTCTTGTATTAATTTTAGTTATAGGTTCTGATAACCAACTAAGTTGTTAGCACCCTATGTGATTTTACATATTTTTCAGGAAGGGTCGGGACTTAGTGGAGTAAGGACATATTAAAGTTTCAGGTTTCATTTTGTTTCTGTATTTTTTATTTTTATTTTTTTGTAGTCAAGAGTTTAGAAAGTTGTATTGAATAAAATGATTAATCTTCTCCTGGCCTTTGTACATGAATTTTATGGGATGAATATATTTTATATTTTTAAGTATATAATTTTTAATTGCTTCTATTAGATTGATTTATGTTGATGACATAGAAGCTTTGGTTGATTAATTAAGATATTGAAATAGGTAA
Organism: Dendrobium chrysotoxum; assembly: GCA_019925795.1. Lineage (NCBI taxonomy): Eukaryota > Viridiplantae > Streptophyta > Magnoliopsida > Asparagales > Orchidaceae > Dendrobium > Dendrobium chrysotoxum. Next base: position 1,318,614 of record CM034309.1, on the reverse strand, counting down.
TTCTTTCAAAATTAGATCTTGGGGAATTACAATGAGAACATTGGCGGTGCCCATGCTTTGTTTTATAAAGAAAATATTATGTATTGGAGGAAAATCACTCAACATTATCCTATCTTTTTTAAATGCATTTCACTACTTTAAGTGCAATATAATCTTCTTTTAAAGTTGCTCTCCGTTTTGGAGATAATCAATAACGGCTTAATTGATGGTTTCCATGTCAATAGTGCTCTCAAAGTACTCTTGAACTTTGTCAATGTATTTTGTGAAAATGGGGTGGAGAAATGATCTTTATATTACTAAATTATTTAGACCATATAGTTGTAATTAAAAAAAATGGTTATTGATGTGTAAAACATAGGATACAATAGTTGTGGAGGTAATGAGCATGGAGACAAGAGGAAAGTGATGTAAGGTCTATGGGATCTTTATGGCCAAGTTCGCAACATGATTAGTGTTCCCTTAGGGCTATGATTGGAGGGTTATTTGGGTTGTGATAAAATGATATTTAGATATTGGATAGATTTGTAACCGAAACTTATAGACTCTACAAAAAAGGGTTTTTCTGTTTTCTTTCTCTTCTCCTTTTCCTTTTATATTTTATTAAGATTGGTGGAAGGAGATGGTGAGGGCCAAGTGCAAATGCTATTAGATATTTCTATAAAAAAATTTATTTTTGACCCAACGCTGCAATACTTCCTCAGCCAAAACCCATAAATAGAGAGGGCGGGGCTGCCGCTTCAGTGCTGTAGCGCTCCTAAGGAGCCTTCTACACTTTACATTCCCCATCTTTCTAACTCAATTACAGGCTCATTGAACTTCATTAAACATAGGATAATGTAAAATTTACAGACATTTAACATATTATAAAGATAAACATACAATTCTTATCAGATTTGATTCGAATGGACTTGATTTTATAATAGTAGCTACTACAATGCCTTCTCTAGTGAATCATGATTTTGGCACTAGCATATGAGCCAAACTCAACCCAACAATTCATCTGGGTAGTTTTTTTTTTTTTTTTTTAATTTCGTCTGGCTAGGTGAGCTCGAGTTTAAGCCAACCTTAGGATAGGCGAGCCAAGCTTGAGTTAGAGGTGACTCAAGCCCGACTTGAATAGTTTACACCCCTAATCATAGCTAACTTAAAACTGTATTGAATTCTAAGGTTTCATTTGGAATAACTTTCTTACTGCTTCTTAAAAAAACTTTAGTAAAAAATTTTAATTTTTGTATTAAAAAGCTACTTTAAGAAGTAATAAAAAAGCCATCCCAAACAAAGCCTAAAGTGCCAACTTCATTGAAGTTTTCTGCTTAGATAGTAAAAAAACAAAAATAGCAAATTTATATCCTTAATTCATTGGACGGTGGCTAACACAACTTTAAGTTCATGGCTGATATCTGATAAATTCCTATGACTGACTTTTCCTTAATTCCTTCAACTGCTCTGTAATTAGTCTTACGACAATCAAATATTACATTGTACAATCGTTAAAAATCAACAAGCAACAGGGTAAAATGAAAACCGACCAAAGATCATTGAGATCATGCTACAGGATCAGATTATTAAATATTTAGAGCATTGACCCACAATATAATTAACAAAAATTAATCCATAACAATCCATTACCATTGCCTAATTGCCCTTTGTAAATCCTCCACATGAATTCTCCTTTTAAATTTCCAAAATCCAAACAAGAAACGAGGAAATTAGTTTTAAATACACAACAAACATATGAACAAAATGATTAAGGAAAGGATTCCAGCCAGCAGCAAGCAATCATACATAGTTGGAATCCGGCGGCGCAGCCATGAACACCGGCCTAACATCCTTCCCCGCAACGAAAGGGAGACCGACGGCTCCACCGGCACTGTTGCTTTTCCGGCGAGGTTTTGCCTCGGTGAGCATTGTCAGAACGTTTCTCATCGACGGCCTATCTTTGGGCCAGCGGGCTGTGCAAAGAAGGGCAATTCTTAGAAGAAGAAGCATCTCTTCCTGAACGTGCTTGCATTTTCCAGCAATACTCCGGTCAAGAAGCTCGTCAGCCGGCGGTCGGTCGGTTCTTAGTCTGTTCATGACCCAGCCAACTATATCCTGATCTTCACCGAACTCTGCTTCTACAGGTTTTCTCCCTGTTATTAGCTCCATTAATACCACGCCGAAGCTATAAATGTCGCTCTTTTGATCTACTTTCATTGTATATCCATATTCTGAGACAATCAACGAGCGTCAAGGAAAATTTTGTGAAACTTAGATACGTAAACTAAGTAGTTTAGATCGACGAGGAGAAAAGTTGGCAAAAGAGTCGTTTTATTTATTTATACTTTTAAAATCAAATTTCTCCTATAATAAATTTATAAGTTGTAATTATATTATCCTATAATTGGAGAGGAACCTTACTCGAAAATCAAATATCAGAAAATAAGTGTGCGGTAAAAAACAAGGATCATTTTGTCTAACTTAATCAGAGCCATGATTACAATTCATGTCTAATTTGAATTCTTTGAATAGAAAATAAAATATTTCATAAAAAAAATAAAATTGATCAAAATTCAACGTTTCAATGCATTTATAAATCAACATAAAATTTTAAAATTTCAGAACTTTTTATATATAATACTTTTACTCACCACATTAAACTAGTAAATAAAAATATAATCAAATGGGCAAAAATAATATAAATTATTATTATTTTTATTATTAAGACTCACCCGGGGCGATGTAGCCGTACGAGCCGGCGATGGTAGAGACCGTCTCGTTCTTCCTCATTAACGTCCTCGCGAGGCCAAAGTCAGCAATTCTCGCGTCTAAATTAACATCAAGCAATATGTTGCTCGACTTAACGTCCCGGTGGATGACCGGCGGGTGGCAGTCATGGTGCAGATAAGCAAGTCCCTGCGCCACACCGGCCGCAACGTTGTACCTCGAAACCCAATCCACGAGCACGCCGGCCTCCGCCACAGCCTCGCCGTGTAGCGCCTCCCATAAGCTCCCGTTAGCCATATACTCGTATAAAAGCATGGTCTCGGTGTCGTTGTAGAGGTACCCGAGCATTCGAACGATGTTCCGGTGACGGAGCCTTCCCAAGAGGTTCACCTCTCCGACGAATTCGCCGGCGTCGTCACCACGGCCGCCTGCGGCCGAACGCCATAGTTTCTTTACGGCGATGACGGCGTGGTGGCGCTGAATATCAGCTTTGTAGACGATGCCGGTAGCGCCCATTCCGACAACATTGGAATCTTTGATACAGGCGAGCACGTCGGCGGTGGTGAAGTTGAGGCGCTGGAAGGCGGTGAGCCGCCAGGGCCAAGCGCCGCCGCCGCCGCCGCTGGTGAGGTCTTCGTCAAATCGGTCAGGGCAGCATGATGTACCGATGTACCATCTAGCGTAAAGCCGTCGAGCTAAGACAAATCCGCCGGCTGTGGCTAAAATGGCGGAGATTGTAACTAACCACCATGTTACAATGTGTTTGATATGTGAACTTGGTCTCCTCAAGCTCTCTGGTACGGGGTAATTCTCAGAGCAGCTGGGCAGAACGCCGCCGCAGAGGTCTGGGTTGCCGGCAAGGTCGTCCGGGTTCATCGTTCGGAGGATGCCGTTCGCCGGGACCTTTCCGGAGAGTTTGTTGTATGAGATGTTTAGTGTCTCTAGAGCAGGGGAAGAGCCCATGTTCTGAGGGAGGGAGCCGGTGAGTGAATTGTGAGAGAGGTCGAGAATGGCTAGTGTGGGCATCAAAGCGATGGCCTTCGGGATTTCGCCGGTGAGCTCGTTATCGCTGAGGTTGAGATTTATTAATCTTTGGCAACTCGTTAAGCTTGCTGGTATTATTCCGGCGAGACGATTTCTGGAGAGATCGAGAGTGCCGAGAGCAGAGCAGCCCTCAACATCGCTCGGGATCTCACCGGCGAGCTCGTTGCCAGAAGCAACGAATATTTGAAGTGTTGGAATGGAGAGGATGTTGGCGGGAAGAGAAAGCTGGAGACGGTTTCCGGAGAAATCTATGAAAGATAGTGAATTCGAAGATGATAAATCTTCGGGGATTTCGCCGGAGAATTCGTTGTCTGCTATCTCGAGTCTCTGCAGCCGCGGCAACTGTCCTAACCCCGCCGGCACTGTTCCATTGATCCGGTTGTTCTGTATTCTGACTCTGACTAGGCTTTGGCATGTCGATAAGCCAGCAGGGATCGGGCCAGAGAAATTGTTATTGAAAAGAATGAGCTTTGTGAGGCTGCCGCCGCAACAAACACTTTCAGGAATTCCCCCGGAAAAGGAATTGGATGAAACGTCGAGCCACTGTAATAAGGACTTCCGGCCTAGGTTGGATGGAAGTGGTCCCGTGAGTGAATTATTCCAAAGCTCAAGAATTTGAAGTTGAGGCAGGTCGCCAAAACCTGATGGCAGGGAGCCTTCGAGCTTATTGCACATAAGATTCAGCAGCTGGAGATTTGTCAATTTGACTAATTCCTGCGGAATCTTGCCGGAGATTAAGTTGTCCGAGAGGTCGAGGGAGACGAGAGATGAGATGTTGCCGAACTCTTTTGGGATTTCACCTTGAAGATTATTCCTGTATAAGTAAACAATGGAGAGAAGTGGCAGCTTCCCTAGTTCCGCCGGAATAGGTCCGCTCAGGCTTCCGACCGCCATGTCAAGGTAGCGGAGATTGGTGAGATTGCCGAATTCCGCTGGAATATTCCCTTCAAATCCATTGTATCCGATTATGAGCGTTTCAAGATAGGCAAACTGGCCAAGCTCGGTGGGGAGCGCCCCGGTGAGGTTGTTGCCGGAGAGGCCTAAAAATTTGAGATTTTGCAGATTCTTATAGGTTTTCGGAATTGTGCCGGTGAAGAAACAGCCGCGGAGATCGAGGGTTTCAAGCAGGGAAGCATTGCCGACGTCGGCGGGGAGAATGCCGGCGAAATTGTTCCCGGATACGTTAAGAGTTGTCAGTCTCGGGAAGGAGCCGACGCCTACCGGGAAGATGCCAGCAAAGTCGTTGTCGCTGATATCGAGCTCGTCGAGCTCCGCAAGGATTGGTAAGGTTTCCGGGAGAAAGCTGGCGAAGGAATTGCAGCAGAGATTGAGGTGGGTGAGGGCGGGGAGGTTTCGGAAGTTATCGAAGGAGATGACGCCGCTGAGATTCATATGGGAAAGATCGAGTCTTTCGACGAATCCTTCGGCATTGCATTGGACGCCGGTTAAGTTGCAGTGGCCTCCTGCAGCCGTCGCGGTGGCGATCTTCCAATCTCCGAGGGCGTTCAAGGGGTCTACAAGGCCGGATTTTACTGCTAGGAGAGCCGATGCTTCGTCGACAATTAGACTGGCATGAGAAGAGACGAATGCGATGAAGAAGAGGAGAAATTTTTTTTTTCTCGCTGTGATTCTCGTCTTCTTCTTCATCTTCTTCCTTCAACTTATCGCTGATTCTATTCCATTATGTTTGTTGTAGGTTCATTTGCTGGAGGATTTCAAGCGCTGTGGACGGTGGAATGTGATGGGAAGTAGGAGATTTTATATTAAAGCTAAGAAGGTGATTGTTTAAATATTCTCTATTTTGTTATAATTGTTCTTAAACTATAATTATTTATGAATATATAAATCATTATATTCTTTTGTCCTCTACGGTTAATTGGCCAACAGAGATCAATCACACTAGCGAGAGTGCAAGACGCATTTCACGTAAACTTGGATCGATGTACCATACCGTTGAATTATAGTTTAAGAACAGATGCGACGTGTCGAACTTTAGTGTATCTTAATATAAATTATTCGATATATACACAGAACATGTGCATTTATACCTTGAATGAAAATTTCTTACCGAGCTCTGTGATGAGATCTGATCGTCTTCTTAGAAAAGAAATAGTTACAGAGCAGAATTCAAACAGTAATAGTTAATACACTGATTTCTAAGGCGCAAATGCAAGCCCAGCTCTTAATTCCAAAAAAAACAATATTTAGCAATACATTTACTCAAAACTTCATTAAAAGAGGAGCTCAACGTATAAACCTTTTTTAAGAAATAATTAAGAGAAGAAACAAATGCAGTGCTGTCATAAGATTACTGTGAATATGATAACTAATCATCTTCTCCATTATCACAACAAAACTACAAATTGCAAAGCAGAAATTCAGATTAATTAAGAGGATAGTTGGCTGCCACAGAATCTTTCCATGTGATCATAATTAGAAAACCTTACAACTCCCTCTTTAATTAAAATATATTTATATATTTATATGTAATGACAGGCTAAGATGAAGGTTTGAGAGAGAGAGAAAGAGAAAGGAAGCCATATGCAATGATGGAGATGCGGCCACCAACCATTAAGTTTTCAAACTTGATTAACCTTAGCTCACATGGCTCTCATGGATATGGCCTTTTAGTTTATCAGTAAATTAAGAAGATAGAGGAATAGACGGGAGAAGATGGGAGGCCATGTGGAGTGGCTTTTTTTTTTTATTTGAGGAATTATTGAGCATGTTCTTCCATTTCTCCATATTTGCCAATGGGGGCGTCTCGTCGAACATCTGCAGGATCTTTGAGTAGTTCGAGAAGATTGCCGGATGGATCATTACGCTCATCATTTTAAGTTCTATTTTCTTTTTAAATCACTGTAAACGTTTTAACTGGCTAAATTTTCGAAAGGAGCAAATAGAAGACTCAATTTGTCGTGGTTTTTTTTTTTTTTTAAAGAAAGAGCAAGTGTTTAATTTAAATTAGGAGTAGGAGCAAGAATAGGATATTAAAAATTTTAAAAAAGGAAAACTAGTCAAACAGTATGATATATTCCATTAAATGCACCCTTTAGTATGACGTATTGCTATAATTATGAGAAATTCAGTTCAGCTAACTGGGCGGCATGCGGGGTGAATGTGCTAATTTGTATGACACATTCTAAAGAATGCACCAAATCATTATGAATGCACCAAATCATTTGGCACATTCTTTAGAATGGGCCAATTTGTTTGGCTTATAAATATTTAATTTAAATAAAAAATTTGAATTATAACTAATCGTACAGCTGGACGATTAGCTATAACCAGAAACCCCGCCATTGACTCTACAATGCCTAAAATAGGCAAATTTGAAATTTGAAATTTTAACTATTCGTATTGTACGAAAGAAATTCGTACTGCACGATGTTTTGAATTATTTTCAAATTTAGGTCAGTTAATAAATGAATCAAATCAGATTTGAATTGATTACATATCGTACTATACAAATCACCCGAGGACACTCTGGATGATATTTGATTCGTCCAATATAATCAGATATTTGATTTGAACTAATCGTACTATACTACTGTTTATTTGTCAAGTATATTAGTGGAGAAATCAAACTGGTCGCACTCTATTACTATTGATCATGTAGTGCTAACAGTGGAAAAGTTAAACTAATGTACTATATGAACTGGTTTTGTATTGTACGAACAGAGTTGGCAGAAGTCAAAAATTAGGATTTTTGAAAGCCCATTATTTAAGCTTTCTTAATAGACTTTGTAAGTGTCTTTGACAGTCTGAGGGCGTGAGTCATCTATAAGTGAGGGTTTGAGGAGAGGGTCTTGAGCAAGGGAGAGAGAGGTGAAGTTGTGAGAGAGGGAGAAGATCCTTGTGGGTTTAAGTGAGCATGAGAGGGAGCTTTCACATGGCTTTTCCAGCCAATGTCTACCTTTGTTCCTCATTGAGTCAAGGTTTGTCTTGAGGAAAATTTCGTGAAGAAGCTCTTGGTGTCAAAGGGTCGTCGGTTACTCTGCCGCATCAAGAAAGGTGAAAGTGATTGGGCTACTTTGCTTTAACAAGAGGGTGAAAGTAATTTGGGCAACTTTGCTTTAATAAGAGGGTGAAAGTAATTTGGGCTACTTCGCCTCACCGAGAGGGTGAAAAGGATTCGGCTACTCCGCCACACCGAATTGGTGAAAAGGATTCTGCTACTCCGTTGTACTAGGTTGGTGGAAGTGATTATGTAAGGGTTTCTCTACCTTGCCGTAGGAGCTAAAGGAGAATCACCAACTTATTAGTGCAATACCCAGAGAGGACTCTAAGAAGTGGACGTAGATCAAGTTGACTGATCTACTATAAAATCTTGGTGTGCTTGTTTTTTTTTCTTTCCACAATTTTTACTTTCTTGTGTTGTACTTCTTATAATTTTAATTTTTAGTGTGCTTGTGTAATGGTTTCACAACTATCCATTGAACTTTCAGAAGATGCTAAACATTTTGGTGCAATCTTCAAGTGAAGAGGAATATGCCAAAGCCGTTGGTGCTGTCCTCACAGCATCTCGACTCCCCACACTCGTGTAACTATGCTTGACTCGAGCTTTGGTCGGCAATAATGGGGGATCTAGTCGGCCAGTTTGGATGGCTGTAGCTAGTTATGCCAAAATTAAGAGAGAATTATTTAGGCGATGAACAGTTGATTCAAGGCCATAAAGAGAGGGGATTTTGGGCATCAGAAGAACTCAAATATGCAGAGAAGATGTGTAGAAGGCAACAAGGTTTAGCTTCTGTTAGCAGGTTAGTTTAAGTATTTTGCTTAGTGTTTCTTCGAATGTTTTATAGAATTTTTTTTTTAAAGTTAACAATCTTTAATGAGATAATGTGCATTTAATGATGCAAAACATTGATAATAAATAGTATTTGTCTTTCTTCATAAAGTTAATAATATTTCTCCTTTTTAGTAAATAATATTTCCACAATTGTATGAGTAATTTAAAATTTTAAAATGTATTTGCATATTTTGTTTTGTTAGAAAACTTTATTCTGAAATATCCTTATGTTGTCCAAAAACTTTATTTTTATAAATTTTCATTTTATTCTTTGAGATTTAAACGTAGAATTTTGGAAAGTATTCAAAATTTTAATAAGTTGTCTTCGTAAATTTAAAATTTATTTATGGCTAAATGTATTTATTTATTTACTTAATATTTGATATTCTAGCTCAGTGTTTTAATATGTGCATTTTATAGTACTTATTATTTGGTTTAAAATAATTTATAATAATATATAATAATAGACGAATGTGTGATATTATATGAACTTCATTATTCATTAGTTTGGTTGAAGATCGGGTTTGATAATGAATGTTTTAACTGATGGTTGAATATAGTAGCAGTTCGAATACAGTCTTTTTTTTTCATATGTCGACATGTAATCTAAAGTATACACTTTCGAAGAATGTCAACTTTCTTTCTTTTTTTTTTTTGGTGGAGAGCTGCAAATTTTGTCAACTCCACACCTACTTACATCGGTGGAGGAATCATCCAATTGAAATAAACATGATTTTAATACTAGAGGAACTTAAGTTTAGAATTGTTCATGCACTACGTCTCAATCACACCACCCATATAGTTAATCTTGTATGTCGGTTCCAACATAATAGTGGATATACTGTCACGTATGTTATCGACAATTACATTTGTAAGTTCATTTTAACTGAAGCGACGAGGAGGACTATAATTAATAATGTCGAGCCTGAAGAGATACCCACCGTCCATGCAAACATGGTGAACTTTGCTCGACTCAATCTCCATGAACTGGGGCCATCTTCTCAAATTTACTAGTTAGTATCAGATGACAGAAAGTCATATTAATTTTCTTAAATTGGTCCACAAAATAACTTCGTCTAACAAATAATTTGTTATCCTTGCCCAGGCTTATCCCCTTGTCCACCGAGGTGCATTATAGATGGAAGTTCAGCATTAGAAACAACTCAATGCCCATCGAGGCATATTTTCAAGGTCGACTAAGCTTAAATGAGCACCCATTGCTAGCTACAACATTCAGAAGAGGTCGTTTCAGTGCTAGCAATCGGCCAACCTTTGACTTACCTATGAGCGACTACTTCTCTGGCGCCAGATCATTCCGACTATATGTTGTTGAGGATCTGTATGTGCAAATTGAAGAACATGATGAGGTAGACATTGTTCAAGACCATGCAATCCAAAATCAGGAATTTCTGGATGCTATGGTTGCAAATAACAAATTTAAAATATAATTAACACTCAAATGTGGATTTTCATTAACTTAAAATCAAATCATTACAAAATTCATGAATTGTTTCATAGTAAGTCAAGATAGCTATCATTGGTGTATTTTGGTCAACATAGGCTAACAACTTGGGCTATCTCTTAGTTGAGGAGGATAGGTGCATAGAGGGATTGTTGTAAGGGAGAATGAATTTAGAGAGAGAAAGGTTGAGGGGGATGGTTTTTAATCAAATAAGGAAGAAGAAAGAAAATATGAAGCTTATTATTTAGTGGTTCTAATCTGGCAAAAATTTTTGAGAGAGTAACAGAGAGATAAGAGGGCAGGTTTCTATGAGATCAGTTAGGAGAGAGAGCTAGGAGAATGGAAAATATGAGAGATGCTCTAGTTCCCATCACCTTAAATTGTGCGCAAGGTAGAAGAATCATGCAAAAATCATGATCATGATTAGATTCAAGGTGATGTTGCACAAGTTCAAGTGAAAGGGGTCAGAGATGGGCTGATGGCATGTTGGTGCTGGTCTGGTTCATGGAAGTCAGTTTAGTTATTACACCTAATGTCTTGGACTATTTTACGGGGTATTATGGTAAGGCCGCATGTGGCAACATATTGGAATGTTAATGTTGACTAGGTAGAGATCATGGGGTAGGATTCTAAGTAGTGCCCAAAGGAATGATGCCTTAGAGATTATTCTGAAGAATAGTAATCTTGGATTATGGCATGAATGTGGGTTGCCAAGATGTGACATGTTATTTATTCTCTAGCATTGTTAGATGAATGACCAGTATCATACAAAAATTGGTCTTGGTTAGGTAGATGCTATGACTAGTTTCAAGTAGAGGACCATATCGTGAAGGTTTTCTTGGAATGACCCATATTTAACTGAAGCCGAGGAGATGGTCAATTAAGGTTGCCTTATCAAATTCTCTCTACGTAGACGAGGAGATGGGAGTCAGATGATAACAATTCTAATTGATGCCATACATAGAGCCGTGATGATTCCATGGATAATGTAGGATTTTTGGGGTTATACGTCGTAAGAGGATTTTAAAGAGAAGGCACACATTCTTGATGTGATGGATTATGCTGGTATGGTGGAAGGCCGGGAATGGTTAAGTGGTAATTAGAGTTCAATTTTGTGGGGCTATAGGAGGAAGCCATGAGGTGAGTATGGGGATGAGATTATTTGGTGGAGATATAGGGCGATGAGAAAATAAGTATGGCATTGAAAGTCCTTGGCTAAGAGGTTTTGTAAGGAAATATGAGGGTTTGGGATGACATAATGCTTCATGAGAGGTAGGCTAGTAGTTATGGAAGGTTTTGGATGGTGTTTCTAGGGTTGACAAGAGATTTTATATGGCCTATTAGTGTTGGGGTAAAAGGGAAAATTGAGAGCTAGAGGGATAGGGAGAGAAAAACACAAATAAATAAAATTTAAACTGACCAATATCCAAGTGGTTGTATTTATCACCGAGCTTTATGGGGCACCTCATAAGCAATACTTAAAAAATCAATAATAATTCAAAGATATTACATGATGCCCTTATGTTTAAAGAAATAAGCACAAATATATTAATTATTCTCTTTAGAGATTTGGTCACTAAGAAAAAAATGAGTGTTTCCAAAAGCCATTTGATCATGTGTTTGAGTTGCAATACTAAAATTTTCATAGTATTTCATGTGCAAACAAGGAACCAAAAGTTTGACTTTAATGGAATAACCTTCTTTGTTGTATTATTGTTCATCTTATAAAAAGCTTTTATATTGACTAGTATAAATGCACGTGCACATAGTGCACGTGAATAACATTTTAAAAAATAAGGAATAAATAATTAAAATTTAAAATTAATTAATGACATGCTACATCAATATTATTAAATTTTATATTAACCGTAGATAATTAGGAAGGGTCTCCTACAAATAAAAAAGCAAAATTAAAAAAAATCGAGCCATAGATGTAAGAATAAAAAATATCGATTTAATAATTTTTTTTAGCCAAATTACTGCACTTAACCTAAACTTAACGTTACTACTAATGTAAATAAATAAATAAAATTGAAAAAAAATGTTACTACTAACATAAATGATGTCATAAGCTCCTTGAAGAGAGGTATATTTATAAACCTATCACAAATTAATATAAATAATTAACATTAATTAAATAATAAATATAGATATAAATACAAATTAATTATAATAATTATTCAATATTTCGGAATAGCCAATTTGATTAATGTAAACTTGAACTTTTTTCTAAATTTAAAGAAATAAATAGTTAATATTTGTAACCATTGTAATTAATATAATAGAATTAAAATACTTAATTAATATCGATAAAAATTTAGAATAAACAAAATTTATAATTTTTAAAAATTAAAAATGCAATGAAAGGCTATGATTATTTTTTAGAAATAAAATGAAAGGTCCAGATTTACTATGAAAGAAAATTCAAGCGGCTTTTATAATAGTAGTATAGGTGTATAATTGCTAGAGTTGGTATTAAAAATTATTTATTAATGTCACACTTACATGATATTTTTAATGAATTTTATTATTAATTGCTAGAGTAGGTATTAAAAAAAATTAATATATATATATATATATATATATTAATATCCTAATTGAATATAAAAATAAATATAATTAAATGCACCCATTAAGTCTTACTTAAATGTAATTAATATAATCAAAATGAAAAATATCATGCATTTAAATGAACAAATGAAGTTTCTAAATAAGTTAATTAAATATATAAATAAAAATAATAATAAATATATTAATTAATCCTAATTGAATATAAAATAAATATAATTCAATGCACAAATTGACTATTACTTAAATGCAATTAATTTAAATAAAACAAAAAATGTCATATATTTTGATTGATAAATGAAGTTAATAAATAAGTTAATTAAATATATAAATAAATTGAAATATTGAGATTCATCTTTGATAAATTAAATTGAAGGCTAGGATTGCATTTGGGAGGAATCCTAAGCCACACTTATATAATAGTATAGATATAGATAGTATATATATAAAGCTAATTAAATTACACATGCACAAAGTGTATGTTAATAAAATTTTAAAAATAAAAATATATATTATAAAGTATTAAATTATATTTATTTACTTACATGAATTAATAAATATATCAATAAAAATAATTATAATAATGATCATTTACATCAATATCAATAATGATTATTTATGTTAATATTAATTCTTAATCATTTATGTTAATAAAGTTTTAAAATTAAATTAATAATCTAAATTATTAATGAATTAATATATATATAATTTTAAAAAGTTGTTTGTTTTTTAAAGAAATTAATTTATCATCTTAAGATAATAAAACATAAAATATATATCATTATCTTAAGAAATGAAAAATATATATTATTATCTTAAAAAATATAAAAAATACATCAAATATGCATAAAAATAAAAAAAAAGAAAAAAATGAGCAAATGAAGTGAATTTTAACTCCTACTCCGAAAAAATCACCGTTTAATAATGATGTAAAAAAATATTTCATATCTAATTTCTCTAAAGAGAATATAATATATATGTAAAAAAAATTCATAAATCAAATAAATGATCATAAAAATAATTCAATATAATTAAACTCAATAAATCAAACAAATAAAAATATATATGTGATTGAAATAAAGAATTCGATTAATTAAAAAATTAATTAAATATAATTAAACTCAATAAATCAAACAAAGAAAAATAACTAAATAAAGATATTTCATTTCATATATGAAGTAGAATATAATTGCAATTAGAAAAATTTTTCGATAAAAATAATCAAAGACATCTTTGACATTCAAAGCTTTTCCTATAAAATCAAATAAATGATAAAAAAAATTATGCAAAGAAATTTTATTTTATAGATAAAAATATAATTACAATTAAAGAGATTTCTAAACAAATAAGATTGAGACATCTTTGGCATCCAAAGTTTTTTCCGCTGCCGCAGAGGTGATGCAAAAAGTTGATATGATCTTTTCGTCAAAACTTGATATAATCTTCTCGTCATCGCAACAGTACCATTGTGAAGGAGTTGTTAGGAGTACTGTAGCTAGATCATCTTCTCAACACCATAGAAATAGGAGAGATCGAAAAGGAATAGAAAGAGTTTCAGATAGGATGAGAGTTTGATAAGTTGCGAGAGATAATATATAATATAACAAGGAATATAAAGAGTTATGAAGAGGAGAATATAAAGTGAAATAAAAATTATATGGAATATAAAGAGGAATAATAAATATAAGGAATATAAAGAGAAGAATATGAAGGGATATTTAATTAATAATAATTAATATCATGATAAAAGAGAATAAGAAGAATATGAAATAATAAAATGAGAATACGAAGAGGTATTCAATAAATATGAAGGAAGACTAAGAAGCATTAGGGAATTCAAAATATATATTATTTATTATTTGTTTAAATAAAATTCTTAATATATAAAGTATTAAATTATATTTATTTACTTACATGAATTAATAAATATATCAATAAAAATAATTATAATAATGATCATTTACATCAATATCAATAATGATTATTTATGTTAATATCAATTCTTAATCATTTATGTTAATAAAGTTTTAAAATTAAATTAATAATCTAAATTATTAATGAACTAATATATATATATATATATATATATAATTTTAAAAAGTTGTTTGTTTTTTAAAGAAATTAATTTATCATCTTAAGATAATAAAACATAAAATATATATCATTATCTTAAGAAATACAAAATATATATTATTATCTTAAAAATATAAAACATACATCAAATATGCATAAAAATAAAAAAAGAAAAAAATGAGCAAATGAAGTGAATTTTAACTCCTACTCCGAAAAAATCACCGTTTAATTATGATGTAAAAAAATATTTCATATCTAATTTCTCCAAAGAGAATATAATATATATGCAAAAAAAATTCATAAATCAAATAAATGATCATAAAAATAATTGAATATAATTAAACTCAATAAATCAAACAAATAAAAATATATATGTGATTGAAATAAAGAATCCGATTAATTAAAAAATTAATTAAATATAATTAAACTCAATAAATCAAACAAAGAAAAATAACTAAATAAAGAGATTTCATTTCATATCTGAAGTAGAATATAATTACAATTAGAGAAATTTTTCGATGAAAATAATCAAAGACATATTTGACATTCAAAGCTTTTCCTATAAAATCAAATAAATGATAAAAAAAATTATGCAAAGAAATTTTATTTTATAGATAAAAATATAATTACAATTAAAGAGATTTCTAAACAAACAAGATTGAGGCATCTTTGGCATCCAAAGTTTTTTTCGCTGCGTCAGAGGTGATGCAAAAAGTTGATATGGTCTTTTCGTCGAAATTTGATATGATCTTCTCGTCGTCGCAACACTACCATTGTGAAGGAGTTGTTAGGAGTACTGTAGCTAGATCATCTTTCTCAACACCATAGAAATAGGAGAGATCGTAAAGGAATAGAAAGAGTTTCAGATAGGATGAGAGTTTGATAAGTTGCGAGAGATAATATATAATATAAGAATGAATATAAAGAGTTATGAAGAGGAGAATATAAAGTGAAATAAAAATTATATGGAATATGAAGAGGGAAATATAAAGAGGAATAATAAATATAAGGAATACAAAGAGAAGAATATGAAGGGATATTTAATTAATAATAATTAAGATAATGATAAAAGAGAATAAGAAGAATATGAAATAATAAAATGAGAATACGAAGGGGTATTCAATAAATATGAAGGAAGACTAAGAAGCATTAGGGAATTCAAAATATATATTATTAAATATTGAATATTGTGTTCGAAACTTACTCATTTTCAGACCTTGTATTCCCTTAAAAAATTAAAGAGAAATTTACATACACACCACTTTCTTTCATGCTATTTACATATCCAACACCCAAAACTTTAATATTACATTTCTATTAATCATTTAAAATTTTAATATCAAATATACTAATCCTATATTTCATTATCACCACCCATACCACTCTACAAACTTTAATATTTCATTCCATGCACCCATTTTTGTTTTATGGACGATAGGCATATAATATTAAAATTTTAGGTGTTAGAGACTTAAATAGCATGAAATAAAGTGGTATGTATGTAAAGATCCCAAAATTAAAAGACAGGTAATATATGGTCATTTAAAGAAGCTCGCCATGAAGTCTTATGACACATGTTCATTTTTATGCGAAGAAAAAGATGTTAGTTGAATGAGAAATATTTCAACAACTATTGCTTTCAAGTTTTCACAATATTAATAAAAGACTATTCTTTATATTTTTATCAATTAAATTAATTAAAACTTAGAATGATTGGATTCAGATGATTTTTTATTCTTATGAAATAAAAAATTTATTCAAATTTGGTTTGATGTCCGCCTACTTCACTCCATTTATTCAAAACGGAACCTGAGCTTTTCTTTCTCTTGCATTTGCCGCCGGCGCCCTGATTTTCCCCTCCTCATTGAACCTCAACCTTGTCGCTGGCCCTTGCCCCGTCACGGCCACTAATATCGAGCCTAAAGCTGAGCCCCTCGAAGCTGATTCCTCCATTGGACCCATACCGCCCAGCTTCAGCCCGAGCACTTCCTGGACCCCAATTCACTCTTCATCGTTCCAGTTAACGATGTCCACTGCCCTCTTCAGCATGGGCAAGTTCAAGCTGGAATTGACTTTGTGCCGGTGAGCAGGAGCAGCAGTGGTGAGCCTATCGCGGCCAGCATTATCGTCTCAGGTGCATACGAGGATGATCATGATGGTGGGGATGTTCTTATATACACTGGTCATGGTGGTCGGCACAAGATTTTGCATAAGATGTGCAACAGCCAGAAGCTTGAGGGAGGAAACTTGGCGCTTGAGAGAAGCATGACGTATGGGATAGAGATACGAGTGATTCGGGGAGTCAAGTTTGATCAGAGCCCTACGAGAAGGGTTTATGTCTGTGATGGACTTTATAAGGTTGTTGATTTTTGGATGGATGCTGGAAAGTCGGGCTTTGGTGTCTATAAGTACAAGCTTTTGAGGATTGAGGGGCAAGAAGAGATGGGCAGTGCAATGCTTAAAGTGGCGGAAAGCTTGAGAGATAATTCTTTTAGTGTGAGGAACAGTGGTTTCTTTTGCAATGACATCTCAATGGGAAGGGAGAGTCTCCCTGTTTTGCTGTACAATGACCCTGATGATGATCAGTATCCTTTACACTATGAGTACTTAGCTCGGCTAATTTACCCTTCAGCTACCCAGGACAAGTTTCATGGTGATGGAATGGGTGGGTGTGAATGCAGAACGAATTGCTCGGTGAATTGCTATTGTGCAACCCTGAATGGGGGTGAATTTGCTTATGATTTTAGTTGAGTTCTTGTGAGAGGGAAGCCTTTGATCTATGAGTGTGGCACAGCGTGCCAGTGTCCCTTGAGTTGTCCAAATCGAGTGAGCCAGAAAGGGCTGAGGCCACGGTTGTAGGTGTTTAGGTCCAAGGAGACTTGGTGGGGTGTTCGCTCATTTGATCTGATTTGATCTGGAACTTTCATATGCGAGGTCAGTGGCGAAGTGCTTACAAAGCAACTAACAGAAATAGTTTCTCATGCTGGTGAAAGTTTGGCGTATCCCAATCGGTTTGCTGGAAGATGAGCAGAGTGGGGAGACATCTCTGATGTTTTTCCAGATTACATGCCACCCAAATACCCTTATTTACCTGAATTAAGTTTCTCTATAGATGTTTCAAGGGATAGGAATGTTGCTTGCTATCTAAGTCATAGTTGCAGCCCAAATGTTTTTGTGCAGTTTGTTCTGTATGATCACTATAATGTCTCATATCCCCATGTTATGATATTTGCAATGGAGAATATTCCTCCTCTCAGAGAACTGAGCATTGACTACGGTATTGTAGAGGAATGGATTGAGAAGTTGACACAGTAGCCATATTTTAGGAGGTGCCGCTTCAGATGTTTCATAAAGCTCTGTTGTAGGTTAGCTACTTGCAATTACTTTAAGTGGATGACAGACAACACTTTTGAGCTGGGGGATTGCTTTCAGTATTTCTCAATGTTCTACTCAATCATGTTGAATTGGTAATGACATTTACTTGCATTAGTTAATAGTTTTTTTGGTTCGTTTGTCACATTCATTTTAATTTTCAGGAATTTTCTTGCCTGTATTATAGTGGTCATCCTTTTGAAATATTTGCATGTATATCTAACGAGATAATATCTTGTAATGTTTGGAAAAAATATATTTTTTTCCTTGTTTGAATGAACTATTTTTGTTTTTTGTTTAGGGTTTAGATTGTTGTTATAATTAATGTATCAATAAAATTTTCATTAAATATGAACATTTTTGTGACTATTTGTAGGTTTAGATTGATTTCATACACTAATGAGTTCTTTTATGCTCCATTGAATATTAGTCCAAAATTATTTGTGTTGGATCTAATGTTATTCATGGAAAAATATTAAAGTCCTACTAGAAAAATGAATTGAGCCCAAAGAGTACATGGGTAAAGAGAGATTGAGTCTTAGTGATCCTTTATGGTGAATTGATCAGCAGAGACCTTGATTGAAGATTATTCAATGAGAAGAGAAAATGGCTCTAAGAAGAATCTTAGAGAGAGTTTGAGGTAGATTAGTAATAGAGAGTTTCAACTAAAATTACAGTGTCACATAATAGACTTCATATGTTTATGCATGACCTGT
This sequence comes from Dendrobium chrysotoxum, assembly GCA_019925795.1. NCBI lineage: Eukaryota > Viridiplantae > Streptophyta > Magnoliopsida > Asparagales > Orchidaceae > Dendrobium > Dendrobium chrysotoxum. The sequence continues at coordinate 1,299,881 of CM034309.1, read as the reverse complement.
GACCTATTATTTTTAAAGCGAGAAGCAGAACCAGTGTGATGGAATTAATTGCATAGTGCTATTACATAAGAAACAAATAATTTGCACTTGATGTAACTACTTTATAGCAAGCAGGTTTGGCTTGTAGTTCATTGCTGGTTCAGAACTTTGAATGAGTTTTAAATTATGAGAAACTACCATTAGGAAGTTTTTCTTGCAAGAAACCCTAGTTTGAGGTTGAGTGCTTGAGTTTCTTAAGCAAGTAGCCTTGGAGAGTGGGATACTTAGCGAGTCTTTGGATGATTTGATTGCTCAAAATTGAGGGTTGAGTAAGGCTAATTCTCCGGTGATTTGCATGATTTCATCCAAAGTGACTTGAGACTTTGGACAACTTAAAGCTTGGCAAGTTCTGATTTGTAAGTGGCTTAAATCGACAATCAATGACATGTTGAACTTGATTTAGGCTCCCAAAGAGACTTGGGTGACTTAGATGAATATGAATTTAAATTTGTTCTCCAATTCTTTCTGATAAGTTGAGAAGTAAAGGAGAATGAGATTTCTTAAGATCCTAATTCAACCTGAGTGACTTGGATATGATCTATAGTGTTAGCTCTACAGAGTGTATGGATCTTTGACATTTGGTTCACACATTGACAATAGTGCTTATAAATGAAAGGCTTGTAATTCATTTTGAAAGTTTTGCTACTTTTTTCACAACATCATTTATTTTGAAGTTGTTTTTGGGCTCTTTCTTTATGCAAAGATAAAGAAGTCCATCATCCTTCAAGCTATATTGTATTTGATTAACTTAAAAAGTACAGGGAGGAAACGAAGCATATAATTTTGCTATATGCAAAGCATTTGAAAGTGATGAAGTTGCTTCACTAATGAAAGTGAAAATCAAATAAGAAGAAGGTCAAGAGAAGTGGGTCCTCCTAGAGGGAAGAAGATTGTGGAGGAAGCCTCCAAGTTTGATAAGTTGATTCTTAGAATGCTTATGATGACTCGACAGTTATTACTAAGGGTGTAGGAACTTAAATGATTGTCCTTGATGGTGCTCTGAAAAGCCTCTTAGTGGTGGAGGTCAGAATCAAGATGCCTATGGAGGCAAGATTGAGCAATGAATTCAACACTTCAAGGGCCTCTTTTATAGTAAAGATTTGCAAGTTTGTTATAACATCAAAGTGTTATACTCCTCATAGTAAGGTTCTAGCCTTTGAGTTGATCTCTAACCTCAAAGATGAGGACTCTCCGGATGCTTTGATCGACCGTCAAAGTTGCCTCTCGAGGGGGTGAATGAGGCAAGAGTACTAGAAAATGAGCAACTTAGAAAGTCACCACTAAGGGTGGAATTGTTGGTGATGTGAGTGCTATTAGGAGCATCTTTCCTGCTCATGAAAATGATGTAATCAATAAGCCAATTGTGGGCTCCGAAAATTCAGCCCCGGCCTCCGCCCGCTTTTACTTTTTTAAGGGGGGAGTTTTAACGGATTAAGTTCCGGGGTAATTTTTGGAAGGCAAATGAGATAGTAGATAAGACACAACCCAAGAGATTTCGCCCTCATTTTGCGAGGACTTTATGATCTGAGTTCTGGTTTCCTATAGGCGCAAGCCCCAATAGTTAATTACCCCTCCCGGTAACGAGAGAGAACTTTCGATTAAGGCTAGTCGTTAATCAGATACGTAGAGATACAAAGTACCTGGTCATAGTAGCAGCATGGATTTGAAGTTTGAAAATGTTGGAAGATTTGATATTCAAAATTAGAAATTTCACCATCTTGCACTTAAAGCAGACGGTGGGGGAATGGATGATGGACCCGATCAAGATCCCATGGTTTCGTCGTCCCGGGCCATCATGGTCCCTGGTCTACTTAGTCAGAGGAGGTAGTCAACCCAACTTGACAGAAGGATCCTTATCGGCAGCCATGGGTTGCTTCGTCCAAGGGAACCTTATAGACCTGGGGGGAGTGTTTGTCTAAGGGGACAAATTTGAATCCACCTTAGCTAACAGAGGGCTTTATGCCTTATCGATCATATCCTATTGATTCATGTCTCAAGGATTTGATGCCATTGGGGAGCATACGGGCTCTGGCCATAACCATAATATAATGGTGCCATTTGGCGGCGACCACCTGGTTCAGAGGGCCCCGAGTCATAACTGTTTATCCTGCAGTGCCATTTGGCGGCGAAACTATCGGTTAGAGGACTCGTACCACATCCTTGCTGGCAGGAGATTGTTTGAGAATGGATCCTAGTGATATTTTCGACCAGACATTAGCTCTTTGTGAGCTGTGGTTATTTTTAAATTTGTCCACCTTGACAAACTGTTGCGGAGGGTAGATTGGTTTTGCTTTAAGTGGTTGATGGATTTATTCTAATTTTAAATATTTTGGAGTTTGGGATTGTCTAGAGTTTTCTGGAGTTTTAGATTTTTTTAGAAGTTTGGGAGACATTTGTTTGAGATTTATGTGGACCCCTCCGGTTGAGATCTTCAGTCAACACGGCCATCATCGGGGTGCATGAGATTATTTATATTTTATTGATTGGACCCTGTCGACTCTATCTACTGGTCGATAGAGGATCGAGTTTCGTAGGCTTTGGACCTTTGTTAGTGAATTCTCTTGATTATAGGCCTTGAAGGCCTAATATGAACTATAAAATAAATATCCCGGTCGATCTCGTGACCGCATATTTATTTAATGGTTCGAGCCGTGTCAACTCCTATCTACCCGTATAGGAGGATCGGGCTCGAACTGGAATTTACTTATTGACCCGCGCAACATCCCTAGACGTCACGTGTGTACCAATAACACGCTCGTCAGGGCCCATGCGGGTTATGATTGTATTTACTCCTTTTGTGTTCCTATGTGTATACAAATTAAGGTGCACATGTGCGGGGGTATTTTAGAAAATATTTGTGAACGCCTTCTGTTTGCTTTTACAAAGATTGCAGATCCGCTGGCGTGATGCTGGAGTTTCATTTGGAGATTTGTACGCCTTCTATCTTCTTGCACAGATGTTGCAGATCCGGTGACGTTTTGCAGCAGCTTGGGGATTGAGTTGTTTGCTGCCTTATACGGGTAGATTGTCGTGCACTACTTGTATGATTTATACAGGTAGACTGTAGTACACTAACGAATCTCCTGCTTCGTTGTTAGATAACTGTATTCACTATAGTTCTCTTGTATTTGTTTACATGTAACATGTTGTATGCACGACAAACTTTCTATAGTAACTCGTATGCATTTGCACTTGATGTAATCACTTTGCACTTTACTTGTGGACAACACATTAGGTATATAATAGATATTCTACATATCATCTACAACGACTCATAGATATTTATATTTGCTGCATATCATATGCTTCTTCTTGTTATTGACGCACTGGGCGTGCAACAGATCTTCTACGACAGCTCCTAGGCAACATCTAGTTTGTGTAGTGGATCTTTCTACAGCAGCTCATATGTATTTGTATTTATTGCATATTATCTTCCCTTGATTGTAATGGATTGACGTGTTTGCTAGCCACTTGAATGGTAGTTGATGATAGGGGTGTTGCAACATCTACTGCGTGCTACTGATTAGCACTTGTAGGCTTGTTGTGGTTGTGGTGATTCTTCCATTACCACCAATAGATGTTTATATCTACAATAGTTCTTCTCGTTGAGGCTTTCTTAGATCTAGGAGTGAATTGTGATGCTTGTGTGTATATTTTTATATGCTTGCTTAAGGGTTAGGAATATTGATTCAAGCCCAATTAACCTAGTGACATCATTAAGGATAATAATTAAGGACTCATTTATAGAACTTAAAAAAATTTCAATAATTAGGATACATTTCAAATTGACTTGAAACTTTGAACACTTGAACTTAGTGACATTCTCAGCCCTAGAAAATTTTCTCACTGAACTTTGAAGTCACTAAGCCCCTTAATTAATTTAATCAAAATCAAAGCTTAATTAAGACATTTAAGCTTCCAAAAATTCTAATAAATCAATATTAAATCCAAAAATTACAAACAATACCTCAAACTGACCAGAATTAAACCATTAATCAATATAAAATAAAAGCCCCTTGACTGGACTTCAAATTAAGTTTAATTTAAGTTTAATTGAAATTCAATATTTAATTAATTTAACTAATTAAAAATAATTAAAATTTTCAAAAAATTTCCAAACACTTGGAGATCACTCCTTAGGTCATTCTTGACCTTTGGAGTTGATTTCAAGGAGTTTAGAGGTCTTTGGATTCAAATCACAAAAAAGGCTTTTAATTAAACAATTTTTAAAAATTCAATAAATAAACAAACCTTTAAAAATTCATAACTAATTCAAATGAACTCTAAATTGAGTAAACTCAAAGGCATACAACTCATCTTAAGGTCTAATATTTATTAAAAATATTAAGTTTTCAGAAATCAATCAATTTTGAAAAAGTCAACTTTTGGTCAAACATAGTTCAAAATCAAGTCAAAACTTCAAACCTTTATAATAAAATCTAGAAAAATCCAATTTCAACGTACTTACTGTCTAACTGATCGTATTAAGGTCTAGTATTTTAATAAAATGCTAGCTGTTCGAAAAACACTTTAAATCAAAAAGTCAATTTTTGACCCTCAAATTAAATGAATAAAATAATCCAGAAAATCCTAAAATTCAATAAATCATCTAAAATTCCAGAAAATATCAACTTAACTTTAAAACCAGCAACCAATCAAATTCAATTAAGAATTAATCAACCTTTAAACCTTAATCAAACTCAAAACATTTAATCATACCGGGTACCACTGGGTAACCCAGGCCTACGAGGCTATTAAATTAGCCCCAAGGAAGGTGAAATAAACTTCACGGCCTCGGTGTGCAACAAAGGTGGTGTCCAACAAATAATCAAAATCAAGTTTAAAATCAATTTCAAGTAATTAAGATTTAAACACAAATTAAAACTCCCTTAAGCCTTCAACCAACTAGAACATCAAACAACTTCAATCAAATGGCTATTTAGGACATATCAAAATCACATAGCCTACCTCACACACTCTAGATAGTTTGCTAGGACAACCAACTCTAGTCTTAGGCCAGGCCGGTGTTTACTTTTCTGCTGTGTGCCGGGTTTTCGAGCTTTCACTGCATGCTATTTGCTAGTAATAAAATTGATGTGATTATTTATTTATTTACTGCACTCTATGATGTGATTGATTGTGCATTAGATCTACCCCTAGGTTAGAAATGATATGTACTAGTTCAATCTTATGCAGGTGGCCATGCTCATATAGGGCATTTAAAATTAAAGGGGAAAAAAATCATTAACATTAAAATTATAAAGGTGCTCCAGAAATTTGCTTAAGTCCCCCTTTAATAATTAAAAGAGCATGGCCAAGTGTGGCTGGTTTGAGTATTTTTTAATTTTTAAATATATTAACTGCTTGGGATGTCAAATATAAACTGTTGATTATTAGGATAACCTTGCAGGCTGTTGAGTCTAGATTTTTAATTTTTATGGATGTAATTTGATTTAAATTGAGTTGTAAATTGTTAAGTGTTTTGAGAATGGGATATTTAAAGTATCCAATTTGGAATTCAAAGAGGAAGAGACATCCCTTAGGGGAGAGTTTCTTTCTATTTTGAGATCCAAATTTGGATGATCTCAAATATCCAAAGAGAAAAGATAACCCCCTTTCAAGGGAGAGTTTCTTTTTCATTTGGATATCCGGACCCGACGATCCAAGGAGTTACAAGAAGATGAAGAAGTGAAGAATGAAAAGACCCATTCTCAAAGTCATTTGAGTCTTAGGAGTAGAATCCGGATTGTAGTCAGTAGTACCCGGCCACTTTACTTTTCCTGCAGACCCTGGATTGTATTATTAAAAGGCACTTGCCTATGGACTTTTAATTTGAATATTTATTTAATTGATTTAATTATTTAATTGATTTGATTGATGTGTTGATTGCGATTAAGGACCCGCATGCTTTTAGTAGTTTATTTGGCGATCTTGCATGTTGTATTTATTTTAGCATGGAACCCGATTGGAGGCTCGTGAGGGTATGGTCATAAACTATTTTTACTTAAACAAAATTTAAAAACTTTAAGCTCAGATAGTAACTCTAACGCTTTTAAGAAGTAAGCTCGGACTCGTCGGGGGTTTTTCATGCATTCATATTGACTTTTCTCATCCGTGTTAGGCACCTCCCCGCCTGCTGGTTCTGGCAGACCACCAGTTCTGTCCAAGAGGATGTTGTGCAATCTCTAGGATAAAACCTATTTTTAAGCCTGATTTTAAAACTGCTACATGTTGATTTAAGCATTTCATCGAGTCAACTAATATGCATTGCATTAGATACAAATTAAATTTGAGTCTAAATCTTTAATTGCATTTTTTAGCTTAAGCATTTCACCCAACATAAGTTAAGGGGTCAATTAGGAATCTACTCTAGATGTCGACCCCAATTCCTCAAACTCAATCTTAAATAACATCCCTAACCACTCTACATTTAAAAGAATTGACTCATGGTTTTAAAGCGTTTAGGTGGTTTAGCTGGCTCCCCAATCCAGGCCGGGGTAAGTCCAGGATTGCATTGCATTAGCTAGGATTTGTGTTACTGATTTTCAGTACCCAATTTTTGACTTAGGTTCTGAGGTAGATCTTCAATCCTAAGACCTCAACCTTCCGGGAATCTAATTCCCATTTTCTAATAAAATTGATCACTCAAATATTAAATCCCTTTCAATCTAACTCAAGCCCAATACTTAGGATAGTTTGGGGTGTTTCTGGAGTAATTCAGAATCTCAAAACACCTCCTACCATTCTTCCTTTGAATCCAGAAATAAGTGTTCAACCTTGAACCATTCCCGATTGAAAATTTAAGTCCTTAACCTTCTTTGATATCAATCTTTGAATTCTAAAATAAAATTCGTATCACTATTTTAATCGAGAGTATTCGTAGGAAATTTTTTGGTTTCCTATGATGTAATTAACTATGAGGGCTTGCGCTCGTAGGAGATTTAGAAACCCAGACCATATTTTCAAAATTAAGCTTTTTCAAAACATCAATTAATTATCTTTGGGAAATTTAAAAGTCAACGATCATTATCGTCATTTTCAACTGATCGATAACAGACGATATCCTCTTTCTTTAGAAAGATATATTGTACTATTATCGTGATCTTGATTATGAAATTAATGATCTTTTTACTAGATTATTGTAGTTAAATATTGGATTAAACACCATTCTGATTCTTCGGGATCATATGTTATTTTTTCTTGAGTTTGACTACGATAATCAGGGTAAATCAAGATTTATAATCTGAACATATTAGGGAAAGATATGTTCACTTTTCGAGGTGATATATCATTCATAATAAGTGTTTGATTATAAAATTAAAATTGTAGAAATTAAGCATTTTCCAAAGAAAATTAAACCTTTTTCAAAACACTATATATTTTCAATCAAACAGTGTGCTCCGTAGAGTCCTTCATGAACTTCTGCTACCACTTTATCAGCTTCCTTGGTCCCTATGCATCATAGCCACATCTGGTCAAAAGCCCATCGATATAGCGTATCATTGACAAATGCGTATCGTAGTGCTCTTTTCTAATTTGTGCAGCCAGAGATTTATCTGTTGGGAGTTTGCTTTCTTTGAAGTAGTCGACGAATGGTTGCCTCCAATCGCCTTCGACTTCAACATCTAAGCAATCCAACCACGACTCTAAGAATCTACCGGTTCTTCATCTCTTTACTACCTGACGTTCCCCTGGTTGATTTTAGTAGTGATTTGTTGGGGAGGTTGAGGATCAATAGGGGTTGCATCCTGCTGGCTTGAACCTGGTATTCCCTCTGCCTGTGGGAATTATAAGATTGCTGGCTCTAAGACCTGGCGATTTTCAACTGCAATGAATATATGTGGCCTTTTAGCTTCATTTGCAAGCTCCTTGGCCAGTTTGGCTAGACAATATGCTTTTGCATTCTGTCCTCGAGGAACTTGAGTTATCCTGACATTCGGTATTTGTTTTAGAAGCTCAAGAGCTCATCGGTGGTAGTGGGCCAATTTAAGTTTGTAGATCTTGTAAATGCCCAAGACTTGATTTATCACAAGTTGAGAGTCACCAAAAATTTGGAGATCTGTGATTTGGACACCAATTACAATCTCCAGTCCTACTATTAGAGCTTCATATTCGGCTTCATTATTGGTTCGAGGTTCTATTAAACTGAACGAGAATCTCATTATACCTCCCTCGGGTTCTATGAAGACGAGACCGATACCAGCTTGGGCCTTTGTAAGATTTGAAGGTCTGGGAGACTTGATAGATGATGCCCCATCAAAGTACATCTCCCAAAATGGTAGCTTTTCTTCTTTATCAACCTACATGATTTGTTCATCGGGTAAATCATCATTGAGCGGAGAGTCAGCTGGGACTAGATGTGTGGCGAGGAAATCTGCCAAAGCTTGTCCCTTTATCGCTTTCTCTGGCATGTACACTATGTCAAATTATAGTAATAGTACTGCCCACCTTGCTAAACGACCTTTCAACGCTGGTCTTGTCATCAAGAACTTCAGTGGATTGATTTTTGATATTAAGGTGATTTTGTGAGATAACATATAGTGGCGAAGTTTCTGAACTGCGAAAATCAGCGCTAGACAATGCTTTTCAATCGGAGAATAACGTATCTATGCTTCGATTAATCTCCGACTGATATAATAAAGTGCATTTTCCTTGTCCTCTTCATTGTGCTGAGCCAACAGTGCTCCGAGGGACTCTTCTAATACAGCTGTATACAGTATAAGAGGCTTCCCCGGAATTGGCACTGCGAGAATGGGTGGATTTAACAAGTATCTCTTGATACTGTCAAATGCTTCTTGACACTCTTCATACCACTTGAAGCGAACATTCTTCTTCATCAATTTTAAAAATGGCAGGCACCTACCCGACAGATTTGATATGAATCGTCGAATGAAAGTCAGTTGCCCTTGCAAGGAGCAGAGTTGACGGAGGCTTCTTGGCGGTGGCATCTCAATGATCGCCTTGATTTTATTGGGATTAACTTCTATGCCTCGGTAACGAATGATATACCCAAGAAATTTGCCTGAGGAGACCCCGAAAGCACATTTGAGAGGATTCATTTTCAGATCGAACTTTCTGATTCTTTTAAATACAATCCTCGGGTCATTTAAGTGATCCTTTCGGTCTATGCTCTTAACGACCAGGTCATTTACATAGCACTCGACCTTCTGATGTATTAATTCATCAAAAATATGGGTCATCGCCCGTTGGTAGGTGGCACCGGTATTCTTTAGGCCAAAGGGTATGACTGTGTAACAAAAAATATCGATGGATGTTTTGAATGATATATGCTTTTCATATTCGGGTGCCATCTTGATCTGATTATATCCTGACGATCCATCCATAAATGAGAACATGTCATAGTTAGACGTGTTGTCAACTAGAAGTTCTGACACCGGGAGTGGGAAATCATCTTTTGGACATGCCTTGTTGAGGTCCCGAAAGTCAATACAGATACGTATCTGTCCATTCTTCTTCTTCACGGGGACAATATTGGCAATCCAGTCGGCATATTTTTCTTCTCGGATGAAGCCCGCCTCTATGAGTTTCTTTGTTTCTGCAATCACCTGTTCTTCAATCTCCAATCTCATTCTCCTTGGAGCTTGTTTGACTGGTATTGTATCTGATTTGATGGCCAATCTGTGAACTACTACATCAGGGGATAAGCTAGGCATTTTAGTATATATCCAGGCAAAGCAGTCCCTGAATTTACAGAGAAGTTTTTTAATTTCTTTCACTTGGTCTTCTGGCAGAAGGAAACTAATGAAGGTTGGGCGAGGGTCATCCTCGGTTCCCAAGTTGACATCTTTTAGTTCATCCATAGTGGTTGCCTGTCCACCATCTTCAAGCTCTTCGGGTGCAGGCTTGGCCTCTACAGGTTGATCATCATAATCATCAGCTTCGTAGACTTCTTTATCAAAAATGTCATTGGATTCAACTTCCCTACAAGTGATGGCTCGGCAAGTCTCCTTCCGGATGCATTTTCGCCTGACGAATCCAATACCTTTATATGCATCCATATCCTTCCTTCGTAAGAGACACGGTCTCCTTCTGTACCAGAGGCATAAGCATGTATGGAGCTGTCACTTGGAGGTAGGGATATTGATCTGTTTTCGTAATATTCTTTGAATGCCTTTGGTATAAAACCCAGGTAGCCTCGTAGGTAATAGTTCTTCAGAATCGACGGGCACCTGGCACCAGTCACGATTCACTTCTTCAAGCTTTCCTACGACATAAAATATATTCCCTGACTCAACCCCCTTTTTGATCGGAGGAAGATAAAGGGTTGCAATTTCTTCAACCTTATGCACATCTCGTGGAACGATCGTCATCCTCACCATCATCATAGTAGGCCTTCTCATTGACATTGATGTGCCTCACCATATAGACCACTTCCATGTCTAAGGTGTTATTCACATCTTCCAAGTTTTCTTCAATATGTTTTCCTAAATTTTCTTCTACCATATCTTCTTCTAAATTTTCTTCCATATATTCTTCAATATTTTCTTCTCCCATATCTTCTTCTCCTTCTTCTAGTACTCGGATCTCCGAGCGGCGGCGCCACTGGATCTCCGGCTCTTGGTTAGGCAGGAAGATCTCTTTAACCCGTGGGCTACAGTCAAAGTTGGTTGTCTCTTCCTTGGGAGGAGTTGGTGAGGGACGGGATCCCCTGGAGGATTCTCCAAGGTGTCTACCATCGGGATTGGCATCATCATGGGTCTTCTTTTGGACCCATTTCTGATATTATTTACTGACGGGGGCGGATCTCCGTGAAGCTGTACCAGATGTCATGCCCGAATCAGTTCTTTTTCTTTTATTATCTTCTTCTCTGCGAGGCTTTGGCCTCCAGATTTCCTTTCCTTTCCACCGGGACCTTCGGAGGCGGATCCCTGAACTCGAGGTTCAGGTGTCACGCCCGATGTTCACCGTATGGGGTGGATCTTCTTTCTCTTCTCTCCACAGCAAGAGACAGACGTTCTCTTGGTGGAATTCTCCTGGCTTCGACCATCAGCAGTTGCTGATATCTTCTCTTTTTCAGTCATCTCTCCTTCACGGTCTTCAGGACTCGATATACCCGGGCTGAAAGAGTTTCAGGCTCATATCTTCTTGGAGGGGCTGAGACTTCAGGTTGTCGGTCCCAAAATGACTTCTTCAGCTCCCTAGTAAAGCTGTTTCTCTTTACCCATTTCAGATTTGTGAACCCATTCTGGGTGGGAATGGTTACTTCAGGCTCTCGGGCCGGCAGGTTGGAGGGATGGATTGAGAATTATTGCTGAGCTCAAAGCTCAGCATTCTTCTTCCTCCTCTGCCTCCTGGTGAGTCTTCCTCCAGATGAGGAGACTTCGGCAATGCTCTCTCTAGGTGCAGATAACCCTGTTGGCAGAGGTGTGGTGTTTGCAGTCACCACGGAGATCCTTCCTCTGGCTACAACCCTCTTAGTGGCCGGGGTTTCTGGCTGTGACAACCGTTCAAATACAGAGATCCTCCCACGAGGATTTTCAGCAGCAGGTCGTGGCGCTGGCAGATGCGCACGATGGGTGGCAGCTTCAGTAAGTTGGGGCCTTCTAAAATGCCCCTCAGATTCAATGCCGTGCATAGGAACAGTGGCGGTGCTTGTAACGACTGCAGGAAAGTCAACACTACTGAACTGGATGGTATCTCCAGATTTTTCAATGTTGATTACAGCGTTTGCCAGTTCAATACTGGCTCCACGTCCTAGTTGGACAGTCATTGAAGCATTCTGTAGATCCATCTACACGAATAAAAGGTAAGGGTTAGTAATCAGAATCTGATACATCACCCCACACTTTCAAAGCGCAGAGACTTGCATAGAATAGAAAAATAAAACAAAGTAGATAATGTTAGCAAGAAAATAAAACAAATATATAAATCCCGCTAAACATGTTATCTCGATGAATTTATTGAGTTGCTCATTTTTAGAATATTCAAAATTTTGATCCGCTGAATGATCATTTTAAAGATTTGAAACTTTGAATCTGGGTTAAAAATAGCTGCTACTGTAGTACTTAGATGACTAGCCAAAAATGGAAAGAGAAATTAATCCCCAGTGGAGTTGCCAGAAATCTGTGGGCTCCAAAAATTCGGCCCCGGCCTCCGCCCACTTTTACTTTTTTAAGGGGGGAGTTTTAATGGATTAAGTTTCGGGATAAATTTTGGAAGGCAGATGAGATAATAGTTAAGACACTACCCAGAGATTTTGCCCTCATTTTGCGAGGACTTTATGATCTGAGTTCTGGTTTCCTATAGGCGCAAGCCCCTATAGTTAATTACCCCTCCCGGTAACGAGAGAGAACTTTCGATTAAGGCCAGTCGTCAATCAGATACGTAGAGATACAAAGTACCTGGTACATAGTAGCAGCATGGATTTGAAGTTTGAAAATGTTGGAAGATTTGATATTAAAAATTAGAAATTTCACCATCTTGCACTTAAAGCGGATGATGGGGGAATAGATGATGGACCCGACCAAGATCCCATGGTTTCGTCATCCCGGGCCATCATGGTCACTGTTCTACTTAGTCAGAGGAGGTAGTCGACCAAACCTGACAGAAGGATCCTTATCGACAGCCATGGGTTGCTTCGTCCAAGGGAATTTTATAGACCTGGGGGGAGTGTTTGTCTAAGGGGACAAATTTGAATCTATCTTAGCTAACAGAGGGCTTTATGCCTTATCAATCATATCCTATTGATTCATGTCTCAAGGATTTGATGCCATTGGGGAGCATAAGGGCTCTGGCCATAACCATAATATAATGGTGCCATTTGGCGCCGACCACCTGGTTTAGAGGGCCCCGAGTCATAACCGTTTATCCTGCAGTGCCATTTGGCGGCAAAATTGCCGGTTAGAGGACTCGTACCACGTCCTTGCTGGCAGGAGATTGTTTGACAAAGGATCCTAGTGATATTTTCGACCAGACATTAGCTCTTTGTGAGCTGTGGTTATTTTTAAACTTGTCCACCTCGACAAACTGTTGCGGAGGGTGAATGGATTTTGCTTTAAGTGGTTGATGGATTTATTCTAATTTTAAATATTTTCGAGTTTGGGATTGTCTGGAGTTTTCTGGAGTTTTAGATTTTGTAGGAGTTTGGGAGATATTTGTTTGAGATTTGTGTGAACCCCTCCGGTTGAGATCTTCAGTCAATACGGCCATCATCGGGGTGCATGAGATCATTTATATTTTATTGATTGGACCCTATCGACTCTATCTACTGGTCGGTAGAGGATCGGGTTTCGTAGGTTTTGGATCTTTGTTAGTGAATTCTCTTGATTATAGGCCTTGAAGGCCTAATATGAACTATAAAATAAATATCCCGGTCGATCTCGCGACCGCATATTTATTTAATGGTTCAAGCCTTATCGACTCCTATCTACCTGTATAGGAAGATCGGGCTCGAATTGGAATTCACTTATTGACCCGCGCAGCATCCCTAGATGTCACGTGTGTACCAAAAATATGCTCGCCGGGGCCCATGCGGGTTATGATTGTATTTACCCCTATTATGTTCCTATATGTATACAAATTAAGGTGCACATGTGCGAGGGTATTTTAGAAAATATTTGTGAACGCCTTCTGTCTGCTTTTACAAAGTTTGCAGATCCGGTGGCGTGATGCTGGAGTTTCATTTGGAGATTTGTACGCCTTCTATCTGCTTGCATAGATGTTGCAGATCCGGTGGCGTTTTGTAGCAGCTTGGGGATTGAGTTGTTTGCTGCCTTGTACGGGTAGATTATCGTGCACTACTTGTATGATTTACGCAGGTAGACTGTAGTATACTAACGAATCTTTTGCTTCGTTGTTAGACAACTGTATTCACTACAGTTCTCTTGTATTTGCTTACATGTAACATGTTGTATGCACGACAAACTTCCTATAGTAACTCGTATGCATTTGCACTTGATGTAATCACTTTGCACTTTACTTGTGGACAACACATTAGGTATATAATAGATATTCTATGGCATCTTGTAGGAACTCATATCTGTCACAGTCCTCTTTTGTATTGGTCGTGTAGACAACATGTCGAGTGCACGACAAATCATCTACAACGACTCATAGATATTTATATTCGCTGCATATCATATGCTTCTTCTTGTTGTTGACGCACTGGGCGTGCAACAGATCTTCTACGACAGCTCCTAGGAAACATCTAGTTTGTGTAGTGGATCTTTCTACAGCAGCTCATATGTATTTATATTTATTGCATATTGTCTTCCCTTGATTGCAATGGATTGAAGTGTTTGCTAGCCACTTGAATGGTAGTTGATCATAGGGGTGTTGCAACATCTACTGCGTGCTACTGATTAGCACTTGTAGGCTTGTTGTGGTTGTGGTGATTCTTCCATTACCACCAATAGATGTTTATATCTACAATAGTTCTTCTCGTTGAGGCTTTCGCTCTTCAGTGCACAAGCCCATTGATTGATTGATGTGAGCATTGCAGATGTCAGGTTGACCATATATAAATCAAGCATCATGTAGCGTATCTATTGTTCTCATTTGAAGGTGGGTTGTTATGCATTCATTTGCACATTGTATTGTTAACAAAGGGACTTCTTCTACACCTCCTTTTCTTTGCTTTAGGGTGTCATTGTGTTTAATACACTTGTCTTTCTCATTAGTACTTACAAGGACCCTTTTAGATTCATCGCATGATAATCATCATTGCTCGCATGTGAATTGTTTTGCATATGAGTTGCAACACTTATTGGAGTATCTTCGTGCATCTTCTATCATTGTTCGCAGGCGTTTGTATCCACTTTCCTCCTTATATTGTTAGAGAGTTCAAACACATCTTGACATTGATTGTGAGATGTAGTGTTTGTCGCACGCCTTTTTGTTCATGAGTACATCATGACTTTCATTGCATTCATCTTTCTTTCCATTATTATTTGTAGGTCGGTCTCCATACAATCCTTGTTGGTTATTACATATAGACGAGCCGTGTTTGAATATTACAAATCTTCTGTTGTCATGTCAAGATGATTTAATTGTGTAAGGCGAATTTACTTATTAACACTTACATCCCAATTGAAGTAGTCATCTCTTCAATCCTCCTTAAAGATCATTCAAATTCATTTCTACATTGATCTCTCATCAAGTTCGAGCTTTCATCATTGTATTCAAATCAAGTTCATGTTCCCTGCATGTATTAAAGCTTATGTATTTCATTCAATTCTCATGTTGTCTTGTAAAGTTCAAGTATGGGTCCAATTTGAGCTCATGTCCACAACAATCAGTTCATTTGAATCCAATCCCCTATGGTTTCTGCAAGTTCAAGTTCTGATTTTACAAGTCCTTGTCGGTTCAAGTTCAATTCATTTGTTATTTGAGTTATGTCCAATTTTAAGCTCAAGTCCAAGTCCCATTTTTTTGTTCAAGTCCTCAATATCTTCAACTAAAATTTCGGCAGCCTCCCGACGTCCACCCCTTTTAGGGAAAAAACCAAGAGGCTGCCTTCCCCTCCACGCCATATGGGCGCTTCAGGTAGATGTCCATAGACATCGCGGTGGCATTTTTTATTTCAATCCCCGCCCGCTACATGAGCGTTTAGGGGTCTCGGGCACCTGTTACAAAGAATACAGAGATTTCCCCACATGTTGGTACTTAATTTTTTGTCCCCCTCATGCTACATGAGCGGTCCGGGGATTACCCGTCTCGTCGCGAGCGTCGCACCGGTTTTCCACCCTACTACACTGCGTGAGCGTGTAGGGGGTTTGCCAGTTTGTTGCAAGCGTTGAGGGCGGGGTTTAAGGCGATTGCCCGCCTCGTCGTAGGTGTCGCGCTAGCTTCCCTCCCTACTATGCTACGTGAGCGCGTAGAGGGTTTGCCAGCTCGCCGCTAACGACGATAATGGGGATCTAAGTCTAGGAATCATACCTTTGCAAGTGGACTGGCGGTGGAGGCTTGTGGCATGAGGCAAGGGAGGGAGGAGCATTTGCATTTCTCTCCTTTCTTCTTTTTTTTTTTTGGCACATATGCACACATGCATATATTTATAATATTATTATTATTTTTTAATAAAAATAACAATGATAAATCATTAGCAATAATAGGAAATAAAATAACATGAAATTATAGTTAGTATAATAATAATAATAATAATAATAATAATAATAATAATAATAATAATAATAATAATAATAATAATAATAATAACAGTTAATATAACTAAAAAAACTTATATTAAGTAATATTACATAAGCTATAATAGCAACTTATAAAAATAAGTATAACACTAATTAATACAATTAACTAAGTAAAAGAAATAATATTTATACCTAATCAAACTAAGGAGGTCGGGTATGTAGAGGAGTTCGGCCAGGTATAGGAAGGGAAGGATGGGGCGTCGGACAAGAGCATGTGGACTTCTCGATCGGGTAGGTAGACGGATGGAGGTGTTCGGCTTCCAGCGGAGGGATCAGCAAGATAAGAGCTCTCTCTCTCTCTCTCTCTCTCTCTCTCTCTCTCTCTCTCGACCGAAGGAGAAGATGGAGATGGAGGCGGAATCAGAAGGAGGTAGGGGTAGGTAGAGTTTGGCTTCGGCTAGGGCTTGGGATTTGCGACAAGGAGCAGAGGAGGAGAGGTGGAGTTCCGGTTTGTGCTTGTGGGTTAGAGAAAGGCGTGGAAGAACGAATGAGAGCAGAGAAGGCTTCCTCCCTTCGGTATTTAACGACGAGAAGGCAGGAGTGAGATCGATGCAAATCACAAGATTCGAGCAGGATTCATGGAGATGGGATGTAAACGACCCTGACTGTACAAGATATACGATTTGAGCGAGATTTTGGGCTGGATTTGCGGCTTCTACAGGTAATGATTTTAGAAAAGTTTTATATATTAATTTTCTTTTCTTTTAGCTGTAGAGTAGAGGTCAACACCAATCATGCTAGCGATGGTGGCGAGTGGGATTTGACTCTTAAAGTCATTGCCTCTTTTGACAATGGAGAATCCTAAGCTCTCACCATGAGAACTTGAGGTGATACCTTTCACAATGAAGTCACCTGAAGGGGATTTAAGGATGATGATTCCTAAGAGTAGGTTTCAGGCCTTTGCCAGGATTGCATCCTTTAAGATGGTAGTAAGATGTCCTTCATCAAAAGAAGTATATAATTTCTTTATTTTTTGTACTTTCTTTTTAACTTTTTGTAATATCCTTAATAAATTTCTTTTTTCTTAAGATATTGCTTATGTTTATGAAGCTGAGCTTAGAGTTTACTTATTATTTTACTTCTATGCTTAACGTCATGTTTTTCAAGGTGTCATTTTTTTGTGAAGTTGTCCTTTTGAAAGAACTCGACAACTTACAGTCGGTTCTTCTATTTAAAGTTGTAATTTTATTTAGAAGTCATATGTTCCTTAATAATGATGTTGACACTTGTTGATGTTATCTTTTACTGATAAGTTGACTGTTACGCCCTTGCTGCCGGCCTAGGAGGGGCTGGCTGGACCGGTCCAACCTGGACCGGTCCTGGTCTTTACCAGGCGGAAGAAACCGCAAGGGGGAGGGGGGCGGAACTAGGGTGTTCCCCACTTTTGGCTTAATTGCATGGATGGGAGGGAAAATTTGAATGAGAAGGGCTGTTTAGGTATTTTGTAAAACTCCTTTATTGTTAATTAGGGGGATGGGGAGGGAATTAGGGTTATCTTGAATTTGAATGAAAATTGGAGATCTTCTTGGAGGTTTGGGCTCTAGTCTTCTTGGCTAGAGATTTTGGAGAGTCAATCTTCCTCTCGAATTGAAGATCCTTATATCGTGTGTTGTTTTTATCTTCTACTAGTGGAATGCAAGTGTTTGTTTGGTTTTGCTGCAGTTTTCCTCTATTTCTTCTCTGTTTTGGGCTGTTCTGTGCTGTAAACAGCAGAAATTCTGCTGTTGGTTCTTCTATTGGAGATAGGTTTGCTTGCGAACTCAAGTATTACCTTAGGGTTACTTGCGAACTCAAGTATTTCCTATCATTGACCTTTATAATGATGTTAGCCTTTGATTGGGTCAAGGACAATGTGTCACTTGGACTTTCAAATAGATAAATAATAATTGTATTCTTGATTTAGAATTATTTCAAGCACATCAACACCTATCATGAGAGTTTGACTAATATGATTACAAGGGTGTGACTTATAGAAATTAATATCTTCCATATTATTTTCTTATAAATTGTGTTTCCTCTCCTTTATTTATTTATGCTCTCTTTGTGTTGTTCTCCCTTTTCTCCTTGTTCCTTAAGCCCTTCCTGTGTTATCTTCTTCTTCCTGATCTTGCTCTAGTTATTATTATAGAGATAGCCAGACCAATTATCAAAAGTTTGAGTGTTTCTCCTGGCCTAGCACCATTTGTGTAAAGTTAACATAGGGGTTTTAAAAATTTGGATGTTTGGACTGCTGCATTTCTATATCTCCCACAATCTTCATTTCGCTGATAGGTAAATTGTTGCATTTGCATGGTTATCTTTCAGCGCTTATGGGAGATATTGTATGTATCTCCAAGGCAGTTGACATTAATTGTAGGGGGACTTGTTGCATACACAGTCTATTAGCTGCTACTGTCTATGGATGTTTGTATCCACTGCCACTCCTCTAATATTGCTTACAATTGTATTGCATTCCTTGTGTACAACTATTGGTAAGCCATCCAGTTCATTGCATCTTGACTTTCGGTATTCCTAAATAACTACTGTATTCATCTACGAGCTAGTTGTCATTGATTGGAGAGAACTCTTGGTATTCATTTCGTGCTCTTTTACTCATGTAGGATGAATCATTGTGTGCATCATTGTTTGATGTGTCTGCTTGCAAGATTGATGCAAACGTGACGCTTCAATCGCCACTATTTTCATATGATTTGAAGTGCTTATTGGAACATCTTCATGCATTTGTTTGCAGTTAGCTCGCATGTGATTTTTGATTAATGTTGATTATTGCAAAGAAGTCATATTACTCATTAAGAGTATCATGTCATAGTGAGAAATTCGATTAAGTTATCTATAATTCATCACTGTTTATAAGCAAACGATGTTTGCAAGTCTCTCATTCTTCACAAGTTTCATATGTTTTCTCTCGCACTTAATTTGGAGCTTGCCACTTTGCAAATCATAACTTTATTCTTAGTGTTATGTCATGTTCCTTGTGTATGTTCAAAATTCATCACTTTATGAATCAAAGATTCTAATTTTAGGCATTAGGTTCTGCTCCTTGTCATCCATTCAAGTTAAAGTGCATTGCACTTTGCTCATTTAAATTCAAGTCCTTCATTGATTATTACTTCATTTATGTCCAAGTTCAACTTAGTTTTAGTGTCATTTGGTCGAACTCAGGTTTCAAATCATTTGAATTTAGTTGAGTTCAATGTGCAAGTTCGTTCATGCCCAAATCCTTTATAATTCATTTGTAAGTTCAAATTAAGTCTTTGCATCGTTATTTTGAGTCCAAAGTATGCTCCATATGTTTGATCAAGTCTCTTGTTTTTGTCCAAGTCTTGTCCTCGATTCACCAAAAATTTTGGCTGCCTCCCGGCATCTCTCCTGTTTAGGAAAAATTTTAAAAATTTGGGCCAACCCACCACGCTACAAGAGCATGTATGGTTGGTGTCGGGTGACACCGTGGCCGTACATCTTCGATCCCACCACGCTACAAGAGCGTGTATCGGGGGGGGGGGGGGGGGGTTCAAAGTACCTGTATAAAAACACGAAGGGGCTTTCTCTGCCATGTCACAAGGGCGTGTACAGGTACTTAGGGACTCCCCACCACACTACAAGAGCGTGTATGGGGCTTACTCGCCTCACCGTATGCGTCGCATCGGGTTTCCTCCTACCGTGCTACAAGAGCGCGTATAGGGGGTTTTCCGGTCCGCCGCAAATGCCGAATGCGGGAATTTTTGAATTAAGAGAGTTATACCTGTGCAATGATCGGTGACGACAAAGATGATGAAATGCACAAAACACAAATTTTCCTTTTCATTTCTTTTCATTGTCTCTTTTTTTTGGAAGACCTCCCATTTTTTTTCTTTCCCCTCTTTTTTTTTGAATCTTTTTCTCTATTCTTCTTTTTTTATTTTTATTTTCTCCTCCACTTTTTTTTTAACACACACATGCACACACACACACACATATATATATATATATATATATATATATATATATATATATAAACTTAACGATCATCGGCAATAATGTAAATAAATAACATCACTAACTAGTAAGGATATTGATGATTATACTTAAATTAAGTAAGGATATTGATGATTGTACTTATAGTAATGATTAATGCTAACAGTGATGATGATGACATATAAGAAAAGAGCATCTTACTTTTGTTTTTTTTTTGAAAGTTAATGATTCGGATTTGGTTGCTGTTGGAGAATGAAAGTTGAATTGAGTTGATTAATTGGGCTTGCTGTTGGGCCTTAGATGGTGTTGGAGGATAGTGGAGGAATTTAAGACTTGCTGTTTGTGTTTGCAAGAGGAAGATGTGTGTAGATGTGGTGCAGCTCTTATGGGCTTGTGTGGCAATGGTTATAGTGGACTGAAGGAAGACTGTTGTAGGTATAATGAGATGGGCTGTTTGAGGTGTTAATGGGCTTTTGGCTGTAGAGAGGTGTAGTGGGCTGCTATAGGAATTAAAGGAAGCTGGTGGGCTGCAGGTAGGCACTGGATTTGGGTGTGAGAGGTGCTGTTTGAAGGGGATTTCGGGCTGAGAGGGTTGGAGTTAAGATTCTGGGCTCTTTGGGCTGAGGAAAATCAGCAGCAGGTCCTATTTAGGCTGAGGAAAATCAGCAGTTGGGTTGCTGGTTAGTGGTATGGCTGTCCTTGGAATGTAGAGAAGCAATGCAGGTGAAAAACGTGGGCTGATGGAAACCATAAAGGATTGGATGGGAAATAGTTGAGGAGAGCAAGTTGAGCTGCTTTTCACGTGAAGAGAGCTGTTGAGTGTGGCAGGTCTGTCGTGGAAAGGTCTGCTAAGCCTCACGTGCAAGGAATTTGGTGGAGTGTGGCTTGCTTGTGCCTCCAATCGAAGCAAACAGCGGGCTCTAACAGCAGGAAGAGATCGAACAGCAGGCCTTGATCGTAGAGCTCGACAGAATCTGGGTCGGTCTGGTGAGTTGAGGTCTAGAGGCTAAAATTTGGTTCGGCTATTGTGGAGGTGAGTGAGAAGATCAGCAAGGAGGCCGTGACGGGTGGAAGGCGCTGGATGCTGAGGGTTTTGACGGGCAGAGGGCATAAAATAAATGATCAGGATTTGAAGGGGGCGGAAACTCAAGTCATACTTATAATAGTAGTATAGATATTGTACATTTTTGATTAGGTGATCCAGGCGACACTTGACCTTAAGCCTCTTATGACAAGTAATTCTTTACTTTTATTTTTTTTACATATATATCGAGGTTAATTGTCTTGTTGTGACTTCTTTTGTATTTTCTCATATACCTGGCATTATTCTTGCTAAAATCAACATGGTCCTAGGGACAAATCTCAATTTGAGTGCCTTCTTCCTTGATAATAACAAGGAAGGTAATCTTGTCTCTGAGGCCAATAAACTAATGAAGCGGTGATGAGTTGTCCTTGACATTAAGGATGAAGAGAAAATATGAAAAGTTGAGCATCCAATAATTCCATTACTTGTTCCTACGGTTTTAACACCATCAACTTCCACTTGGCCATCAACTTCCTCTATAGCATAAAAAGATCTCCTCCCATTGCCAAAATTTATTCTAATGGCGACCTCCTCATTAGTAGGTGTCAAGAGGGTTTCTACGGTGGAGGTGCCATCGCGAAGGAAGGGTGCTTCTATACTCTTTAAAGCCAATATTGATTCAAAGGCAGGCTTGCCAATTTCACAAAGAGCAAAGGACATTTTCCCAAAACATATCCTGATTTTTGAGAATTTACGACATAAGTTGAAGATCGAAGATGATGTTTAGGGTTTGGGTTGCTGTCATGTTGAATTAGATACAAATTCATTCGTTTGATCTTCCCATATCATAGCGTGAAGAAACAAAGAAATCAAATGGCGTTGAGGCTAATATGAAGCAGGAAAGGGCAACAAAGAGAATAAGCCTATGGTCCATCCGTTCAATGTTTTCAAACCCTTCCTACCCCAATGAGGAAAAGGGCAACTGACATTTTTCTTTTCCGGCTCTTTAATAAACTATATGTCTGGCCAGTTGGCTGTTGCCCATTCATCCATTTTTGTGCCATAGTGCTAGGAGCCAAGGCTTTTCAGAGATTTTTTTGGTTCATTTGCATCCAACATGCATTGATACTTTTGAGATCATCGAGAACTAGATGCTTTCCTTTCTTTGACGATCATATTTGAGCATTGTTAACTTGCATTGTTGCATTGTTGCTTTATACTTTAATTCTAATGTTTTGTAAGCATTTACATCATCAATTTATCTTTGAAAGCTCCCTCTACCGTTACTGAGACTACATTTTTAGTGTATATAGCTTAGTCATTTGAAGCCTGTGACTTGCACTTAAATTCTTGTTCATTATTGTTTTTTTATTAAATCTCATTCAATCTAATTGCATTTAAGCTTAGTTGTTTCATGGTGCGTATTAGTAATATATTAGAAGATCATAAATTAAAAATATTGAACCAACTATCTGTTTTTCTTGTTTGCCTGTTAATACTCGCCAGGCTTTAAAGATACAATTCATCAATTTTTGTATCATTTAAAAATGTGCCTACGAAAACATTGCATTTGTAATAGAGCAATTTTACAACTGAATGAAAAATATCCTTTCAAAAACTCTCTAACTGAGGGCTAAACTAAAACTTATGGACATGTTCACAGTGAGTAAATTTTCATTCTCCTTTCTATGATACATTTTTCAAATGCTTCTATTTGCCTACCTAAACTTTTTTTAACTATATAATTAACATCTAGATAATCACTCATTGTTAAATATTTGTTGCCTTTGGGTAATCATTATTAACATTGGTTACTGTTTCTTTCTTTCAGCAAATGATACGATACGGATGAAAGTTCTATCATGTCTAATCAAGCTGAAAATGGAGGATGCTACAGTTGGTGGGGTGTTCTTTTGTCCAGCACAGAACAAGCAAAAAGCTTTTTTAACTAGAGGCATGATTGGATGTGCCCTTCAACACATTTTGCAAACATCTTCCTAAATTTTTTGTTATAAGGAGACTCAAATAACGGGGCAATGCAAGACTCAAATTTGGTAAGCTAAATTTTGTGTATATTAACAGTATTGCTTCATCAATCATGGTCTTCATAGTATAAATTTCTTTTGGTGAATCCCGACCAAACATCTTCAGAATAACTTGTCATTGCATGAGTTAGGTGCCGTCTCATTTGCGCCACTGAGTTCACAGAAGTTTCTAGTTATAAAAGTTAAACTACAATATTTTAAAGAGTATGTAATCAAATGCTTCTAGTTGATCAAAACACAGATAGATCTTAATGCGTTTGTTGTTAGGCGTCCTGTAGGGGGGCGAACTTGGAAGTCATTATTGTTTCGTCTTATTTACGCTATCTTTCTAGTAGTTTGCTTTTTCATCAACTTGGGGAATTTCTTATCAATAAACCTCGCATTGAATGGTTACTTTTGGGGTCCAAGATGTTATATTTTTGTTGAATTGATAATACAAATGTAAATGCCGAGTAAAAATATATATGAGATGGAAGTTGTGCTAGATTTTATGGGTCTCTCAAGATTATAACAAGACCTGATTTAAAAAGGCATTTAATAAGTTGGTTTATAAAATGTACTATTTTATGCAAATTCAAAAGTAGCAAAATATTAATTCCAAGCACCGAAGTTTTTACCTTAGGAATCTCAATAAATTTTCTACGATATTGTTGACCACCTCATTCATACCATCTATTTGTAGGTGAAAAGTAGAAGAAAAATTAAGTTTTAATCTCAACGGCAACCATAGGATTTTACAAAAATAAGACACAATAGTGGAAGGAAAATCATGTATCCTTATAGTTTTCCTAAACAATAGTTTGGCAACGTGAGATGCATCATTGGTCTTATGACAAGGAAGAAAATGGGTGGGCCATTTTAGAATATTAACCAACACCATAAAGATATTATCATGGTCTCTAAGTGGCATAGGAAGTCCTAAAATGAAATCCATTAATAAGTCCTTCAATGGCCTACATGGAAAAGGAAGTGTTATGTATTTGACAAAATCTTTGCTTGTTGGATTTTGTTTACCTGTAGGTAAGACGGATCCAAAATTCGACCAATATCTCTTTAGGTGGATGGTCAATAAAATGTGTTCTCTAACTACTGAATGGCCTTATCTCACCATAAATGTCTAGTAATACGTCTAGAATGTAATTCACTAATCAACAAATATCTCAAAGAAGTCTTAGGGTGTTGACCACAAGCAGAAAAAACCATAAAAAAAAAAATAAATAAAATAATTAATCATACCTCTGCCAGGTCATCCCAAATCCCCACTCATCAATCCCGTCGTATCAGCCGCTTCTACAGTGCCTCCCCATACCTCTGCGAACGGCGCCGCTTCGGACAGAACATGCGCAAGCCTCATATCTCGCTCTCCCTTCTCGTCGTTAAATACTGAAGGGAGGAGGCTCAGGCTCCCATTCGCTCTTCCACGACACTTCCTGTTCTCCAACCCACGACTTCTTCCTCGCTTCTCTCACGCGAAACTCCCGCTGCCTCTCCACCTCCCGTCGCCATCTCTACAACCGACCGAAATTTTCACACAGAAAGAGAGAGAAGAGGAAAGAGAAAGAGAGAGAGAGGGGGAGGACTCCCTACCTAGCCGAAGCCCTGTTCGCCTTCTCCGAAAACGTTCCTTCCAGTCGGATCGGAAGTAGCGACGGAAGCTCGCTCCTTGCGAGTTTGCGCGAGTCGCTTCTCCGGCTCCCTGTGGTTGTTCGACTCCGCTCCTTCCACGACTTCCCTCCCTCCTGGATCGGAAGATCTGACATTTTGATCGCAAGCAACAACCGGAGCTCGCCCTTGTGAAGGAAACTCCCCTACACGTGCTTCTTCGGCTCCTGCGTGCCGTTCAACTTCGCTCCTTCGATCGACGTCTCCTCCTTGTCCGATCGGAAGCCACGATAGGAGCTTGCTCGGGAGGTAGCCATCCTTCTCCCTTCCGCGAGCCTCTTCCGCCACATCCTATCGGCAAGCAGGCCATTAGGGCCTTTTTTATTTTATTTTTATTTTTACTTTTTTTTATTTATTATAATTAATTAGTTTTAATTAATGATAATTAATTAAAAGTTGACTATAATTAATTATATTAATTATAATTAGTATTAATTAGTCGTAATTAATTAAGATTAATTATGCCTAATTAGCGCTAGTTATAATCATTATTTAATTAATTATAGATTGATTTTAATTAATTAAATGTTTTTTCTTTTTAATTAATTATTAATTGTTAATTAATCATAATTAAGTAAATTTAATTATGTTTAATTATTTTAATACAATTAATTATTAATTAGTCATATATTGATTATAATTAATTAAATCTAATTATAATTAATTATCTTTAATTAGAATCAATTTTTATTAACTATCAATTAATCATAATTAGTTAAGTTTAATTATGTTTAAATATTTTTAATAAAATTTTTTTAATTAATCGATAGTTTATTATAATTAATTAATTTAATTATAATTTTTCTTTTATTATTATTATAATTAATTATTATTAACTATAATTTAATCATAATTAACATAGTTTAATTATGATTGATTATCTTTAATTTTAATTAATTATTAATTAATTATGTATTAATTATAATTGATTAAACCTAATTATAATTAATTAATTAATAATAATAATTAATTCAAAAAAAGAGTAAAATGTAAGCCCTTCTCTCGCCTCGATCCAAGTGTAAACACCAACTTTGCCGGTCGCCAAGGTATAACCCTTCTGAAACTTAAAACTCCGAGAGCCTACTTCGTTGTCTGCGGCGGACCGAAAAATCGCCATACATGCTTTCATAAGCGTGGTGGGATGGGACCCCGGTGCGGCGCCTACAACGAGGCGGGTAATCACCTAAAAATCTCTTTCTCGGCGTTCGAGTCGAGCCGGCAAACCGCCTATACACGTTCTCTTAAGCGTGGTAGGAAGGGAACCCGGTGCGACGCCTACGACGAGGCGGGTAGGCCCTACACGCTTTTCTTAGCGTGGTGGGGATAATTTTAAGTACCCGTACGCGGCTCTGTACTTGCGGGGAAACAAATGCTTTTCTTTTTCAGGTACGTTGAAGACCCATACACGCTTTCTTAAGCGTGGTGGGGGATTGAAGATTTTACATGGCCGCGGTGTCCTCGAAAGAGGACATCTACCATACACGCTTTCTTAAGCGTGGTGGGAAAGGCCCAGTTTTCCGTAATCTCCCCTAAACGGGGGAGATGCCGGAATGCTGCCGAAATTTCGGGTGAATATAAGACTGTACTTGGACCTGATCTGGACTCAAGTGAACTCGAACTTAAATGAACTTTAATGAAATTGAACTGAAATCAAACTTGAATCGACTACGGACTACAGTGGACTTTTGAATATTCAAACGTGATTTGGACAACATGACATTGAACTCGAACTCAAGTGAAGAACAAGGAACTTTGATTTGAACTAAACACAATAAATATGAACTTGAATTGAATATACAAGTTGACTATGTAGAGTTGAACTTCAAAACTAATAAATGAATGAGGTGGAACTCATAGTGCTCCTGTCAATCAAGCTATGAGCAAGGAAAAGGAATCTATAATACAAGTGTTTGTCTTGAAGACGAAGAGCAGGACTTATAATAGCATTTGATCCACCCTGCAAACATAGGCAAGGAGATTTTGATGGAAGCTATGACACGAGTAAATATAAATGACTTATGATAAACATTGAAGAGTAACACTCTCACAATCAACATAAGTTAACATGCAAGCTGTTGTATTAACACCTTGCAAGTGAGGAAGACTAGTGATTTGATGCATTCACTGAGTTATAAAGAATACACAATTAATGCAACAATTCCCTACAGTCGAAATCAACATACAAGCAAAGGAAGGAAAACAATGACTTATCTTCAACCAACAAGCTAAAATGCCCTATGAATGTTGGAGAACTATCATGCCTGATTAGAAACATCAGCACCAACAAATACCAACTATCCTATGAGTACGACCATTTGATAAGTTTGATGAATGAGGAACACTATGACACCCCTTCCAATGTCAAATGTAGGCCATAGCCCACTATAATATCATGAAAGTCAATGTGCAAGGAATATACTAACTCACTAACCAGTATGCATGAGAAGGTTAGTGATGAACATGCAACAACCTTACCAACGAGTAACGATGATTGATATGTGTTAATGGCTTGCTTATGATCAACAACTATCAAATGACAACCAGCTATACTTGAACTTAAAAGGACAGCAGGGGACTTGAATAAGATAACCTAGAACCTGAACTCAATTGAACTACAAGAGGTTTGAATTTCCAAAGATTTCAGAAGACTTTGAACTAGAACATGAACTTGCACATCAAGCTGGACTTGAACCCAAGCGTACATAAAGAAGCCAATGACAAGTGGAACCACTTATCAATCAACCAACGGAACAGAATCATCGATGAACGTCATTCATCTAACGACCAGTACTAATCCACAAATGAACATACAACTTCCTTTGAAAGTCAAATGGTGATCAATTGCAATAGATAAAGCTCCTACGAGTTGCTGTAGGAGATCAGTGATACATCAAATATATTGCCTACAAGCAAAATGCTTGAAGATCTACAATACATACAAGTTTCCTACGAATACAGATGTATGCACCACATATCATCTGTGAGTAGATATATAAAGACTTCAGTGAGTGCAGTATCCTGTAGTCAATTTCAATCCGTGAATGAATACATCTATCTACCCACCTGCATCAGTAGCGGATGTACAACAAAGACTAAAGACCACAACAAAATACATAAAAAGTGTGACAAATATAAGTTCCTACGAGCTTCTGTAGGAAACCCGCCATACACTTAGCATTCCGTCTACGAGAATGATGTAAGGGAATTACAGTAGATAGCAAAATCTACTAGTGAAAGCAGGAGATTCGTTAGTGCACTATAATCTATCTGCTCAAATCAAGCAAGTAGTGCACGATAGTCTACCTGTACAAAGCAGCGAATAACTCAGTCTAGGAGCTGCTACAATACGCCACCGAATCTGCAACATCTATGCAAGCAGACAGAAGGCGTACAAATCCCCAAATGAAATCCCAGCGCCACGCCACCGGATCTGCAACCTTCATAAAAGCAGATAGAAGGCGTTCACAAATATTTTTTAAAATACCCACCGCACATGCACCATAATATGTATACACATAGATACACATAAGGGGATATACTGAATATCCACATGGGCCCCGATGAGCGTGTTGTATGAACACACGTGACGTCTAGGGATGCTATGCGGGTCAATAAATTTGAACCCGATCCTTCTAAAGCAAGTAAATAGGAGTCGACAAGGTTCATCAAATAACTATAAAATGCCCCCAAACACCCGCATGGGCCCCGGCGAGCGTGTTATTAGTACACACATGACGTCTAGGGATGCTGTGCGGGTCAACAAGTGAATTCAAGTTCGAGCCCGATCCCTCTATTCAGGTAGATAGGAGTTGACACGGCTCGAACTATTAAATAAATATACGGTCGCGAGGTTGACCGAGATATTTATTTTATACGTTCATATTAGGCCTTCAAAGCCTATAATCAAGAGAATTCACTAACAAAGGTCCAAAGCCTACGAAACCCGATCCTCTATCAATTGGTAGATAGAGTCGACAAGGTTCAAAACATAAAAAAATATGAATAACCCCACACCCCGATGATGGCCGTGTTGAACATAAATCTCAACCGGAGGGGTCCATTCCAAATGCTTAAAATATCTCCTACATTCTCAAATGCCTTCAAAATCCCAAACCCCAAACAATCCCATTTCCAAAAATATTTAAAATTCAAATCCAACTATTAACCACTTAAAGCAAAATCCATCCACCCTCTGCAACAGTTTATCGAGATGGATAAATCTAAAAATAACTGTAGCTCACAAAGAGCTAATGCCTAGTCAAAAATATCACTAGGATCCATTCTCAAACAATCTCCTGCCAGCAAGGACGTGGTACGAGTCTCTAACCGGCAGTTTCGCCGCCAAATGGCACTACAGGATAAACGGTTATGACTCGGGGCCCTCTGAACCAGGTGGTCGCCGCCAAATGTCACCATTATATTATGGTTATGGCCAGAGCCCGTATGCTCCCCAATGGCATCAAATCCTTGAGATATGAATCAATATGATATGATCGATAGGGCACAAAGCCCTCTGTTAGCTAAGGTGGATTCAAATTTATCCCCTTAGACAAACACTCACCCCATATCTACAAGGTACCCTTGGACGAAGCAACCCATGGCTGCCGACAAGGATCCTTCTATCAGGTTAGGTCGACTACCTCCTCTAACTAAGTAGACCAGGGACCACGATGGCCCGGGATGATAGAACCATGAGATCTTGATCGGGTTTATCATCCATTCCCCCACCATCCACTTTAAGTGCAAGATGGTGAAAATTTCTATTTTAAATATCAAATCCCTCAATTTTGCAATACCCTAAGCCCATTGCTGCTACTATTTACCAGATCCACATATCTCTACGTATCTGATCGACGACTAGCCTTAATCGAAAGTTCTCTCTCATCACCGGGAGGGGTAATTAACTATAGGGGCTTGCGCCTATAGGAAACCAGAACTCAGATCATAAAGTCCTCGCAAAATGAGGGAGAAATCTCTGGGTATTGTCTTATCTACTATCTCATCTGCCTTCTAAAATTTACCTCGGAACTTAAATCGTTAAAACTCCCCCCTCGAAGAAAGAAAAGTGGGCGGAGGTCGGGGCCGAATTTTTGGAGCCCACAGATTTCTGGCAACTCCGCTGGGGATTGGTTTCTCTTTCCATATTTGGCTAGTCGTCTTAGTGTCATAGTAGCTGCTATTTCAACCTGCATTTAAAATTTGAATCTCTCAAGATAATCATTCAGCGGTTCAGAATTTTGAATATTCTAAAAATGAGCAACTTAACAAATTCATCGAGATAACATTTTTAGCGGGATTTATATATTTATTTTATTTGCTTGCTAACGTTATCTACTTTATTTTGTTTTTCTATTCTGTGCAAGTCTCTGCATTTTTGAGAGTGTGGGGTGATGTATCAAATTTTGATCACTAACCCTTACCTTTCATTTATGCAGATGGATCTACAGAATACTTCAATGACTGTCCAACTAGGACGTGGAGCCAGCATTCAACTGGTAAATACTCTGATCAACACTGGAAGATCTGGAGCAACTATCCATTTTGGTAACCTGGATTTCCCCGCAGTCATTGCAAGGGCTACCGCTGTTCCTGTGAACAACATTGAATCTGAAGGGCCTGCCAGGAGGCCACGCTTTACTGAAACTGCCACTCGTCGTGCGCATCTGCCAGCGCCACGACCTGCTGCTGAAAATCCTCGTGGGAGGATTTCTGTCTTTGAACGACTGTCGCAGCCAGAAACCCTGGCCACCAAGAGGATCGTGGCTGATGGAAGAATATATGTGGTGACTGCAAACACCACACCTCTGCCAACAGAGTTATCTGCACCCAGGAACAACACTTCTGAGGCTTCCTCATCTGGAGGAAAACTGACAAGAAGACAGAGGAGGAAACTGAATGCTGAGCTTCGAGCTCAGCAACAATTCTCAACCCATCCCTCTAACCTGCCGGCCCAGGAGCCTGAAGCAACCATTCTGACCCGAAATGGGTTCACAAATCTGAAGTGGGTAAAGAGGAACAGCTCAACAGGGGAGCTGAAGAAGTCTTTCTGGGATCAACGGCCTGAAGTCCCACCTCCTCAAAAGAAGGAGCCTGAAACTCTTTCAGCCCGGGTATATCGAGTCCTGAAGACCGTGAAGGAGAGAGGACTGAGAAAGAGAAGATATCAGCAACCGCCGATGGTCGAAGCCAGGAGAATTCCACCAAGAGAACATCTGTCTCTTGCTGTGGAGAAAAGAGAAAGAAGATCTTCCCCACGCAGTGAGCATCGGGGTGTGACACCTGAACCGTGTGTTCAGGGATCCACCGCCGAAAGGTCTCAGTGGAAAGGAAAGCAAATCTGGAGGCCAAGGCCTCGCAGAGAAGAAAAGAATGAAAGAAAGGCTGACTTGGGCATGACATCCGGTACTGCTTCCCGGAGATCCGCCCCCCAGTTACAAACAACATCAAAAGTGGGTCCAAAAGAAGGTCCACGATGATGCTCCTCCCGACGGTAGACACCTTGGAGAATCCTCCAGGGGATCCCGTTGTTCTCTAACCCCTCCCAAGAATGAATCCAATTTCGATCGCAGCCCGCAGATCGAAGAGATCTTCCTACCAAACCAAGAACCGGAGATCCAGTGGCGCCGCCGCTCGGAGATCCGAGTGCTAGAAGAGGAAGG
Source organism: Dendrobium chrysotoxum (assembly GCA_019925795.1). Taxonomy (NCBI): domain Eukaryota; kingdom Viridiplantae; phylum Streptophyta; class Magnoliopsida; order Asparagales; family Orchidaceae; genus Dendrobium; species Dendrobium chrysotoxum. Next base: position 1,268,332 of record CM034309.1, on the reverse strand, counting down.
AGGAGATATGGAGGAAGAATATATAGAAGATATTGAAGAAGAAAATATAGAAGAATATATTGAAGAAAATTTAGAAGATGTAAATGACACCTTAGACATGGAGGTGGTCTACATGGTGAGGCATATCAATGTCGATGATGAGGCCTACTACGATGACGCTGAAGGCGATGATCGTTGGCAACCACCAGTTAGGCAAGTGTATAGACGTCATCATGAAGCTGGGTCCACCACTGGCGGAGGTGATCATTCCTAAGGAGAAGATGAAGTTGAGGAGGTAGAAGGGAATCTCCCTGATACCGAAAACATCACACTCGCTGATATGCGATGACAGATGAGACGACAAATGAGAGCCAAAGACAGAGAAATCTCTTAGTTGAATGAAAAGATGACATAGATGATGACTCAAATGATAATGATGATGCAGATGATGCAAAGAAATGTTGCAGTTGGTTCTATGCCCAATCCTTCCCCTGATCCTTCGAATTTCCAAGCGCCGCAAGTATCAGGAGTACGTAGAGCTCCTGAAGGTGGCAATGAAGTTAATAACATCACCCGCCAGCCCACTCCGCAGAATATTGCAAGTACCTCCGAACCTGTGACTGCTGCACAGCTAGAAGGAATTATTACTGAGAAGATTAAGGCTATTATAGCTATTGATCAGGCAGAAAAATTGGTAGGAAAGGGTCACCCGTACCCAGCAGAGTATGATCAGGTGCCATACTCGAAGGGATATTCTGTGCCAAAGTTTAATACTTTTGACGGCAATAAAAATCCTAGACAACACCTGGCGCAGTTCAAAGCCATCTGCGGGAATATTGGAGGAAATGATGCTCTACTCTTCTGACAATTCGTTAGCAGTTTGACGGCAGCTACTTTCGAATGGTACGCTGAACTACCAAATGACTCTGTAAAGACATTTATAGAGTTAGAGAATATGTTTGTGAAGAGGTTCGCCAGTGCGACCGAGAAAATAACGATCACTGACCTTACTCTGAATAAGAGAAAGAAGGAAGAATCAGTGACCAAATATATCACTCGCTGGCGTAACTTGAGCATGAAATATGAGCAGCAGCTCGAAGAAGAGCATGTCGTACAGTTGTTAATGGAAACATTGATGATACAATGCAACCATTCCTATGTATGGCTACAATCACCACATTCCAAGTCCTACTGGATAGGGTGGCGAAGTTTGAGAAATTAAACCTGTCAAAATCAAAAAATTATTCTGATAAGCCTAAGAAAACTAAAGCCTCAGGTGCTAGAAGAGGTGAGGTTGACTCCATATTTTTCTCCAGAGCTGATAAGGAGAAACAGATGGCGTATAATGTAGACAAAGGCAAGCAGCCAATGCAATATTAGGAAAAGCCTAAGCAAGTCTACAACCCTAACCCCCAGCCGAAGCTGATACTTGGGGGGAATGATAAACCACGAACTTATCAGGGTGGTGGAGAACGCCCGAGGCAAACAACGAGAACTGGTGATCGAACGTTCCCCTCCCTCAAAAGATAAAATGAATAAAGAATATTCATTTAAAAGGGAAAGTGTCGCCAAATTATTTCGACAGGCACTGAAAGCGAGCTTAGAACTGCCTGAATGCAAGAGGCTCGAGGAGTTGAAGCACAGTGGCGATCCAAATTACTACCCATATCATCGGGTAATGAGTCATCCAATTGAAGATTATTATGTCTTCAAAGATTGGCTTGAAAGAAAATATCAAAGAGGAGAGCTCACATTGTCCGACAATGTGCTGACTCATCCCAGAAAAGAATCAACTCGGGTAGTTACGACTTCCTCCGTACCCCCGGTTGAAGAAAGAAAAAATGAAAAGAAGCCAGCTCAAGAAGAGCAGTGGGAGACTGCGGTCTCCAAGAAAACTGTGAAAATGCTGAAACAGCTTGAAGAAGTTCCGGGTGTAAAATGGAAATCTCCTACGGAGCCAGTGTTAAATCTGAAGGCACTGCCTGTGGCACAGGCATCTGCTTCTAAACAGTTTCACAATCAAGCCGGTCCTTCAAAACTTGGAAAGGCAAAGTCCAAAAAGAAGACAAAGTTGAAGAAGCCCAAGGGAAAAAAGACTACAACTCAAAGGGTCATTGCCAGTTTGGATGAATATTACCAAACTGCAAGGCGACCTATTAAGCTCGCTGATTTCATGACAGAGCTTAAAATAGAGGAAGCTGAAGAAAGCAGTGAAGACCCTCTTCCGGTAGAAGTATGTCGGGTCATGTCAGTGGTGCCAAATACATTTACGAAAGAAGAATGTTCTGAAGATATACCCTCTGAATACTGTATGATGATATCGCCAATGGACTACAGTTCAGAGGATGATCTGTATTTTCCAAAGGAAAATGAATTGGACCCCGATATAGCGTCACAGATAGGACATGCAAATCTGGGAGGTGAATCTGAATCAACAGATGAATCTCTAGATGCGACGATGGCTAACTCGGAAGAAAACGCACCGTCAAGAGAGTCTGAACAAGAGGAGATCGCTCAGGTGCAGTTAAGAAGTGGCAAAATACTGCCACCTCTGCCAAAGAAGGAGATCTCCAATAAAGATAAGGGGAAGGAGATAGTTGTCAACGAAGACATTATCCCCAAGGACCCCAAGAAGAAAGATACTCCAGTCAAGGGGATAGATTATAATATCTTATCATATCTGAGGAAGATCCCTGCCCAGCTTAGCATATACGACGCTATGCTGATGTCTAAGGATCTTCAAGAGACTTTGATTTAGGCTCTCAAGGACCCCGAAAGATACGAGACGTATTTTGCTGAGTGCAACCTAACTGAGGTTCTGCAAGCTTGAAATGAACCGTTCATCACTTTCACCAAGGATGACATGATGCTCGGGACTGGAGACCACAATCGACCTCTGTATGTTATTGCAGAGAGTGACGATTTGGTAATCAGTCGAATTCTGATCGACCCTGGGTCCTCCATCAACCTTATGAGCTTAAAAGCATTAAGATCGTTGTGCCTCAACATGGAGCACCTCGGGCCAGATAAGCTTATGGTACATGGTTTTAACGAGAAAGGGCAGAAAACTCTTGGATTGTTTATGCTCCCTCTTGTCTTTGGAGAATTTCATACAGAAGCCAAGTTCCATGTAATTGATGCGGACACTTCATTCAAGGCGCTACTAGGTCGCCCCTGGCTGCATGAATATGGCGTTGTCCCGTCAACATTACACCAGTGCATGAAGTATCTCAGGGATGGAGAGGAGTTCAGGATCTCTGGTGATATCCAGCCCTTTACAGTTCATGAAGCAATAGTCTATGAAGATGCGCAGTATTTCATGCCAGAAAAGCCGAGGCTGTCAAGCTCTCTAAAGGCTCAAGCATCAAATCCAAAAAATGTAAAACATCCTAAGTGAGAAGGTGAGAGGAAGCAGGTGGGGAGAAAGAAGGCGTCGCCGACTCTTCCCAAAGAAACTTCCACTTCCAAAGAAAGAAAACATGTACCTCACCTTGGGAGCGACACAGATGAAGATGATGTCACCCCTATAAATTTCCAGAGGGTATGTCATTCGATGGATGAATGGAGTAGGGAGGTCGCATACTCAAATGATAATTTTGACTACGACTCTATCTACATAAACATAGTGCAGGATGTATTCTCTAGAAGAATAGATAGCCTGTCAATCTCAGACAGCGTGCTTGTAGTCACTCGTGTTCCCCTATAATATTTCAAAGAAATAATGCCACGAGATGTGCATAAGGTTGAGGAACTTGTGACCCATTATCTACCTCTGATCAAAAAGGGGATTGAGTCAGGGAATATATTTTATTCCGTAGGAAAGCTCGAAGAAGTGAATCGTGATTGGGACCATGTCTTCATTGATTCTGAAGAATTGCTACCTACAAGGCTACTAGGTTTAATACCAAGGGTATTCAGAGAATATTGCGAAAGCGGATCAATATTCCTACCTCCAAATGACAACTTCGTATATTCCTAAGTCTCTGGTACGGAAGGAATCCGCATCTAATATGGCGGAAGGATATGAATGCATATAAAGGTATTGGATTCGTCAGGCAAAAATACATCCGGAAGGAGACTTGCCGAGCCATCACTTGTAGGGGAGTTGAATCTAATAATGTTTCTGATGAAGAAGTATATGAAGCTAATGATCACAACAATCAGCCTGTAGAAGCCAAGCCAGCGCTAGAAGAACTTGAAGATGGTGGACAGGCGGCCACCATGGACGAGCTAAAAGAAGTTAACTTGGGAACCGAGGATGACCCTCGCCCAACCTTCATTAGTTCCCTTCTACCAGAAGACCAAGTGGAAGAAATTGAAGAACTTCTCTGTGAATTCAGGGATTGCTTTGCTTGGACATATGCTGAAATGCCCGGCTTATCCCCTGAGGTAGCAGTTCACAAATTAGCCATCAAGCTTGACGTGGCACCCATCAAACAAGCTCCAAGGAGAATGAGATTGGAGATTGAAGAGCAGGTGATTGCAAAAACGAAGAAACTCATATAAGCGGACTTGATCCGTGAAGAGAAATATGCTGATTGGATCGCCAATATCGTCCCCGTGAAGAAGAAGAACGGTCATATACGCATCTGTATCGACTTTTGGGACCTCAACAAGGCGTGTCCAAAAGATGATTTTCCACTGCATGTATCCAAACTCCTGGTAGACAACACGTAAAACTATGACATGTTCTCTTTTATGGATGGATCGTCAGGATACAATCAGATTAAGATGGCGCCCGAAGATGAAACGCATACATCATTCAGAACGCCCATCGGTATTTTTTGCTACACGGTCATGCCCTTCGGCTTGAAGAACGCCGGTGCCACCTACCAACGAGCGATGATGCATATTTTTGATGAGCTAATTCATCAGAAGGTCTAGTGCTACGTAGATGATATGGTCGTCAAGAGCATGGACCGAAAAGATCATCTGGATGACTTAAGAATTGTATTTGAAAGAATCAGGAAGTATGACTTGAAGATGAATCCTCTCAAATGTGCTTTTGGGGTCTCCTCCAATAAATTTCTTGGCTATGTCGTTCGTCACCGAGGCATAGAAGTTGATCCTAATAAAATCAAGGCGATTATAGAGATGCCACCGCCAAGAAGCCTCCGTCAACTCCGCTCCTTGCAAGGGAAACTGGCTTTCATTCGGCGATTCATATCGAATCTGTCGGGTAGGTGCCAGCCATTTTCAAAATTGATGAAAAAGGATGTCCTCTTTAAATGGGACGAAGAATGTCAAGAAGTATTTGATAGCATCAAGAGATACTTATTAAATCCATCCATCCTCGCAGCGCCAATTCCGGGGAAGCCTCTTATAATGTATACGGCTGCATTAGACGAGTCCCTCGGAGCATTGTTGGCCCAGCACAACAAAGAAGGAAAAAAAAATGCACTCTACTACATCAGTCGGAGATTAATCGGAGCAGAAGTACGTTATTCTCCCATCGAGAAACACTGTCTGGCGTTGATTTTTGCAGTTCAGAAACTTCGCCATTATATGCTCTCCCACAAAATCACCTTGATATTAAAGATCGATCCGCTGAAGTTCTTGATGACAAGACCAGCGTTGACAGGTCGTTTAGCAAGGTGGACAGTGCTATTACTGTAATTTGATATAGTGTACATGCCACAGAAAGCAGTAAAGGGACAAGCTTTGGCAGACTCATCGCCGCACATCCAATCCCAGCTGACTCTCCGCTCAATGACGATTTGCCCGATGAACAAATCATGCAGGTTGATGAAGAAGAAAAGCTACCATTTTGGGAGATCTACTTTGATGGGGCATCATCTATCAAGTCTCCCAAACCTCCAAATCTTGCAAAAACCCAAGCTGGCATCGGTCTTGTCTTTATAGAACCCGAGGGAGGTATTATGAGATTCTAGTTTCGTCTAACCGAACCTCGGACAAATAACGAAGCCAAATATGAAGCTCTAATAGCAGGACTGGAGATTGCAATTGATATCCAAATCACAGATCTCTAAATTTTTGGTGATTCTCAACTTGTGATAAATCAAGTTCTAGGCATTTACAAGATTTGTAAACTTGAATTGGCTCACTACCACCAACGAGCTCTTGAGCTTCTAAAACAAATACCAAATGTCAAGATAACTCAAGTTCCTCGAGGACAGAATGCAAGAGCAGATTGTCTAGCCAAACTAGCTAAGGAGCTTGCAAATGAAGACAAAAGGCCACCTATATTCATTGCGGTTGAAAATCGTTGGGTCTTAGAGCCGGCAGTCTTACAATTCCCGCAGGCAGAGGGAATACTAGGTTTAAGCCAGCAGGATGCAACCCCGGTTGATCCTCAACCTCCCCAACAAATAACTACTAAAAATCAACTAGGGGAACGTCAGATAGTAAAGAGACGAAGAACCGGTAGATTCTCAAAGTCGTGGTTGGATTGCTTAGATGTTGAAGTCGAAGACGATTGGATGCAACTATTCGTCGACTACTTCAAAGAAAGAAAACTCCCAATAGATAAATCTCTGGCTGCACAAATAAGAAAAAGGGCGTTACGATATGCGTTTGTTATTGATACGCTATATCGGCGGGCTTTTGACTAAATGTGGCTACGATGCCTAGGGGCCAAGGAAGCTGATAAAGTGGTAGCAGAAGTTCATGAAGGACTCTGTGGAGCACACCAGTCAGGTCCCAAGATGGCTGCTAAAATCAAAAGAATGGATTATTATTGGCCTACGATGGTGAGAGATTGTATCGACCACGCTAAAAGATGCCACGAGTGTCAGATTCATGGTGATGTTATTCATCAACCGCCAAATCCACTGCATCAACCGATAGCATCGTGGCCATTTGAATGTTGAGACACTGACATAATCGGACCAATAGATCCAGCGTCATCGGCAGGGCAACGCTTTATTCTGGCAGCAACAGACTATTTTTCAAAATGAGCAGAAGCAGCTCCATTCAGGGAAGTTATGTCCGAACACGTGATCAACTTCTTCACCCATAATGTCGTCTACAAATTCGGTGTACTATACCGAGTGATCTCAGACAATGGCAGAGCATTCAAAAGCACGAAAATCTACAAGTTTGTTGATCGCCATAAGATCGATTCGCGGTATTCATCAATATACAACCCAAGAGCTAATGGTTTGGCTGAGGCCTTCAACAAGACACTGGTGAAGTTGTTGAAGAAGATCCTCACCAAGAACAAAAGAGAATGGCATATGAAGATGGCAGAAGCATTGTGGGCGTATCGTACAACCTACAAAACACCAACCAAAGCCACTCCCTACTCACTAGTGTTCGGGGCTGAAGCCGTCTTGCCACTAGAAGTTGAACTACCATCTCTTCGGGTCGCTATCCAGAATGAGCTTACTCAAGAGCAGAATGCTCGCCTAAGAATGGAGGAGCTCGATGCACTCGATGAAGTCAGGTTGCAAGCCTAACAAAACCTTGAAATTTACTGCAGAAGGATGGCGAAATCATTTGATCGAATGGTACGTCCTCGATCCTTTCAAGAAGGGGAATTAGTCCTGGTGCTGAGAAGGCCAATCATCCCTCACCGAAAAATTGGTGGTAAATTCATATCCAATTAGGAGGGTCCCTTCGTCATCGAGAAGGTGTATCAAGGAGGAGCCTACTAACTTATCGATCTGCACGATCAGAGGCCTATGCCGCCGATCAACGGACGACATCTGAAGAAGTACCATGCATAAGATTGCTCAAGAAAATATTATATTTAATGTATTATGTATTTCATGCATATTTATATACACTTTACATTTTACAATTTTGAAATTCTCTTGTGTTGCAAGAATGCATTTAAAAATCACCCTGCATGACTGGGGGCATTTTAAATATTTATTTGGGTTGACATTGTGCTACGCGCCGAGATCCCCAAATAAATATTTAAAATTCCAAAATTTCAAACTTTCTTCTATTCTGAAATGTCCCTACAAGACATGGAGCATTTTAAATATTTATTCGGGTCGACATCGTGCTACACGCCGAGATCCCCAAATAAATATTTAAAATCATAAAATTTCAAACTTTCTTCTATTCTGAAATGTCCCTACAGACATGGGGCATTTTAAATATTTATTCAGGTCGACATCGCGCTGCATGCCGAGATCCCCGAATAAATATTTAAAATCACCAACACAAATATTCTTTTATACTAAAGAATACAACGAATTCTTTTCAAAGTATATGCAGGTGATATTTCGAAAGATCGAGACACCACCACATCCAACAAACTAAGATTTCAAAGGTCAGAAAGAGACTTTTGCAACTACGCACTCTAACAAATTGAGCCAGAACAACTTGAAGTCTTTCAGCAGCCTAAAGCTTAAGGTTCGAGTGGGTGTAAGAGGTCGGATCCAACACGCCCAAATATGGCCGGATCGGTGGCAGCTCTGCCTACTCAACATGCTACAAGAAAGGCCATAATAGCGGAACCCCCACTTCATCAACCTGTCAGTAGGGACTGTAGGCAGTACGAAGGCAAATTCGACTCGACGAGTTCAAGTGATCGTAGTCTACCAAATTCTCCTAATTGACTGGAGAATCAAAGTTCCAGTGGAAAGGAGGAATCTCGAGCAATTACCAAATATACGGAGGCTCTAAATCTTCAACCACGAAGGATGACTCCAAATCTATCAACTTCAGCAAAATCAGTATTGAGAAGTACATTTCCCCTAGCTCAAGTCTGAAGCCTGAATGGGTGTAAAAGGTCGGATCCAACAAGCCCAAATATGGCCGGATCGCTGGCAGCTCCATCTACTCAACACGCCATAAGAAAGACCGCAGTAGAGGAATCCCCATCTCAGCAACCAGAGGATGAAGAGCTGTCAAATCCCAGCTCGCCCAACCTGATGAATTCAAGTGACTCAGATTAAAGTCTCCTCAAGTGGTTAAGGATCAAGATACTACATATATTTGGTACTATCAATCAAATCCAAAACCTACAAATCTTTCAACAAATCCGTAAAGCACAAAGCTAATATCGAAGGAATTTTTCTTCAACAAGTCCACCAAAGCACAAAGCAAAAGACCGAAGAAAAATTATCCCAAAGTTTATGAAAGGCTTAAAGCTGAACTGAGAGGATTCTGTCATCAACAAGTCCGTTATACACAAAGCTCTGGACCGATGAATTTTCGCCACCGACCTAATATAAGCCTAAAGGGTTTAGGTCACCGGCATCTACCCCTTCATTAAGCCCGCCAAAGCTAGAAGCAAAGGGCTAAAGGTACAAACCACCTGACAAGTCAGTAAAGACAAATCAGGCAATTCTCCATCAATGTCTGCAGCACAAAGCATAGGATAAAATGAACCAAAATCTCAGGAAAGCTAAAGCTATGAAAAGAATCATTCTCAATAACATCTATGAATGTCCCTAAAGACTGGGGGCATTTTAAATATTTATTTGGGTCGACATCGCGCCGCATACCGAGATCCTCAAATAAATATTTATAACTTCTTGCCAAGATACAGTAAAGGAAGGAAGAAAGGAAGATCCTCCATAAACTGGATGTATCATCAGCAAGAAGTATAATTTGGGCAAGATATAATCAGTACAAGAGACTGCAAAGTCCCACCAACTGATGAATTTAGAAATGTTGAGCAATTACTAAATTGCTAGAAACTAATGTGACGAGTGGTGGCAGGAGAAGAACAGAAAGTGTAGATGCTATTTATCTATAAAGTAACAACCCAGGGATGTGATTTTGAAGTGTTATGTCACTATCCCATGGATCTCTACTTGACCAAGAGCAAATACATCAACTATACTGAAGATTTTAGGTGCATCCAAAGATCTACAAAGACGACGAGACAAATTCTTGAAGATCTACATAATGAAATTCTTAGTGTGACATCCAAGCAATCTTTTAGAGATCCACTAAATGAAGACCTTTATGTGACACCTGGAGCAAATATCTAGAGATCCATAGGGCCAATCAGCATACAACAAACATGATTCACTCTAGACGCGAACCACATTTATTGGGGGACATTTGTTGACCACAAGCAGGAAAAACCATAAAATAAAAAAAATAAAAATTAATCATACCTCTGCCAGGTCATCCCAAATCCCCACTCAATCCCGTCGTATCAGCCGCTTCTACAGTGCCTCCCCATACCTCTGCGAACGGCGTCGCTTCGGACAGAACATGCGCAAGCCTCGTATCTCGCTCTGCCTTCTCGTCGTTAAATACCGAAGGGAGGAGGCTCAGGCTCCCATTCGCTCTTCCACGACACTTCCTGTTCTCCAACCCACGACTTCTTCCTCGCTTCTCTCATGCAAAACTCCCGCTGCCTCTCCACCTCCCGTCGCCATCTCTGCAACCGACCGAAATTTTCACACAGAAAGAGAGAGAAGTGGAAAGAGAAAGAGAGAAAGAGGGGGAGGACTCCCTACCTAGCCGAAGCCCTGTTCTCCTTCTCTGAAAACGTTCCTTCCAGTCGGATCGGAAGTAGCGACGGAAGCTCGCTCCTTGCGAGTTTTCATGAGTTGCTTCTCCGGCTCCCTGTGGTTGTTCGACTCCGCTCCTTCCACGACTTCCCTCCCTCCTGGATCGGATGTTCCGACATTTTGATCACAAGCAACAACTGGAGCTCGCCCCTGTGAAGGAAACTCCCCTACATGTGCTTCTTCGGCTCTTGCGTGCCGTTCAACTTTGCTCCTTCGATCGACGTGTCCTCTGTCTGATCGGAAGCCACGATAGGAGCTTGCTCAGGAGGTAGCCATCCTTCTCCCTTCTGCGAGCCTCTTCCGCCACATCCTGTCGGCAAGCAGGCCATTAGGGCCTTTTTTATTTTATTTTTATTTTTACTTTTATTTTATTTATTATAATTAATTAGTTTTAATTAATGATAATTAATTAAAAGTTGACTATAATTAATTATATTAATTATAATTATTTTTAATTAGTCGTAATTAATTAAGATTAATTATGTCTAATTAGTGCTAGTTATAATCATTATTTAATTAATTATAGATTAATTTTAATTAATTAAATGTTTTTTCTTTTTAATTAATTATTAATTGTTAATTAATCATAATTAAGTAAATTTAATTATGTTTAATTATTTTAATACAATTAATTATTAATTAGTCATATATTGATTATAATTAATTAATTATCTTTAATTAGAATCAATTTTTATTAACAATCAATTAACCATAATTAGTTAAGTTTAATTATGTTTAATTATTTTTAATAATTTTTTTTAATTAATCGATAGTTTATTATAATTAATTAATTTAATTATAATTTTTTTTTATTATTATAATTAATTATTATTAATTATAATTTAATCATAATTAACATAGTTTAATTATAATTAATTATCTTTAATTATAATTAATTATTAATTAATTATGTATTAATTATAATTGATTAAACCTAATTATAATTAATTAATTAATAATAATGATTAATTCAAAAAAAGAGTGAAATGTAAGCCCTTCTCTCGCCTCGATCCATGTGTAAACACCAACTTTACCGGTCGCCAAGGTATAACCCTTTTGAAACTTAAAACTCCGAGAGTCTACTTCGTTGTCTGCGGTGGATAGGAAAACTGCCCATACACGCTTTCATAAGCGTGGTGGGATGGGACCCCGATGCAGCGCCTACAACGAGGCGGGTAATCACCTAAAAATTTCGTTCTCGGCGTTCGAGTTGAGCCAGCAAACCACCTATACACGCTTTCTTAAGCATGGTAGGAAGGGAACCCGGTGCGACGCCTACGACGAGGCGGGTAGGCCCTATACACACTTTTCTTAGCGTGGTGGGGATAACTTTAAGTACCCGTACGCGGCTCTGTACCTACGGGGAAACAAATGCTTTTCTTTTTCAGGTACGTTGAAGACCCATACACGCTTTCTTAAGCATGGTGGGGGATTATAGACTTTACACGGCCGCGGTGTCCTCGAAAGAGGACATCTACCATACACGCTTTCTTAAGCGTGGTGGGAAAGTTCCAGTTTTCCGTAATTTCCTCTAACCGGGGGAGATGTCGGAATGCTGCCGAAATTTGGGGTGAATATAAGACTGTACTTGGACCTGATCTGGACTCAAGTGAACTCGAACTTAAATGAACTTTAATGAAGTTGAACTGAAATGAAACTTGAATCGACTTCGGACTATAGTGGACTTTTGAATATTCAAACGTGATTTGGACAACATGATATTGAACTCGAACTCAAGTGAAGAACAAGGAACTTTGATTTGAACTAAACACAGTAAATATGAACTTGAATTGAATATACAAGTTGACTATGTGGAGTTGAACTTCAAAACTAATAAATGAATGAGGTGGAACTCATAGTGCTCATGTCAATCAAGCTATGAGCAAGGAAAAGGAATCTATAATACAAGTGTTTGTCTTGAAGACGAAGAGCAAGACTTATAATAGCATTTGATCCACCCTGCAAACATAGGCAAGGAATCTAAAATGTCTTATGAATGTTGGAGAACTATCATGCCTGATTAGAAACATCAGCACCAACAAATACCAACTATCCTATGAGTACGACCATTTGATAAGTTTGATGAATGAGGAACACTATGACACCCCTTCCAATGTCAAATGTAGGCCATAGCTCACTATAATATCATGAAAGTCAATGTGCAAGGAATATACTAACTCACTAACCAGTATGCATGAGAAGGTTAGTGATGAACATGCAACAACCTTACCAACGAGTAACGATGATTGATATGTGTTAATGGCTTGCTTTTGATCAACAACTATCAAATGACAACCAGCTATTCTTGAACTTAAAAGGACAGCAGGGGACTTGAATAAGATAACCTAGAACCTGAACTCAATTGAACTACAAGAGGTTTGAATTTCCAAAGATTTCAAAAGACTTTGAACTAGAACATGAACTTGCACATCAAGCTGGACTTGAACCCAAGCGTACATAAAGAAGCCAATGACAAGTGCAACCACTTATCAATCAACCAACGGAACAGAATCATCGATGAACGTCATTCATCTAACGACCAGTACTAATCCACAAATGAACATACAACTTCCTTTGAAAGTCAAATGGTGATCAATTGGCAATAGATAAAAGCTCCTACGAGTTGCTGTAGGAGATCAGTGATACATCAAATATATTGCCTACAAGAAAAATGCTTGAAGATCTGCAATACATACAAGTTTCCTATGAATACAGATGTATGCACCACATATCATCTGTGGGTTGATACATAAAGACATCAGTGAGTGTAGTATCCTGTAGTCAATTTCAATCCATGAATGAATACATCTACTTACCCACCTGCATCAGTAGCGGATGTACAACAAAGACTAAAGACCACAACAAAATGCATAAAAAGTGTGACAAATGTAAGTTCCTACGAGCTTCTGTAGGAAACCCGCCATACACTTAGCATTCCGTCTACGAGAATGATGTAAGGGAACTACAGTAGATAGTAAAATCTACTGATGAAAGCAGGAGATTCGTTAGTGCACTACAATCTATCTGCTCAATTCAAGTAAGTAGTGCACGACAGTCTACCTGTACAAAGCAGTGAATAACTCAGTCTATGAGCTACTACAATACGCCACCGAATCTGCAACATCCATGCAAGCAGACAGAAGGCATACAAATCCCCAAATGAAATCCCAGTGCCATGCCACTGGATCTGCAACCTTCGTAAAAGCAGATAGAAGGCGTTCACAAATATTTTCTAAAATACCCCGCACATGCACCATAATATGTATACACATAGGTACACATAAGGCGATATACTGAATATCCGTATGGGCCCCGGTGAGCGTGTTGTATGAACACACGTGCGTCTAGGGATGCTACGCGGGTCAATAAATTTGAACCCGATCCTCCTAAAGCAAGTAAATAGTTGTCGATAAGATTCATCAAATAACTATAAAATGCCTCCAAACACCCGCATGGGCCCTGGCGAGCGTGTTATTAGTACATACGTGACGTCTAGGGATGCTGCGCGAGTCAAAAAGTGAATTCAAGTTCGAGCCCGATCCCTCTATTCAGGTAGATAGGAGTTGACACGGCTCGAACTATTAAATAAATATACAGTTGCGAGGTTGACTGAGATATTTATTTTATACGTTCATATTAGGCCTTCAAAGCCTATAATCAAGAGAATTCACTAACAAAGGTCCAAAGCCTACGAAACTCAATCCTCTGTCAATTGCTAGACAGAGTCGACAAGGTTCAAAACATAAAAAAATATGAATAACCCCACACCCCGATGATGGCCTTGTTGAACGTAAATCTCAATTGGAGGGGTCCATTCCAAATACTCAAAATATCTCCTACATTCTCAAATGCCATCAAAATCCTAAACCCCAAACAATCCCATTTCCAAAAATATTTAAAATTCAAATCTAACTATCAATCACTTAAAGCAAAACCCATCCACCCTCCGCAACAGTTTGCCGAGGTGGATAAATCTGAAAATAACTGTAGCTCACAAAGAGCTAATGCCTAGTCAAAAATATCACTAGGATCCATTCTCAAACAATCTCCTGCCAGCAAGGACGTGGTACGAGTCCTCTAACTGGCAGTTTAGCCGCCAAATTACACTACAGGATAAACGATTATGACTCGGGGCCCTCTGAACCAAGTGGTCGCCGCCAAATAACACCATTATATTATGGTTATGGCCAGAGCCCGTATGCTCCCCAATGGCATCAAATCCTTGAGATATGAATCAATAGGATATGATCGATAGGGCACAAAGCCCTCTGTTAGCTAAGGTGGATTCAAATTTGTCCCCTTAGACAAACACTCACCCCAGGTCTACAAGGTACCCTTGGACAAAGCAACCCATGGCTGCCGACAAGGATCCTTCTGTCAGGTTGGGTCGACTACCTCCTCTGACTAAATAAACCAGGGACCACGATGGCCCGGGACGACAGAACCATGGGATCTTGATCGGGTCTATCATCCATTCCCCCACCATCCGCTTTAAGTGCAAGATGGTAAAAATTTCTATTTTAAATATCAAATCCCTCAATTTTCTAATACCCTAAACCCATTGCTGCTATTATATGCCAGATCCACGTATCTCTACGTATCTGATCGACGACTAGCCTTAATTGAAAGTTCTCTCTCGTCACCAGGAGGGGTAATTAACTATAGGGGCTTGCGCCTATAGGAAACCAGAACTCAGATCATAAAGTCCTCGCAAAATGAGGGCGAAATCTCTGGGTAGTGTCTTATCTACTATCTCATCTGCCTTCCAAAATTTACGTCGGAACTTAAATCGTTAAAACTCCCCCCTCGAAGAAAGAAAAGCGGGCGGAGGCCAGGGCCGAATTTTCGGAGCCCACATAGGGATGCATCATTGAGATACCTATTAACGACAACAAAATCATCTAAAAAAGTGAAGGCTTTGTCCTTGTGGTCATTAAATATTTCAAAGCAAGGCAATGTAATCATTTAAATCATTCAAAACAAGACAATGTAATCATTTAAATCTTTCACCCTAAACCCTAAATCAAGACAATGTAATCATTTAAATCTTTCAAAGCAAGGGATTTGAAGCTCAAGTTAAATGATCATAAAGGATAATCTAGATAAGCCACCTGCAACTTTATTTTTCATGTCAGGCACTTGGTTTAGGATGAAAAAATAATCTTGTAGAAACTCAACTCATTGGACATGCTTATGATTTAATTTTCTTTTGGAGTTAATAAATTTCATTGCATGATGATCAATGTTTAAGGAGAACTCGATATAAAAAATAATGTCACCACTATAATAAAAAATAAATAATGGTTTATAACTCCTATCATAAGTGGAATATCTTTATTTTCTTCATTAATTTTTTAACTAAAGAAGCCTATGGGGCTTTTGTCTTGACTTAAGACACCAACTATACCTATTTCATACTTAAAATATCTTAGAAAAATATGAAGTTTCAATACAAGAGATGTCATCAGGACATTAGACTAATCAAAAGCTCTTTATGCACCAAGGGTAAATGCTGCACCTACTAAATCCATGTGCAGTTGCACCTATTCCAATTCGATTAGGTAAGATCAATGAAGTAAAATTTCTGCACTCATGTCTTATGCATGTGCCTATGAGTGTTCTGTGTGCACAAGTATGTTTGAATATGTTCTGAACTGAATCTCGGAGGTCTGTGTGCATGCGTGTGAAATATGGAATTTTTTTCCCTTGGGAGCGTTACTACACTGGGTTGGCAGAGCTGCGACATTGAGCTCGCTAGACAATTTTTTAAAAATGAAATAACGTTGCGACGCTGGGGTCGGGCGCTGTGGTGTTGTTCTCTCCAGTGGAAAGAATTGTGATACTACAGGGTCGAACACTACGACACTAGGTCAATTTTTTATAAAATATCAAAATTCATTTTGTCTCATTTTTATCAAAACATTAAATACACCGCCCGGCCAATTAGAGAGAGAGAGAGAGAGAGTGGACCATAGTGAAAGAAATTCGAAATTTGGCACCTCTGATTTGTAGTCTGTTGTTAACCTAATTAAAAAAATTATTCGGATCGAGTTAGATTATATTTCACATCAATTTTTAAAAATACATGATGTTTTGTGATTTTTTTTATTTATTTTATAATTTCGTAGTGCAAAAATGAGAATAACTTTGTGATAAGAAAAAAGTTGTTATGTTGATTATTATGATTATGTTATTATGTGCTTGTAATCTTTGTGTTTTATGTAAGAAATCATAAGAAAAATAGAATAATTTAACCAACACTATAGCACCACAAGTTTAGCACCAAAACCCCATAACACAATTCAACGCAATAGTGCTAGACCTTCAGTGTTGCAGCAGAAAGCTTACCAATTGGCTCGAGAGCTTAGCGACAAGGAGCTACCTACTAAGCACCACAAAGCTAAATTAAAGCATCACCGTGCTAAATCGTCCATCACCGCAACGAAGAATGGTTGGACCTATGAACCAAACTACTGTTGGTGAACTAATGCATCGGTTCAGTAGTGCCACCAAGTCAGTGATGCAATGCTTGTTTAGAAAAAATAAGAAAAATAATAAATAGTTCTCCCATTCCTTATTAAAAGAGGTTGTCCACTTGGAGGAGTATGCAGTGTTGTTTTGTGAGAGAGTGTGAGTGTTTGTGATTGGTATAGCAGAGTGTGTTGCTTGTGTTTATTGTACTTGAGTCTTGTATTGAAGTGAAGTAAAGCAAGAAGGGTGCAAAGGCTTGTTGCATTTCTCTCGGATCATTTCTAAACTTTACTTGTGTTTTGATTTATACTTTGAGTTTGTATTTATGAATAATTTAGTATAATAAAATGTTTATGATGTTTATTGTGTTTATTATGAGTTTCAACACCTTCATGTATAACTAATCAACTATACATGAGTTTATTGTGTTTATTATGAGTATAACCTTGATTTATACTTTGAGCTAGCACTTACACTTTCATAACCAAATAAACACTTTGCCTCCAGATGTTGTACATAATACTTATTCTCAGCGGTTTACTTACATATCACTTTCACTTTCATTGTCCTAGAAGAATTCATATAGAGATTCAATGTTTACTAATGCATATTTAATAACATTTCATAAATTCAATTCATTAAACTATTAACATGAAAAATGTAATGATTATAATACACATGCTCTGATGCCTACTTATATCTTCACTTCCACTTATTCCTTCCTTTACCTCCTTCACCTGCATATAGCTAATGGGGCCAAAATCCCACCTACATCTGGTCACCCAAATGAGGCCAAAAGCATACTTACAGTGTTACTTAATCTCCCGCACCCACTCTTAACAAGCTGGGCTAGAATCCCTCCCACAACTACATCAAACAAATGGGACCAAAAGAATATATTTAAGGCCCCTATACTATAACAGAGAGTGCACTATCCACTTTCCAGAACAAAATATCTCCAATTCTATATAATGCAAAATGCATATGCAATGTAATAGTATTTGATACAATATTCATAAAGTACATGGAATGCTAGTGAAAGCCACATTACTTGTAAAATAGAATACTCACTAAATTTTTTTTATAGCTTCTAAATTTAGAGGAACATTCACATAAATATTTCAAGACTTTTATATAACTACTGCACATAATAGAATAGCCTCGATTCAACAATACATTAAAAAAATTGTGTAGGAAAAATCAACCATTAAAAACTCAATTTCGTATAGTTAAAATGTTTGTATTCTCAATCACACGATGGAAATCTCATAAAATTTGAGAAAACTATATTTTTTTATTCATATCTTCTTATAATCATAGTAGAATTAAAATCAAAGATAGAGATTTAGTAGCCTACTTCGAGCTCTATAATATCCCAATTTGGCATGACAAACAAATTCTGAGTTTCAGCCTTCCAATCATCTCTCTTCTTTTTCTCTTTCCTCTTCTCCTCCTCATCCTCTCTTCTTCTCCGATAATGGCTGGGGTGGAAATGATGTGGAAAAATGTCCTGAGATATTTTAATATTTAAAATCCACTAATTTAACCCAGCTCCACGGTGCTCACTTTTCTAGTGCTGTTATGCTCCCAAAAAATCTTCTAGATTCTCCCAGAATATCCTCTCCTAAGACCCGACATAGCGGCGCTGCTTCCCCGGCATCATAGCACACACCCAAACCCATTTTTGTATCCAAAAACTTGAGAGTTCAAAGCCAGAGAGCTGACTATATTGGCACTACAGTGCCCTCAATGAATTTATCATATTTTGAAATTTCACTTCTCGAACGCCAAACCTTGCTAATTTATAATTCAAATAAACATTCGAGGACTCATAATTATTAATTAACTTAAAATTAATAATCATTAATAGAAAATTCTTTGATTTTTGGATGATAGATATTACACTATGAACCTAGATCTGGGCATTGTCTCCCAATTATGGCCCTCCAACCACCATCTCTCTAGTACAGTGCTTCAACCACCTTCGCCCAACTATGATTTTTTTACCACTATCGCCTACTATGGTGCTTTAACCACCATACACACATACTGTCCGCTGACCACTACCATCAAACTATGGTGCACAGACCACCGATAATCAATGATGATTAACCTACCATTGTCGCCCGACTATAATCTGCCTGCCACTGTCACTTGATTATAATTTGTCTACCAGAATGCTTGAAAGCAATCCTCTAACCACCATCGTTCGACTACAACCCTTTACCATCATCCACAACCTCAGTCCTCCAACCACCATCTCCCGACTACCATCCTACAACCACCACTAAGGCATACAAAGAAAATAGTAGACGATCCTATAGCCACCATCATTTTTTGCCCAATGGTTTCTTAGCCACAGTAAGAAACTAGTCTGTCAAGGCACTAATAATCAATCTCTTATTTCCTTGGAGAAGTAATTCATTACTTAAATTTCATACGTTATCTATTAAGCATTATTTTATTTCATCTAAATTTTGTCTTTGATTACACTTTAAGATTAAGGGTTCTTCAAATTGTTGGAGTTGAAAGTCTCCAAACTTCATAATTTTGAGATGCTTTTCCATTTTCTTTTCTTCTGTAATATTCATGAAATCAAATAATTCACCAGAATAATCAGAATAGCATAATAAATTTGTTACCTTTTTAATATTTTCTTGTTAATTGGTCAGTAAAGAAGTTATCTTTACCTTTTATATGTTCTGAGGAAATGACCAATCTTTGTTGATTATATGATCAAAGAACTTAAGCTATTTTCTAGAACAAGGTGTTCTTATTTTCTTTGTTCTATTTTACATATTTCCCTATTGCTTCATAATATATTCTTATAAGGATTTAATATTAATCACAGATGTATATATACCAAGCTTCTAAATCATAATAGATAATAGCAAGTAG
This sequence comes from Dendrobium chrysotoxum, assembly GCA_019925795.1. NCBI lineage: Eukaryota > Viridiplantae > Streptophyta > Magnoliopsida > Asparagales > Orchidaceae > Dendrobium > Dendrobium chrysotoxum. Next base: position 1,248,539 of record CM034309.1, on the reverse strand, counting down.
TTCATAATCATGTGAAGTTAAATATCCTTTTTTTTTTATGAACAATTCAAAAGCATATCTGCATATTATTTCTTCATTTTTTTTTTCTCAAAAAATTATTTGGTTTACGAATAAGTGTCCCATCCCATCCTTTTTCGCATTCATTAGATTCTATGGGAAATGGATAATTCTGGTAATTGAGAAACTATTTTTTAATCTGTTGAACTAGTATAATATCTTCTTTATTAAATTTTCTATTTCCTTTTGAAGAAGTTTTGTTATATAGCGTTTTCATGTATTTTGATAAATCCTTAATAATAGGTCTAGCATAGTTTAAAAGCCATAGAAAATTCTTAATAGTTTCAATTCTTTTAATTTATTAGGTATTTTAAAATATTTTTAGGTATATGAGGCTGTAATTTAATTTTTCCTTTTTAAATTTCAGTCCCTAAGAACTCAATATATATATTGTACATGTAATGCCATTTTTTCTTTTATATAATATGGCCATGATCTTTAAATAAAGTACACATAGTATAAAGATGGGATAATTGTTCATCTCTAGTATGAGAAAAGAAAAGTATATCATCAACATAAATATAATTAGTATAGTTTGAATTTTTTTCTAAAAATATTGTCCATTTCTTTTTTGAAATATCTGAGGAGCATTTTTAAGTCCAAAATGTATAACATGTCATTAAAAATGCCCTTCAAGATAGGAAAAAAGCTATCCATTTTTATTTGTAAGAATCCAAATTTTAAATCAAGCTTACTAAATCATCTTGAATTTTGAATTTTATTTATCTATTGATCTTTTGATGGTATTTTATATCAATCAAATTCATTAAAATCATACTATTGCGTTTTGGAGTATTCGCGGCAGTAGAGAAATATAAAGCTTAATGTCTTAGCATTATACGAAGATCCAGCACGCAATAAAATAAGAGAGAGAGGGTGTAGTACTCATAAGAGACACCAGAGTTTTTACGTGGAAACCCCTGAAAGGGGGAAAAACCACGGGGCCTGGCCCAGTTTGAATGAATCCCCTAGTATTTACAGTTGATCACAAATGAGGCCCTCCATTTGGGGGAAGGAATTGGCTTGATATAGCCAAGATACATCATATAGAGTGCATTATATGGTGAGAATTAATATATACATGTTTGTTGGGTCGGCTGACCATAGTTGGCATGCGACGGAGGTCGGAAGGATCGTAGTTAGCAGGAGACAGGGGTTAGAAAGACTGTTGTCTGGTGATGGAGGTCGGAAGGATCGTAGTTGACAGACGTTGCAGGTCAGGAAGATCATAGTCAGCTGGAGACGGGGGTCAGAAAGACCATAGACGTAAGGCGATGGTCTGGCAGAAGTTCGAGCCTTAGGTGGTGGTTAGGCAGATGTCCGGGCCTCAGGTGATGGTCAGGCAGATGTCCGGGCGTCAGGTGATGGTCCGGCAGATGTCTGGGCCTTAGGTGGTGGTTCAACGGGACTCAGAGTGTCAAGCGGTGGTCCGACGAAGCTCAGGACGCCAGGTGGTGGTCCGGCGGGACTCAGGACGTCAAGCAATGGTTCGGCGGAACTTTGACAGTGGTCGAGGAGGAGCAAGAAGGCAAGAGTGATCTTCTTTCTCTTCCTTCTTCTCTCTTGGCTTCGATCCCCCTTTTCAAGAGGAAATGCGGTTCCATTTATAGAATTCTTGAGTGACATGGCTTGTAAATAAGTGGAAGATCAAGGGTAAATTGGGAGTGGAAGATCAAGGGTATATATATATATATACAAACACTAAAATGATCAATACAAATTGTAAGAGTTTATATAAATATTATTTTTAAATTTTAGGATTTATGAAAATGGGATATATTATTTTGGGTAAATTTAAAAAAATTTCTATTTTGAAATTTTAGAATATTTAACATTGATCAACATACACATGCTACTCCCATTTTTTTATATCATACAATAGTTTTTTTTATAATATATGTGGTAATTAGTTGAGACATAATATAATAATTATCACATGTTTCAGCAAGACGAATCATTACAATGTTAAAGATAAATTATGATTGAATTTATAATAATAACTAACCAAAAAAATATCGATATCATTAAATACATTTGGTTTTAACAAATATGAGTACTCCAAGTCTAGATCACTTGATGATTTACTTTACTCCTTATTCCGTCGCAGTTAATTTCATACACAGACACACACATTAATTTTATATTTTTTAAAATGAAGAATAACTCATAAATCCTCTTACTTAGGTATTTAAATTCTTTTTTTTTAGAAATCTAACTTATTACTTAATATAACATAAAATTAATTTATTTGTTTTATAATTAAAATCTAAAATATTCTCTTATTTAAAATATGTATACCTCATATTTAACTAATTTTAATTTGTAAATTTATAAAATATCACAAATTGTTTTAATGTTTGATATCACAATTTAACTATTATTATTTTCAAATTAAAAAAAAAAATTCTATATCCTCAAATTCTAAATTTATCATTTTAATTACAATTTTAATGATTTTAACAATAATTAAATAATTAATTATTTAATTACAATTGAATTTGTAATATACATTTAATTAAGCATATCAATCATTTTATTTAGAGAAAATTAAGCTTTAATGACATTTATATCTAAAAAATAATTTCTATATAACTATTGTCTAAATTACATCATTTCTAAAATTTAGTGTTCACAAAAAAATTCATTCCAAATTAGAACCCTAACCTTGTTTTGCCTTTCTCGATTTTGGCTCAACTTAGCATGACAGGTTGCCTGCCCATCTCCTTCTTTCTCAATCATTCTCTCCACTTGATCCCTTGCTCCACTTCCTCTGTCATTTTATTAGAAAACCATATTGAAAAATACGAATCTTTCACTAGTCTCCCCCTTCTTTATCTTGTGATTAAAGGAACAAAACTATTTAGTATTTCTCTCTCTTGCTCTTGACATGTCCATCACTCTTCTCCTCTAAATTAAGCTTCTTAATTATTCTCTCATAATTTTAAGTCATCCATGGGCTTTCATAAAGATTTATGCATGATAAATAGCCCATTTCCCATTTTTTATGTAGAACCATAGTTTATAACCTTATCCTTAACATTTATCTTAGAGCTACATCTGTTAATAAGCTATGGCACTTAAGAGGAGGGGGGAGGGAGTGTAGGGTGAGTTGGGCTGTTTTAAAAATTTTATCATTTTAAAACTTAATTTTTACTTCAATAGAAAACTTAGTTGCAAAACTTTAATTAGTTATTTTATGATCAGAGCAAGCAACCGAGCAATAAAGTAAAGTGCAAGAAAGAAAGCAAGAACATTAGAAACTTGTTTACGTGGTTCAACCAAAACCCAAAAATCTGCCTACATTCATGCCTAGCCACCCACAGCTAGGAATTCACTAAACAATCCAAGTTTTACACCAACATTCGTGCTCTCTTACACCATGCAAGCACAACCCCAATCACCGAACTTCCTACATGGGCAAGTACAACCCCAAACAAACAATCAATATATCATAAACAAAAGCAATAAATTTCAACCCAACTTTAGCTCTCAATTATAAAAGATTTTAGTTCTCATTCCACTAAAGCAACAAGTAATACAAATAGAATAACTCACAAAGTTTTTTTGTTTTTTGTTTTTTGTTTTTTTGATTAAGCACAATCACAAACTTGAATGTAAATAATATGGACATGTGAACTTGGAACAATAGAAATGCAAAGGGAAACAGAAGACAATGGGTGAATAGAAACAATAAAGACAATGTATTTTTTTTTTGCTTAAAAATTGAACACTTAAACAAAAACTAGCTAGGCATGGAGGATCAAATGAAAAAAATTAAAAAAGATAACGCATGAATTTAACCATTCATGAAAGAATCACAAAATAAAACAATGAGTTTTTTTTTAAACAAGTTTGCAAACTAGATTTGAAAATATAATTCACCACTTGGAACAAACTCACCAAAGATTATCTCCTTTGAGCAAGAGATGAAGATGGTTGAAGGGGAGACTCTCTGGCTTGCTTATGAGCACAAGAACAATGAAACACTCATCAAAGAAAGGTTGGTGGAGAAGGTTTAACAAGTGAGACAAATTTCTGGTAAAGTTTCAACGTGGTGAGGAGTAAGCCACAAAATACTATGCCTATCCCTATAATTATAAAGAGGATTTCAACAAGGTCAAGAGGGAATTAGAGGGAGATTATTTAGATAATAATTTGAGCTTATAATGAATTTTGGAATGCATTAGATTAGCCTACAAAACGCCATGTGGTCAGTCATGGAGAATAGGGAAGAAATCATATGAATTTTGGCCAACGGAGCTAATATAATAATGCATTGGGTTTGGATTTAAGCATGAGGATTTCGGCCAAGGCAAGATGAAATCCTAACCATTTAATTTTATTGGCACATCACCAATCCAAGAGGTGAATGACTTACGGTCATGAGGATTAAACAAATTAGAACACATAGAAAATTCGGCCAAGCAATTTTCATGTATGTTCAAACAAAAATTTGGAAAGATTTGATCATGTATTAAATCTCATTTAATTTAATATATTTCATGATCAATTAGTAGGCTTGATTAGGAGGGTATTCTAGCACTAAAATTATTAAAACTAATATTTAAAATTTCATTAAGGAGGAGCGGCCAAAGCTTAACAAAAATAGAGATTTTATTTTAGGAAATGTATTTTGGAGGGAGTTTATAATTAATATAAAATTAGTTTTGCAAAAATGATCTCCATAACTTAAACCATTAAAGTATACTTAATTAATCTAGAATTTTCAAAATAAATTTAACCATTAATAAATGGAAACATTAGAGACTAGTTACATTAAAAAAAATAATTAATTATTCTTTTAATAATGTGGGATAAAAAATATTTTATTTTGCAAGAAATGCTTCAACATTATTCACAAGCATATCATTAGTTAATATAAATATTTTGATTAATTTTAAGTTAATTAATGGAGAAAATTTTGGCCTCATGATATCATGCATAATAATTTGTGTTATGATAAGGTAGAAATAATAGGAATAATATTAGGAGAGAGGAAATGAATAATTTGGATAATTGAATTATTATTTGAGCTTCAAGGCTAGAATTGATGGTATGAAGAAGATTAATTGTGTTTTAGAACATTATTAGATGGGTTAAATAAGATGAAGAAAGAATTGAATGCAAGTTATGAGAAGGTAGTAAGCTTTCCAAAAATAATTAAAGTTATGATCACGCATGAGATAGTTATGTAGAATGATTTAGAAATGCTATGAACTTATGATAATAATGTATTTTAGCTTTTTAAAATTATTTGTGAGCTGTATCTATTTAATTATTTCGCCATGCCTAAGGATAACCAACAAGCTTACCAGCTTCAATTTCAAACTGATTTGACTTTAATTACTCTGATGATTAGATTACCCTTTCTAATTCCCTGAATCATTTGAATATCAAACATTAGTACCCTCCAATCATTTATTTATTATCATTAAAATATCATATTTGTGTAATGGGGCTCATGAGTTAATAATCTCCTCCTTCTTGATGATGATAAACATATGTTGGAGGTGTTTAGAGATGAAGGTGTAAAATGACCTTACATCAAACCTTTTCATAAAAAAATTTACATTATAATCAAATATTAAGATAAACATATACATCAAAGTGAAATAAATAAGCTCCCCCAAAATTCATGCATATATGAACAACAAATAACTAACCAACATACATTTCTTCTCACCCTTTTGACAACATCAAAAAGTATAAAGATATGAAATATGTAAATATAAAGGTCTAACATGCCAAGCATATGTATCAAAGTACAAAAGCATTCATTAGGTAAGGGTTTAGTAAAAGTATCAACAATTTGTAATTCAGTAGAAACAAATTCAATGTCAACATCACCTAATGAAATGGTGTCTAATTTCTATATGCTTAGTTCATGAGTGTTGAATAGGGTTCTTATCCAAAAAATAACACTAGTGTTATAACATCTAATAGGTATGTACTCTAACTTAATTTCAAAGTTTTCTAATTATTGCTTCAACCAAAGAACCTGAGCAACATAGCTACCAGAAGATATATACTCAGCTTCAACATTACAGAGAGCAACAGAGTTTCTAGAGGACCAAGTCACAAGAGAAGATTCTAAAAATTGATATGTACCTAATATACTTTCCTATCTATTTTGCATCCTATAAAATCAACATAAAAAAGCAACCAGCTCACACGATAAGAATTTTTTATGACACCATAAGCCTAATCTTGTAGTTCCTATTAAATACCTAAATTAATGCTTAGCTACCATTAAATGAGATTCTTTTGTGGAAACCTAAAAATGAGCACACAAACACACAACAAATATGATATTAGGCCTACTAGCAGCAAGGTATAGAAGTGAACATATCTTACTCCTATAAAGTTTTTGGTTGATGGACTATCTATGTCTAATTTAGTGGAGAGGCTCATGGGAGTTTTACTAGATTTGAATCTTTCCATATCAAAATTTCAATCAATTCATTGGTGTATTTGGTTTGAGAAACAATGTCATTTTCTTATTTCTTCACTTGAAGATCCAACAAAAAGTTGATTTCTCTCATCATATTCATTTCAAATTCTTTAGACATCATTGATGAGAACTCATGATACAATGATTCATTTGTACTTCCAAATAAAATATCATCCACATAGATTTGCATAATGATCAAATCATTGCCTAGGTTTTTAAAGAATAGGGTTGTATCAACTCTACCCTTTCTAAACCCATGGTCAATTAGAAAATTAGTTAACCTATCATACCAAGCCTTAGGAGCCTGTTTTAAACCATATAAAACTTTCTTCAATTTAAACAAATGATCAGACAATTCTAGGCTCTCAAAACCCAGGGATTATTCTACAAAGACATCTTGTTCAATAAATCTAATGCATTCTTGGCATCCATTTGAAAATGTTTAAAGTCCTTAAAACTAGCATATGCAAGGAGCATCCTAATGGCCTCTAGTCTTGCTTTGAGTGCAAAAGAGTCCTCAAAATCTATCCCCTCAACTTGTGTGTACCCTTGTGCAACAAACCTATCTTTATTTCTAAGAATTCAACCTGAGTCATTTAACTTCTTTCTAAATACCCATCTAGTTCCAATCACATTCTGATCTTGGGGTCTATGCACTAACTCCCAAACATCATTCATACTGAATTGATTCAACTCTTCTTCTATAGCTATAATCCAAAAGTGGTCTTTTTAAGCTTCTTATATATTCTTAGGTTCAATCTCAGATAGCAAAGCTAAATGATTAATCACTTCCTTAAAGTGACTTCTATCTCTCACAACTTGAGAGGGATCTCCTATAATCATGTCTTTAAGATGATTCTTATTAAATCCATTCCTTGGGAATGAATCATTAACTTGATATTCTAAAATGATTTTCTAGATATCCTCTACCTTTCATCATTTACATCATCTCTAACATGATCAATTAAGTTTTCATTAAATATTACATGCACAATTTCTTCTACAATCATTTTTCTTTTATTAAACTCTCTAAATGATCTCCCTTTGAAAGAATATCCAAGAAATATACCATCATCAAATTAACTATCAAATTTTTCTAAAGGTTCTTTTCCATTATTTAAGATAAAAACACTTAGATCCAAACATATCAAATAATCAATTTTAGGTTTCTTACCAAATAATAATTCATACGGGGTTTTATTTAAAATTGATCTTAAGTAAATTTTATTCATAACATAACATGCAATATTAAGAGATTCTGCCCAAAAATATTTAGGTAAGTTAAAGTCATCCAACTTAGCTCTACTTAATTCAATTAAAATTCTATTCTTTCTTCATATAACTCCATTATGCTTGGGAGTCTTAGGAGATGAAATTTTATGTTTTATTCCAAATTCATCACAAAACTCCTCAAATTATTTGTTTTGAAATTCACCTCCATGATTAGATTGAATTTTATTAATTAGAGGTCTTCTATCTTTTTGAATATATTTTGCAAATTTTTTAAAGATTTCAATAGCATCATTTTTATTAGTTAGAAACATAACCCAAGTGAACCTAAAAAAGTCATCAGCAATTACAAATCTAAAGTGTTTACCTTCTAGGCTAGCACTACTAATAGGTCCAAATAAATCCATATGCAAAAGTTCTAATGGTCTAGAAGTAAAATTAACATTTTGTTTTGAAATGAATGTTTAGAATGTTCACCATGGATATATGCATCACAAACATAATCAGAATGAAATTTTATATTAGTCAAACCTTCTACTAAATCAAGTTTTGTAATTTTATTTAAAGTGTGCTTTTTTATGTGACATAATCTCTTATGCCATAATCAAACATCATCATGAGTGCTTTTTAAGCAAATCAAGTTCAAACTTGTGTTGCAATAATTTTCAAAATCAATCAAGTAGATATTTTTATATCTTTGTTCTACAAGCATAACATTTTAGTTATCTCTATTATCATAAAAAGATGCATGAAATTCTACATTAAGACCTTTAGTTGAAATTAAAATGTTTCAAGCTATCAACAAGAAATACTTCATCTAATGTAATTGAATTTTTAGTAATTGAACAAATTCCAACAATTTTTTCTTTAGCATTATCACCATAAACTACATATTCGAAATCACATGATTCTAAGGAAGACAATTTATATTTGTCACCTGCCATATGTCTTTAACATCCACTATACAAGTACCACATGCCTTCAATGATTTTTCTTTGAAGGCTTCTTACAAAAGAAAATCAAGGGTTAGCTTTTGGAACCCAACTATATTTGGGTTCACATTGCAAAGAAAAAAACATGTAATGAATGGTGTGTAGTATGTGTTGTCATTGCATTTCTATTTTTAAGTACCAAATAAAATTAGATTTTAGAAATATTTCAGCTCTACTTGCATGGAAATCAAAAGATACATGACCTTTTTTTACTACAAAAGTTACAACATACATTTGTGTTTACATAGTGTCTAATCTTAGGTGGTTTATATGCCATGAATTATTTTACACTAGATGAAGTATGACTATGTGAACATGAGTGATAACTTTGCTTTTCTTTTAACGTGGAATTTTCTTTTTCTAATTTATTATCAAGTAATGATTTTTCAACTAGCCTTTCCATTCTAATCTTTAATTCGCAATTTTCATCTTTCATGGAAATCATTTGTAATTCTAAGCATTTCTTCTCATTAACTAAGCAAGTATACTTTTTCTTATGCTTTCTATATTCATTAGCAACTTCATCAAATGCTTCATCAAGTTCTTCATAAGTAAATAAATCACATACCTCATTTGAGTCTTCTTCATTTTTCATAAGACACAAGTTGACTTCTTCCTCGCTAGTGGTGTCACTTAATTCCTTCAAGTCTAAATTTGCCCATAAAACTCTCTTTTTCTTCTTATGGTGCTTCTTGCCTTACACATTTTTCTTTTTTTGGAACTCCTTATTTTAACCTTCATTCTACAACTCTTTACATTCTCCTCTCACATATCCAGGCTTCTTGCAGTTGTCAAAGATAATTCATTCACCTGCATTTTACATTTTTTTAGGAAAATTTTAAATTTAGACTTGCCATACCTTTGATTTTTTCCTTAGCATATTTCCTAGCTTCTTTTATAACATAGTAATCTCCTCACTATCTGCCTCCAAGCTTGGGCTTGTGTCACCATTTGAGTCTTCAACCTGCAAGGTAATGGTTTTTGCTTTCTCCTTCTTGTGGGAAGCATCATTTAGCTCTCTTTGTGCAAGCGTCTCTTCATGAGTTATAAGGGATCCAAGTAATTAATCTAAAGGATAAGAAGTTTAATCCTTAGATTCACTAATAGATATTACCTTAGCATCCCATTCCTTTGGAAGACATCTTAATTTTTTGTAAACTACATCTTAGTTTTTATATTTTCTACCCAATGAATGCAGTGTGTTTACAATTTTCATGAAACGAGTATACATATCTGAAATGTTTTTATTAGGCAACATATGGAATAATTCATATTCATGTACAAGTCTATTAATGCGAGCATCCTAAACTTCATTTGTAACTTCATAAGTGACTATTAACTTGTCCCATATTTCTTTAGCAATGGTAAGCATGGATATTCTCATGTAGTTATCAGGAAGTAATGCTTAGTACAAAATATTACATGCTCTAGCATTAAGCTCATCTAATTCTCTTTCATAAGAATACTATTCATCAAAAGATTTTTCAACTTTCAAACCATTAATTTAAATAGTGGGTATATGATCAATAATGGAAATGCAAAGAGAAACACAAGAAAATGGATGAATGGAAATAACGAAGACAAGGTGTTTTTTTTTTCTTAAGAATGAAACACTTAAACAAAAACTAACTATGCATAGATGATCAAATTAAAAAAATAAAAAAGATAACACATGAATTTAACCATACATTAAAGCAACCACAAAATGAAACAATGAGTTTTTTTTAAACAAGGTTGCGAACTAGATTTAAAAATATAATTCACCACTTGAAATAAACTCACCAAGGATTATCTTCTATGAGCAGAAGAGGAAGATGATTGAAAGGGAGACTATTTGGCTTGATTATGAGTACAAGAACCATGAAACTCTCAGCCAAGGAAGGTTGGTGAAGTAGTTTTAGTAAGTGAGATGAAATTCTGGGAGAGCTTCAATGTGGTGAGGAGCAAGCACATAAAACATTAAGCCAAGCCCTCTAATTATGGAGAGGATTTTGGCTAGGCCAAGAGGGAATTGGAGGGAGATTATTTAGGAAATAATTTGAGCTTATAGTGAATTTTGGAATAGCTTTTAATGAATTTTGGAATACATTAGATCAACCTACACAAGGCTATGTGGTCGGCCATGGAAAAAAGAAAAGAAATCATGTGAATTTTGGCCAAGGGAGCTAATATGACAATGCATTGGGTTTGGATTCAAACATGAGGATTTTAGCCAAGGTTGTGGACCTCCAAAAGGACACAAAAAACACCGCCGCCCCACGGGGAGAGATGATATTTGTTACCAATGGGAGGGCAGATTCGATCACACATACGATTAACCATTGAGGATTGTGGCTCTCACCAGCACACCCCGATGGATAACAATATATGTGACCTTATCATCACAAAGGGTTTCCCCCACTCGATATATCAGCTCGAGTGGGGTTTATTTGAAAGTGGGATTCAGTTTCCCACGGACGCAAGCCCCCGTGGTTAATTACATCTCAGGCCGCGGCCTGAGAAAACTCTCAATTGAGGATTCTATATTATACTCTTAAATGGGATCGGCACATAAGGCGAAAACTAGGAAATCCTACTCGAAGGGGAAGAAAAGTTTAACTAGGCTCAGTCAATATGTATGGCTCAGATCAGCATCCGGAGGAACTAGGGTAGTAACAAGAAATTGAAGAAAAGAAAATCATGCACTTAAAACATGTAGGAGAGAACGATGGAGGTGGCGTCATCCGTGTGACGCAGATAGGTAGGGTTTATAGTCTCTGGACGATATAAGACTTACCTACTGATGAGGCATACTATGAAATAATAGTAGCCTTGAATCTTAAATCTAATGGGTTTAGTGTTCTACGCACAACACCAACACCCGTGTCCTAGCTAATGCAATGCAAAACCTGGACTTACCCCGGCCTGGATTAGGGAGCCAACTAACCACCTAGTCGTATAAAATCTATGCTGTCCCGTCATTTATGAAAGATGAGTGGATATGTTATAATTCTTTGGAAGTAGGGCCGACATCTAGAGAGTCTCTTAATTGGCTCCATACTTATATAGGGTGAATGCTTCTAGAGCTAATGCAATTAAAATTTTGATTTAGTTGATTTCTAATGCAATGTATGCTAATTGAAGTATCCAAATCGGGTATGCATAGAATTTTAAAAAGGCTTATAGAAAATAACTTTTAGAAGTGGACTGGGCTTCCCCAGGTCCAGCACCTCATTCTCATAGGCCAGATTATCTGGACTCTACCTGTAGGCGGGGAAGTGTCTTATAGAAGGAGAGAGAAAATACATTAATATACATGCGACCCCGAACGATTCTGGCCGTTCCCTAAGTCTTTAGGTTTCTATGTTACTTAAATCTTAAAATTTTATATATTAATTATGAGTAGAAATATTTTAGTCCTTAGAGAGCCTAATAAAATTCAGGCTAAAATAAAAATGACATGCAAGACTCCAAGAAATTACGAAAAACATATAACCTATGCGTAATTAACATCAAATCAAATAATAATAAATAACCAAATTAATCAAATAAATGTTCATAGGCTAACTACCCTTAATTACAACCCAGGGTCTGTAGAAAATTAAAGTGGTCGGGCACCACTGCCAACAACCCGGATTTCTAATCCTAAAATAGACGCAAGTCATTTTGAGTGGGATACTCTATCTTCAATTTCAAGATTTTCTCTTCCTTGGACTCCTGGATCTCCTCTTCCTTGGACTCCTTGGATCTCCTCTTCCTTGGACTCCTTGGATAGTAGAATGATCCAAATTTGGATTTTTAAATAGAAAAGGACTATCCTCATATTGGGTGTCCTTTCCTTTTCGAAATCCAAGAAATCCAACCTTTGGATTCTTATATCCCCACTCAAAATGAACTTTCACAACTCTTGACCAATATTACAAATAATTTACATTAAATAAAAGCAGTAAAATTTAGACTCTTCTGCATGGTTATCCTAATAAAAGTCATCCCAAGCAGTTCATATTATCCCAAGCAATTTATAAAAAAATAAAATACTCATCACAGCCACACTTGGCCATGCTCTTAAATATTTTAAGGGCTAAGCAATTATGGAGCACATGTAGCAATTTATAATGATTTATTATTTTAACCCTCGTTTATTTAGGGGGGCTGAGCAATTTCTGAAGCACATGCATAAAACAACGTCAGTGTTTAAATCATGATTATTGCCCCTCTTTCATTAGTGCTGCATGAGCATGGCCACATACAAGAAATATTATTAGTATTAAAATCAATCCTAACCTATGGGTAATCTATCGTGCAATCACATCAATTCCCAGAGTGCAATAAAAATAAGCAAACATACCAACGTCATCTCAATCACAACATATAGTGAAATCTCAAAAAAATCAACACATAATAAAAAAGTAAACATCGGCCTAGCCTAGGTCTAGAAGTGGTGCCCTAAAAACCCATCTAAGTGTGTGTGAAAGGCTGTGTAGCTGAGAAAGATCCTAAGCTGGGTAGTTAGTTTAAGTTATATAGTATCCAGGTTTATTGCAAGTCTGAATGAAAGGTTTAGGTTTGAGTTTGAGTATGAATGTATTAAGGATCGAATTGGGTATATTTTAAGAGTTCGATGATTACTACCTTTGTTTCACACCGAGGACGTGAAGTTTATTCCACCTTCCTTGGGGCTAAGTCAATAGCCTCATAGGCTTGGGTTACCCAGTAGCAACCCTAGGTTAGTTAGGTTGATTTAGTTGGTTGAAGATTAAAAGAAAGGGGCATATTAATTTATTTATTATTATATTAGTGTGCTAGTTTTAGGTTAAGGGGAATGTTTTTTGAAATTTAAGTTGAGCCAGTGGTTTTCAGGAGGTTTGGGGTCACCCTATCCACTAGGTTAAAATGGGTCCAAAATTGACCTTTTTTTAAAAGAGGTTTGTAAATAGTTAATATTTTTATAAAATAATAGACCTTAACACGATCAGTTAGACTATAAGCATGCCCAATTTGGATTCTTCTATCCAAAGTTATGAATTTTTGAAGTTTTGGTCTTATTTTGAACTAAGTTTGACCGAATTGTTGATTTTTTTATTTAAGTTGATTTCTAAAATCCTAATATTTTTAATAAATACTAGATCCTAATGTGATTTGAATGCCTTTGAGTTTGTCCAATTTGGATTTTTCTATAATTAGTTATGAATTGTCAAAGTTTGGGTTATTTAGTGAATTATCGAAATTATTTAATTCAAGGGCTGTTTTAGGAATTTTGATCCAAATCAGTTCCAAACTGCTTGGAATCACCCCCAAAGGTCAGGAATGACCCAAATAAGTGTTCCCGAGTGTTTGGGAAAAATTTAGAATTTTTTATAATAATTTTTAATTATTTAATTTAGTTAAAAGGTGATTTTTAATCAAAATTAAATTAAAGTTCAGATCGAGGTCCAATTAAGGGGATTTTAATTTTCATGGATTAAGTACTGAATTCTGAAGAGTTTGATATATTATGGGTATTTTTTTGATTTAAAATGAATTTATTAGAATTTTCTGAAGTTATCGGGTCCTAATTAAAGGGTAAATTAGGGTTGATCAATTAAGGGGTTTAATCAGTCCTAAAAATTCATAAAAAATTCTGAGGGATTTAGGATGTCACTAAGTTTAAGTGTTTCATGTTTCAAGTCAATCTGAGGTTCTATCCTTACTCCTAGAATTTTTTTAAGTTCGCTAGACGGGTCCTTAATTGTTGTCCTTAAGGTGTCGCTACGTTAAATGGGTTTAAATCAATTTCTTAACTAACCCTGGGCATAACATAAGGGAAATGCAGCAAATATAAATACACCAAACATGTCCTTAGATCTAGGAGAGCCTAGGCTAGGTGCTTGTGCATCCTACACATGCAAGGACTGCGAAACACTAAGTAAATAGGCCTAATGAAGTGATGAGTGAATGATTAGGGCACAATCACCCATTAATCCCTCTCCCACATGAATGCTATTCACATATAGAGCCTAGGTTTAAAATTTCAAAGGGTAGACCTCTCATAATTGATGAATTTAAATATTTATATAATTTTAAAATAGTTTTAAAATATATAAATATTAAGGTACATAGTTATATAGGCTTTGAAAGTAAGATAGTTTAAAATATCGCATTGCATAGGTATGAGGGGTTTACTTGCCACCCACAGTGAGGTTTCAAAATATTTTTTTATATTTAAAAGTAATTTTTTAGTTTTAAAATAATTAAATAATAATTAAATAATTAAGTAAATAAGTAATACAGAAATAATCAAGAAAAAGATAGAATCAGTTATAGAAAATATTTTTAAATTAAAGTTTACATTTTTCTAAAAAATTCAAGATATTATGCATCAAAATCTGATTTAAATTGAATTAGTTATGAATTTTCTAAGTTAAATGGGTTTAAAATGTTTTTTAAAATGATTTAAAATAGTTTTAAAATATGATAATAATAGTAGTTTTGAAAATAATAACTACAATAATAATAAAAATAATAGAATAATAATAATAGTAAACAATGATAAAGTTAATGTTTCAAATAATAATACATACTAATATTAATAATAATAATAAATAATAATAATGTTTAAGGAAATGGTTATAATAATATATTAAAAGTAATATTAGTAATAAATAATAATGACAATGATAATAACACTACAAATAATAATAATAATAATAAGAATAATAAATTTTAAAATTAATAAAATAATAAAAATAATAATAAATATTAATATTATAATAATATGAATATTAACATAATAATAATATTATTATTAATAATAATATTGATATTATAATAATGTTAATAATAATAAATATTAATATTATAATAATATGAATATTAACATAATAATAATATTATTAAAAATAATAATAATAATAATAATAATAATAATAATAATAATAATAAATATTAATATTATAATAATATGAATATTAACATAATAATAATATTATTAAAATAATAATAATAATAATAATAATAATAATAATAATAATAATATAATAATAATAATAATAATAATAAAAATATAATTTGAAAATAATAAGAGTAATAATAACAGTAATAATAAAATATAATTAAAAGGAAGATAATAATAATAATAATAATATATAATTTAAAAAGAAGAATAATAACAATAATAATATTATTAGTATATTATAATAATAGTAATGATAATATTATTAACGTATAATAATAATAATAATATAATAATAATAATAATATTATTATTATTATTAATATAACATAATAATAGTAATAATAATATTATTAATTCATTATAATAACAATAATAATAAGTTAAAATAATAATAATAATAATTAAAAAAAATTAAATTAATTAAAGTAATTTTCTATATTAAAAAAAGGATTTTTTTAAATAATTTAAAACTAATTTTAAATAAAACGGCAGCTCGGGACACGTGGCGAGCTCCGATTGGGCCCCGAAATCGTAGAGCAATCATTGCCTGGCGACGCAATGATTGCGCCGCCGGCAATGATTGCCGTAATCATGCGACAATCAAGCCGCGGTCCGCGGCTTGACTTATCCACGTCAGCACGTGGATCCAGCCGTTGGATCTCCGCAGTTTCGAATGGAAGGCCCAGATCTTGCTGGACGGTGAGCGGAGCCGTGGGATCCGAATACATGGTTGATCAGAACTGCGGACCGATGGGATCTTAACCGTTGATCATGAGATCAACGGTCCGAATCCCGCACAGCTGTACGCGAACGTAACCCGGAACCCTAATGGGTTTTTTGGCTCGTTCTCACGATCAGGTGCACCAAATCTTATGAAATTTTAAACCTAGGGTCTAGGTATGAACATAAATCATGTGGCTATGTTTATTTGATCTAAGATGCATCGTGTAGAAAGCTATTTAGATCTAGGTGTATGACCTATTATAAGGATTTTTGAGGGATTATACCTTGGGGTTTTGAGAGATTTTGAATGCTCTTAATTTATGGACTATCCACGTATAGATTTGGAGAAGAAACCTTGAGCTCCCACCGTCTGGATCGAGCACAAGAAGCTAGGGAAGCTTCTAGGCTTAGTTCGCCGGAGATCTCGCCGCCGGTGAGGTATTGACATCGGATTTAGGTGGAGAAAGGTGGAGAGGACCTTAGGAGTTCATAGAGACCAAGGTTCGGGCTTGAGGAGGCTTGGAGAGAGAGAGATTGCAAAAAGATCCCTTAAACAAACCCTAAAAAGCCTATATATAGTCCTAATCCTATTAAGGACGGCTGAGATTGTATCTGGGGTTTGATTAGGAGGTAATTAGGGCCCTTAGGCTGTGGTTTGAGTGGAGGCTCAATAGGGAAGATATCCAATGCATTAAATGGGTCCAAATTGACCCAAATAGGTCAACAATTTGACCTAATCAAGACTTGGGTTGACCAACTCAACCTTTGACTTGGTCGACCTAGTCAAATAGACCCACATGATGGGTGGATTGGGTCCTGGGTAGGCTAGGATTTGATTTGAATTGATTTAGACCTATATGGGCTTAATGGGTCAACCTGGGTTGACCTGGTCAACCAGGTTGACCAAAGGCACAAGTCTAGGCCCAATAGGTTGGGCCTGACCCATTGGGCCCAGTGGAGGGGTCTTTTGGAGGATTCAAGGTCAACAAAGGTAAGATTAAATCCTAAAAATTTTATTTGATTACCACATCATCAATCCAAGAGGTGAATGATATATGGTCATGAGGATTAAATAAATTTGAACACACGGAAAATTTGACCGAGCAACTTCCATTTATATTTGAACCAAATTTTGGTAAAATTTGATCATGGATTCAATGTAATTTAATTTAATATATTTCATGGTCAATTAGTAGGTTTGATTAGGAAGGTGTTCTAGCATTTAAATTATTAAAAATAATATTTAAAATTCATTAAGGAGGATAGCCAAAGCTAAAAAAAATAGAGATTTTATTTTAGGAAAAAGGTATTTTGGAGAGAGTTTATAATTAACGTTAAATTAGTTTTACAAAAACTAACTCCATAATTTAAGCCATTAAAGTAGACTTAATTAATGTAAAATTTTCAAAATTAATTTGATCATAAATAAATTGAAATATTTGAGACTAATTACATTAATAAAAATAATTAATTATTGTTGTAATAGTGTGGGATAAAATTATTTTAGCTTACTAGAGGTGCTCCAACATTATTCACAAGCATATCATTAATTAATATAAATATTTTAATTAATTTTAAGTTACATAATGGAGAAAAATTCAGCCTCAAGATACCATACATTGTTATGATAAGGTAGAAATAATAGGAATAATACTATGAGAGAGAAAATAAATAATTTGGATAATTGGATTATCATTTGAGTTTCAATGTTAGAATTGATGGTATGGAGATGATTAGTTGTATTTTAGAATATTATTGGATGAATTAAATAATCTTAAGAAAGAATTGAATGCAAGTTATGAAGCTTTAAAGTGCAAGATAGTGAATTTTCTAAAGTAACTAAAATTATGATCATGCATGAGATAGTTGTGTAGAATGATTTAGAAATGCTATAAACTTATGAAAATAATGTATTTTAGATTTTTATAATTTATATGTGAGGTATATATATATATATATATATATATATATATATATATATATATATATATATGAATTATTGTGCCATACCTAAGGGTAACCACCTAGCTTCAATTCCAATCTGATTTAATTTTGATTACTCTGATTAATGGATTGTCCTTTAAAAACCTCACTTAATATATGTAACTATATGCATTGAATCAAATAATATAGTGGTAGAATAGAGTATCAATCCCATGAGGAATAATATTTACTAGTAAATACTAGTACTGTCAACTTTAACTAAAACAATTATCCTACTCTATAAAAATAAGTTTTGATAGACATTAATCACTTAATTTAAAATAAAAAAATGGTTAAATAAAATACTATTGGAATAAATTATTTTGAATTGATGGGATGTGAATATATTATGTTTCCTAATTATTCCCTTTTATATTGATGCTATTCAGAGCATATGCATCACCAATTACTCAATCAAGCTAAAGAGACATAGGATAGATTAAACTCTTTGTACCTCAATACCACTCTAAACTCCCATAGTCTGTCACCCTATTAAAATCTTAGAGGAGTAAGTAAAGTGTGCACTGTTAAAACCTCATCATGATAATTCATCTCTAAAAATTTGATACATGACAAGCACTATGCCTTTGCTTGCATTATACCAATCCAACATACCTAATTGTGACTACTTTCCTATACCTAAGCTCCACATTACACCTGATATTAATTACACATATAGCAACAATGTGCATTGAATGAAGACTTGGTATATTAAAAATATCATGAAATTATTGATGAAGAGAACTCATTAGTACTCAATATTTTATTTACATAATCAATCCAAAACTAGAGAATTTAGCCAGACATAAAGAATAAGTGAAGCATATTCATTTTCATTAATTGTACAAAAGAAAGAAAGTATAGAAGAAAACATATAACTTGATGATTCAATGATTTCCTCTACACTCCTCTTAGAACTTACATAATTTCTTCCATAAACACAAGCCAAACACTCTAATGAAATGTATCTAGTACTTCTTTGAATTCCCTTAGTTGTCACTCCTAAGAAAAAATCTTTGAAGCCCTAAATTAAATAAGTGATTGAACTTCTTTACTAACATTATGGACAAATTATTTATAAGAAAATACAAAAAATGAATTCTGCATGACGGTGCTTGAGACACGTGCGCTGTGGCTCTTATAAATGAACTAACACCGCAACACTGAAGGGTTTCCTCTACTATGGAGCTTGCTGATATGAACCCACTGTTTAATGAATCAATACTTCACTTCACTGGGAGATTATGGCCTAAATAATTATAACTATCACGCCGTGGCATTACTGATGGTTGAGTGCTGTGATGTCCATGTGGCACTCCCTTTCACTTAACGGTGCTAGAATTTGGCACCGCGGTGTTGTGCAGATAAAGACTAGGCTTTGTGGTGCTAACTCCTCTGATGTTGTAGTGTTGTTAAATAGAGACTAGGCGCTGTCATGTCCATATTTGGGTACTCTGACGATGTCAATGATGGCGCCGTGGTAATATTGTGTCTAATGTCATGATGCTGTACCATACTTTAAAATTTTGCTTATTTTTTATATATTTTTTACACAAACACAGCTAAAATAATATTTTTTTATTAATAAATTAATATATAAAATATAACATTATTTATACTTATTAGTTCTCTAATGAAGTTTGGTGTTTCTAGCTGGCCATGAATTTGAGTGATCTGCCTATTTGTAGAAAGAGTTCTTTTGAAATAATGCCATTAATATTCGAGAATTATGAGATACAAGGAATATATAAAATTGAGCTTACATCTCTTGTAATAAGTTTATCATGTAAATCTGGAGGCATTATAGTTTTTGACTAAGGTAGTTTATCCTTAATATTAAAGATAAGGTTACACATATTAGAAGGTAATTCATGGAGATAAGCATTTGATTTATTCCTTGGTGATTTTAAATGGGACACAAGCCCTACCATAAACCTTAATATAGTTAATGGGATAACATGCTACATAAATTTAAATTAAAACATGATCTCCTTTGTTATACTCCTTAGAATATCTTTTAAAATTTATATTTTTATATTAATTATTACTTAAGTGGATTTACCATTTTACTCGTTCAAGAAGTTCATAAATTTTATGTGAAGGTAAATGTAGTATCTAAAAAAATGATGAAAAATATCAGTCATATTGATTAGTTCCTTTGGGTTTCAAACAAAAAATAACTTATAAAGATGCTTTTTATTAATTAAAGAAATAGTGCTATTATATAAAAACTCAAAAGTAGGTAGATGTAAATCCCAAGTGCCAATATTTTTATCTACTAAACAACTTAGCAAGTTCCCTAATGATTTATTAATAACTTTGGTCCAATAACATTGAGTTCCGTTAGTTATGTTGACTATAGTAGAGAAGGAGATGAATGCTTGAACACGAAGAGTTACGAAAAGGGAGGCTGAGGGTTCATTACAGAAGATGATGGACCGAACATCATTTGATGTTGAGAAAGATAAATGAGAGGTTGGCTCCGCTCTATAACAAAAGATAAAAGGTTCATGTTTGAAAGTTTATGAGGGTTGTTAAACCCTAAGAAACTAGTCCCAAGGCTAACCAAGAGGGGGAGTGAATTGGTTATTTTAAAAATTCTTTAACAAAATGAGAAATTAGAAATCCGTTGATGTGGAAGCAAATTAGTTGATAATAATTATAATTTCTGAGATTTCTGACACAGAATAATTCACAGAAAAAATGTAAAAATTAAATGCAAAAATGTAAATAGGAAGAACACACTAGATTTACAGTGGTTCGGTCAACTTGACCTACATTCACTCCCTGGATACCTCCTTTTCATGTATTACACTAAAGTAGTGTCTCTCCTTTTGCCTCAACAGTAAGACAGAGAAGCTCTTACAAAATCTTTCTACCAACCCGGTGAGGCAGAGTACCTTCAATCACTCCCTTCTAGAGTAGACAGAGAACCTAAAAATCCTTTTACTCCCTATTGGATTAGGCAGAAAACCTTGGAATCCTTTTACTCCCTATTGGATTAGGCAGAAAACCTTGGAATCCTTTTACTCCCTCCTAGAGTAGGCAAAGAACCTTAAAATCCTTTTACTCCCTCCTAGAGTAGGCAGAGAACCTTGAAATCCTTTTACTCTCTCCTGGAGTAGGTAGAGAACCTAGATTCGATATTGATGAAGTTCTTCCAAGAGCCACTAAGGAACCAGACAAGTAGCTTAATGAAGATGGTGGAAACCTTGCTTGGAGCAACCTTTGAGAATCCCTCACAGCTCCCCCTCATAAGGATTTCTCTCTCTCCCAAGCTCTCTATCTCCCTTCTCTAGCTCTCTCTAAAGAAGACTAAAAAATAAAATATTTCTAACAGGAGTATTAGAAATCCTCAAGTAGTGGGCTTTAAAAAATCAAATTTTCAAGTAATCCATCTTTTATTCATACAGTATGATACATGTATCGTATAGTACGATTAGTGTAATTTAGAGTCATCCAACAAGTTCATGCAGATGAACTATACAACCATTAAACAAATTGTACAGTACGATAAAAATATCGTACGGTACGATCTTCAAAATTTTCTTCTGTTCATTCGGGACGATGCTTGGGATGACCAACTTTATACTCTATCAGTCATATAATATGATTGAAATTATACAATATAATTAGTTCAAAATTCATAGCTTTTGTATGGTATGATATATGGGATGACCAATTTCGTACACTGTCAATCATAAGATATGATATAAATTGTATGGTATGATCGATCAAAATAATTATCCCTGATTTGATTGCCTGATATCATGGGGTTAATTAAGAAATAATTTAATTTAGGCATATAGTACGACAAAATTATATGGTACAATCAACATATTTAGACCCCTGGTGGCTAGGGTTTTGATAGAGTTATACAGATTGTACAGTATAAATTAAGACCGTATAGTATGATACACATATCATATAGTACGAAGCCAAATTATATAGTACGAATTACTTAAAAAGAAAAACTCTCTAAAAAATCTTTTTCTTTCTCCCCCTATGTGTGTGCAAGGTTACTTAGCAAAGATATCTACCAAATTACTGGATGTGACTCAAGAAAGGGAAAAATATAGAATAAAATGAAAACTGACTTTAACCCTAGTCTACCCAGTCTTGAGTTGATCTGAATTGCAAATGAATGGTGGAATGTAATCCTCAAAGGTTAGCACACAAAGCACAAAACAAAATATCGCAGAAATAAGATAAAGCACTAACAGACATAATAATATTTGTTATCATCAAAATTATTATACTTGAACCAAGTTTATAACAATCTTCCCTTTTTTGATAATGACAAACATTATTATTTTTGGATTTTCAAAAAGTTGCTTTACTGTAAATTCCCCCGTAGATGAGAATCAATTTCAAGTTGAAGGAGTATAAAAAGAAACAATAGCAATAATAACAAACAATAACAACAATAATAAATAATAAGATATTACTCCCCCTTTTGACATAACAAATGAGAAATAACAGTAAGAAGAACAGAGGATAGAAGTAGAAACAGACACAAGAACATAAATAGAAATAGAAATAGAACCAGAAAGCAAATAGATTCAAAAGACTACCAACTCAAGATAAAGAAAATATTACGGCTCTTGGTAATTTATGTGGACATTTTAAGAATGTAATAAACTTACTCTACAAATAAAAAACCTTAAATAATACAAGTGTTGACATCATAAATAGTGAGAAACAACAGTAAGAAGAATAGAAGATAGAAATAGAAACAGATATAGGAACATAAATAGAAATAGAAATAGAACCAGAAAGCAAACATATTCAAAAGACTACCAACTCAAGATAAAGAAAATATCACATCTCTTGGTAACTTGCATGGATATTTTTAGAATGTAATAAACTTACTCTACAAATAAAAAAATCTTAAATAATACAAGTGTTGACTTTATTACAACCAAAGGAGTTTGATTCTAGAGTTTGCACACCCAGCTTAGAATCTTCACAGGCTAAAGTTCGTTGTTTAAATAAAAATCTTACTAAAAAATTACAATTTGATAGGGAAACTTAAACTTTTCAGACTACTAACATGAAATATATAGAATATTACTGTAAAAGTGATGAATGAAGAACCAAGATTTTTTAAATTCAAGTATTAAATATATTATAAAACACATGGATTTTCTAAGATTTAAAGATTTACCAGTAAGGAAAGCTAATTTCAGTTGGGCTTATTTTATGCCTCTTTTATCAATTTTTGACGCACATTATGCATCTTTTATTTTTGGGCTCATTTTGTGCCTCTTTTATCTATTTTTGGTGTCATTACGCATCTTTTTAATTTTGGGCTCATTTTATGCCTCTTTTTGATTTTTGCAAATTACTTCCTTTCTAAATCTTTAAGAATCCTAGTTTTAAGTTTATCTTCCAAATAGAAGAGAAGAATAACTTGCTCTCTTATATAGGGAGGAATAATCTGCAAAGCAAATCCGAGCTTTCTAATAGGAATAAAAATCTAATGCAAAAAATAATGAATTTCATTCATCAAATTACAGAATATATCCATGATATAAGAAACATATAGTAGTGAGAATAAGTTTTCATTTCAGCCAACTTAATTCCAATTCGATTTAAATTTTAAGTATACACAAGGAATTATCATGTAAAGAAAATAAGAAGGTATTTGTAAATTCAAGAATTTCTATCCTGTTAGTTTAAAAATGCCAATAGTTACCTATTTAAACTTTTTCTGTAAGAATAGATATATGTTTACATAAACAAAAAAGAATACTGTTCAGTCAAAGTTAAGTTGTACAATACAATTTATTTCGTATAGTATGATTTACTTAATACAAAATGATCTAAGCCACATAGTACGATTTACTTCATAAAGTAGGAGTTAAAGTCGTACAGTATGATCAATAGAAATATATTTTCCTTCGACTACCAATTTTTCAAGTAAGGAGCACAGAAACAAGATCTACGAGTGCAAAAACTAGCTAGAAATACCATTTGAAAGAAAGAAAAGCAACACACCCTTTTTTGCCTAATAAGAAGGAAAAATAACACAAAAATTACTGAAAAAGAAATTTCATTGCAAAGCAAAATACAAACAAGCAAGCACAGATTTAAAAAGAAACATCACAATCACAACAAAACTAAAATAAAAACAAGTACAATAGTGGATCCTGATCGTGAGGTGGTGGTGGAGGTGGTTGGAAGAACTGGCTAAAACTGTCATACTACTGCTGGATGGTGGTAAACTGGTGTTGAATATTACCAAATTGCTCTCTAAACTAACCCATATCATTATCATGTAGATTTGTTGTTGATCCAGGTGAGTCTCCAGTTTATCAAATCGTTGAATCAACTCCTCATAAAGGTAGCGGTGAGGAGTAGGTGTAGGTTCAGCTACAGAGGCAGCTTCTCCTTCTTCATCAAAGAGAGGATCTTCAGGCTCCTGATCCCTATGAAAGAGCATCTAGAAGGATACATCCAAAAAGTAGATTGGAGTGTTATTAGGAGGAGCAAAATATGTGATGTTGTACTTTTTATCTAGGATATATCCAATCACATATCCTAGGGTAATGTTTTTCTTTCTCCTAGTGGCTTGGAGTCGAATGGAGGTGAGGTTTTGGATGTAGTTAATTAGCATTTAAGCTTCATCCATTTGGGAGTTTGACATTACGAGGTATGTGATAATTGACAATAGGGGAGTCATATTTATTCGGTCTCCAGCTTTAGGGATACTAGATGTTCTCAGAACGTGCTGGATAACCCTAGCTTTTTTTTAAAAGTGGAGACTAAGGGTTGGTGATAGTTAAGGGCAGCATTTCTTGGCAGAATGTTCACAGCAGTCCAGTCAAAAATAGATCTAAAGGACATGAAAAGAGGTCTATTCCCATGGGTGTTTAGCTGAAGGTGGATTCCTATGTCTTCCTTGGTGATTTCTACATTCTGGCAGCATACTCGGGAAGACATTATCGTAGCATCCCCACTAATCCTAAGGTTTGTGAGAAATTCATAAAGGATTTCAGAATGGAAGAGATATGCCAAGGTTAGAAGAAATTAAAGTGTAGTAGAATTGAAGAGGTTCATTACTGGGAAGCTAAGGGCCTACTGATTAAGAAGCCCGGAAGGTGTGATCATGGCTTCTTTGTATTTTCTGTAGGCAGCTTCATCAGAAGCTATCAAAAAATGCTAGTCCATAGGGTTCTGAGAGGAGGAAGCACCCTGGGTCTATCAACTGCATTTTCCACCAGCCATTGCAAGGATTATAATGTAAGAAGGGAGGATTGGAAGGTTATTTGAAAGTTTTAAAGGAATTGAGGCAGTTTAAATAGAAGTTGAATGGATCATGCCGAATAATCATGGGATCTTACGAGATAATCGAGCGTAATCCATACGGCCAGACGAGAGGTCAAAAAGTTTATCTGATCGTACAATACAATCAGACTTCATATGGGATGATTAAACACATGGAGTTCATCCTGAGGAGTTAGGTAGTACGACCTTTGACTAAAAGGTTCATATAGTACGAATAGGTGTTCGATCATGGAGTGTTGGATTGGATTCTTTGAAATATAGATGACACTAGTGTTATCATATAGGATTAAAATTGTGCCTACAGATAGTCCTAAATCCAGAATTTATTATCTTAACCAAATGCATGAGCCACACAACTTTCTAAGGCTATGTACTCAACTTCAACACTGAATAGACAACTGAGTTTTATTTTTTATTGGACTAAGAGACTAAGGATTTTCCTACGAATTGATATGTGCCAGAAGTGCTTTTCCTATCAACTCAGCATCCTATAAAATCTAAATCGAAATATCCTATAATTTCAAAGGAGGTGTGTTTGATTGAAATATGTATAGTTTGAAAAAGATTTAATTTTTTTAAAAAATATTTAATTTTTGAAATTTTTAATTTTGAAATCAAGCACTTATTATGAATGGTATATCACCTCAAAAGGCGAATATAGTATTACCTAATAGGTTCAGGTTATAAAACTTTAGATATATCTCGATTATTATAGTTAAACTCAAGGGGAGACAACATATGATCCCAAAGGATCAAAATGATATTTGATCGAGTATTTTACTATAATAATCTAGATAAGAGATCATTAATTTCATAATCAAAATTATGATAATAGAATGCTATACCTTCCCGAAGAAAGAAGATATTGTTTATTATCAATCATTTAAAAATGATGATAATGATCATCAAATTGGAATTTTACAAAGATAATTAATTGAGAGTTTTGAAAACTTAATTTTGAAAATTTGATCTGGGTTTTTAAATATCCTATGAGCACAAGCAATCGTAGTTAATTACTTCGTAGGGAGACCGCAGTCTCCTATAAATATTCTCGATTAACATAGCGATACAAATTTTATTTAGTTTTAAAGCTTGATGTCAAAGGAGGTAAGGGTTGAAAATTTAATAGGGATTGGTTCAAGGTTGAGCAGTTCTTTCTAGAGGTTAAAGGAAGAAGGGTAGGAGGTGCTTGGGATTCGGAATCACTTCCGAAGCACCCTAGCCTATTCTAAGTGTTGGGCTTGAATTTGATTGAAAGAGGTATTTAATTTGAATGATCAATTTTATTAGAAAGTTAGAATTCAATTCTCAGAGGTTGAGATCTTATGGCCTAAGCTTGACTTAGAACCTAAGTCTAAGATGGGTATTAAAAATCAGTGACCCAAACCTAGCTAATGCAATGCAGGATCTAAACTTATCCCAGCCTGGATTGGGGAGCCAACTAAACCTCCTAAGCGCTTCAAAACCATATATTCGATCTTTTATGTAAGAGTGGTAGGGACATTATTTAAGATAAGTTTTTGAGAATATGGTAGACATCCAGAGCATATCCTTAATTTGGCCCCTTAATATATGTTGGGTGATATGAAACTTAAAATAAAATGCATTTAAATTTTAGACTCAATTTAATTTGTTACTAATGCAATGCATATAAATTGACTTGATAAAATGCTTAAAATTTAAATAAAGTAATTTTAAAAAGGCTTAAAAATAGATTTTTCCCTAGAAGAATGCATATATTTCCCTTGACAGAACTACACCCTCATAGGCCAGGTGGTCTACCAGAACCCGCAGGTAGGGAGATGCCTAACAAAGGAAAAGAAGATGCAATGAATATACACATGAGAACTCCCGGTGATCCCAGGCTTACTTCTTAAAGCGTTAAAGTTTTTATCTTATCTTAAAAATTTTAATTTAATTAAAGTAGAAGAATTTTATTCATACCCTCATGAGCCTCTGATCGGGTTCTAGGCTAAATTAAATACGACATGTAATAATCGCCTAAAAACTACTAAAAGCATGCGATCATAATATTACAATCAACATCAAACAATTAGTTAATGGCAAGTGCCACTTAATTATACAATCCAAGGTCTGTAGGAAAAATAAAATGGCTAGGCACCACTGACAACAACCCGGATTTCTAATCCTAAGATCAAGTGACTTTGAGAATGGGTCTTCTCATTCTTCACTTCTTCATTCTTCTACGAGCTCCTTGGATCGTCAGGTCCGGATATCCAAATGAAAAGAAACACCCCTCGAGAGGGTGTTATCTTTTCTCTTTGAATATTTTAAAATCATCCTAATTTGGATCTCCAAATGGAGAGGGTCTCTTCCCTAAGGGATGTCCCTTCCTCTTTGGATTCCAAATTGGATACTTAATCCCATTCTCAAAGTACTTTAAATATTACAACTCAATTTCATATCAAATTATATTTGAATTCAAAAGAAAAATTTAGACTCAATAACCTGTAGGGTTATCCTAATAATCAGCAGTTATATGAACATCCCAAGCAGTTAATATTTATTAAAACTTAAAAGCTTAAATCACAGCCATGCTTGGCAATGCTATTTAGTGTAAAGGGGGTCTTAAGCAAATTTCTTAAGCACCGACATAAAAATATTATCAATTTTTAAAGCTTTATTTATTTTACCCCATTTAATTTCAATGCCATGTACGAGCATGACCACCTGCATAAGATTGAATTAGTATACGTTACTCATATCCTAGGGGTAATCTATCGCTCAATCAACCATATCACAAGGTGCAGAGAAAATAAATAAATAATCAAATAATTTAATCTAGCAAATAGCATGTAGTGAAACCAAAAAAAATCTGACACACAACTTCTATAAAGTAAACACCAGCCTAGCCTCAGACTAGAGTTGGTTATCCTAGCAAATCATCTAAAGTGTGTGAGGTAGGCTGTGCGGGTTTAATATATCCTATATGGGATATTTGATTAAAGTTGCTTAAAGGTTCGATTGGTTGAAAGGCTTAAGGGAAGATTTTAGTTAAAGTTTAAGTCTTAATGATTTGAAATTTATTTTAAAGTTAATTTTTTAATTATTTTTTGGATACCACCTTTGTTTCTCACCAAGGCTGTGAAGTTTATTTCACCTTTCTTGAGGCTAATTTAATAGCCTCGTAGGCCTAGGTTACCTAGTGGTACCCGGTATAATTAAGTAGATCAAATTTGATTAAAATTAAAGAGTTATTAATTTTTAATTAAATTTGATTTAGTGATGATTTTAAGATTTGAATTTATTTAAATTTACTATCAACTAGTTCGTGGCGTTATGCCACCAGGCTCGAGGAACAAAGCCTCCTTAGGACACGTAGCCCCGCAGCCCGGAGTAGTCCATCCTATAAACTTGATTGATATAATTTGATTAAGAATTTTAAATTGGATTAGATCATTAAAAATTAATTAATTTTAAATTTTTAATACTCCATTGAATCCATTCGTGGCGTTGTGCCATAGGCTCAAGGAATAAAGCCTCTTGAGAACACGTAGCCCCGCAGCCCGGAGTAGTCCAACCTAAAAACTTCATCTTTGGAGTAGTTGTTGTGTATTAAGGGATTGGTTGAGTGATTTAAATATTGATTTAACATTTTTTAGAATTTGAAATTAATTATTAAATTTTAGAGTTTTCTGGATTATTTTAATAATTTAATTAAGGGGTCCAAAATTGACTTTTTGATTAAGCTTGATTTCGAGAAAGTTAGTATTTTTATAAAATATTAGACCTTAAGACAATCTGTTAGAATATAAGTATGCTGGATTTAGATTTTTTTATATTTTATTATGAAGGTTTGATGTTTTGACTTGAAATTTGACTTAGTTTTGACCAAAAGTTGACTTTTTAAAATTTGAATGATTTTTATAAGTTTAAGATTTTTGATAAATATTAGATTTTTATATGAGTTGAATGGCTTTGCGTTTAATTGATTTTGAATTTTCTTAAATTAGTTATGAGTTTTTAAAATTTTGTATATATATTTAAATTTTTAAAATTATTTAATTAAGAGTGTTTTAATGATTTGAGTCCAAATGAACTTCCAACTCCTTGAAATCAACTCCAAAGGTCAGGAATGACATAAGGAGAGATTCTCAAGTGTTTGAGAAATTTTTAAAATTTTTATTTATATTTAATTAATTAAATTAATTAAATATTTAATTTCTTTCAAAATTAAATTATTCTTAAAATTGATGTAAAATTAAAGTAGTTTTAATTTTCATTAATTAAGGGTTAAATTTTGGTCAATTAGAGGTGTTAATTATATTTTTTAGATTTTATTTTGATTTAATAGAATTTTTGGAAGGTTTTAAGGCTTAATTAAGGTTTAAATTTAAGAAAAAGGGGGCTTAATGATTTCAAAAATCAGTGAGATTTTGTTTTGAGGCTTAAGATGTCACTAAGTTCAAATGGTTCAAATTTCAAGTCTATTGGAGATCTATTTTAATTTCTAGAATTTATCAACATTTTCTAGACATGGGTCCTTAGTTATTATCCTTAATAATGTTGCTAAGTTTAAGTGGGCTTGAATCAAGGTTTGTCTAACCCTTTGACACATACATGATAAAGTACACACAATCATAATCAAACCTAAACCTAGGAGAGCCTAAACTAAGTGCATGTGTGTGCACCTTTAGCATGCAATTAAGATACATTTAATTAAGTGGAACATTAATCAATGAGTAATTAGAAAAATAATTACTCATTGATTAATTATCCTTCCCCACCAAATCTATTCAATCAAACTCAATCCATGTTTAAGATTTCAAATGGATCTCTCAAACTTCAAAATTTAATATAAATATAATTTTTTTATTACAATTTTAAAAATACATATACATATATATATACACATATATATAAAT
Organism: Dendrobium chrysotoxum; assembly: GCA_019925795.1. NCBI lineage: Eukaryota > Viridiplantae > Streptophyta > Magnoliopsida > Asparagales > Orchidaceae > Dendrobium > Dendrobium chrysotoxum. The sequence goes on along the minus strand of CM034309.1, from coordinate 1,218,014 downwards.
ATAAGTATTTATATTAAAATAATTTTAAAAAATAATTAAAATAATGTCAAATTATTTTGAGAGATCCTCTAATTTTTGAAATAATTTGAAAATAAACTTTAATTTTAAAAAATATTTATTATAATATTTAATTAAATATTAATTAAATATTAAAATAATCAAATAATTCAAATTATTTAAAATAGATCAAACATAAATCTTAAAATTAATTTTAAATTATAATATTTGAAATTCTATAAATTTTGATATATTATTTGTATTTTATTGAATTAAATTGAATTGAATTTAAATTTATTATTATTTAAGTATTTAAAAAATTAAAATTTATTTAAAATATTTAAAACACTTTAAATTAATTTTAATTTTAAATGAAACAAAAAATATTTTAAATTTTAAATAATTTTAATATCAAAATATTACTTAAAATTTTGAAAAATATTTCAAATTTATAATATTAATACATTTAAAATATCTAAAATAATTAATATTTTGAATTAATTTAAAATATAGTTAATGTTTTAAAATAAGATTTATTTTTTAAATTTTGAAATTTTTAATATTAAATATTAACATTTTTCATTTTGATTAATTTTGAAACTTTAATTAATTTCTGAATATTTTAATAACTGAATACATATTTAATATAATTAAACATAATCAATATTAAATTTAATTTAAAATTAAATCAAATTTTGTTTTAGAAATAATTTGTAAAAATCAAAAAGTATTTTAAAGGTAATTAATCAAGTTTTGAGAATATTTTGAATTATTTTAGTTAAGTATTAATTGTAAAATACTTAAATACTTAATAATTAAAAAAATTAAAAAAATTAGTCTTTGAAACTAATTTTAATTTTAAATTTATGTATTTAATTGATTGAGTATTTTGATATAAAAAATAATTTTTTGGATTTGTAAATATATTTTTTTGATTTTTTGAATTTTTTATTTAAAAAATATATTTAAAATAATTTTTAATTAATAAAAATGAAAAAATGACGGCGGTGCACTGCTGGATTGGGGGAAATGGACCGTAGCCAATCATTGGATGGCGGTGTAATCATTGTGCCACCGGCAATGATTGCTAATCTTTAAAACCCATAATGCGATTTCATTAATCTGACTCAGCGCCCGCTCCCGATCGTTAGATCCTCTGCAGTTTGGAATAGATGGTCAGGATCAAGGAGAATAATGCTTCGACCCAGCAGATGCGTATACACGGCAGATCAACTTGTGAAATGATGTGATCTGGACCGTTAATCGCAAGATCAATGGTCCAAAAAATGTTCAATTAGCAACGTCTACATAAAACACCCTAAAATAATAAAATACGTCATTTGAAAGATCGGCTGGATCATTTCAAATGAAATTTTAACCCTAGATTAAGCTAATGAATAGAGTTCATGGGGAATTAAAATTTTTATCTAAAATGCACTGTACGAAAAGTTAAATTACTAGACTAGGGTTGAGATTTTACCTTGATTCACTTAATATATTGAGAGGATTTTGATTTCTCTAAACTTGTAGTTTGTCCACACTTAGGTTTGATGAAGAAACCATGGCTTGAAACGTGCTTGATTGAGAGATATGGAACTTGAACGGAGTTGGCCCTTTGTTCACTAGAAACCTCACTGGCGATGGCCTCCACTGGTTAGGTTTTGGTCAGGATGGCTTGAAGGATTCCTGGGGAGATCAAAAGAAAAAAATCTCGGGTCTGGGAGCTAGAGGCAGGTGAGAGAACAGCTAGGTTAGAATGATCATCCATTTGAGGGTTTTTCTCTTATTCAACCTAACCCAGGTCGAATGGATGGTCTAGATCGATTGGAGGGCATGCTAAGATGTTGCCACATGCCTTAGGAGTGGTTGGAAAGGCTGGAAGAAGGACAACCCAAGAATAATCCACATGGAAAGTGATTTGTCCTTAGGGGAACTTTTTGGGACCATTTAAGCTACTTAAGGCTTAAGCTAGGGGATAAGGGAAGCTTAGGAATGTTCTAGAGAATAATTAGAGCTACTAGAATGATTCAATAGGGAATGAGTTAACTTAAGTTAATTCATTTGAATATTTAAGCCATTTAAAGGAGTTGTTGACTATCTTGACCAGTCAACATGTCAAAGTGGCTAAGGTGGTAGTGAGGGGATGCCTTGGGTGCTGAAATGTTGAATTAGAAAGGGTATGAGGCTTGAGAATTGGAGTTCAAGTAAAGATAGAAGAGTTTAAAGTGGTTTGACCCAGTCCTAATGAGTTGACTTGGTCAAATTAAATTTGATTTGATTGGCCAAGGCTTAGGACACATTTCAACCATGGATTGAACTTGATTTGAAGTTTAAAATGGATTTGGATGGCTTGAATTGAATGTTTAAAGTGGCTTGACCCAAATAGACCACATTGGGCTGGACTTGGATTCAGTTGACCAAGTTAACTATTAATTAGGTCTAAAGGTCCAATCAAGTCCAAATCCCAAATCACTAGGGGATATGCCCAAAGAAGTTTGAATAGGTTTGGAATTGATCTGAAGCTTGATTGGGTGTAAATAGGCTTAAAGGTTGATTGGGTCAACCTAGGTTGACTTGGTCAACCAGGTTGACCCAGGGCCCTGGTTTGGGCTCAATGGGTTTGAGATGATATTTTGAGTCTATTAGAGGTGTTTCCAGGGTCTAGGAGGTCATTTAGTGAAAATGACCATTTAGACCCCTAAAGGGCCTAATAGTTCAAAGTAGGTTGACCTGGTCAACCAGTTTGACCCAAGGTGTAGAATTGGGTCTAACAGGTTTGGTTTAACATTTAAAACTTGCTAGAAGTGGTTACATTTAATTTGGAGCTCATTTGATCTAAGGTGACTATTCACAACCCTAAGGGGTATTTTGGTTATTTTAGGCCCTGGTCAACTGGGGTCAAAGAGAGCCCATCAAAATATTGATCATTGATTAATAGGTCAGGATTAAGGTTTTAGAAGTGATTAGAGGGTTTGGAGAAGGCTCCAAGGTCAAAATCCACTTGGTGGCAGGTCCAGTAGCATAGGCCATAAATATTTAAAAGTTTTACAACCTTTGGATTTTAATCCAGTTTCTGAGGTTAGAGACCTCAAAATGAGCTCAAATTTGAAGTGTTGCCTCTAAAGATATGTCCCATAAACATGTACTTGATAGAATCTAAATTAGAGGTTATTTGGCTGGGGTTTGAAAGATTTGAAAAATCCCTAAAAAAGGGTTTCAGGATAGGGCCTTTGAATTTTGGATTGAATTTTTGGATTTGATCTGGATTTTGAATCTGTATGATTGAATTTGAATTATCAAAATCATTTATAATCATCTGAAGATCATAAGTGATTGGATAGGGTTGAAGCTTGAATAGAGGCAGGATCAAGGTTTGAACTAAAATTTGGATTTTGAATTAGACTGAAGTCTGGATTTTGATTGAAGTTTGAATTGATTTAAAGTTGAATAGGTTTAAAATATGGATGGATTTGAGATCTGGATTAACCCAGACCTAGATTAAACTAAGATCTAGATTGATCAGAAGCTGGGATTGATTTGAGATCTGAATTAATTTGAATCTTGAATAAACTTATTTAAGGTCTGGGTTAATCTGTAGTTTGAATAGATCTGAGGTCAGGATTGACTTGAATCTAGATTGATATATGATATAGATAGATTTAGAACTTAGGAAGATCTAGGACCTGGGTAGATCTAAAACTTGGGTGGATCTTAAGGTCTGAAATCTAGGAGAATCCTAGAGTCTAGAAGTGTTAGGGTCTGGGGTTTTAGAAGAATCCTAGGGTCTAGATAGATCTTGGGATTTAAATTAGTTTGGAAGCTAAACTGATCTAGGGTCAGGATCAATCTAAAACCTGGATTGGATCCTAATGATCTCATACAAAAATGAGGTCAATAAGGTGTTGTGCCTATGATAACAGATTCCTAAGTCTTGGTTTCCTAAGAGATATCTAAGAATTTTCTTAAAAGCAGTCAAGTGGGACTCTTTTGGATCAGCCTGAAATCTAGCACAGAGATAAATAGTAAACATAATATCAGGTTTACTATTAGTCAAGTAAAGAAGTGATCCAATTATTCCTCTATATTTCTTTTGATCAGTAGATTTTTCATTCGAATCCTTATCTAACTGAATAGTGAAACTTATGGGAGTGTTGATTGGCTTAACTTTATCCATTTCATATTTCTTAAGGATATCCTTAATAGATTTTGATTGATTAAGAAAAGTTCCATCATCCTTTTACCTTATGCTAAACCCAAGAAAGTCATTTCTCCCATCACACTCATTTCAAACTCCTTACTCATTATTTTTGAAAATTTATTACCTAAATTTTTATCAGAACATCCAAACATAATATCATCAATATAAATTTAAACAATCAATAGTTAATCTCCTACCTTTTTTAGAAATAAGGTGGTGCCTACGCTCCCCTTAACAAAGGTTCTTTCTAGTAGGAATGTACTTAGCCTTTCATATTATGCCCTGGGTGTCTATTTTAGTCCATATAATACCTTTATCAATTTGAATACATGATTAGGAAATTATGAGTTTTCAATGCCTGGGGGTTATTCAACATACACATCTTTTTTTATTACCCCATCCAAAAAGGTACTCTTGACATCTATTTGGTACAGTTTAAATCCCTTAAAATAGGCGAAGGCTAGTATCACTCTAATGGCTTCCAATCTAGCTATAGGGGCAAAGGTCTCTTCAAAGTCAATTCCTTCTATATGGTTATACCCCTTAGCCACTAATTTTATCTTATTTCTCACCACCACACCGGAATCATTCATTTTGTTTTTGAAAACCCATTTAGTTCTAACCACACTCTAGTTCTTAGGACTTTCAACTAGCTCCCAAACATCATTCCTCACAAATTGATTTAACTCTTCTTGCATGGCCAGGATCCAGAATTCATCAGATACAGCTTGATTTTTATTGGTGGGTTCAGTCATTGAGATGAAGGTAGATTGGTTAACTTCTTTTCCAGGTACATGCCTAGTTCTAACACCTTCAGATGGGTCTCCTAAGATTAGTTCTTTAGGATGACTTAAAGAATATATCCATTCTTTAGGTCGTAAAATTTCAGGTTCTACTCTTTCCTTTAGATTTATAGATTTTACTCCTTGGGTGACTTCTACTATGTCTTCTTCTTCCACTCTAGACCCTCTAGAATTATCAAATTCATCAAAAATAACATGAGTGGTCTCTTATACTACCAGTGTCCTTTTATTAAAGACTCTATAGGATTTTCCAACATTTGAGTAACCTAGGAACACTCCTTCATTAGATTTTGGGTCAAACTTTCCTAATTGAGACTTCCCATTATTCAGAATGAATACTTTACATCCAAAGACATGAAGGTGAGAGAGGTTGAGTGTCTTACCCTTAAAGATTTCATAGGGTGTCTTGTTTAGCTTTGATATAAGATTAACCTTATTCAGAACATAACAGGTTGTATTCACAGCTTCTACCCAGAAGTATTTAAGAAGTGAGTATTCAACTAACTTAGCTCTAGTAGCTTCTACCAGGGTCCTATTCTTTCTTTTAGCTACCCCGTTCTGCTTAGGGTCATAGGAGCTAAAAAATTTTGATTCAAAATTCTCATTCTCAAATTCTCCACCATGGTCACTATGAATGATTAAGATTTTATAACCTAGTTTTCTCTGAATCCAAGTGAAAAAAGATCTAAATTCCTTGAATGATTTACTTTTATGAGATAAGAATCTAACCCAAGCAAATCTTAAATAATCATTAACAATCACATACCCATAGACTTTTCCTCCTAGTATTGTAGTGCTAACAGGTCAAAGAGATCCATGTGAAGGACTTATAAGGGTTTGCTAGTGGTAACGTCCTTGATTAAATAAAAGGAGGATTTAACTTGTTTCCCTAACTAACAGGCATCACACAGGTGGTCCTTAGTAAACTCTAGTTTGGAAATATCTCTCACAAAGTCTTTTTGGGTGACTTTTCTAAGGCTTTTCATGCTTTCATGACACACTCTTCTATGCCATAAATAGGACACATCAGTAATTATTTTTATGGAAAGAGCAATATCCGATTTAAAGCAATTTAGATCAAGCATGTAGATATTTTTGATTCTCCTTCCCTACAAAATAATTTTGTTATTTAAGCTTATTATGTAGCTCGTTGATAGAAATTTTATGCTGAAGCATTTATCACAGAGCTGGCTGATGCTGAATAGATTGTGTTTCAAGCCATCTACAAGTAAAACATTTTTAATGATGAAATTTTTTGAATTCCCAATTATACCTGAGCTGACCACTATCCTAGTAGTGTTATCTCCAAGTGTCACCTTGTCTCATGCCCTGGCCTCCAGTGAAATGAATTGATTTGCATCTCCAATTATGTGCCTTGAACATCCACTGTCCAGGTACCACATACTCTCACATGGCCTTTTATGAGAGCAATCCTATAAAATCATTAGATTTTAGATTTTGGAACCCTAATAAGTTTGAGTCCCATCTTATGGAAAGAAGAATGAAATATATGCATGCTATAGTATGAATTTTGAAATTTTAGTCTCCACACAAAATATGTTCTATGATGAATGGTATAAGTGTGGTAGATGTGTCCTAGCATGCCACAAAAAATATCTAACACTAGGAAAAAGGTTAACTAATCTATGTGGGTGATGGTGCCTCTTCCTAGGTTTGAATGATGCATGCTTTGATAAAGGTTTTTAAAATTCTTTAAATAAAGGTGGTTTTTTATTTTCCTTAAAGCAGTCAATTCAGCTTTCAAAAACTTGTTTACACTTTTATGAATTAAATTTTCTACTTTTAATGTATGCTCCACATTATCTAATTGCAATATAAGAGTTTCTAGCTCCTTGAATGTATTTTTTAATTAAATATAAGATTTTTTAAAGGAATCATGCTCTTTAGTTAAATCAAGATGCTTTTTATTTAAAGAGTCAAATTCATCTAACAAAGCTATGTGATTGCTATCTAGAGTGGAATAATCTTTCCTTAGGATTTTATACTCTTTTTACAGATTTAAAAAAATAACTTTGAGGATAGCATGTAATTTCTTGAGCTTCCTATATGAATAATAAATTTTTTTAGAAACTTCAAGTAATTGGTCATAGGTGAGCTCACATACCTCTTCTTGATCAGAGTGATCAAGATGATCAGTAGCCATTAAGCACAAGTTTGTTACCTCCTCTTCTGTTTCAATTTTAGAGGAGTCTGATGCTGAGTCTGCCCAGAAAGCCTTTTGGGTCCTTTGCTTGCTTTTCTTAAACTTAGGTTTTTCTTCACCCTTCTCCTTGCTTGGGTGAGCTTTAAGAGTTTGGGCAATTAGACTTCAGGTGGCCTGACTTCCTGCATTCAAAACAAATAACATCAGAGAAAACTTTAGAATTTTTATTATTCTTACCATTGTTCCATTTCTGATGATGCTTTTATTTTTTTCCTTAAGAAGCTCTTGAATTTCCTAGTTATTAAAGCAATGTCATCATTTTCAGAACTAGAAGAATCAATGTCAGAATCTTTAGCCTTTAAGGCTATAATTTTCTCCTTTTTCTTTTCACCTACATCAAGCTGCCTTTGGTTCACTCCTCACTCGTAAGAAATGAGTGATCCAAGTAAGTTATCAATTGAATAAACATTCAGATCCTTAGATTCAGTAAGGGTAGTAATTTTTGCATCAAAGAAAGAAGGTAAACATCTCTGAATCTTGTTAACTTTTTCATAATTTGTGACTTCTCTTCCAAAGGCATGTAGAGATGTAATAATTTATATAAACCTATTATACATTTTAGAAATAAATTCACTAGATTTAATGTGAAATAGTTCACAATCATGGAGTAAAATATTTAGCTTAGATTGTTTAAATTCATTTGTACCTTCATATATTATGCATAATTTGTCCCAAATTTTCTTGTCAGTAGAACAAGTGGAAGCATGCATATAATCTTTAAAATTTAAGGCATAGAAAAATTAGTTCAAACACTTAGTATTCAATTGGGCTAAATCCCTATCTTCTAGACTCCATTCAGAAAAAGGAAGTTTAGTTTTTATGCCATTAATAAAATGAGATGGTACAGAATAACCTTCCTTAACTAGCATCCACATATGATAATCAATTGATTATAAAAGACATGCGAATTTTTCAAAAATCAAAAGGAATATTATTAAATAGAGGTGATCGAGTAATTGAATAGCCTTCTGCAATGTTATGATTACCAAAGTTAGCCATAGATCTTAATTCAAAAGTTTTTTAAAGCTTGATCTTATCAATCCTGCTTTGATACAACTTGAAAGTTCATGAGGGTTATTATTAAACCCTAAGGAACTAGTCCTGAGGCTAACCAAGAGGGGGGTTGAATTGGTTATTTTAAAAATTCTTTAACAAAATAAGAAATTAAAAACCCCTTGATGTGAAAGTAGATTAGTTTCACAATAATTAAAATTTTTGAGATTTTCAACATAGAACAATTCACAGAAAAAATGAAAATTAAATGTGGAAAAGTAAATAGAAAGAACACACTAGATTTATAATGGTTCGGTCAACTTGACCTATATCCACTCCATAAAAATAAAAGAAAACCTCCTTTCCAGGTATTGCACTAAAACTAGTGTCTCTCCTTTTGCCCCCACAATAAGGCGGAGAAGCTCCTACAAAATCTTTCCACCAACGAGGTGAGGCAGAGTACCTTGAATCCTTTTACTCCTTTTTAAAGTAGGCAGAGAACTTGAAAATCCTTTTACTCCCTCCCGGAGTAGGCAGAGATCCTTGGAATCTTTTTACTCCCTCATGGAGTAGGCAAAGAATAATGAAATCTTTTTACTCCCTCATGGAGTAGGTTGAAGGAATTTCTTGGCTAACTAAACTTTTTAATAATATTTTGAAGACTAAAAAGATGCCAGATGCGTGGAGAATGAGTGTATTGATTCCTATTTATAAGAATAAAGGTGATGCACAAGATTGTGCGAATTATAGAGGAATTAAGTTAATGTGTCACACTTTAAAACTATGGGAGCGAGTTATGGAGCGTAGGCTGCGGCGTGATACTAATGTTTCTCAAAATCAATTTGGATTCATGCCTGGTAGGTCTACTATGGAAGCCATACATTTATTGAGAGGTTTGATGGAGAAATATAGGGAGAATAAGGAGGATCTACATATGATATTTATTGATTTAGAGAAAGCATATGATAAAGTTCCAAGAGAAGTGCTATGGAGAGTTCTTGAAAAGAAAGGAGTTAATAATGCTTATATTCAAATCATTAAAGATATGTATGAAGGAGCTACTACTTGTGTTCAAACACAAGGTGGTTTGACCAAGTATTTCCCTATTTCGGTTGGATTACATCAAGGATCAGCTTTAAGCCCATATCTTTTCGCGTTAGTCATGGATGTTCTCACTAGACATTTACAAGAGGATGTACCCTGGTGTATGCTTTTTGCTGATGATATTCTTCTTGTTGACAAGACTAAAGAGGGAGTTGAAGGTAAACTTGAAGTCTGGAGATCAACCTTAGAGTCTAAAGGTTTTCGCTTGAGTAGATCTAAAACTGAATATATGGAGTGTAATTTTAGCAGTAATAGACCTAGTGAGGGGATTGTGACTTTGGGCGATCAAGTCATTAATAAGAGTACACGTTTTAGATATCTTGGATCTATTGTTCAGAGTGATGGTGAAATAGATGGGGATGTTATCAGTAGAATTCAAGTTGGATGGTTGAAGTGGAGGAATGCATCGGGCTTGTTGTGTGATAGAAAAGTCCCCCTTAAACTTAAGGGAAAATTTTATAAGATGGTGGTGAGACCTGCAATGCTTTATGGTGCAGAATGTTGGCCATTAAAAGAGAAGCACAATTCTAAGTTATGTGTTGCGGAGATGAGGATGCTTAGGTGGATGAGTGGATTTACTCTTAGAGACAGGATACGAAATGAGCATATACGTGAAAAGGTTGGAGTAGCTCCAGTGGAGGATAAGATTAGAGAGAGTCGCCTTAGATGGTTTGGTCACATAAAACGGCGGCCTTCCGATGACCCAATTAGGAAAGTAGAGGTATTAGATTTGACTTATGTTAAGAAAGGTAGAGGTAGACCTAAAAAGACTTGGTTAGAAAATATTAGAAATGATCTTTCTCTATTAGATTTAAACGAGAATTTGACTTTGAACCGGACACAATGGAGAAAAAGGATTCATGTTGCCGACCCCACGTAGTGGGATAAAGGCTTGTTATTGTTGTTGTTGTTGTTGTTGTATGGAGTAGGTTGAGAACCTTAGAATCCTTTTACTCCCTCCTAGAGTAGGTAGAGAATCTTAAAATCCTTTTACTCCCTCATGGAGTAGGTAGAGAACCTGGATTTGATGCTGATGAAGATTTTCCAAGAGCCAACAAGGAACTAAACAAGCAGCTTAACAAAGATGGTGGAAATCTTGCTTGGAGCAACCTTTGTGAATCCCACACAACTCCCCCTCATAAGGATTTCTCTCTCTCCCAAGCTCTCTCTCTCTCCCTTCTCTAGCTATCTCTCAAGAAGACTAAATAGCAAAAGCTTTCTAACATGAGTATTAGAAATCCTTAAGTAGTGGGCTTCAAAAAACCCTAATTTTCAAGAAACCCATCTTCTATTTGTACAGTATGATACACGTATCATACTATATGATCATTATAATTTAGAATTGTCTAGCATGTTCGTGTAGACGAACTGTACAACCTTTAAAAAAATTGTATGGTACGAAAAAAATATTATACAGTACGATCTTCAGAATTTTCTTCTGTTTGTTCAAGATGATGCTTGGGATGGCCAACTTCATACTCTGTCAGTCATACAATATGATTGAAATTATACAATATAATTAGTTCAAAGTTCATGGTTTTTGTATGGTACGATCTTTGGGACGACCAATTTCATACACTACCAATCATACAATATGATATAAATCATACGGTATGATCAATCATAATAATTGTCCCTAATTTGATTGCCTGATATCATGAGGTTAATTAGGAAATAGTTTAATTAAGATGTATAATATGAATGAAATTGTATGGTACGATCAGCATATTTAGACCCCTGGCGGCTAGGGTTTTGACAGAGTTGTATAGATCATATAGTATAAATTAAAATTGGTACAATACAAGGTCAAATCATACAGTATGAATTACTTAAAAAGAAAAACTCTCTCAAAAATCTTTTTCTCTCTCCCCCTGTGTGTGTGCAAGGTTACTCAACAAAGATATCTACCTAATTATAGGATACAACTCAAGAAAGGAAAAAATACAAAGCAAAATGAAAACTGACTTTAACCCTAATCTACCCAGTCTTGAGTTGATCCAAATTACAAATGAACGGTGGACTGTAATCCTGAAATGTTAGTATACACAACACAAAATAAAATATCACAAAAATAAGATAAAGCAGTAACAGACACAAAAATATTTGTTATCATCAAAATTACAGTGCTTGAACCAGGTTTGCAATAATATTATGAGAAGGAAGGATTTCGCCTTTAATAGATGTTGAAGGGGGTTTAATTTTTTAGCCGCACAAGAAAGAAAGAGAGAGAGAGGCATCATAGTTCCCAAATAAGGTGGTACATCCTTAATATTAAAAAAAGGCTTATATATGTTAGAAGGTAATTCATGGAGATAAGCATTTGATCTAAGTTCTTTGATGTTTTTAAATGGGCCACATGGCCTACCATAAACCATAATATAGCTAGTGGGATAACACACTAAGTAAATTCAAATTAAAACATAATAACCTTTATTATACTTTTTAGAAAAACTTTTAAACTTTATATATTTATTATTACTTAAGTGGATTTACAATTTTATAAGTTCAGGAAGATCATAATGTTGCAATCTAGGATCTCAAGCCTGTAATTTTGATAATGATAAATATTATTGATTATTTTTTTATTTCTACAGTATCTGTATTGCATATTTGCTCTTATGCAAACTAACATTTTTGGTATAACGTACATCGTGGCACAAAGGTTCAAGACTCAAGACTGAGGTAGAATAGGTTTGACGTTTTTGTAAGAGTTTCTATTTTCATTTATTTATTTTATATTTCTTTAGGAAAAAGTCCTATAAAAGATGTATGTTAGCTTAGTGACTGTGCACACTAGGGATTGAGAACTGAAATTTTTAAATTTGTGCAGATCATACTGTATGATCCATATCTCATTATACGATCTATTGATTAAAAATAAATTAAAATGAATGATTGAATAATTAATATTTTTAAACTAATTATATTGTGTGAACATGATTGCACAGAACGATCATTTTAAATCAAAATCGTAGCCACTAATCAGATTTAAATAAGTATTTTAATTTAAACTAGTCGTATTGTACAAACCTGTTTGTATTATATAACATTTGAAATATTATTTAAATTAATCCCCATGATTAGTTAATCAAATTAAGATTTAATTAATATGATACATCATATAGTACGATGTTAATCATAATGGATGACGGGTAGAAATGAAATTTGATCATCCTAGGGATCATCCTAAATGAACCTTGATTTATTAAACTAATCATACAGTATGATACAAATCACACTAGATGATTGGCAAAGATGATATTTGATCATCCCAATGGTCGTCCTATATGATTTGGAGAAGAATTAACTAATCATATTGTACAATCTAAGTTTCATACTATACAATCAATATATTGTATTTAAATAGATCATACTAAGACTATTAGTCATACTAGACAAATACGAGTTTTTAAACTAATTGTAGTGTACGATCCCCGGTCATATTGTACGAATAGAAACGACTAACTTGAATTTTAAGGTTAATTTGACCCTTTATTTACAACTAATCCCTAATTTATCTTAGAGATTCTTTTGCTACTTTTTTGAGGGAGAACTTCTATAAGAAGGGTTTGAAAAGGGAGAATTACTTTGGAGATAGAGAGAGAGGTGAGATCTTGAGGGAGAAGATTCTTATGGGATAAGAGAGTATGTGAAAGGGGTTTCTACACATTGTTGCTCAATGATCTTGCACCTTCTTCCTCCAAGGTCAATGTCTTTACTTGAGGGAAACTCCAGGAAGTGTCACTTCATGGGAAGGATCTAGCCGTTCTGCCTCATCGAGAAGGTGAAAGGGATTCAACTACTCCGTCGCATCGGGAAGGTGAAAGGGATTCAACTGAAAGTTTATGAAGGTTATTAAACCTTTAAGAATAAGCCCGAGGCTAACCAAGAGGGGGGAGGGTGAATTGATTATTTTAAAAATTACTTAAAGCAAAAAGAAAAATCTTTTTGTCTTTTAAATATTTTAAAACAAACAAGTTTATCCCACAATGTGGAAACAGATTAAGTTCACAATAATTAAAAATTTAAACCACACTAAAATAAAAAATGAGAGTGGAAATTAAAATACAAAAAATGTAAAAGAGCAAACGCATAGAATTTTATAGTGGTTCAATCAAATTTGACTTATGTCCACTCCCTGGAGGCCTCCTCTGAGTATTGCAGTAAACTATTTAGTGTCTCTCCTTTAGCCCCCATAATTAAGCGGAGAAGACCTTATAGAATCACTTTCACCTTCTCGGTGTGGCAGAGAACCAATAGCTTTTACACCCTCTCGGTGATGGCAGCGAACCTTGAATCTTTTACACCCTCCTGATGTAGGCAGAGAACCCTAATCCTTTTACTCCCTCTTGGAGTAGGTAGAGAACTTGAATCTTTTTACTCTTTCTTGGAGTAAGCAGAGAACCTGAATCTTATACTGAAGAATGTCTCCCCAGAGCCACGAAGGAATCACAAAAGTAGCTTAAAGAAGACGATGGAAACCTTACTTGGAGTAACCTTTGTGAATCCCTCATAACTCCCCCTTATAAGAACCTCTCCCTCTCTCCCAAAGCTTTATATCTTCCTTCTCTAAGCTCTCTCTCAAAATAAGTTGACATCAAAAGATCTTACATAAGACTTTATGGGAGCTTAAATAGGGAGCCTCTAAAAGATGCCCTAATTTTCAATTTTGCATTTCTGATAGTCCAGTACGATCCTTGATCATACTGTATGATTTGTTCAAAATCACTTTTTCAGCCAGTACAAACTCTACCCTACTGTATGATTAATACAACTATTTATATGGATCATCTAGTATGATTACAAACTTTGCCCTGTCCAATTAGTACAAACACATAGCTAATCATCCCAGATGGTAGGCGGTGTTAAAATATTGTCCCATACAGCAATCCGATTGTCTTGTATAATTGAGTATATTATCTCATACGATTAATACAAATATATAACTAATCCCCCCAAATGATGGGTGGTGTTTAATTATTGTCCCATGTAAGAATCAGGTCGTACAGTACGATCATCTTTGATCATCTTGTATGATCTGATTAAATAGTTTAACCATAATTAAATACCTAATCAAAAAATCAATTTAGGCATGATTGTCATATATCATACAATATGATACAGATTGTACGATATGATTAGACACAGATTTTGAATTTTAAAATATTACCTAAATTGTGATTGGCAGCTATTTTGTTGATGACAACTTTTCGACCTGTATGATATGGATCATACAATATAATTAATTTAATTGCTCTTAATTAATAGAGGATGCCCTAATTAGGGTTTTCTGATTAATAGATCATCCAGTACGATATAAATCATATTATATAATTGTTACAACTCAAGCTCACGAGTTTATATTTTTGATGATAATAAACATTCTGGCTCACATCTTTATGTCTCATAGTATTTACATTCAATATCTATTTGTGTGTGTACTAACATTTCAAGAACATCATGCACCATCCAATAATGATTCAAAGCTCAAGATTGGATAGAATATATTACATTGTAAAGAATTTTTAATATTCATTGATGTATTTTTTATTTCTTGAGTCAAGTCCTGTAAGGGTATTTGCTAGCTTGGTGACCATGCACACACACACTCAAGGGAGTAAGATTGGTTTAAAATTAGAAGTTTAAATTTTTGAACTAATTATACTATATGATCATCTCATCAAAATAACTAATTTTGATATTAATATAATTTAAATAAATCATACTATATGATAAACATTATACAGGATGATATGTAGAAATCAAGAAACTCAGCCACCAATTACAATTCAGGTAATATTTTGAATTTTGTTTTTTTGTTCATATCATACAGTACGATGCGCATCATATTATATGATCTATAATAATCATGTCTAAATTAATCTTGTGACTAGGAGAGTAATTATGGTTAATTTATTTAATCAGATTGTACAGGATGATTGTAGACGATCGTACTGTACAACCCAATTCTGTCATGGGATGATAGTTAAGCATCGCATATCATACAAGAAGAAATACCATAATTATTCATCTAATCATCCAGGATAATCCCTAATATCATACTGGACGATCAATATAAATTTAAATTGATCATACTATACTAACTGGTGATCGTATAATACTAATAGGTTAAATTTTATACATTGTACTAGATGATCCTACGATCATATTGCACGATATTTGATGGTAGAATTGAGTTTCTAGAGTTTTTGACATTCATTGAGTCATTTTTTTTTCTGGAGAAAACTTAAAGAGAGAGCCTTGAAAGGGAGGGAGGAAAGGGTGGAGTTTGAGAGGGAGAAGATCCTTGTGGGTTTCAAGGGAGTATGGAGGGGTTTTCACACGGTTGCTCTAGTGAACTTGCACCTAAGTACCATCATAGTCAAGGTTTATCTTGAGAGAGGTTTTAGGAAGAA
Source organism: Dendrobium chrysotoxum (assembly GCA_019925795.1). NCBI lineage: Eukaryota > Viridiplantae > Streptophyta > Magnoliopsida > Asparagales > Orchidaceae > Dendrobium > Dendrobium chrysotoxum. The sequence continues at coordinate 1,202,279 of CM034309.1, read as the reverse complement.
GAAGATCTCTTTGGTATCAAAGGATCTTGAAACTCCGCCGCACCTAGGAAGGTGAAAGTGATTCAAGGTTCTCTGCCTTCAATAGGAGGGTGAAAAAGGATTCTAGGTTCCCTACCTTCACTAGGAGGTTAAAAAAGGATTCCAAGTCCTCTGCTGCATTGGGTTGATGGATTTTTGTAAGGGCTTCTCTGCCTAGCTGTGGGGGCTAAAAGAGAGTCACTAAAGGTTTAGTTTAATACCTAGAATAGAGGTTTTCGGGGAGTGGATGTAGGTCAAGTTGGACCGAACCACTATAAATTCTCGTGTGTTAGTTCTTTTACTTTTTCGCATTTTAAGTTTCACACTCGTTTGTGATTTTAGTGTGGTTGAAATTTTTAATTATTGTTAACTTAATATGCTTCCACATTGTTGGAAAAACTCTGATTTTGTTATTTTGATATTAATTTGCTTCTGCATCATTGGTTTTTCTTTTTGTCAAAGAATTTTTAAAATAACCAATTCACCCCCTCTTGGTTAGCCTCAGGCTGGTTTCTTTATGTTTAATAACCTTTACGAACTTTTAAGTGGTATCAGAGTGGGATTCAAAAACTAAGTTTTAAAAAACTTTTAAAAAATGATCAATGGCTAACTTTTGAAATCGTTATATTGCAAAAGGATATTCAATCACATGACTACTATTATTTAAAAATATTTCTTTTAACTTTGAAAAAATTTACATGTCTGCTTTCTTGTAATTAATAAATTATTAAATATAACATGATTCAAACTGGCTATTATGTACCATCAAGTATTATAGATGGAATCAAAATTTATATTTCATTTTTTGAATGGAGTAGAGTAGAATAAACTTATGCTCAATTGAATGTTAAATATTTGAATTGTTTCTTCTGTGCTTTGAATTCTGAAGATTATATTAGAGTCTCTACATGCACTACTGGCAAGAAAATTTGGGATAGATTATGCACTATATACAAAGGTACTAGTGAAGTCAAGCAATCTAAGTTGAATATTTTAATGCATGATTATGAACTATTTTGCATGAAGCCTTATGAGATTATCCTAGACATGTATACTAGGTTCACTTAAATAGTAACATCATTACATGATTTAGGTAGAGAACTTTCAAATTTTAAAAAGGTCAATAAAATCTTATGTTGTTTACCTAATAAATTTAATGCTAAAGTCACTACAATATATGAATCAAAAGACTTGAATAATTATTCTATTGATAATCTGATTGGCTCACTCATTCCATATGAGTAAAGTATGAGTTAAAGACTTTTGGATGCAGGTGAAACTATAGTGCTAAAGGCTGATGTCATGGATAAAAGATACTTATTAGATAATGAGAGTAAGGAGATAGCTTCACTAATAAGTAAATTTAAAAATCTTCTGAAGCACAAGCATCAACATCAACAAAGTAGAACAAAGATAAAAAATGATAAGATGTTAAGATTTCCTCTGACGTTATCTACTTTGGGTATAGAAAACCTGGACATATGAAAAATAACTGCCCTAATTTAAAAGCTCTTCCTGCAAAGGAAAAAGGTAAAAATAAGCCTATGGTAATAAGGGCAAATGATAAAAAGAAAAAATCTCTTGGGCAGATCTAACTTTTGAATCATCAAACTAGGTGCAAGATGATGATGTGTAAAGTTTTATTTGTGTGTTTATCTTTTTTATAATTAATGCATGCGTGTATGTTTTCAGCTTGTTGCGAATGTGTTTATTTTTTATATTTTTCTTTGTATTTTTGTTTTGTAGAAAGTTATTTATGTTTTTGGTCTTTTATTTTATTTTTCATGTTTTGTTTATATAGTCTCTCTGATCAACACACAAATCATATTAGTTTTCATATTTGCATAAGAGAATCAAATCACTTATCTCTAAGCACATTTTTCTTAAAATGAAAAATTTACCTCCTTTTTACTTAAAATTTTTGGTAAGTGATGATTGACTTCTCTAAACAATTAAAGGAAGGAAATTCATGATTATGTCTCTCCATCTCAATTCTTTAATGGGACTATTTCTCTTTTTGAATCAACATCTATTTTAAATTAAAAATTGGGCCAAGAAAAAGAGATTTATTTCATCTTCATACAGTTCTCTATCTCATTTGAATATTTTTGCAAATCAATGAATCTATTTCAAATTTTCTTATTCAAACTATTTTGGTTTGTGGTTTACTCTTCCTTACATAAGAGAGTGAGTTCCTCTTCTCTTATATTTAAAGATAATTTCACAAGTATGAGTCTTTAAAGACTTAGAAAGGGAGCAAGTTTGTAAAAGTGAAAAAGTGGCACAAAATGAACCAAATTGAAAAAAATGCGTAATATTCATCAAATAAATTGAAATATGTACAAAGTGTATCAAAAGTTAAAAGATGCACAAAGTGAAATAAATATTGATAAAAGAGGCACAAAATGAGCCCACAATAAGTTAGCTTCCCTTCCTGTCAAGTCTTTAAATCTTAGACAAATTCATATTCCAATTGATATTGTCTACACCTGAATTTGAAAATCATGATTTTGGGTTCATCACTTTGCAATGTTATTCTCATAGATATATTTCTAAAACGAAGTTTGAAAAGATCACATTTCCTTTCTAATTTATTTTCTAAATTAGTTTTTTTATTTAAAATGGACTTTAACCTGTAAGGAGCCTGAGCTAGGGTTAACAAAATTCAATTTTCCAACCTTTCAAGATCTTAGTGCAGTCAACTCTTTTCTTGCTAAACTTTTTGAAAAATTAAAGGTAATTTTTTTTATTCCAAGAAAATTTGCTAAAATTAATTAGAGGTAATTTTTTTACTCCAAAAAAATTTGCGAAAATTAATTGATTCTCCTAAAATATCACCATCACCACCACCACCACCTGATTAGGGTCCGTATGATCTTTAGTTTATTATAATTGTTCAGTTCTTATTCTTTATGTGTCTCTTCTTTTTGATAATGTCAAAGGGGGAGAATGTATCTGGTTGTATTTATAGTTAGGTTACATCCGTTCATCTTGTATTGACATTTATTTATCTGTTATTTAGTTTCTAAAATTTATTTGTCATTATTTAAAAAAAAATGGGTTTCCCTATTTTTAAAATAATTATCTTAGTGAGGGGGAGATTATGAGAAATTTTTTTTAAGTTTGTAAACTCAACCAGTAATATTTGCCATCATAAAAAAGGGAGAGATTATTATAACTCATGCTTATGAGTTTATATTTTTAATGATAACAAATATTGTGGTTCACATCTTTATGTCTTCTAGTATTTGCATTCTATATTTATTTGTGTGTGTACTAATATTTCAGGAACACCATGCACCATCCAAAAAGGATTCAGGGCTCAAGATTGGGTAGAATAGATTATATTGAAAATAATTTGTAATATTCATTGATGTATTTTTCATTTCTTTAGTCAAGTCATGTAAGGGTGTTTGCTAGCTTGGTGACCATGCACACACAAACTCAATGGAGTAAGATTGGATCAAAATTAGAAGTTCAAAATTTTGAACTAATCACATTATATGATTTCTATCGTACTGTACGATTAGCTTATTAAAATAACTAATTTTGATATTAATACAATTTAAACAAACATGCTGCATGATAAACATCGTACAGGACGTTCTATAGAAATCATGAAACTAAGTCACCAATCACAATTTAGGTAATATTTTGAATTTCATTTTTTTGTTCACATCATATCGTATATGTGCATCGTACTGTATGATTTATAAAAATTATGCCTAAATTAATCTTGCGATTAGGAGAGTAATTATGGTTAATTTATTTAATCAGGTCGTATATGATGACATTAAATGATCGTAATATACGACCCAATTCTATCATTGGATAATAATTAATCGTCGCATATTATACAAGATTAAATACCATAATTGTTCATCTATCATCCAAATGATCCCCAATATCGTACTGGACGATCATTACAAATTTGAACTGATTGTACTGTACTAACAAATGATCGTACAATACTAACAGGATAAATTCTGCACATCGTACTGGACGATCCTGTAATCGTATTATATGATCTTTGATGGCAAAATTATATTTCTAAGATTTTTTAAAGCTCTCTATTTAAGATTTCTCATAAGACATTATAAGCGTCTTTGGCATTTATTGAGTCATTTTTCTTCTGGAGAACACTTGAAGAGAGAGCCTTGAAAGGGAGAGAGGAAAGGGCGGAGTTTGAGAGGGAGAAGATCCTAGTGGGTTTTCAAGGGAGTGTGGAGGGGGTTTCACATGGTTGCTCCGATGAACTTGCACCTAAGTACCATCATAGTCAAGATTGATCTTGAGGGAGGTTTTAGGAAGATGAATATCTCTTTGGTGTCAAAGGACCTGACAACTCTGCTACACCGGGGAAGGTGAAAGTGATTCAAGGTTCTCTACCTTCAACAGGAGGGTGAAAAAGGATTCCAGGTCCTCTGTCGCACCAGGTTGGTGGAAGAGATTTTATAAGGGCTTCTCCGCCTAGCTGTGGGGGCTAAAGGAGAGTCACTAAAGGTTTAGTTCAATACTTGGAACGGAGGTTTGGAGAGTGGACGTAGGTCAAGTTGGACCAAACCACTATAAATTCTGGTGTGTTAGTTCTTTTACTTTTCTGCATTTTATGTTTTACACATGTTTGTGAGTTTAGTGTGGTTGAAATTTCTGATTATTGTGAACTTAATTTGCTTCTGCAATGTTGGAAAAATGCTAATTTTGTTATTTTGAAATTGATTTGCTTCTGCATCAAGGGTTTTTTTTTGTTAAAGAATTTTTAAAATAACTAATTCACCCCCCCCCCCCTCTTGGTTAGCCTCGGACTAGTTCCTTTAGGTTTAACAATCTTCATGAACTTTTAACAATTAGTAAAAAAAATTAATTTTTTTTTTAACTCACCAAGTCACTCCCTTGAGTGTGTGTGTGTAAGATTACTTAGCTTAGTGTCCACCAAATATATGACTTGATTCAAGAAAGATAAAAATACATAGAAATTAAAATTATAGACTAACTCAATATTAGTTTACCTGATCTTGAGCTGATTGATGCTACTAATGGTCTTGTGGACCTGAAATATTAGTGAGCAGGGCAATAAAATAGATATGCAATAATAACAGTGATAAGAAAATAATAATATTTGTTATCATCAAAATCACAATGCTTGGGCCCAGATTTGCAAGATCGGCTACCCCACCTCATTAGGAAGGTGAAAGGGATTCATCTACTCTACTACAATGAGGATGTGGAAGTGATTTGTGAGGGCTTCTCCTCTTTGCTGTGGGGGCAAAAGGAGAGACACTAGTGTTAATGCAATACTTGGAGTGGAGGACTGCAGGGAGTGGATGTTGGTCAAGGTTGATCGAACCACAATAAAATTCTAGTGTGTTTGTTCTTGCATTTACCTTTACTTTTTTGTATTTTTATTTTCTTACATTTTACTTATTGCAAATCTATGATCTATGAGTTCTTCATTTTGTATAAATATAATATCTTGTCTTTTCACAAAAAGAAAAACAAACAAAAATTTTAGAAATAAAAAATTGAAAAAAAAAAATTTCTTCTTTGCAAGTATTGTTTAAAATCAAATCAAAGTTTTGTTTAGATCGGTGTTATCAAATTATTATTAAATCAAAATCTTTTCAAAAGGATAAATTTTAAACATGAATTCATTCCCCCCTCTCGGCGTGCACTTGTAGTTCAAGTCGGTCTAACAACCCAAATTGAAATTTCAATTGGTATCAGAGCATGTCTCAAAGTTAGTGTTTTAAAAAGCCTTGAGAAAATGATCCAGGCACACCTCGGGAATAGAAATACTCCGGAGGGTTATTCAATAACCTGTCCCTTTAATTTTTGGAAACTCTGCATGTCTACATCATTAGGGCATACGATATAAGAAGGATACTTTGCACCATCTAGATTGGTAAATGGTATCAAAATTGAAATACCCTTTAATGAATTGAGTAATGAGGATAGAGACATTGCATAATTGAATGCTAAATGTTTGAACTATTTTTTTTGTACACTTAAATTAGAAGACTATATAAGAGTCTCTACCTATACTACTGGAAAGGAAATCTGGGATATATTATGCATTATTTATAAAGGTACTAATAAAGTCAAACAATCTCATTTAAACATATTATTGCATGATCGTGAACTATTTTATATGAAACTGAATGAGACTATCTCTGATATGTACACTATATTAACTTAGATAGTGACATCCCAGCATACTTTATGTAGAGAACTATCAAACTCTAAAAAAGTTAATAAAATACTTCATTGCCTACCTAATAGTTTTGATGTAAAAGTTGTTGTTATATGTAAATTGAAAGATATGAATATTTACTCAATTGATAATCTACTTTGCTCACTAATTGCATATAAATAAAGTATAAGCCAAAGATTATAGGATGTAAGAGAGAAAAGGAAAGAGAAGATTATGGCTCTGAAGGCCTGTGACTCAGATAGTGATAGCTCAAGATCAAAAGGCAATGATGATATAGCCCTTATGATAAGGTGGTTTGAAAGCTTCTTGAAGAAAAAATAGAAGCACCATTTTAAAAAGGGCAAAGGTAAAAGAGGAAGATTTAATAAAAGTTCATCTGATGTGATATATTTTGAATACAGAAAGCCAGGACACTTAAGATCCGAATGCCCCAACTTGAAAACTCACCCTACCAAGGAGAAGGGTGAAAAGAATAAAAACTTCAAAAAGGGGAATAAGAACATAAAAGGCTTTCTTGGCAGATTCAACTTCAAACTCTTTAGAATAAGAACTTGAGAAGGAGGTAATAAATCTGTGTTTAATGGCTGATAACTCTATTATTAACCCAACCAAGAAGAGGTATGTGAGCTTACTTATGATGATTTATTTACTATTCTAAAAAAATATATGAATCATATAGGAAGTTAAAGAAACAACATGCTTTATTAAACTCATAATTTTCTAAATTAAAAAATGAGCATGATAGTCTTAGAACTGAACACATTATATAAGATAAAGAGCATGCTTCTTTACTTGATGAATATAATGAACTAAACACGAATAATCTTGAGTTAAATAAATCTTATGTTCCTTAAAAATTGAGCATGTTGAGCTAGAAGATGCATTCAAGGAGCTAGTAACACTTGCATGAGTTATTAGTTAAACTAGGAGTTGGGAAAGTGCAGATAAATACATATTAAAGAAAATAAGTGCATTTCAACAAAACACACACAAGCCTACGCATACATAACCACGTCCAAGGATACAACATGTATCTCATATCCTTAGGAAGAGGCACAACACTCCACATAGATTAGTGACCCTATTCCCTGGGGTTAGGTGTTACTCTTGTGGTATATGTCATGCTTTCACTTTACACTATAGAACACATCTTGTGTAGATGCTCACATCATTTGCATCATAGCATAGCATGTATTTATCTCATCCATTAAATCATAAGGTGAAACCCAAACTCACTTCGGGTTTCAAATATAACCATTAATGACTTTATAGGGATGCAATCACAAAAGGCCTAGTGAGAGCATGTGGTACATAGACAGCAGTTGTTCACTACACATGATTAGAGACTTAAAGCAATTTATCATGTTGTAGGCCAGGGCAGGAGGCAAGGTAACATTGGGAGATAACACCACTATGAAAGTGGTGGGTTTAACTATGATTGGTAACTCCAAAAAATTTGTTATAAAAATATTTTGTTAGTAGATGGATTAAAATATAATTTACTTAGCATTAGTCAGCTCTATGATAAGGGATTTGGTATAAAATTTTTATCTACTAAATGCATGATTAGTCTGAATAGATAAATTATTTTAGAAAAAAAAAGGATAAATAATATTTACATGCTTGATTTGACTTGTATTAATAATTCAAATACTTTATGTCTCAAAACTGTTGTTGATGAATCATGCTATGACATAGGCGACTATGTCATACAAGCATGAAACTCTTAGGAAGATAACTCAAAAAGACCTAGAAAAGGCATAACAAAGTTATAATTATCTAAGTACCACCTGTGTGAAGCCTGTCAATTAGAAAAATAATTCAAATCATTATTTCATTTCATTAGGGACATCACCACCACTAGACCACTAGAAATTGTGCATATGAATTTGTGTGGTCCTATTAATACAGCTAGCTTAGGTGGTAAAACTTTTGGATATGTGATTGTTGATGATTACTTTAGATTCAGCTGGGTTAAATTTTTATCTCATAAAAGTGAATCATTTGAGGAGTTAAAATGTTCTCCACTTGGATTAAAAAAAAAGGATGTGAGATCTCTACTATCCATAGTAACCATGGTGGAGAATTTGAGAATAATAAATTTGAATCCTTCTGTAAAGAGTTAGAAATTGATCATAACTTTTTTGCCCTTAGAACCCCTAGTAGAATGAGATAGCTGAAAGGAAAATAGAACCTTAGTGGAAACTATTAGGACTATCTTAGCCGAATACACTCTCCCTAGATATTTTTAGGCAGAAATAATAAATAATGCTTATTATGTTTTGAATAAGGTAAATGTTAGATCAAAATTGAATAAGACACCTTATGAGCTTCTTAAGGATAGGACCCAATCTTTCATATCTTCATGTCTTTAAGTGTAGATGATTTAGCTTTATAAATAAAAAATATCCTCTATGAAAATTTGATCCCAAGTCTAATGAATGAGTCTTCATAGGCTATTCTTTTGTAGGTAAAGTGTATAAGATCTTTAATAAGATGACCTTAGTTGTAGAGGAGTCGACCCATATTGCATTTGATAAATCGGATAAGTCTAAGTTAGAAGAAGAAAAAGGGGTAGAGATAATCCAAGGAGTAGAATCTATTGACCTAGGAGATAAAGATGAACCACAGGAGTCATTGCCGAGAGAATGTAGATACTCATCTAGTCATCCTAGGGAACTCATCTTAGGAGATTCATTTATAGAAATTAGAAGTGGGCATGGACTTAGGAAGGTGATAAGTCATTATGTATTCATCTTTATGGTAAGACCCATAAATATAGACAACCTTATCCAATAAATTTTAGATCTTGACTTTGCAAGAAGAGTTAAACCAATTTGTTAGAAATGATGTATGTGAGTTGGTTAGCAGTCCTAAGGACCAGAGTGTAGTAAGTATCAAGTGGGTATTCACAAATAAGATGAATGATTCTAAAGTAGTGGTTATGAATAAGGCCAGATTAGTAGTTAAGGGGTACAATCAAATTGAAGACATTAATTTTGAGGAGACCTTTATCACTGTAGCTAGATTAGAAGCCATCATAGTGCTATTAGCTTTTGCATATTTTAGAGTCTTCAACTTGTATCAAATGGATATAAAGAGCACTTTCCTAAATGGGGTTATCAAGGAAGATGTTTATATAGAACAATCCCTTGGATTTTAAAATTCAACATTTTCGAATCATGTGTACAAATTAAAAAAGATAATGCATGGATTGAAGAAAGCACCTAGTGTATTGTATGAAAAGTTTAGTATATTTCTCCTAGATAGATCATTTGTTAAGGGTAGTATAGATACCACCCTATTACTAAAAAATTAGTAGATGATCTACGCCTTATTTAGATATATGTGGATGATATACTACTTGGATCAACAAATGAAAACCTTTGTAATAATTTTTTAGAAATCATGAGTAAAGAGTTTGAGATGAGTATGTAGGTGAGTTGACATATTTTTTTAGATTTAGTGTGAAGCAAAGGGATGATAGTACCTTTCTTAGTCAAAGTAAGCATATCAGGGAAATTATAAAGAAGTATGAGATGGAAGGTGCTAAAGTAATTAATATACCCACGAGCTCTACCATTCAATTAGATAAGGATGCAAATGGAAAATAAGTAGATTTATAAAGTATAAGGGGATAATAGGATCACATCTATATTTGATTGCTAGTATACCAAATATAATATTTAGTGTTTGTCTATGTGTTAGATTCCAAGCCGATCCTAAAGAATCCCATATGACAGTAGTTAAGAGAATTTTTAGATACCTTATGAGCACCCAAAACTTAGTTATTTAGTATCCAAAATATTGCTCTTCATTTGAAATCATAGGATATTCAAACTTAGACTTTGTAGGGCATAAAATAGTTAGAAAAAGTACTTTTAGAATTTGTCAATTTATAGGGCAATCATTAATTTCTTGGTCCACTAGGAAGCAAAACTTAGTAGCCCTATCCACTACTAAGGTAGAATATATAACTATAGGAAGTTATGTTGCTCAAGTCTTATGGCTAAAGCAACAAATCCTTGACCTTGGACTCTCTATAAGCACAATACGAATCATATGTGATAACACTAGTGCCTATGTATTTCCAAAAATATAATTCAACACTCCCGCACTAAGTATATTGACATCAAACATCATTTCATTAGAGATCAGGTAGCCAAAGGAGATACAGAATTGCATCATGTAGGAACTAAGAATCAATTGATAGACACTTTCACCAATCCCTAAGATTTGATACCATTGAGGACCAGATTAGGTTCATTAATATTCATGCTTTATTCAGGGTTGATGTGAAATCAACATCATGTGTAGTTATGTGGTTTTTGTGTTTTCATGTTTGTTATGTTTTCTAATTTATTTTTATGTTTTATTATTTAGTTTGGGTTGTTTGTTTTGATGTTACTAGTTAGTAAGAGCCTTCCCTAATCATCACACACTAAATAAATATTTTTTATAAAAATAGTAAAAAATGAAAAAAAATGTTTGCATTATACTACATGAACCTCATTCGTACTGTACGATCAGCACACCTCTGCACATCCTCGCCACTCATGAATCAACGACCCAGATCTGATGATTGTACTATACGACCACATTTTTGTACTATACGATCCACGTGTCAATAACCGTTGGATGAAATTAATTTTCCGGTATGAAATTCAAAACGCCTTCGTGCTGTATGAACACATGTTCGTGTTGTATGAATCTTTAGTCAAAGGTCGTACCAAATGACTTTTCGGGACGAACGCTTTTTAGGAAGATCATCCAATATGATCCTAATCGTATTATATGATTTGACTACTTTTTCCGACTGATTATCCAAATGACTTAATGTCTTTTATCGTCCAATACGATCCTTAATCGTACTATAAGATTTATTGATAACTCTGTTTAAGAAAGGGAATTTCTAAGGTTTTCAATCACTCAAATCCGTTCTACTCTCATCCACTTTTTTTTCTAGCTTTAGCTTTTCATATGGCTGGTAACAAGAGAACCGATTTGCTTCATGGGAGCTCCTCTCGTCGTCTTGTTGACGACATAATTCAAACATTTAAGGATGAATCTGCATACCATCAATTCAAAGAACCCCACATCATAACTTCTCACATCCTAAACTAAGCAATTCTCAATTATCAGGTTATGGACCTCTTTGCATCCACCACTCTGTAATTTCTCTTAACCCTCGCCTTTCCCTTCAACTCTGAACTACTCTTTAAATTCTTTGTGAGCCTTGGAGTGAATGTTGATTTTTTCTCCATTAACTCCTATATTTGTAGGCATCCTGTAAAAATAATCAAACAAGACATTGCTGAATATTTATATCTTTCTACAGAAGGTGTTTAACCACACAACTTATATCTAAGAGAGATTATGATTAGACCACTGTCAATCTGACCCTTTAGAATACTCCCTTAAATCAACACCAGCTTCTCATCCACTCACTTAACCATATTACCCATATCATCTAGCATATTCTCCGCACTTCTATTCTTCCTAAGACCGGAGATAAAATAAATCACCCCCCCCTTCTGTCTGTCGCCACCTATTTCATCATGATCATTAGCAATTTTCAAATAAAACTCATTAATAGCTCAATTATTGAAAGCTTAATAATTGAGCTTAATAATTATATATTGCTATAGTTATTAAAACAATACATGTAGAGTTAACGGAGTGAAAAAAAATAAAGCAGAAATTCTAAAGTGACATATGTCTAATTAATAATAATAATAATAATAATAATAATAATAATAATAATAATGCTTCTCCTCAATTAATTGCATCCCAAAATAGCTATTTAATTATAGAATTGTTATTGCAACTTCATTCATTATAAACTCGTGTAGTAAAATTGATCATATTGAAATATATGATAATTCCTGTCATGTTTTAATAGTTTTATTTTATGTTATACAATATATTAAAAAAAAATAACTTTATTAAAAATGTAAATAAAATGACTCATATAAGAACATGCATGCTGACTAATAAAACATTCCACTTTATAATACAAGCTCAGGACACAATATACTCACGCACATGAAATAAAATAAATTTTAAAACGATGGAAATGAAAAAACCTTAATTAATACTATTTAAATATTGACTCATGTGATGATTATATTGATTATAAAAAAAGATAAATTATATTATGAGTATTAATTATACATAACATATGATCTATGATCACATACAAAATTAATTTATTATAATGATTTTGATTTCTGTAAGAAAACAAACATACATATTATTCAAAAATCTTATTATATTACTAAAACTGAAAAATACGATATACTCACTAAGTTATATTATAACTAACCCCAATTATTATATAAATAAATATACAATTCCATCCAAAATGACTAAAATAAGTGGAGAGGAGAAGTCGAACCGCCTGATACAATGCAGAACAGAAAATACACTAAAAAATAAAATGTAGATCTTCTAAAACTTCCACAAAGCTTATAGCAGAAGAGAAATCATTATAATCAATTTAAGAAAGCATGTACAGAATCATACTAACCATATTTGTCTTTACAGAAAAAAAAAAAAAAAAAAATCGCTAAGAATTCAATGTATGATGCATAACTTAGGGGCAACTGATATAATAAAAATATTTTCACACTAATAAGCAATAAAAAATGCAGATAATGTTTAATTATGTACCTAGACAGCTAGTTTACACTTGATGCCATTGTTCATTTACATGTATATACTATTCACAGGTTTAAGTCATGCAAGCCATTATCTACATCATGGAACAGTAATGAATTCCTTCCTTGATGATGTGTTTACTCATGGAGACTTCTAACCGCCTGATACAATCAAATTAATCATGAATATTGTGAGATATATAATCTAAATCAATAATCAAGTGAGATAAATAGTGATAGGGCAATTAGGATGAGAAATGGTTCCAAGAGTGAAAAGGCAATGAAGACGCATGGATTAGATCTGAATGTCATCCAGGGAAATTTCCTCAGCAGAGAGCAACTTCAATTTCTGCAGTTATATATCAGTAATGGTCAAATAGTTAGCCGTATCATTCCAATTACATTAGAAATATTCAAAAACAAAAGACATTGTTTCTATCTACAACTAAACAAAGGAATTAATGTTCGGAATGTTCACTAGTTACCAATTTATTTTGTCACTCAACACAAAGACATATATTGCAAGAAGATTCAACAAAGATATCCTATACTCACCGTAATAAACTGTGCAGGATCATCAAGACTAGTTGATCCAATAATAATTTCCCTCTTAAGTTTTGTGGTGAGTTTATGAGCTACACGAAGCTGTTAAAAGCTATCTCAAGTTATGTGAATAAAAAATAAATCTGTAAAACTAAAAATCATAAATGATCACCTCAGATCGAGTGGCTCCACCAATAATAAAAACAAAAATGCGCTGGCCCATCTTTTTGAAATCACTTGAGGCATGCTTAAGAACGGAATCGCTGCAAAGGAACAATAGTTATTGACTGAGAGAAATGACATGAAGTACGAGAAAATTGTGAAAAATAGTGGACTACAAAAGAATACGGGTTACAAGAATGTATCTATAGAAGTGATTACCTAGAATATCCATCATCAGAACTACGAGGCCTAGCCCATGTGGCAGTACGCCTGGATCTCATAGAGTGAGCGGGGTGGCCGTCATTTGCTTGAATTGATCCAGTATGCATGGTTCCATGGAATGAAGGGCTTGGATCATTCATGCACTGATACTCGTTTTTCGGTAGATCACCCCTGCTAAGCTTCTCAACGAGTTCCTATAGTAAAAGAGATTTTGGGATTATATGACAATAGTTATTCAAACTGAATATACTCGGCTATCAAACTTGGTTGGCCATTCATATATTTGATTAACAAAACTTGAACTCAACTGCTGATCCAAAAACAAAAGATGATATAGTGATTTATCATCAGCCCAAATTGGATGATGCTAATAGAAAGTTTCAAATAAATCTAATAAGATGTCATCATAAATGTAAGGAAGGATATGGAAGTGCAAATAGAAAAACAAATAATTCCAAATTTAATAAATCGGCATTAATAAAAGTATTATTTATTATGCATGTACTAACTTTATAGAACTAAATGAATTTAATTTTGAATGGTTTGGATGTTGACCTCAATACTAGTGCCGGGATCCTGTCGACCACACACGGTGAGTTTCGAAAACAAAAAAGCGCGACGTCGCGCGTAACTCACCCGGTACATATTGACCAAAAACCTTAATCGCTGAAATGGCCTCGGTTAGCAAAACAAACTGCATCGGCGCGTCCGTAGCAACATAAACAGCTAAGAACGACACCAATATTGATTGGGATCATCGATTGGTAAAAAATTAAATTTTGTGGGCGTGCGAATCGATGCAGTATCAGCATGCATGAACCACGACAATGCCGATGCACGATTAATAAAAAAAATTCATATCAACTTTATATTTAAAATTAATTACAAAAAAAATTAATAAAAAAATCTAAATCTAAATAATTAAATCCTAAAATACCTCTCGCATAAAACTCACACCCTCATAACCCAACCAACCACTCACTCATCTCCTCACGCATGAAACACACGCATGCCCCCTCTCCCTCTCGGTTTCTCTCTCGTGCGTGCCCAGCCCGCCACTTCCAACACCAATATAGGTAACTTCTTCACCCCCTGTACTTTTCTTCCTACTCTCTCCTTTCCTTCTCTCTCAAACTCTATTTTCTTCTTCTTCTTCTTTCTTCCTCCATTTCCCCCTCATTTTTTCTTCTCCTTCCCCTCTCTCTTCTCCTTCACCTTTTTTTTCCTATTCTACAAAAAAAAAAAAAATCCTAACCCTAAAAATTCAATTTCTTCCTCTCTATCCCCTCAAATCTCATACCACCTTAACAAAATATCCTCCCCTACACCTACACCTACACCTACACCTCCACCAACAAGCCCCATCATCTTCCACTTTCTCTCTCTATACCTAGAGAGAAAATTTTCTCTCTCTAGAAAGACAAAAAATTTATAATTTTTTCCTTTCAAATACCTCAATCTTCATCTCAAACACCTCCTCCAACCCTCATTCCTTTTTTCCTCTACCTAGAGAGAATAAAAATTCATCTTTCTCTAACCATTCGTCTTGGTCTTCTAACCTCTTTCTTCTATCCACGGTTCCCGCCCCACTTGTATCCTTCTTCTCAAAATTAATATAAGTTATATGATTTTATGTTTGTTATGTTTATGTTTTAAGGAAGATGATTAGTTAACAATCCTAAAAAAAATTGTTGTAATATTTGGTTGCATCAAAAACTCAAAAAATCATTAAAATTTAAGATATTCAAGATGAAATAAATCACTTAATAACTTAAAGCGAAAATCAATTTATCCTCCGCAATAGTTTATCGAGATGGTAAGTTTAAAAATTTTCTTCAGCTCATAAAGAGCGAATGTCTAGTCGAGAATATTATTAGGATTCATTCTCAAACCATCTCCTATCAATAATGACATGACACATGTCCTCTAACCAGTGATTTTGCCGCCAACTGTCACCACAAGTAAACATTTATGACTAGGGCCCTCTGACCGAGTGATTTTTCTAAATGGTACCACTAAATTATGATCACGGCCAGAGCCAGTATGTTCCCTAATAACTTTAAATCCTTGAGTAATGAATCAATAGGGTATAATCGATATGGCACAAAGCCCTTTGTTAGCTATGGTAGACTCAAATTTATCATCTTAGGCAAACATTCACGCAAGTATACAAGGTACCCTTATAAGAAATAACCCATGGCTGTCGACAAAGATCCTTCGGTCAGGTTGGATCGACTACCTCCTCTAACTAAGTAGACTAGGAACTATAATGGCCTGGTACAACGAAACCATGGGATCTTGATCAGGTTCATCATTATTCCCCCCACCATCCGCTTTAAGTAGTGATAAATTTTCAATTTTTAATATCTATTTTTACTGCTACTATACGCTAGATATCATGTATCTGTTTAAAGACTAGCTTTAATCAAAAGTTCTCTTGTTATCGAGAGGGATAATTAACTATGGGAGCATGGACCTATAGAAAACTAGAACTCAGATCATAAAATCCTCGAAAAGTAAGGCGAAATATTTAAGTAGCGTCTTATCTAAAAATCCAATCTATCTTCTGAAAAATTTATCTTGTAATCTAAACTCGTTAAAGCTCTTCTCGCAAACAAAAAGAAAGGATTGCGGAGAGGCCTGAGGTGCGAATTTTTGGAGGCCACAGATTTCTGGCGACTTTATTAAGGATGGTTTTTCTTTCCATATTTTGGCTAGTCATATATTTAAGCTATAGTAGCAGCAAATCTAATGAGTGAAATTCAAATATCATTCATAAAATGACATTTTTTTAATTGAACTAATTAAAATTCTCTAAACAATTTTTTGAAATTATACAAATTATTTGTGTATATTACCTTGTTCTGTTGAGTCCCTACGCTTTAAAAGTATGGGGTGATATATCAAATTTTAATCACTGATCCCCATCTTTCATTCTGTGCAGAATGAACCTCCAGAACACTCCTTTCACCATCCAGCTAGGATGTGGTGCCAGTATTCAACTGACAAATTTTTTCTTCAATATCGAAGACTTTGATGCCACCATCCAATTTGGTGGTTTATAATTCTCTACAACTACTGCAAGAGCTACTGCCATCACTGTATATGGTATGGATATCGAATGGCCTGCAAGGAGGCCATTTATTACGAAGTCGCTGCTAATCGCGTGCATCCTCCAGCACGACGATCACAAGTCAAAGTTGATATTGAGGTCTCCTAGAAAAGAACATCAATTTTTGAAAAGCTATCCCAGTTTGGAACTCCTGCTTTGAAGAGGGTTATAGTTAGGAAACAAATTTTTGTGGTATCTGTTAACAACACCACCTTGCCAAACAAGTCTTTCACACCTAGAAGGCATGACGCTAAAGCTTCCTCATCTAGAGGAAAATTATCAAGGAGATAGAGAAGGAAGAAGAATGAAGAGCTATGAGCTCAGCAATTACTGCCCATACATCCATCAACGCTCCCAGCCTTGGAGCAAGAAGCTAGCATCCGCACCCGAAATAAATATATAAATTTAAAAGGGGGTGAAAAGAAATAACTCCATTGGTGAGTTAAAACAATCATTCTGGGAGCAGCAATCCCAAGCCTCTACTGCTCAGGGTCCATAATGCTTTGAAGGTCACAAAGGAAAAGTGGTTGATGAAAAGAAGTAACAAAAGCCGTTAGTGATTGAGGCCAGGAGATCCCCACCAAGAGAGTTGCCACCTCTGCTGACTCAAAGAAAATTGAAGTCAGCTCCGCAAGAAGTACATCGGGGCGTGACACTTGGACCATGTGTCCAAGAATTTGCCGTCGAGAGGGCCCAGCGAAAAGGTAAGGAGATTTGGAGGCCCAAACTTCATGAAAAGAAAATAAGTACGAGCATAATATCTGGTGCAGCCTCCAGAGATCGGCCCCCATTAATATAAGTCATCAAAAAAGGGTCTCAAAAAGGATTCCAAATGACAATCTCTCCGATGGTCGACACTCTGGAGAATTCTTCAGGGGATCCCATCGTCTACCAATCCCTCATGAAGTAGAAGCTAGCTTCAATCATAGTCCGCATATCAAAGAACATTTTGTATTAAATACTGAGCCGGAGATCCAATGGTGGTACCACTCAGAGATCTGAAACGTTAAAGTGATATATATGTGGGGAATGATGATGCTGCCGCTTTAACGAGTATACCAACGACAACATGGGTTTGGATCCACCGCCAATAGAGATGTTGACTCCTTGGAGAATGAAGAAGAGGAATTTGAAGAGAATCCTTTGTTTGCTGACGCTGCTACACTACAAGAAACACAAAGGTAGATGCGTCGTCAGATGAAGCCAAAAGATAAAGAAATAACTCAATTAAATGCCAAAATGATTGAGATGATGACACAAATGACCATGATGATGCAGAGAAATGTTGCTGCCAATTCTGCACCTGTCCAACAAACCAATCATCAGGTGTCAAGTAGTGGTCTCGCTAAGCCGCCAGCTCATATAGTACCCCAAGTGTTAGGAGTGCGAGGTGCACATGAAGGAGGAATTGAGAATGATCATTTGGTTCGCCTGCCTACTCCTTAAAATGTGGCAAGCACGTTCGAGCCTATGATAGTGTCACAGTTGGAGATAATCAGCTTAGATCTAAACAGTCCAATCTCCAGACATATCCAGGACCTTAGGATCTATTCTAGACACTAGGATCCTTTTAAAATCTAGACCTTGTGATCTACTTAGGTCCTAGGATTCTTCTAGATCCCAGACCTTAAGATTTCTTAGACTCTAGAATCCTCCTAGACTCTAGAACCTAGGATCTATCCAGCCTCCTATTAAATCCTAGCCTTATCTAATTATATACAACCATGTAAATGATTTAGATAATCAAGAATCAAGTAATCAAACCTCAAATCAACGTTGATTTCAAGCTAATCCAAACCTCAAATCAATTCAAACTTCAAACATGTCCAGATTTCAAATCTACCTAGATCTCAATTCAAGTTCAAACTTTGATACTGCTTCTGATCAAGCTTCAATCCTTTCATATTACTTATGATTATCCAAACGATCATAAATGATTTGGATAATTCAAATTCAAATAATCAAATCCAAAATCCAGTTCAAACCCATAAATCCGGATTGAAATCCAAGGTTTAAAGGCCCTGTCCTGAAAGCCTTTTTCAGGGATTTTTCAAACACTTTAAACCCCAATCAAGTGACCTTTGATTCAGAGTTTATTAATTGTATATTGATAGGACATGTCTCTAGAGGCAACCCTTTAAAATTGAGCATAATTTGAGATCTCTAACCTTAGAAATTGGATTAAAATCCAAAGACTGTAAAACCTTCAAATATTTACGGTCTATGCCATTGGACCTGCCCCTTAGTGGAACCTGACCTTAGAGCTTTGCCTAAAGCCTCTAATCACTTCCAAACCATTAATAAATGTCCAATTGATCATTAAATTGTATTTTGGTGGATCCACTTTGACCCCCAGTTGACCAAGGGTCAAAATGACAAAAATGCCCCTTAAAGGCAATTTTGGAGTTTTCACAAAACTTCAACTTAGCCATTTCAAATCAAACTCTAGAACCTCCTCCAAAGCATCCTAAATAACATTAGGAGTGCAATGGACCCAGACCCTGGTCAAGCCTGGTTGACCAGGTCGACCCATTTTGACCAAAATACCCCTTAGGGGTTTGAATACCCATTTCAAATCAAATGACCTCCAAATTGCATGGAACCACATCCATTCAATTTCAAACATCAAACCAAACCTGTTGGACCGAAACCCAGACCCTGGGTCAATCTAGTTGACCAAGTCATCCTAGGTTGACTAAACATGTCCTTTAGGGCCCAAACAGGTGATTTATTGAGATGACCTCCCCAGATCATGAGACCATCTCCATTGGTCTCCAAATGTCATTTCAAATCTATTGAACCTAGTCCCCGACCCTGGGTTAACCTGGTTGACCAGGTCAACCAGAGTTGACCCAAAAGGCCCCTTTAGGGCCCAAACAGAGATGACCCAAAAGGCCCCGACCCAGTTAACCTTCCTGATCCCTCAAACTACTTCCAACAAAATTCAAATATCATTTCAAACCCATTGAGCTAAAACCCGAGTCCTGGGTCAACCTGATTGACCAAATCAACCTAGATTGACCCAATAGCCCTTAAGGTTTCAAATGAGTTATTCCAACCCATTTTCCCAAGTCAAACTTCTCAAACCCTCAGGTCTATTTCAAGTGATGTTTTAAACCTACCCAGACCTATCATAAATCAAGCCATGGTTTTTTTGACCAAGTTAAACCTTTATGATTTGGTCAAACTTCCTTGCTACTTAGCAAGCATCTAAGGAGTTGGCCAAGCTATCATAGCCGTCTATTCGAGCAGAGGATAAGTGAATAGGGCAAAAACCCCTTGGAGCTTATATTCCAACCCAAGCTCTCTCTTACTGGCCTGACTCTCTCAAGCCCTGCCTCCAGCTTTTTTGAACTCTCTAGACCTGTTCCTACCTTCCCTCAGTCCAGATCCACCAGTCAAATCTCGTTGGCGGCAAGCTTCCCAGTGAACCAAAGGATTTCTGATCAAGGACTTATAGAGATCGATCCAGGCGTCCTTAAGCTTCGAGGTCTCCTACAAACTTATGCGTGGACAGTAAACAAGTTCAGAGCTCCCTTATATGGTTCAAACCGTCCTTAAACCAAGGTGAAATTTTAAACCCTAGGTTAGAACACATAGGGCAATTTAACTTTTCAAAAAGCTCTTTTTAAGCCACGACTTTGATCCCACAGAAATGCTCTTCATGTTTCTAATATGTGTTTAAAATTTTAAGTCATTTGATCAATCCGATCGCACAAACGAGCTCATAAACCTATCCTAGGGTTCGATTTACGTAACCCTTAGGTTACGTTAAATCCGAACCGTTGATCTTGCGATCAATAGTTCGGATTTGGCTGCTCCGTGGTTCCGTTTAACCGCTAGATTGATCCCGCGGTATCGCTTATGGTCTGCCTCAATCTAAGTCGTTCATTGCAGAAGGCGGAAGATCCAACGCCGGGAGAGATCTGATGATTGGATTAAGTGCAAAGTGGGGTATGATTGCCGGCGATGCAATCATTGGCATTTATGACACCGCTGGCAATGAATAGCGCTGTTTTGATCCTACCAATCAGAACGCGCCACGCGTCCAAGCCGCCGCCGGATTAAGGTTAATTAACTTTATTTTTTAATATAGATTTCTTTAAAATTAATTAAAAATTAAATAAAAAAATTAATATTTTTTATTAAAATTTCCAGAAAATTAAATCCTTTAATTTCAAATTAAAATTATTTTAAAATATTAAATATATTTTAAATAATTTAATTTTAAATATTTAATTAATATTAGATTAAATATTAAATTAAATATTTTCAATAAAATTCAAATTTTATTTCAAATGTTTTT
This sequence comes from Dendrobium chrysotoxum, assembly GCA_019925795.1. Taxonomy (NCBI): domain Eukaryota; kingdom Viridiplantae; phylum Streptophyta; class Magnoliopsida; order Asparagales; family Orchidaceae; genus Dendrobium; species Dendrobium chrysotoxum. The sequence goes on along the minus strand of CM034309.1, from coordinate 1,181,046 downwards.
TGAATATTCCCTGATATTACTTAGATTATTTTATTTTAAAATTTAATTTAATTTACAGTATTTAAATTTAAATATTCTATATATTTTCAATATATTAACATTTAATTCATATTTAACATAATTTCAATTTAAATATTTTCAAAATTCAAGAGGTTATTTTAAATAATTTTAAATAATTAGAGAATCATTTTTAAATATGTAATTTTAAAAAAAATTAATTTAAGATATATTTTAAATAATTTTAAAATATTTAAGTATTTAAACATTTAATTAATATTTAATAAGCTTAAATTTAAATGATCTCAAAAATATTACTAAAGTAACTTTCAATAATTTTAAAATTTCAAAAATCATTTAAGAATTAATTTAAGTTAATTTGAGAATAATTTTGAATATTAATTAATTTTAAATTATTTAAAAATACATTTAATTGTTTTAAACTTCAACTATTCAATAAAAATTCAATCTAAATAAAAAAAATTAAAATAATATATCAAAATTTTCAGAATTTTGAATATTTTAATTCAAAATTAATTTTAAAATTTAAAACTTAATTTATCTTAAATAATGTGGATTATTTGAATACTTTAATATTTATTAATATTTAATTAAATATTAAATTAAATATTTTCAAAATAAAAAAAATTATTTTTAAATTATATTAAATAACCAGAGGACCTCTCAAAAATATATTTAAATTATTTTGATTATATATTAAATTTTAAAGGTAAAAACTTATGTTTTCATATATAAGAATATATCTATATATTTTAAATATCTATATATTTTAAAATTATATTTTAAATTTATATATATATATATATATATATATATATATATATATTAAATCTTTAAATGCTAGAGAGATCTCTTGGAAGTTTAAGTATAGATTGAGCATTCATGAACATAATTGATGGGAATGATTGGTGAACAATCATATTTTAATTGTTCACTAATCTAGTTTTTAACTGCATGGCTTGTCCTTAATACTTGCATGTGTAGGATGCACACACTCGGACTTAGTTTAGGCTCTCCTAATTTTAAGGACTTGATTGTGCTTATATGTGTGCTTATCATGTATATTGCCAAGGGTTAGACTAACTTTGATTTAAACTCACTTAACCTAATGACATCACTAAGAATATTAATTAAAATTATGTCTTAGTGAACTTAGTCAAAACTTAAGGTTCATACATACATCCAATAGGGATAAAATTTAAAATATTTAAACATTATGACACTACCTACTCTAGGATAGGAGCTCACTGATTTTTAAAATTCATTAAGCTAAAATATAATTAACTTAAAATTAAACCCTTAATTAAGTCTTAAAACTTCCAGAGTTTTAATAAATTAAATTTAAATCCAAAAATTATATACAATACCTTTAACTGACCAAAATTAAGCCCTTAATCAGTGAAAATAAAAAACTCTTTGACTGGATTTTAAAATCAAGCTTAATTTAATTTTAATTGAAAATAAATATTTAATGAATTTAATTAATTAAAAATAATTAAAAATTCTATAAAATTCTCAAATACTTAGGAATCTCTCCTTAGGTCATTTCTGACCTTTGGATTTGATTTCAAGGAGTCGGGAATTCATTTGGACTCAAATCATTAAAACACATTTAATTAAACAATTTTGAAAATTCAAATAAATACACAAATTTTAAAAAATCATAATTCTAAAAAATTGCAAAATGAGCAAACTCAATGGCATTCAACTTCAATTACAACAACAACAACAATAACAACATCAAGCCTTTATCCCACTATGTGGGGTCAGCTACATGAATCCTTTTTCTCCATTGTGTCCTGTTAAAAGTCAAATTCTCGTTTAAATCTAATAAAGAATGATCATTTCTAATATTTTCTAACCAAGTCTTTTTAGGTCTACCTCTACCTTTCTTAACATAAGTCAAATCTAAGACCTCTACTTTCCTAACCGGGTCATCGGGAGGCCGCCATTTTATGTGACCAAACCATCTAAGACGACTCTCTCTAATCTTATCTTCCACTGGAGCTACTCCAACCTTTTCACGAATATGCTCATTTCGTATCCTATCTCTAAGGGTAAAGCCACTCATCCACCTGAGCATCCTCATCTCTATAACACTTAACTTAGAATTATGCTTCTCTTTTAATGGCTAACATTTGGCACCATAAAGCATTGCAGGTCTCACCACCATCTTATAGAAATTTCCCTTAAGTTTGAGGGGGACTTTTCAATCACACAATAAGACCGATGCATTCCTCCACTTCAACCATCCAACTTGGATTCTGCTGATAATATCCCCATCTATTTCACCATCACTCTGAACAATAGATCAAAGATATCTAAAATGTATACTCTTATTAATGACTTGATCGCCCAAATTCAATCCCCTCACTGGGTCTATTATTACTAAAATTACATTCCATATATTTCGTTTTAGATTTACTCAAGCGAAAATCTTTAGACTCCAAGGTTGACCTCCACAATTCTAGTTTATCTTCAACTCCCTCTCTAGTCTTATCAACAAGAAGAATATCATCAGCAAAAAGCATACACCAAGGTACATCCTCTTGCGAATGTCTAGTGAGAACATCCATGACTAAAGCAAAAAGATATGGGCTTAAGGCTGATCCTTGATGTAATCCAACCAAAATAGGGAAATACTTGGTCAAACCACCTTGTGTTTGAACACAAGTAATAGCTCATGCATACATATCTTTAATGATCTGAATATAAACGTTATTAACTCCTTTCTTTTCAAGAACTCTCCATAGCACTTCTCTTGGAACTTTATCATATGCTTTTTCTAAATCAATAAATATCATATGTAAATCCTCCTTATTCTCTCTATATTTCTCTATCAAACCTCTTAATAAATGTATGGCTTCCATAGTAGACCTACCCGGCATGAATCCAAATTGATTTTGAGAAACATTAGTATCACGCCGCAACCTATGCTCCATAACTCGTTCCCACAGTTTTAAAGTATGACACATTAACTTAATTCCTCTATAATTCGCACAATCTTGTGCATCATCTTTATTTTTAAAAATAGGGATTAACACACTCATTCTCCACTTATTTGTCATCTTTTTAGTCTTCAAAATAGTATTAAAAAATTTAGTAAGCCAAGAAATTCCTTCATCTCCTAAGCATTTCCACACCTCTATTGGAATATCATCAGGTCCAACAGCTTTTCCACCCTTCATTTTTTTTAAAGCCTCTCTAACTTCGGTTTTACTAATACGCCGATAAAAACAGAAATCTTTATTTTCATTTAGGGTGCTAAGGTCACTACAATCAATTTTATTTTCACATTCTTCATTAAAAAGTTTAGCAAAATATCTCATCCAGCTTTGTTGAATATCATCTTCTAAAAAAGTACTTTTTGATCTTCATCCTTAATATACTTCACTTGAATTAAATCCTTACTACTCCTATCTCTTTGTTTGGCTAACTTATACATATATCTTTCTCCCTCCTTAGTATCTAATTTATTATATAAATCGCTAAAAGCTAAACTCTTTGCATCGCATATTGCAAAAATATCAAACATTCAACTTCAATTAAGATCTAATATTTATCAAAAATATCAAATATTCAAAAGATCAATCAAAATCAAAAAGTCAACTGTTTGGTCAAACCTTAAGTCAAAAATCAAGTCAAAACTTCAAACTTTCATAACTAAATGTAGAAAAATCCAAATCCAGTAAACTTAATGTCTAATGACTCATCTTAAGGTCTAATATTTAATAAAAATACTAACTCTTCAAAAATCTAATTAAATCTAAAAGTCAATTTTTGACCCCTTAATTAATATATTAAAATAATCCAGAAAATTCCAAAATTTAATAATTATTTCTAAATTCCAGAAAATATTAAGTCAATGTTTAAATCACTCAACCAACCCCTTAATACACAACAACCACTCCAAAGATGAAGTTTTTAACGCTAGATTACGGCTGCGGGGTATGTATCCTAAGAAGGCTTTATTCCGCGAGCCTGGTGGCACAACGCCACAAATGGATTCGATGGAGTGTTTAAAACCTTAAAATTAATTGATTATTAATGATCCAATCAAACTTAAAATCCTTAATCTAATTATATCAACCAAGTTTTTAGGATGGACTACTCCGGTCTACAGGGCTACGTATTCTAAGGAGGCTTTATTCCTCGAGCCTGATGGCACAATGCCACGAACTAGTTGATAACAAACTTAATTAATTCAAACCTTAAAAATAGTAACTAATCAATCTTAATCAAAATTTATCAAACTTTCAAACATTAATCAAATCAAATCACTTAATTATATTGGTTATCACTGGGTAACCCAGGCCTACGAGGCTATTAAATTAGCTCCAAGAAAGGTGAAATAAACTTCATGGCCTCGGTGAGCAATAAAGATGGTAATCAATAAACCTTTAAAATAAACTTTAAAATCAATTTGAAGCCATTAATACTTAAAACGCAAACTTAAATCTCTTAAGCCTTTTAACCAATCAAAACTTCAAACAACTCTAACAAATTATCCTACATAGGACACATCCAAACCACATGACCTCCTTCACACACTTAAGATGGTTTGTTAAGACAACCAACTTTAGTCTTAGGCTAGGCCGGTGTTTAATTTTCAGCTGTGTGCTAGATTTTCCATGATTTTCATTGCATGCTGATTGATTTAATTGATTGATGTGTTTGTTTATTTAATTTTATGCAATCTATGATGTGATTGATTATGCGTTAGATCTACCCCTAGGTTAGGAACGATTTATACTAATTCAATCTTATATAAGTTGTCATGCTCATATCGAGCATTAATCAAAGGGGACAAAAATAATTAAACTTTAAATTAACGATGTTTCTGCAGGTGCTTCAGAAATTGCTTAAGACCACCTTTAAATTAAAAGAGCATAGTCAAGCATGACTGTGATTTGAGATTTTAATTTTAACTATTAACTTCTTGAGATGATCTAATTACAACCGCTTAGGATAACCCTGCAGGTCGAGTTTGAGTCTAGATTTTTTCTTTTAATTTTCAAATGTAATTTAAATTCAATTGAGTTGTAAATATCAAAGTGCTTTGAGAATGGGATTAGACATTCAATTTGGAATCCATAGAGAAAGGGACATCCCTTAGGGGGGAGTCCCTCTCTATTTGGATATTCAAATTAGGATGATTTTAAAATATCCAAAGGGAAAAAATAATACCCTTTCGAGGAGGAGTTTCTTTTCATTTGGATATTCAGACCCGACGGTCTAATGAGGCCCATAGAAGGACGAAGAAGTGAAGAACAAGAAGACCCATTTTCAAAGTTACTTAAGTTTTAGGAGTAGAATCTGAGTTGTTGTCAGTGGTACTCGGCCTCTTAACTTTTCTACAGACCCTGGGTTGTACAATTAAGTGGCATTTGCCACATGGACTTTTAATTTAAATTCTAATTGATTTGATTAATGATTGTTTGATGTTGATTGCGATATAGGATTAGATACTTTTAGTATTTTTTTTGGCGATCTTGCATGTCGTATTTGATTTAGCCTGAATTCGATCAGAGGCTCGTGAGGGCATGTTAAAATATTTTCTACTAATTAAATTTAAAAGATTTAAGCTCACATGACAACTCTAATATTTTAAGAAGCCTGGGACCACCGAGAGTTCTCATATGCATAATTGTTGCATTTTCTTTCCGTTTGAGGGTGCAGATCTGTCAAGGGAAATCTATGCATTTTAGGACAAAATTATTTTTAAGTCTTTTTAAAACTGCTTCATCCTGATTTAAGCATTTAATCGAGCCAATTAGCATGTATTGCATTAACTACAAATTAAATTGAGTCTAAAACTTAATGCATTTTTTTATTTAAGCATCATATCACCCAACACATGTTAAGGAGCCAAATTTAGGACCGCTCTAAATGTCGGCTTTATTCTCAAAAACTTATCTTAAATAACATCCCTACCACTCTTGCATTTAAAGACCGGATACATGGTTTTGAAGCGCCTAGGTAGTTCCTCAATTCAGGCCGGGGTAAGTCTAGATCTTGCATTGCATTAGCTAGGTTTGGATCACTGATTTTCAATGCCCAATTTTTAGACTTAGATTCTGAGGATACCAACTTTCTCATATAATTGATCGTTCAAACTAAATATCTCTTTCAATCAGATTCAAGCCCAACACTTAGGATAAGCTGGGGTGTTTTTGAAATATTTCAGAATCTCAAAACACTTCCTACCCTTCCTCCTTTGACCTCTAGAAAGAACTGCTCAACTTTGATCCAATCTCATTTCAAAATCACAAGCCTTACCTCCTTTGATATCAAACTTTGAATTCTTAAATAAAATTTTTACCACTATTTTAATAGAGAGTATTTATAGGAAACTCCGGTTTCCCTACGATATAATTAATTACGAGGGCTTGCGCTCGTAGGAGATTTAGAAACACAGATCAAATTTTTAAATTCAAGTTTTTTTCAAAACATCAATTAATTATCTTTGGGAAATTCAGATTTAACGATCATTATCATCATATCTAAATGATCGATAATAGACGATATCATCTTTCTTCGGGAAGATACAATATTCTATTATCATGACTTTGATTATGAAATTAATGATCCCTTTATCCAGATTAGCATAGTCAAACATTCGATCAAACACCATTTTGACCTTCCAGGGTCAAATGTGGTTCTTCCCTAAATTTGACTACAATAATCAGGATGAACTTTAAGTTTTGCAATCTGAACCTATTAGGGAACGATATATTTACCTTTCGAGATGATATATCATTTATAATAACATGTTCGATTTCAAAATTAAAATTCCAGAAATTTAATTTTCCTAAAGATAATTAAATCTTTTTTAAAACTCTTTTTTTTTTCAATCAAACAGCCCTATAACTCTAATACCCAATAGAAGCTAGTGTTAAGAGGAAATGATAAGCCTCGCCCATTTTGGGTGGAGAAAATCATCCAAGCAAGCTATGGGAGTTGGTGAACCGGTGCTAAACTTAAAAAGATTATCAATTTTACGTGAATCTACTTCTAGACTGCATCCTAGCCAAGCTAGTTCAACAAACTCTGATAAAATAAAATCAAATCTTCCTAAAAGAAAAATCAGATTGAGAAATCCAAAGGAGAAGAAGACCGTAACCCAAAAGGTTATAGATAGTTTGGATAATTATTATCACAGTGAGGTGACTCGTCAAGCTCGCTGATTTTAGGTCAAAACTTAAGATTGTTGAAACAGAAGAAGCGGATGAAGATTTACTTCCCGTGGAGATGTTGGGTCATTACGGTGACATCAGATGTATCAACAAAAGAAGGGCATACTGAGGAAGTGACTTCTAAGTCTTGTTTGATGGTGTTGCTGATGGACTAAAGTTTAGAGGAGGATTGATACTTCCTAAATGAAAATGCGTCAGAATCTGACATAGCACCACAAATGGAGCATGTGAGGTTGGATAGTGATTCTGAACCTGCAGATAAATCTCCTGAAGTGATAATGACTGACTCTGAAGAAAGCTCTTCATCAGGTGAATCTGAATCAAATGAAGTGGCTCAAGTACAATTAAGAAGTGGCAAGATACTGGCGCCTTCACCAAAAAAGGGAGTCTCCAATAAAGACAGGAAAAGAATAGTCATCAATGAAGAAATTATTCATAAAGATCCCAAGTAGAATTATATTTCAAATAAAGGGATAGATTATAATATCTTACCTTATTTGAGAACATAACTTAGCATATACGATGCTCTCTTAATGTTTGAAGATCTTTGGGAGACTTTGATTCAGGCACTCAAAAGTCTTGAAAGATATAAAACATATTTTGTTGAACGTTATATGACTGAAGTTCTAAAGGCTTGGAATGAACCAAGAATCACTTTCGGCGAGAATGATCTGATGCTTGGAATGATAGATCATAATCATTCTCTATATGTTACCGCCGAAGTGGTGGTGTCATGATAGTCAGATCTTGGTCGATCTTGAATCTTCTATAAATCTCATGAGCCTGAGATCATTGTTCCTTGATGTGCAACATCTTGGGCAAGATAAGCTGATGGTGCATAATTTTAATAAGGACAGAAGACTGTGGGGTCATTTATACTTGGGGTCATTTATACTTCCTCTCAAATTTGGAAAACTTTATACAGAAGCTAAGTTTCATGTGATTGATGCGGATACTTCGTTTAAAATGCTTTAGGGTTGCCCTTGGCTGCATAAATATAAAATTATTCCGCAAAACCTGCACTAGTGCATAAAGTAACTTAGAGATGAGGAAGAGTTCAGAATCTCGAGTGACATACAACCCTTTGAAATTCATGAGATTAAGATATATAAAGATGCAAAGTATTTTATCACAAAAGTTGAAACTAATAAATTCTTTGGAAGCCAAGACATCAAACTCAAAAGCTGCAAAGCGACCTAAAGAAGAAGTTGAGAAAAAGCAAGTGGGAAGAAAAAAGATAACGTCGACTCTTCCTAAAGTAGCCATCATATCCAAACTGAGCAGAACTATGCCTCACCTGGGGAAAAGACAAAAGAAGATGATGTCATCCTTGCTGAAGCCAAGAAGACCTACCAATCTATAGTCGAAGGGAAGATGATGAAGGTGAAATATTCAGATTCTGATTATGACTACGAGTTCAATTACGCAAGTAAAGTATGGTGTATCTACTCAAACAAAATAGGTGTTGATTCCGAAAAATACATTCGTGGTTAGGCCTCTCCCTCTACGACATTTTAGAAAAATTATCCCTCATGAGGTGCATAACATTGAAGAGCTCAAAATATTTTACGCACCTCCTTTAAGTGAGAATACTAGAACAGAGAGTTTATTCTACAAATTTGGAGAACGTCAAGAAGAGACTTTTGACTGGCTTGTCGAGCTTGTTGATTCTTGAGAGAGTTCCTACAAAGATGCCTAGGTACTATCCCAAAAGAGTTTGAAAGTTGATGCAAAAACAAGTTCATGCTGGTATCAGTAAGCAACTAACTCGTTTCTTTCTGAATACATGGTATCAGAAAATTCCTCTCATATCATAAAAAAGTGATACTCTTACCAAGAGGGACCTCAAATTTATTATAGGAAAGTACTCCTAAAAGGAGATATGCTATGCAATAATGGATGGGAGAATTGAATTCAATGATAATAGCAAAGAAGAGCTCTATGAAATTAACCTTTCAAATGATCAGTCCGTAGAAGCTAAACCTGCAGCAAAAGAGCTTAAAGATGGCGGACAGACTACAATGATGGATGAGTTGAAATAAGTTAATTTAGGAGCTAAAGAAGATTATCGTTCGACTTTCATCAGTGCTCTTCTTCCCAAAGATCAAGGTGAAGAAATAAAAGAGCTCTTCTATGAATTTAGGGATTGCTTTGCCTATATATATACTGAAATGTCTGGCTTATCCCCTCATGTGGCGATTCGTAGATTAGTTATCAGATTAAATGTAACACCTATCAAGCAAGCTCCAAAGCGAATGGGATTGAAGAGCAAGTGATTGCAGAAATAAAGAAACTCATAGAAGTAGGCTTCATTCAAGAGAAGAAACATGCTGATTGGATTGCCAATATTATTTCAATAAAGAAGAATGGGCAAATTCATATTTGCATTAACTTTCGGGATCTCAAGAAAGAGTGTTCGAAAGACGACTTTTCACTCCCGGTATCAGAGCTATTAGTTGATAATACATCCAATTACAAAATGTTCTCTTTTTTTCTGGATGGATCGTCAGGATATAATCAGATCAAAATGACCTTTGAAGATGAAAAACACACATCGTTCAGAACGCCTATCGGCATATATTGTTATACAATTACGCCCTTCGGCTTGAAGAATGTTGGGGCTACCTATCAAAGAGCTATAATGCATATCTTTAACGAAATGATTCATCAGAAGGTTAAATACTACATGGATGACCTTGTTATTAAAAATATGGATTGAAGTAATCATTTGAATGACTTGAGAACTATGTTCGAGAGAATCAGAATATTTGATCTTAAAACAAACCCTCTCAAATGTACTTTTGGGGTGTTCTCAGGAAAGTTTTTGGGGTATGTTGTCTGGAGGAATCAAGATCAACCCCAATAAAATCAAGATGATTATGGAGATGTCATCGCTAAAGAGCCTTCGACAGCTCGGCTTCTTGTAAGGGCAACTTACTTTTATTCGACAATTTATATCAAATCTATCGAGCAGGTGTCACCCATTTTCAAAATTGATAAAGAAAGATGTTCACTTCAAGTGCGACAGAGAATGCTAAGAAGCTTTTGACAGTATCATGAGATACCTGTTAAACCTGCCTATTCTTGCAATGCCAATTACAAGGAAGCCTCTTATCTTGTATGATGCAATACTGGAAGAGTCTATTGGAGCACTGCTAGCTCAACATAATGAAGAAGGCAAAGAGATGCCCTCTACTATATCAGTAGGAGGCTGATTGGAGCGGAGATACAGTATCTCCAATTGAGAAGCACTGCTTGGCATTGATTGTCATTATCTAGAAACTCTGTCATTATAAGCTTTCTTAAAAAATCACATTAATATCAAAGATCAATCCGCTAAAGTTCTTAATGATATGACCAGCATTGGCAGGTCATTTAGTCAGACGAGCAATAATACTCTTGCATTTTGATCACTTACGTGCCACAAAAGACAGTAAAGGGACAAGTCCTATAGGATTTTCTCACCGCGCATCCCATTCCTACAGACTCACTACTAAATGATGATTTTCCTGATAATAAATTGCGTTAAGAAAAAGAGAATTTATAAATTTGGGAGATATACTTCGATGGAGCTTTGTCGATTAAGCATGCCGAACCTCTAAATTTAACAAAGCCCGAGCTGGCATCGATCTCATTTTTATAACACCTGACGGAGGTATAATGAGATACTCGTTCCAATAACAAAGCTGAATTTGAGGCTTTAGTAATGGGCCTCAAAATTGTCATTTCAATCGGAATTCAGAACCTTCAAATTTTTGGTGATTCTTAACTTGTTATAAATCAAGTATTGAGCATCTATAAAATCAGCAAGCTCGAGTTGGCCTATTATCACCGACGGGTTCTCGAGCTTATGAAGCAAATTCAAATAATTAAATTATCTTGAGTCTCCTGATCTCAAAATAGCAAGGCAGATTATCTAGCCAAATTAGCGAAGGAAATGACAAGTATGAACGAAGAGCCTGTATTGATTGGAATTCACACTCGTCGGGTTTTAGAGACAGCAATTTTATAATCCATGTATGTAGAGGGGTCAATGAATTCAAGCCAACAGGATGCAACTCTGGTTGATCCTCAACCTCCTCGGCAAATTATCTTTGAGAACCAACCAGATAAACCTCAAATGGTTATAAGAAGACATAAATCTAGTAGAGCCTCAGAGTCATGATGGCATTGCTTAGAGATCGAAGAAGAAGATTATGGGAGGCAGTCTTTCATTAACTACTTCAGAGAAAGCAAACTCCCAGCAAAAAAATTGTTAGCTACGCAGATCAGGAAGAGAGTGTTGTGTTACGCGTTAGCCAACAACACAGCATGAAAGGGCTTTCAATGATATATGGCTAAGGTGTTTGGGTACTTAAGAGGATGATAAGATGGTAGTAGAAGTTCATGAAAAACTTTGTGGCGCGCACCAATTAAAATGACTGTTAAAATAAAAAGAATGGGTTATTATTATGGTATGCTGGGGGAGGCCCACAACCAGAAAGGGGGAGCTGTTTAGGAAGGTTCATAATCAAGAAAAAATTGATTATGAAAGTTTCTAATTAAGAAAAATTATTTAGAAATGCTACTAATCAAGAGGGGAGTTGTTTAAGAAAATTTCCTACTTGTGTTTATGCTATTTAGGAAGTGTAATTGTTTAGAAATATTTTTTGAAATATGTTTACTTGTATAGGAAGATTTCCTAAATCATGTTTAATTGTTTAGAAAATTTAATAAATCATATTTAATTATTTAGAAAAGTTTCCTAAATTATATTTATGTTGATTAGGAAAGTTCTATTTATTTTGAAAGGTTTCCTAAATCATGGTTATGATGATTAGGAAGGTTCTAATTGTGTTATGGTTTTTTAGGGCTATTTAAGGGGGAGTTTGTCTATGGTTTAGGGATGATATTGCTGAGTTTATTTTTCTAGTATTTATTGTGAGTTCCTAACGGCGTCTAGGGTTTGTGGGAGAGTTGATCTACCTCTCGAATAGTAGATCAAATGTATCTTGCTTTATTATTGAAGGAGAAATAAGAAATCAGCCCTATCTTTGTGTTCCTATGCTGTTCCTCTTATATTTATTGTTTTTTACTTCCAAAGCATATCAAATTGGTATCAAGGCACTTTTTTGGAACCAATGACAACAAAGAAGGTAGAGGCATTGGAAAGTAAGATGGATCAAATCAAAACTAATGTGGAGAAGAGGTTTTCATCCACGGAAGGAAGGCTCTCATCCATTAAGAATTGCTTTGAGAACCACTTTGAGAAATTAGAGGATATGATGAACAAGATGATCGAGATGCAGTTAAAAGCTTTATTGGCGATTCTTAGGGCTAAACCAAAGAGAAAGGAAATTCTGCATGAGATGATGATAAAGCTCATGGAGATGCGATCCAAAACCCCACCGACGATTCTAATTACTAACCCTAATTAAGATTTGATCGGAATTCCCTTGGTCGAATATGAAGGAAAGAGATCGGAAAAGAAGAGCTTGACGAAAAAAGCTCTTTTCCTCAAGAGCCACCTCTTAAGGCTCCGATAAGGGGTGGAATAGTATTTTCGGATGTGGGGACAGCAAGAAGGGAGTTTTGTGACGGAGGTGGTGGGAGTGACTGACCAAATATGAGAGGTCTTTTGGGCAAGGGGGAGTGGACGACTGGAGAAGGAGGGGGGAAAGACGAGCCATAGTGATCGGATCATGTAAGGCGGGTGGAAGAAAGGGGGGGTTCCCACCCTAGATACACGAGGGAAATATGGAGGGATCTCGACAACCGCTACACTGGAGGAGGAAGAAGTTATTGGGGCGGTCGTGATTTTAGGGTAAAGAAGTTGATGATGTGAATGATTAAGGAGAATAAGAGTAAGAGTTCAATAAGTGATACACAAGCGCCTTCTGATGATAAATTGATTGACAAAAATATGAATGAAGAGGGAAAAGAAATAAACTTGCAAAGCCAAGCTGATGGTGCTGATAAAACCTAAATATTGTGCAAACTGATCCTGCCAAGACATCCACATCCCAAGAACCTGTATTCTCAGAATTCAAAAATGAAGATTTGAAAGATACTAAACCAAGCCAACATCTAAGAATGAAAAAAAACCAGTGAAAGCACCTTTGGATTCTACTCGAATAGGTATTTCTTAAGATGGAAATGTTGAGGCTGAGACAGGATGCAACTAATATAGAGTTTTCAAAGGACAAAGATGACATTGAATTGATTAAGCCGGAAGATTCAAAGTATGAAATTCAGATTTTGCCTAATGGAGCACACTTTATGTCTCATGAGTTAAGTGGACGAGATGAATTTCTGAGATGACAATGACTTATCACTCACTCACCCTCCTCATGCATGAAACACATGCACGCCCCCTCCCTCTCGGTTTCTCCCTCTCTCGTGCGTGTCAAACCTGCTGCCGCCAACACCACCATAGGTAACTTCTTCTCCCTCTTCTTCTTCTCCTCCTTTCCTTCTTCTCCCTCAAACTCTATTTTCTTCTTCTTTCTTCCTCCACCATTTCCCCCTTCCCCTCTTCCTCTTCTTCTTCACCTTCTCCTCCTTCCTCAAAAAAAAAATTTAACCATAACCCTAACCCTAAAAATTAATTTTTACCTCTCCATCCCTCAAATCCCATATCACCTCAAAAAATATTCTCCCCTACACCAAAAAGCCCCATCATCTTTCACTTTCTCTCTCTAGACCTAGAGAGAGAATATCTCTCTAAAAAGAGAGAAAATTCTTAATTTCTCCTTTCAAACACCTCATTCCTTCTTTTCCCTCTAACTAGAGAGAGAATAAAAATTCCTCTCTTTCTCTCTCTAAAATTAGCGGGAGAGATTTTTCTCTTTCTAACATCCTCATCCTCACCGCAAACACATTCCTACAGCTTTCCCACCAAAATCTCTCTTTCCCTCTCTTTCTCCCTCTAAAAAGAGAGGTTGCATCCTTTCTCTCTTTAGCCCGCCATTGCAAAAAATATATATAAAATAAAATATTATCATAAAAAAAAATATTTGTGCATAGCACGTCTCCAAGCCTCATTGCCATCAACTCAACGTCCCCACCTCCGCCGCGCATCTAAGGTATAACCCTGACACTAGCTATTTTATAACTTGCTATGCATAAAATAAGTACTCGTGACCGCTTTTATTAGCTGTTGGAGAATTTTTGTCATTCTCAAACGAATTGTATATTTTATAATCGAGTACAGCATAAGAAATATGATATATTACCCCGAAGGATAAAAATATCATTTTCTTATGGACTCAATGATAAAATTTATAAATTTTAACAAAGATTCCCCCATTCAATATTTAGTTGAATGGAGCTTATTTTATTCTGGGGTACAGATGCTCCATAGGGGCAAGCCCCTATACTTAATTATATCTCAAGCTTTGGTGTTTGAGAACATTTTTGATTAAATTAGTGGTTTTCTTTTCTTATGAGAGCCATTTAAATATTGACTAAAGTTTAAATTTTAAAATTCATGAAATTCTTATTTTAAAGAGTTTTGGTATTTAAGAATTTCAAGGATGAAAAGGACCAACTTTAAATCAGATTTTGAAATGAGGGCCAAAGGAGTGAAGTAAGAGCACTTGATTCTGAGATATCTCAGAGGTGCTCGGACTATCCTATGTTGGGCTTTACATTTTAGATATCTAATTTTTTTTATTCAAGTTGGCATTTTCATTAAAAGGTTGGGACTTACATTCCAACAACACACGTTGAAGAAACTGCTCGGAAGATGAGGACTTGTATGGTGATTAAAATCAACCATTGCCTCGGATCCTAGAACTAAGGTGAGGACTATTGACAGATAGTACCTTGAACCTAAATCTAACTAATGCAAAGGGACTTACGAACTACACCTCACATGAGGCATAGCCAGCCCGACCTTTGAATTTATTGCCCTGCCTGGAAAGAGCTACAAGCTAAACTCACCTAAACGCTTTTGAAACCATGATTTCGATCTCAATACGTATGAAGAGTAGAAGGCTGTTTTTATTTAGGAAGTAGGGCTTACAACTTGGCTTTGAGGCCAAGATGCCTAATTATGATGGGTATGCACATACTGACTCATAAAGAATGCAAATTTTTGTTATCTAGTCCTTAAGTGAGGACTTTCTACATGTGACACATTTGGGCTATGCATGCTCAATTTAAGTTTTGGAAAACTTGACTCCTTCAAAAGAAATCATGCAAATTTTTTCTGTTAGAAAATCATGGAGCCTAATTTCATTTTTTAAGTTGCTTATATTTTAATGGGTAGAAAACTTATTTTGTCTTAAGAGCTTATCGCATCAAAAAGTCCATGCCACCCCCAAACAAACAAGAGAAGAAACCTATGAAAAAGCAGGAATTTCTATTGCGCACCCAATAAACAAACACATGCTTATATATATAAATCAAACACAAGGAATGTAAATAGAGTCAAAGTTATTTACAACCAGATTTAACAGCTAAGTTGTCTGTCATTATACAACCCAGTCAAATTTATTACAGACTTTACTTGCAGGGGTCTTCAAGCTTTTGACTTTTGAATAGACATCGGGCTTTACCTTCAGCAGGTACATCCTTCTAATCCACTTCTTTTAATCCAAACCCCCACAAGTTAAACACAAATCCTAATTCTATCAAATACATTTTGAAAAGAAAAGACTCAAACCTGCAAGACAGAGTTAGAAAGTAGTTTATATAATATGACACATCCAAAATTTGCCTAGCACTTAAAGTGCTAAGCACCTGCTTCTACCCTATTGGCCACATTTTTTGGGGGTTTTAAGCAGTACATGTCATGTAAGCAGTTCATTATTTATGATTTATAGCGCCCCCTTTTAGATATGGCCACCTGCAAGAACATATATATATTTCTATGCTATCAACTTAAGGGCAAGTGCCCACAACGCAGACAATATAAGGGCAATCACACAAAATCATCAACCACATGCGCACAAAAAAAAAAATCCTAGTCATAGCATGCCTAGGGGGTTGTGTAACGTCTCATAATTTAAGTGAGAATATATTTTTGATTCTCTATTTTTTTTCAATCATTTATCAACCAGATTAATACAGACATCCAGAGTTAATTAGTTGCATTAAAGAAAATAAATAAAATACGAAAAACATAATTCACATTACTACAGTTAATCCTTATAATCCACAACTAGCGTCCAAAAGAATATATACAATAGCCACACTGGCTACAAAAATACATGAACCAAAAGCTAACATAAAAATTATACTAACATCAATATAAAGCTTCAAGCAACGGGCCCTTTACCTAAAATCATTTAAAACCACATATAATGAGCTTAAAAAGCCTATCAGGTCACTAAAACTAATAACTGAATTCAAAACACGATAAAAGAGCAATATGCATGTTAAAAATCAAATCATTGGAGTAACAGTCATATAATCATTGAATAAGTACAATAATAATAAAACTCAAATGCAGCAGTCAATCTGTAAATAGTAAAATACTACAGTACAAAAACTAATAAAGCAGTAAACCAGTATGAGTGTCAAATTTATAAATCATGTCAATATATACAATAATAAGAACAATGCCTCAAAAATATACATTTCAGTAGTCACACTAAACAAATAAAAAGTCCTGACTATTACGGTGTTTTTCAATGTTAGTGAATCGTTGGCTCAGTAAATAGAGTCGTCACTCTTTGCCCGTCAGCACAGTAATGATCTCCTTATAACTCCCAATCAGTGCATCACGTGAATTAGTATAGGATAACACCAAATCACAGTATTTAAAGGAAAGCTCGTCGGCCCATCATTTTGTACAGGTCAATCAGTCTCTAACCAACGGGTCAACCAGTCTTTACTTGTCTTTTACACACAGTATTATCACAATAATATAATAGTAATAGCGATCAGCTATTACTCAATCCAATCGCAAATAATACATAATTAAGCTTACTTAAGAAGATGCCAAAATGTCATAACAGTAGACAACAAAGAATCCTATTAGGCAAAAATTTATATTTTCAAAAAATTATCAAAATTACCAAGGATTGTATAAAACGTTGTTTTAAGACTTTAAATGTACTACACCATTATTTTTAGATGTTAAAATAAATTTCTGGGTAGATAAAAAATAGCTATATTTTCAAAATCACCTGGTGAAAAATCTCAAATAAATACTTAAAATGCTCATAATCATGATCTCTATAACATACAAAAAGTTACGCGGTGAAAATTTTACCAATACAAAGTTATTCAAGTTTTTTGGTAATGAAAATATAAATTTGATCAGAAAAATACCAAAAACACAAAATTTTTGAAATCAGAAATAGGGTATGGATTCCTTATAGCAAGACGAGAAAATCTCCAAACTGGCTCGACTAACAAAAATCACACCATGGCTTCCAAATTCAAGCTTCTAATTTCTCTCTCCTCTCATTTCTCTCACATTTTGCAAATCATCCCTTTGTTAACGAAAAGCTTAAGGAGATGAAATAGATTTTAATAAAAAACTAAGTGGCTTAAGATATTTTCATTAAAATAATATTATAATATTATATTATTTATTTAATCAATTTCTTTTAGTATAAATTCAAATAAAATAATTTAGGACTTCAAAAATTACAGAAAAATATCTATAAAATAAATCATATTATTTAGAAAGCATTGGTGAAATCGGTTTGCGAAACGGACACCCGAAGGTCCCAAAATCCTCACATGTACTAACAGGTATAAATTCCTTAAATATTTTCACCGGTGCCCAAAAATTACGAAAACTTCGTGCAAGTAAAATACCAAAATCAAAATACTATGGAGAAGACAAATTGCGATTTTAAGTTATAATAACTTTAGAAAAAAATTTGCAAAGTCAAAATTCGGTCTATTATAATCTTTTCACCTAAAAAAAATACTGCCCTCGACATTTATCATGAGTAATACAAAATCAATTCAAATTGGTTCAAAACTCAAGAATATATCTCAGATATAAACTATAAAAAAATCAATTCAAAATCATTGAAAAATTTTCGTTGTAAGCAATAAATTAAATAAAATCATACTAGTCATATTTTCAGGCACTTGAGGAACATCTTTCAAAGATTCCAACTGCATGTTTTCAGTTTGAACAGATCCTTGCCCAAGTCTAGGTAATGGACATTCTGCCATTCTGTGTCCATAATCACCACATCGAAAGCATTGTCATGTTATCCTGTAATAGTGTCCCACATGTCTTCTCCATAACCATATACATTGTAGTGTAGTAGGTGCTCTGACAATGTTACCAGTTCTTTTCCTGCTACTTTCACTAATTTTTTTAAAACTCTCTCCAGAACGTTTTGCTAATTTATCGCTCACCATCTGAGCGATCATGACAGCAAACTTTTCCATATTCTCAGATGTTATCGAAAACACTTTTGTAGCAGATTCAGATGTCTTTCCTTTTTTGTCCATTTGCCTAATCAATAAAAAAATATTAAATATATATTGAATCATTTAAAACAAAATAAATAAATACAAATACAAAATTAATTCTTCAAAACAAAATAAATCTTTAAATGTACTTAATCAATAATTAATGCAATCATTATTGTGGCTCTGGGTATATGCAAATTCTTTCACTAACCATTGCTCTGATACCATTTGTAACGTCCCATGATTTAAGTGAAATAATATATTTTTGATTCTCTATTTTTTTCAATTATTTATCAACCAGATCAATACATACATCCAGAGTTGATTAATTGCATTAAAAAAAGCAAATGAAATACGAAAAACATAATTCACATTAATATAGTTAATCCTTACAATCGACAACTAGCATCCAAAAGAATATATACAATAACCACACTGGCTACAAAAATACATGAACCAAAAGCTAACATAAAAGCTATACTAACATCAGTATAAAGCTTCAAGCAGCGGGCTGTTTACCTGAAATCATTTAAAACTACATATAATGAGCTTAAAAAGCCCAGCAGGTCACCAAAACCTATAACTGAATTCAAAGCACAGTAAAAGAGCAATATGAATGTTAAGAATCAAATCATTGGAGTAGCAGTTATATGATCATTGAATAAGTACAATAATAGTAAAACTTAAATGCAGTAGCAGTAAATCTGTAAATAGTAAAACACTACAGTACAAAAACTAGTAAAGTAGTAAACCAGTATGAGTATCAAATTTATAAATCATGTCAATATATACAATAATAAGAATAATGCCTCAAAAATATGCATTTCAATAGTCACACTAAACAAGTAAGAAGTCCTAGCTATCACAGTATTTTTCAGTATTAGTATCAGTGTTAGTAAATCATTGACTCAATAAATAGAGTCGTCACTCTTTGCCCGTCAGCACAGCAATGATCTCCTTATAACTCCCAATCAGTGTATTACGTGAATTAGTATAGGATAACACCAAACCACAGTATTTAAAGGAAAGCCCGTCAGCCCACCATTCTGTACAGGTCAATCAGTCTCCAACCAACGGTTCAACCAATCTTTACTTGTCTTTTACACGCAGTATTATCATAATAATATAATAGTAATAACGACCAGCTATTACTCAATCCAATCACAAATAATGTATAATTAAGCTTACTTAAGAAGAAGCCAAAATGTCATAACAGTAGACAACAAATAATCCTATTAGGCAAAATTTCACATTTTCAGAAAATTATCAAATTACTAGGGATTGTATAAAACGATGTTTTAAGACTTTTACTCGACTATACTATTTTTAGACGTCAAAATAAATTTTTAGGTAGACAAAAAATCGCTGTATTTTCAAAATCACCTGGTGAAAAATCTCAAATAAATACTCAAAATGCTCATAATCATGATATCTATAATATACAAAAAATTATGCGGTGAAAGTTTTGTCAATACAAAGTTATTTACGTTTTTCGGTAACGCAAACATAAATTTGATCAGAAAAAAACCAAAAATACATAATCTTTGAAATCAGAAATAGGGCATGGATTACTTACAACAAGACGAGCAAATCTCCAAACTGGCTCGACTGGCAAAAATCATACCACGGCCTCCAAATTCAAACTTCTAGTTTCTTTCTCCTCTCATTTCTCTCACATTTCGCAAATCGTCCCTCTGTTAGTCGAAAGCTTAAGGAGATGAAATGGATTTTAATAAAAAACTAAGTGGTTTAAGATATTTTCATTAAAATAATATTTTAATATTATATTATTTATTTAATAAATTTCTTTTAGTATAAATTCAAATAAAATATTTTAGGACTTCAAAAATTACAGAAAAATATCCATAAAATAAATCATATTATTTAGAAAGCATTGGTGAAATCGGTTTGCAAAACGGACACCCGACGGTCCCAAAATCCTCGCTTGTACTGACAAGAATTTTCACCGGTGCCCAAAAATTACGAAAAAATTCGTACAAGTAAAATATCAAAATCAAAATACTATGGATAAGACAGATTGCGATTTGGAGTTATAATGATTCCAGAAAAAAAAATGGCAAAGTCAAAATTCGGTCTATTATAATCGTTCCACCTAAAAAAAATGTTGCCCTCGACATTTATCACGAGTAATACAAAATCAATTCAAATTGGTTTAAAACTCAAGAATATATCTCAGATATAAACCATAAAAAAATCAATTCAAAATCATTGGAAAAATTTCGTTGTAAGCAATAAATTAAATAAAATCATACCAGTCATATTTTCAGGCACTTGAGGAACATCTTTCATAGATTCCAACTGCATGTTTTCAGTTTGAACAAATCCTTGCCCAAGTCTAGGTAATGGACATTCTGCCATTCGGTGTCCATAATCACCACATCGAAAGCATTGTCCTGTTATCCTGTAACAGTGTCCCACATGTCTTCTCCCAAACCATATACATTATAGTGTAGTAAGTGCTCTGACAATGTTACCAGTTCTTTTCCTACTACTTTCACCAATTTTCTTAAAACTCTCTCCAGAACGTTTTGCTAATTTATCGCTCACCATCTGAGCGATCATGTCAGCAAACTTTTTCATATTCTCAGATGTTATCGAAAACACTTTAGTAGCAGATTCAGATGTCCTTCCTTTTTGGTCCATTTGCCTAATCAATAAAAAAATATTAAATATATATTGAATCATTTAAAATAAAATAAATAAATACAAATATAAAATCAATTCTTCAAAACAAAATAAATCTCTAAATGTACTTAATCAATAATTAATGCAATCATTATTGTGTCTCTAGGTATATGCAAATTCTTTCACTAACCATTGCTCTGATACCATTTGTAACGTCCCATGATTTAAGTGAAAGAATATATTTTTGATTATCTATTTTTTTTCAATTATTTATCAACCAGATCAATACATACATCCAGAGTTGATTAATTGCATTAAAGAAAGCAAATGAAATACGAAAAATATAATTCACATTAATACAGTTAATCCTTACAATCTACAACTAGCATCCAAAAGAATATATACAATAACCACACTGGCTACAAAAATACATGAACCAAAAGCTAACATAAAAATAATACTAGCATCAATATAAAGCTTCAAGCAGCGGACTCTTTACCTGAAATCATTTAAAACTACATATAATGAGCTTAAAAAGCCCAACAGGTCACCAAAACCTATAACTGAATTCAAAACACGGTAAAAGAGCAATATGAATGTTAAGAATAAAATCATTGGAGTAGCAGTTATATGATCATTGAATAAGTGCAATAATAGTAAAACTCAAATGCAGTAGTAGTAAATCTGTAAATAGTAGAACACTACAGTACAAAAATTAGTAAAGTAGTAAACCAGTATGAGTGTCAAATTTATAAATCATGTCAATATATACAATAATAAGAACAATGCCTCAAAAATATGCATTTCAATAGTCACACTAAACAAGTAAGAAGTTCTGGTTATCACGATATTTTTCAGTATTAGTATCAGTGTTAGTAAACCGTTGGCTCAGTAAATAGAGTCGTCACTCTTTGCCCGTTAGTACAGCAATGATCTCCTTATAACTCCCAATCAGTGTATCACGTGAATTAGTATAGGATAACACCAAACCACAGTATTTAAAGGAAAGTCGTCGGCCCACTATCCTGTACAGGTCAATCAGTCTCCAACCAACGGCTCAACCAGTTTTTACTGATCTTTTACACACACAGTATTATTACAATAATATAATAGTAATAGCGACCAGCTATTACGCAATCCAATCACAAATAATGCATAATTAAGCTTACTTAAGAAGATGCCAAAATATCATAATAGTAGACAACAAAGAATCCTATTAGGCAAAAATTCACATTTTCAGAAAATTATCAAATTACCATGAATTGTATAAAACGATGTTTTAAGACTTTTACTGTACTACACTATTTTTATACATCAAAATAAACTTCCGGGTAGATAAAAAGTCTCTGTATTTTCAAAATCACCTGGTGAAAAATTTCAAATAAATATTCAAAATGCTAATAATCATGATCTATATAACATACAAAAAGTTATACGATGAAAGTTTTGTCAATACAAATTTATTCACGTTTTTCGATAATAAAAACATAAATTTGATCAGAAAAATACCAAAAATATAAAATCTTTGAAATCAGAAATAGGGTATGAATTCCTTACAGCAAGAAGAAGAATCTCCAAACTGGCTTGACTGACAAAAATCTCACCACGACCTCTAAATTCAAGCTTCTACTTTCTCTCTCCTCTCATTTCTCTCACATTTCGCAAATCATCCCTCAGTTAGCCGAAAGCTTAGGGAGATGAAATGGATTTTAATAAAAAACTAAGTGGCTTAAGATATTTTCATTAAAATAATATATTAATATTATATTATCTATTTAATCAATTTCTTTTAGTATAAATTCAAATAAAATATTTTAGGACTTCAAAAATTACAGAAAAATATCCATAAAATAAATCATATTATTTAAAAAGCATTGGTGAAATCGGTTTGCGAAACGGACACTCGACGGTCCCAAAATTCTTAATTGTACTGACAGGTACAAATTCTTTAAGCATTTTCATCGGTGCCCAAAACTTACGAAAAAATTTGTGCAAGTAAAATACCAAAATCAAAATATTATGGAGAAGACAGATTGCAATTTAGAGTTATAATGACTCCAGAAAAAAATTGACAAAATCAAAATTCGGTCTATTACACTATGCAGCTAAGTGTGTGAGGCTTGTGTGCTAAGATGCACCGACACGGACACGGCGACACGGACACGACACGACACGGACACGGGACACGGCATTTTTCAGAAATATAGGACACGGGTGCGGCGTGGACACGGCATAATAATTTTTTTAATATAATATATAGAAATAAAAGTGACACCATATTGAAAATGGTAAGCAATAATAAATCAATGTCATGAGGACTTGTTTAGCTTATAACATTAAAATGTTTAGTACAATCACAAAAATATAAGCAAAAAATAATTTAGTACAACATGAAGGTTCAACTACTCAATAGAGGGAATGATAAAATTAGATTCAGAGGTTGGTCTTTGGCCTTCAATATCATCATCATTGAATATCATTGCTTCCAATTCTGGTTCATCTAGAGAAAGATTTGCAACCTCCAATAATCCCATATCATCAAGGCACTCGAATCCATCTCCAGCAACATCCCATATCTTGTTATCACCTGTCATATAAAGTGAGGTCTTCCTTGATAGAAGACGAAGATTTGTATGCACATAAACTAAATCTTCAGCTCGTTGTGGAGTTATTTTATTCCTCTTCATCGATTGAATAAATGAGTATGTGCTCCAATTTCTCTCACAACAAGAAGAGGATGATACTTGACCAAGAAGTTTTATTGCTATTGTTTGAAGAAGCGGTGCTGAAGCTCCATGAATCAACCACCACATTTTTGGATCCATCCTCCATCTATCAACCAAAGATTCTTGATCACCAAAATCCTCTAAATATCCAAAGAACTTTGCAAGTTCTATATTAATCTGTTCAATTCAATCAACTGCGACGTAGTAATCTTAGGACACATTTTAATTCCATGACCAGAAATCTTAAGTAGATGTGCTTTCACCCTAGAATAAGATCCTTTGTAAGTGCCTCCACAATAATTGCATTTGAATGACACATTACCTCCTCCTTCAGAAGTTTTTCCTAACTTTGTAACATGAATCCATAAGGGCTTATCAGTTTCTACAGATGGCTCTTTTGAACCGTCACCTAATCCACTCCCACCAGCAGCAGAGCTCATTTTGCTTTCAAACACACTGGTGAAATGAAAAAAAAAGGCTTAATAAATTAGTGCAATATATCAAACCCCTAAACATAATGTTTCACTTATCCAAAAGATGATGAATACAACAATATGCCGGGCAGCCGGGGGTCCAAGGGGGCGCTGCCCCCTGGCGGGGTTCGACCTGTAAGCGCAGCAAAAGCGCAACAAAAGCGCACCTAAAGCGCAACAAAAGCGCACCTAAAGCGCACCTAAAGCGCACCTAAAGCGCAACTAAAGCGCACCTAAAGCGCACCTAAAGCGCACCTAAAGCGCACCTAAAGCGCAACTAAAGCGCACATAAAGGGAAAAAATTACTCTTTTTGTTACACTTTAGTTGCCCTTTTGCTGCGCTTTAGTTGCGCTTTTGCAAAAGGACAGCTTAAGCGTAGCAAAAAGGCATCTAAATGGACAGAAATGATTAATGGAGAAAAAAATGACGAAATCAACTTACAGGTTCGAAAATTTTTATGCAGTTTGGTGTCGGCTAATACGGGATTAGGGTGAAGATGAAGACTCGGGCGTGAATCGGCTAATATAAAATAGCGGGACTAGAGTTTTTCTTTTTTTTAAAAAAAAAATTAAATTATCAAATAGCCAGACACGCGTGTCCGACACGCGTGTCCGATTTTTTTTTTTTTTTTAAATGGGACACACTAATAACGTGTCCGACACGTGTCCCCGCCGTGTCGGACGCGTGTCCGTGTCCGACACGTGTCCGACACTGCATACCCTCTTAAAACGGAGTGTCGGTGCATCATAGCTTGTGTGGCATATCACACTAGGGGTGTTTCACTTAAGAGTTTGGATATAAGGGAATGATATCGAACACTAGTTTTGGGCTAGTGTTGGAAGAATTCTCCTTAGCTTTTAGAATTAGGGAGAGGAGATTGATGTTTCGTTTAGCTTTGAGGCTACAACAACAACAACAACATCAAGCCTTTATCCCACTACGTGGGGTCGGCTACATGAATCCTTTTTCTCGAAAACTTTGAGGCTAAAAGAATGAAAAGAAAGTGTTGAATATATAGCTTTTGAGCTAAGTGTTGGAAGGATTCTCCCTAGCTTTTGGAGTTCGGAGGAGAATATAGGAATCCAACATTTAGCTTTTGGGCTAAATGTTGGAGAACTCCTTTTAGCTTTTGGAGCTAAAAGGGGGGAAATCTCCTACAACTTTGGGGTTGGAGGAGAGGAAATCTATAGCGTTTGGACTAGGGTAGGACATCTTCTAAGGCTTTTGGAACCCATAAAAGTGAAGGAAGATTAGTAACTTGAAACTACAAATCAAAAGGGCATCTCCTTGAATTTTTATGTTCAAGGAGTGGAGTTCCATTTGCTTAATTTAGATTAAACAAACAAAGATAAGTCACTTATTGATCTTGGTTCAATAGGTGAGGAAGATTTGTAACTTTAAGACCCTAAATCAAGAGGAATTATTATGAAACGTTATGTCAAATGATAGATATTTAGTTTGCTAAATTTAGATAAAACAAACATGAAAGAATGATGTGTAAGTTTAGGCTACACATCAAGGGTTCCTTGGACTTTTGAGTATCCAAAGAGAGGAACTCATTCACCTAATTTAGATTAGGAGGATGAAAGAAAGCTAAGATTGACTCCTTTGCTTGACATTGAATCATTTGTTGAATTTGGTTCAACAAATGAATGATTTGGATTAAACTACTTGTTGATTTTGATTTAACAAATAGGTGATTTTTCATAGGTTTAATTCACTCAACATGGGTTGAACGAATGAGAGTTTCATACAACTTTTGAGTTGTATAAAGAGAGAAATTTCTCTACAATCTTGGTTTGTAGAGAGGATAGGAGAAAATGCAACTTGGGGTTGCAAAGTGAAAGGATCTTTGAACACTTTGGTGTTCAAAAGAGGTTTACACTCCTAATTTGGGTTAAAATGCAACTTGTGAGTTGCAAATTCATGGAAGTCCTTCGAGTATCGGATGTTCAAAGGGAGGAGATTATCTACCCAACTTGTGTT
The DNA here is from genome assembly GCA_019925795.1 of Dendrobium chrysotoxum. NCBI lineage: Eukaryota > Viridiplantae > Streptophyta > Magnoliopsida > Asparagales > Orchidaceae > Dendrobium > Dendrobium chrysotoxum. Next base: position 1,154,630 of record CM034309.1, on the reverse strand, counting down.
GGGTAAATGGGAGAAGGTGATATACAGATTTGGACTACAAGCCACCACGGATTCTCTTTGAACTTTTGGATGTTCAAAGAGAGGGATTCGCTCTTCCAAATTGGGTCGGAAGGATGAAATAGAGATACTTTCTACAATCTATGAGTTGTGGAAAGATGAAGTTCTCTACAGTTTTGATTTGTGGAGAAGAAGAGAGAAAATGCAATATATGGATTGCAAATTCATGGATGCTCCTTGAACCTTTAATGTTCAAAGGGAGATAACCACTCTCCTAAATTTGGGCTTAGGAGAATGTGAAGAGCGGCATGATTTTCCATAGATTTTGGGCTAAGGAAAGTCGAAGAATTTCCCACAGTATTGACTCGTAGGAAAGGAAGGGAAATGCAACTTAGAGGTTGCGAATCCATGAATATTCTTTGAACATTTTGGTGTTCAAAGAAAAGATATACACTCTCTTAATTTAGGTTAAGAGAATGAAAGAGGATTTGGATGTTCTCCCACAACTTTAGCTTGTAGGAAAATGGGGGAAAGATGCAATTTATATATTGTAAGTTTAGAAAGGTCTCTTTGAACTTTTGGTGCTCAAAGAGAGACGGTCATTTACTTAGTTTAGACAAAGTAATAGAAGAGACCAGGATTTATTTCATATGTCCAGGAGGAAGGTTTACTTGTTGGTTTTGTGCTCCAACAAGTGGAATGAAAGAACCTAGGAATGGGTTCTAAGTTCAAGAGTCTTATGCAATGATGTTGTTGAAGTGGTTAAGGGACTTTAAATTATCATGCAAAGAGGAAGAAAGAGTGGTTGTTTGTTGATTTTTTTTTATGTCAACAAACAAGGGATGAGGAGCTTAGAATTTGTTTCTAAGATCCAACAATTCATGCATTATAACATTTAGAACCTTGAGGAAATTCCCAAATGTCATGTATGGAGGAGAAGAACATGATTGTTTGTTATGTTTATGTTTTAATAAACAAGAGAGTGGACGACTTAGATTTTGGTTCTAAGATCCAACAATTCATGTAATGACGTTGCTTGGAACCTTTGGAGGTTTCAAACTCACATATGAAAAGGAAGAATGATGTTTGCTTGTTGATTTTGTGTCAACAAGCAAGATGAGGTTCGTGCCATTTAACACTTGGGAGTTTTGAGAAAACCTCAAATATCATGCATGAAGATGATGGGTGACAACTCCTAAGGTAGGCTAGGAGTCATGCGATAAAATGTTTGGAACTCTTGAGAAAGTTTCAAATATCATGCATGAGAGGAAAGTGTATGTTTGTTTGATTTTATGTTCCCAACAAACAAAGGATAAGAGAACTTGGGATTTTGGTTCCAAGTTCAAGATCTCTTGGCATGCATTTAGGATTTTAGGGAAATCCAAGTTAACATACACAAAGAGGGATAGATGATTGTTCATTGATTTTTGTATCAACAAATAAGAGATGGATAGCTTAGAATTTAGTCCTAAGATCCAATGATTTATGTAATGCAACATTTGAAGTCTTGAGGGGATTTCAAATAGAACACATGGGGAAAATATTTGTTGGATAGGTGTTCCAACAAACAAAGTAAAGGAGCTTGAAATTTTGGCTTCAAGCTCAAATGATCCATGCAATACAATAATTGGGGCCTTTAGAGTGCTCCCACTATTATGCATGGAGGAGATGGGTATGAAGAAGCAAACTTCCTACAAATGTTTTGGACTCATTTGGAAAAGAGAAGGATTGATCTCCTAAAGTTTTAGGGAGTTTTCCCAAATCAATTTTTGATATGATTTAGGGGATTCAGGTAGGAGAAGAAGATACAACTTACGAGTTGTGAATTGAAGATACTCTTTGGACATTTGGTGTTCAAAGAGGATAAGTCATCCACTTAATTTAGGCTAAGTGAATGAAGGAAAGTATGGTTTGAATCCTATGCTTGGAAGGATTATCCATTGTTTTTTATTTGTATTCCAACGAGTGGGATAGAAGAAACTCGGAAGTTGGTGCCAAGTTCCAATGATTCATGCAACGATGCATTTGAAACTTTTGGTTATCTCAAAACATGTATGAGGATGATATTTGTTGGTTTAGTGCTCCAACAAGGTGGAAAAGCTTGAGATTTGGAATCAAGCTCAATGATCCATGTACTATAACATTTAGAACCTTGAGGAGGTTCCAAAAGTCATGCATGGAAGAGGGGATAATGCTTATCGGCTTTGTGTCAACAAGCAAAAAGGTATGAACCTAAGATTTTTTGGATCCTAAGTTAAGGTTATTCATGCAATGAAATGTTTGAAGCTTTGAAATGCTCCAAACCATCATGCATGAGGAAAGGAAGACTCTACTAGAGAGCTCCCAATGCATTGAAATGATCTCGAAATCAATTTTGGCATGATTTGGGTAGGAGGGATTGTTCCTACAACTTGAATTTGGAAGACGACCTATAGTCTTATCTAAAGAGCCTAAAGATGGAATCATTATTGAAATTCCCATGGGTAGGTCCTAAGGATCAATTTGCTATGATCTAAGGGGGAATCCTAGAGATGAATACATGAAAGAAATTTTTCCTAAATCAAACCTAATATGGTTTAGAAATTTGAAAGCTTGTATCTAGTCATATTATCTTGCAAATTAGAGAAAAATGAGCTTAAATAATCCCTTAGTATGATGGGGCAATGATCATGGGCCTTTGGGGCCCATGAAATACTCCAAATCAATTTTGCTAACACTTAGGATTAAATGAGCACATGCAAGAAAAATTTACAAATTAATAGACTCACTAATCCAGGCAAGAAGTATATAGCATATGGATTGATTCATGATATAGTAGGAAACATGCATCTGAAGCTTTTAAAAGATCAAATCACTTTTGACATGATTTAATTCATTAAAAGCATGGAGATGCGTTTCCAATCTATGAAAAATTTGCACAACAAAGTAATTAGTCATAATCATTTTTATCATAAACTATACAACATACCCAAAAGTGAGCTTAATCAACATTACTTGCTCTAGGATTTTAAAAATGAACCTTTGGGATTCACATTAGATCCTACAACAAGTCATCAAAAGTATTTTGGATATATTGTGAAGCTTATGACAAAATCCACAAGCTTCACCAAACTCCTAAATCATATGTCTATTTTGTCATGACATTAGTATTAGGAAAGGAATCACGACCTACATGCAAGGAAACCTATGCTTCAACATTCATTTTAGGATATGAAGAGCTCATCAAACCCTATGGCCCATTTGTAGGTGAAGGCTAAGCATGTGATATGAGTGCAAAATCATGCATTTGGAGAGTGTTGGATACCAATCCAACACCCCGACGTATATCGACGTGCCTCATTGGCTCTCACATGAGAGCAAACAAGTGAACATCACATAATTTTCACTGTTTTGCGGAGAGGACAGCGAACATAGGAGTTGGGGAAGCAAGAAATTGAGTTTCTAAAGGCTTTACCTCGCCGGGTTGCACGGTGCAAACTACAATCCACTCGCCTAGTCAAGGCGAGAAAGTGTGATGTCCAAGCTCCTAGCACTGTCCAAGCTCCTATCCAAAGCTCCAAGGTTACTGTCCAAGCTGCTTCAGATGCCTCCTTTGCTGTCTAAGGCGCTCCAAAACCTCCAAACTGTTGTTTGGGAGGTTCCAAAGACTTCCCTTACTGTTTGGAAACTTCCAACAGCTCCCTCAACCGCTACGAACTCACCGGAGTTGAAAGAGGAAGGGGTAGGAGCTACTATCTTCGCTGACCTTTGATTGACTTCTTTGGAATGAGAAAAAGATCCCAAACCCCCAAGTCCAAGCTCCTCTTTTCCTCCTGGAAGAGCCGCACGCCTACAACTCTAGCTCGCTGGAAGGGTGGCGACGCAAGGAGGCTCGGCTCCGCACGCAAGAGGCCTGGCTTCGCCTGGTAGAGCTGCACGCAAGACCCCTCGATTCCGCCTGGTGGAGACGCACGCAAGGGGGCCTGTTCCGCCTCTCCTTCTCCCGCTCTATCGCTCTTTCTCTTCTCTCGTTCGGGATAGACCAAACACTGGGGAGCCGAATGGCTCCCCCCTCTCCCTTTTGCACTCTTAGAGGCGCACGTAGGCTGCGAGGAATAGCCCAAATTGCCTAATGCGGCTTCCTCTATGCGCGAAATGATGGAATTTCCACTTGAGTGAATTTCCTGCATGATTGGAGACAAAGTTTGGGTGAGATTTTAGGTGATATCTCAGCCCTAGATCTCAAATTTTGGTTTTAGGACTTAATTCAGCTCAATTTAACTAATTAAGGCTGAAATTGAGTCTGAATTGGACTCGACCCGAACCGATTTGAATCGATTTGGGTCCAATCGAGTCAATTTTATGACATTGAACTCGAATCGGCGCCGAATTGCGTCGAATTTGGTTCGACGAGGCTCGACGAAGTTCGATTGTGTTCGATTTGATTTTAATTTAATTAAATTGAATTTAATTTAATTAAATTTGGGTCCAATTTGAGTTAATTGATGCTCGACAACAATCGATTGAGTTGATCGAGCACGATTGAGTCCAGTCGGGCTCGAATCGACTCGATCGGGGCTGAGATTGCCTCGATGCGAAAATATGTCAACATTAGCAAGCGAAAAAATTCGTATGCATGAAATAAGTACCAGTGAATGCTTTTATTAATAACAACAAACAACAACAATAACAACATTAAGTATTTATCCCATTATGTGGGGTCGGCAATATGAATCATTTTTCTCCATTGTGTTCTGTTAAGAGTTATATTCTCATTTAAATCTAACAAAGAAAGGTCATTTCTAATATTTTCTAACCAAGTCTTTTTAGGTCTACCGCTATCTTTCCTAACATAGGCCAAATCTAATACATCTACCCTCCTAATAGGGTCATCGGAAGGCCGTCGTTTTACATGACCAAGCCACCTAAGGCAACTCTTTCTAATCTTATCTGTCACTAAAACTACTCCAACCTTTTTACGGATATGCTTGTTTCATATCCTATCTCTACGAGTAAATCCACTCATCCAATGCTTTTATTAGCGAGCGAAAAAATTCGTATATATGAAAAAATAGATACTCATGACTACTTTTATTAGCGAGCAGAAAAATTCGTATATATAAAAATATAAGTACTCGTGATCGTTTTTCTTAGCAGGCGGGGAAATGCTATGCTTTATAAATAGGTACTTGAAGATCTATGACTGCCTTTATTGGCAAGCAGAAATAAAAATTTCGACCACAGTGCCACCTGACACCTACTGTTACTGCTTTTATTAGCAAGTAGGAAGGCTTGACACACCCGATGCAGCTCCTTATGTAGGGATGACGCCAGGGTATTGCCGAAATTTACAATAAAATAATGAGTTAGCAAAATTTGAAGAAACTAAAATCTACCTAAACTCCTTAGTTAAGAAAAAAAAATGCATGACATCCTAAGTTCTAAACATTAAAAACAAAAATGAACAAAAGAATACAACATATTTGAAAGAACTTATAGCAAGCTAGTAAAAGAACAAAATTGCTTGACAATACAAAGACTAAAACTTCTCCCTTTTAGCACCTAGCTGAGCGCACACTCAGCTCCTTTAACAACACATGCTCTAAACTGAAATGTTTAAAGAAATGAATTAGGGTCGGATTCCCTATTTATAACCTAGAAAATTGATCCCCTTGCAATACCCGCTAAACCAAACTCAAAGCACAAAATGACAAGGGAGGAGCCATGGGTCCAAAATTGCTTTAGGTAGCGTACACTCTAACTATTAAAGTCAGGAGACTTGTATGGGCCCTGTGAATGTGTCGTACATCCTGTAAAGAGTTTGTCTTTGAAAAGAAATAAAATAGTACACTATTACGTGTCACGGGTTATACGATCCTTCATAAAAGTGTGCGTGATACACCAAATCACTGAGAAGGGGTGTTGCCTATGAGCCCCTATCATATAATGCGCATGTACCAAAGACATACAAACGCATTATACAAATGCATCAAGTGACATGAATGTGTACCACCAATCATGCGAGCACACTAAATAACATGCATACATACCGTTGATCATGCAAGCCACTTTGTACATATACCGATGATTAAGCTATTATGTAAGTGCATCGAGATTCATACGTGTGCATCGTACATACACACTAAGTAAAATGTGCGAGTGTACTGCACGAGTGCATTATACAAATGCAAGTGTATTTTGCACATGCTAAATAATATGCAAATGCATATGAAAACACAAAAGTTCACATACAAACATGAAAATGCATATGCAAGGATACAAATATACAAAGACACGAGCAAATGTGTACGTATATATGCATATATGTCATACACACCCATTGTGTCGCATGCGTACACGCCATACAATGTGCAAAATGTATTATGCAACGCACATCATTCAACATACAAATGCATTATACATCATAGTAGTGCATTATACCAGTATGCAAATATATTATATGCTGCGTAAATGCATTAAGTCCCCACACGAATACATCATAGTATTGTCCAACAATGAGACATGCATATACACTATCTAATATATGATTACATTATAGAAAATGCACTGAAAAGCATGTATCTATATGGGCTCTGATGAGCACTATAAACACAAGCATGACGTCCGAGAATGTTGTGCGGGGGTTATAAAAATGATAAGTAAACCTTAAGACTATTGAAATGCGCACATCTTAAAAATAAAACATGAATTACTACATGTTCCCCAACGAGTGTGACATATGTACACATGTGACGTCTGAGAAAGTTGCACGGATCAAAAAATAATAATTGAATTTTAAATATATCGCTCTAAAAGGATGCAACATACATTATGCAAGTACACAAAATGACACGCATGTTATTTTAAAATGAAGTATGAACTACCCGCATTGCGCTCCTAAACCCTTGCCTGAGAATGCTGTGTGAGTCAAAAGTAAACTCAAGTTTAAGTCCGATCCTCCTCTTTGAATAGATCAAAGTTGACACAACTTAAACCAATAAATAAATACATTGTCGTAGTGCCGACCGAAGTATTTGATTTTATATGTTCATATTAGGCCTTCTAGACCTTTTACAAGAAAAATTCATCACCAAAATATAAACTTTCGGAACCAACGCTCGTTGAATCAACCAAACTATTTAATTTTATAAGTTAATATTATATCTTTAAGGTCTTTTATGAAGAAAATTCATATATTAAAATGCATACTCTTGCTTCTAATATTTCTACGATAACTCTAAAATAATTAGGAGCTGAACCCGACCCTTTGTTGGCAAGAAAACAGAGTTGATAAGGTTTGACTAATTTTTTTAAGGATTGACTAATGAATGAAAATACACATAAAATCTCCATGATGGTTGTGTTGAAAGTTAATATCAATCGGAGGAGTCCCTATCTTTGAAACACCCATAAATCTCAAAATTAATTGTTAAGGAGCTTTGATTTTAATAAAAGTTCAAAACAAAAAAAATCACAAAAATTTAAGATACTGAAGATGAAATAAATCACTTAATAATTTAAAGCGAAAATTCATCTACCCTCCGTAATGGTTATCGAGGTGGACAAATTTGAAAATCACTTCAACTCATAAAGAGAGAATGTCTAGCCGAGAATATTACTAGAATTCATTTTCAAACCAAATCCTGCCAGTAAGGACGTGTCACGTGTCGTCTAACCAATGATTTCGCCGCCAAATGACACCACAGGTGAATGGTTATGATTGGGGTCCTCTGACTGGGTAGTTTTGCGATCAAATGATACCACTAAATTATGGTCATGGCCAAAACATGCATGTTCTCCAATGGCTCTAAATCCTTAAATAATGAATCAATAGGGTATAATCGATAAAGCACAAAGCGTTTTCTTAGCTAAGGTGGACTCAAATTTGTCCTATTAGGCAAACATTCACCCCAAGTCTATAAGGTACCCTTATACGAAGCAGCCTATGGCTGCACAAAGGATCCTTCGATCAGGTTGTATGATGCGATAGAATCTAATTTGAAAGAATTATTCTTTTATCTTTTAATAAAAATTGGAGCTACCTAATTTTTTTTATCAATATAAATAGCAACATAAATAAAATTATTGATTAAAACATCAATATATACATTGGTATTCATTTCACAAAAAAACATATACACTACTCTAAATCTATACAATCATACTATAAATATTTTGTCCTAAGTATAAAAGAATAACTAAAATAATAAGAGCCTGAACCTGAAGGATCCTGATCAATCTCTCAGTCCTACTCCCTTGCCCTGACCAGAAATTATTTAACCACATATAATGAGCTCAAGAGCCCAGCAAGCAACCAAATCGTGCAACTAAACTCAAAGCATGGCAAAGGAGCACTATGCATATCAGCTGTCAAATCATAGCAGCAGTAATAACATGAACATGAATCAGTGCAAAAATAATAAATCTCACATGCAGCTATAATTTAATCAGTTTGCAGTAAAAACTTCATATAAATTCTTTTGGAGCTTCAAAAATTATATAAAATATTCATAAAATAGAACATTTTATATAAAAAATTCTGATGAAATCAATTTACAAAATAGACATCTGATGGTTTTAAAACCCCCACTTGTACTGACAGGTGTCAATTTCTTAAGGATTTGCACCAATGCCCAAAAATTATAAAAAAGTTAGTGTAATTAAAGCACTATAATATCCATGTTATGACGAAGACGGTTTGTGCTTTGGACTTATAATGACTCCTGAAAAATATTATTTGCCTAAGTCAAAATACGAGCTATTATAGGTTGGGTAAATTATCTCCTCTAACTAAGTAGACTAGGAACCATGATAGCCCGGGACAACGGAACCTTAGGATCTTGATCAGGTTAATCATCATTCCCCTCACCATCCGCTTTAAGTGCGCGGTGATAAAATTTTAATTTTCAATATCTAATTTTGCTACTACTATATATTGGATACTACGTATATGTTCAACGACTAGCCTTAATAGAAAGTTCTCTCTCATTATCACAAGGGGTAATTAATTATAGAGGCTTGCGCCTATAGGAAACTAGAACTCAAATTATAAAGTCCTCACAAAAAGAGGATGAAATCTTTGAGTAGTGTCATATCAGAAAATCCAATTTGCCTTCTGAGAATTTACCCCATAACTTAAATTTGTTAAAACTCTCCTTGCCGACTAACAAGAAAGGATTGCGGAGACGTCGGGTAATAATATTTTTAAAGTATACACGCTACACTGATATATTCCTTTTGCAATAGGATGACAAAAACTATTCAAGAGTATTAAAACAATTTCAAAGGCAAATGGGATGAACTTTTTTAATATTCTCAAAATGTACCACCACTACTACCAATTCTAGTAATACTCATTCAAGTTCAGTCTCTCTTTCACAAGAAGAATATAATCAACTGCTCTAGCATTCTCAGTTGACCACTTCAAGCTCCATGTAGTTTCCTCTTCTCGTTCAATTACACTTACCAATTCTAGCATATCTTGGGTTATAGATTATTCTACTTCTTGCCATATAACAAATAAAATTTATTTTTATCACTTACCATGGCATCCCTTCTACCTATCATTATTATTGACGAATTTCCCTCTCCCATCTCTAGAACAAGATCTTTCTGTCCCTCCTCTTGAGATCAGGCAATTTTATGTAACCATTTGTCTTTGTATTACTTTATCAAATGTCACAAGAATTTTGTAGATTTTTATCCTTCTCATTATGTTTTTTAAATCTCAACGTGAAGAAGAAGATTGGGGGAGCTATTGAAGTTTAAGGCATTTACTATCTCCGTGATACTGCTTCTACTACCTTGTCCTCCTCCACAATTTCATTTTATCAATGGAATTATCATCTAGGTTATCATCCAGACCATCTTTAGGGTTTCTCTTCTGCTATGTCATCTACTTTCAAAGTATGAATGTCAATCTTGTGAATATGCTAAGACTACTGGGTCCTCTTTCCTAGGTTTAGATTCTCTCATAGTAGTTCTACTTGGTTCACTCAAATATTTGAGTACTAAATCATGTGCTCATTCATTTGACCTTATTGTGTTTCTTTCATCAATGACCACACTAGGATTATGTTTATTTGTTGAAGTATTGATAAAAATTTCTCCCTATATTCAAATAATTTTATCAAGAAATAAAAATTCAATATTTCATTCAAATCAAAAACTCTTCATATTAATAATGCTCGTGAATATATAAATCTCCACTTCGCTCCTTCAATGCTGATAATGATATTATACATTAATTATCTTGTTCTTATACATCACAACAAAAGATCATGTAGTCGAATAAAATACGTGAAGAAATATCTAGGAAAAGATCTAGCCTATTACAGACAAAATCATTAAACACAAACATATTTTGATTATGACGATGTTAGATATGTTGAGGATCAGATTTCTGCTTCAAGATAACATATGTTTATGGGTCGAAATCGCATATCCTGAAGAAGTACAAAGCCAACTGCTGCATTTAGATATAGCGTTGAAACTAAATATGGGGTCATTGATCATACTGCGCGTAAGAGTTGAAACTAAATATAGGGTCATTGCTCATACTGCGTGTAGAATAATGTAGGTCCAAACTCAAGTACAAGAATTTAACTTCCTTATAATAAAGCTTACGATCATTAATTGTGATAATGAGTTCACTATCCATATCGAAAGTAATCATGTCTTCCATGAAAAAATTAAAAATATTAGATGAAACAAATATATTGAAGTTGATTATCACTTCACCAACTGGAGATATACTCTTATTATAAAAGATCACCACTCTATATCTCTTTAGTGAAGAACAGTAGTTTGTATCTTTACCATGGCTTTGAGACTTATTTGTTTTTTCAATCTTTGTAAAAAGGCCGAAACTTATTAATTAATATATATGCTCCAACTTAAAAGAATTATTATCATAGAAAGTGATGGATTAAAAATATACTTAATTACAAAAATATATCCTCAAAATAAAAGATATTATCCTCATTATTATCTTCCTTTTCCATACTTCTTGTTTGCCTATATATAAGCATTTGTATTCAATAAATAGGATATTACAGAAAGGCTTCTGTCTCTAATAACTTCCATGTGATATGTAATTTTACTACTGCTAATGGAGCAACTAGGAATGTCAGCTTGCTAATGACTAAGTAATCGCTCATTAGATTATTAAGGCTTTAAGATGTCATTCTTCCGGAGTTTTTTAAACTGATTAAATTACGTGCAGAATAAACTTGTGATTATTTATGTTTGTGAACGGTTCATTAACAAGCACATCATTATTTTGCAATCCTTTGTTGATATTAATTTTATGCTCTATGAAGGACAATGATTTTACCTTTCATGTTTGATTTTTGCAATGGACATATCTTATTAGATGCAAATTATGAGCTTATCCTCAACCTTGGAAGCAAGATAGACTTCAAATACAAAACCAGCACTCACTTCCTATTATTAACATTTTCAGGACGACTGAGCCTTCTCAATAATTTGGTTAAGTTTGTATTGGAGTAAGACAAAAAAAACTTAATACAAGTAACTTCAGATAATTTAGCTTGTTGCTCAATCCTTTGCTGCTATCATTTAATGTTGCATGCTACATGTTCAGGCACACCATATTTCAAAAGAAAAGGAGTAAAACAGTAAGAATTTCTAAATTAAGCCCTTTATGTAAGGCATATATGAATTTTCATGTCAATTGTTTAGGCATGACTTCAAACTAGAAAAAATGAAAAATGTTCAGCTAATGATAGTGCATACCAAAATTATAGGGTAAAATCTAGATAGTTGCCATGTTTCTTCAACATCACTCCGGCTTTTCCTGGCTGCATGTTTCTTCTATTAACCAATGACATGCAAACCACAATATCAATAACCACAAATTGAAGAGAAATTTCACAAGAGACGCAATTAGTAATTTAAAAGTATGGTGCTCACCTTATGAACATCAAATTTGAGTGAGAAACCTCCAGATGTTTTTTTGCTCTCTGGTAATGTCAAATATCTCATATTATGTACAGCATTCATGTCATCAGCTGATAGTCTTGCCAACTGAAATACAAAAAAAAAAATCTCATTGAAAATCTCTAAGGGATCTACTTGAAGTATGCTAGCAACGAATAAAAAGAGCTTCTTTTCGGAATTTGCAAAACTATTTTAACCGGAAAAATCTTAAAAAATGGAATGTGATGCCTTTTTAGTATGTACTAGGAACTAGGGAATATCCTTCAAACCACTCCGTTGAGCAATAAAGAGGATCAAATTCGCAAAACATAATATCTAGAAAAAATTGCTAAAGATGCATCAAGACATTGTCATGGCGAAAATATTGAACATTTTTTGGTTAAGAAGAAATTTGAAGGTTAAACTACAAATTTAGGTTACAATGTCAGTGCAAAAATCATAGATAAAAAAAAATTACAATTCTAATCTAAGAATATCAAAGTTTGTGGCATCATCATCAGAAGAAATCAAAAAATGAATTATAAAAAATAAACTGTTGATTAGTATTGAAGTCTTACAATCAAATTAGAGAAGTCAACATCAAAGCAATGATAAAATTTTGCAATTAATACATATTTATCATTTCCTATGTACCAAATCAGTTTCAGTGATCCTACAATTTGCACTACAGATTTACTCAATTTTCATTAAAAAATTTCATCCAACAATTGTTCTCAACATATTCCTAAAGAAACAAGTTCCAAGAATTGTGTTGAATTCAAAAAATATTCTGCTTAAATAAATAAAACAGTATGTGAAATAGAATAACTCGACAATTTAAACAATGGAATCATAGATTTCTCCGTAACAATACATCATAATTGAAACTTAAATAAAATATTTTTGTCAATTCCTAGAGTGCACAGGCAGTTAAACATTAATTACATGGCTTTTTTTAATCTCAATAGGAACTTACAGAAGTTCGGAGAAAATATTATAAATCTAGCCAGCATAAATATAATAACTAAATAAAATGTTATACTTTAACATGAATTGATGGTTGATAACAACATAAGGAACCTTGTAAAAAAGCAGATATAAAATATCTTACACATAAAATGTTGGATTTTAACAGAAAATGTACTTACATATAAAAAATCTTTCTCCGAAATGTCTCACGTATGATTGAAAAGTAGAAAACTCAAAGCAGTATAGAAAATCAAATAAACCTCACCAAGAGTGTTATTCCAACTATTTGGTTTTGGTTTAAATAGACGCGTATAGACCAAATATTGCAAAAACAAAAAAGCTTTGTAATATGACTCAAACAAATTAATCAACTTATCCCTATTAGGATTGGGGTAAACATATATCCAAGCATGATGAGCACATTTTTGTAAACACTAGAAAACTGCTAACTCACTTGCATCAACTTTTCCCCTTTGTCACCATCAAACTTTTCAGGGAACATAGCCGCATATATCATCAATAAACGGATCTTATTTTCAGGAGTAACTTCCTGTACGATAAGCTCACTTTAATATAAAATTAACATTGTGGATGGATGGTTCAGATGCCTAACTTCATACTACAATCGATGACTCCGGTTACCTGCTTTGTCTTCAAAAAACTGATCAAGTCTTTTGTCCCTGCATCTCCAAAGACTAGATCCTGTTCCAGTTTCCCGATTTCTCGAAGTCCAAGTTCTCTAATTACTTCATTAATCTTCCCTGCTATCTGAATAAAATTACATAGTAAGACTGAAGAAAATTTGAATTTGCTAATTCATCACTACAAACAAGACCGTGAAAATGCGTACATTATTGAAAAGAGATGTTAAAAATTCTCAAGTAACTTCTCAAAGCTAACATATTCAGTACTAGAATTATAAGTCGCTATTATACTTTTTAAAAGCTTATAATAGGAGCCCTAGATAATGGATAAAATCTGTTCACTAATTCTGGACATACTAGAGTGAAATTCATATTAATGTTATGGTTAAAACAGTTTTCCCTTTGTATGCAACAATTACAATTGAAATAGCCATATGGAAAATATGCTAGAGATAGTAAATAAAATTGTGGCAAAATAAAAACAAGACCATGACAGCATATTCATTAACATGAACATGTTCAATTAGCTATTGTTTTAAGAAACAATGAGGAAGCGGATCTCCAAAAAAGGAAGAAAAAAAAAACATACCATCATCTGTGCTCAATGCAAATAAGAGACAGCTTAATTTCAAAAAAAAAAAAAAGAGGCAACTCGCACAACATAACAAATTAAAATATTATGAAGTCCTCAAAAACAAAAAGTAATATCCTGATTCAAGACTAAGCCAATTTTTAAAATAATATGAAATTTCTCAGCACGAGAGAGTATGATTAAGGATGACTACCAATTAGCGAGCCACCACATCTAAAAAGGACCCACAATTGCATCCATATGACAACAGCATGAAATCACCTATAGTATGCAAGTTTACCAATATGTCAATCGAGATTGTGGCCTCAATATTTTACAACAATCATTCTTATTTTTTTTCTAAAACTATCTTGTTCTTTCCTCTTTAGAAATTTATAAGTTAATTTTATTTTTTATCATTTTTCTGTAACTCACGATTTAACTTGCTAAAAGGTACTTTAGGACCCACACTAGCCATAAATAAACTATCAATGAAAGCATGCACCTCTATACTTATTTCAAAATGCCTATAAATATCTCTCTCTCCTTATGATAGCCTCTCACCTTTCCTTTCCCTATGAACTAGATACAACACTAGAAATTAATTTAAGATTTAGTTCATTTTGATTAAAATTTTTTAATTTATTTTAGTCAAAGTCAGCATTAATTATCTGTTGGATAATACTAGGCTACAATTTAATTAATTATGAAGGATTATATTTGAATTCAAGCTTATTTTCTACTATCATATTTCAATAAATGCAGTTGTCTAGCTTTCTTTGATCAGTTGATTGATGAATGAATTCAATTATGGATTCCTCCCCTATCAACTTCTCTATTCTCTCTCATAGTGCATGATTCTCTTTCATAGTATCAGAACGTATGAATCCTTCATGCGCATGAGTTCGCACATTCCTCTTTGATCAAATGATTTCTCAAATGTGTCTCTAAATCACTCGCTCGCCACACATTCTTTTCATTGCACATTAAGTCGATGCTAAAGTCGTCATCATATACGCAATCTAAGTCCGATCCATGACTTGTGATCACAACATTTTTCTTTCCAACTGTGCAATCTTCCTCAACATCAACTCAGAGTTTTTCATTATTAATCTCAATTCATTTCCTTCCATTTGCTAAATCATAAATCAGCCATCCAATTCGCCATCGCTTGAGTCTTCTCTACCAACTATTAAAATCTCCAACATCTTCGCAATCACTACAACCTCCTGTCTCGACCAAGCAAGCCTTCAGCAAGATTCCTATCTTTAAATTTCATGGTTCCTCTCAATTGGAATGATCAATGGTTTAAAATTAACAATAAGAGGCGCACTGCGCCTCAGCGCAATTTCCTTCTTTTAAGCCTCAAAGCCTATGCAATGAGAGCTGGGATTGAGACGTACGCCTCAAGTTCACTGAGGCGCGCCTCTCGCCTCATGTTTTAAAGGCGTCCGGCTCTTAAAATTTAAAAAAAAAAACCCTAACCTAATATATTTCTATTCGGTTCGCCCCCCCAACCCCGCGCGTCTTCGATCATTTCCGAACAGAAACGAGGTTTCTTCTCCCTTCTTCTTCAAGCCACATTTTCCCTGCTTCCTTCCATTTGACCGGTGTCGGCTTGCTTCCGCCGAGAGTTGCTCTTCGCCTCTTGCTTGGAGTTCTCTTCTACCGCGAGTTGGGCTGGAGTCTCCTTCGACCGACTGCTGAAAGCTCTCCTTCGTGGTTGGAGTTTAGGGTTTATTGACAAAGGTGAAATAGCTTTACTTCCTCTTCTTCTTTGCACTCAAATGTGATTTTTTTTGTTAAACCATCGCATTTATCGACATCTTCCTTTGGTTTTCATTTATTTTTTGGCGAAATTTTTTTCTTTCAAATTTTATGCAATCTTGATTTGTTTTAGACATACAATTTTCAATGTCATTTGATTGAATGGTTGCCATTGATAGTGTAAGAAAATGAAAATGATAAGACTTTTTTATTTATGTAATATTTAGATCTCTTTTTATTAGACTTATGTTTATGTGAACATGTGGTTTAGGCATGCATAATAAAAAGTATAAGATGCTCAATTGATATGTGTATAAATTAATGCCGAAAATTTTAGTAGGAGAGGAGGCGTACTAAATGTAATATGAATGGAAGTTATGCACAAAGAATATTTTGATCTTCTATGATACAAAAATTTTTTGGATACTATTTAAAATTTACTTTGTAAGTCTTGACGGCTACGTCATAAAGCATCAACATCCACCACAACTCAAGAACAAATCAAAAAAGGTATATTAAAAATATAGTTTTCTTAAACTTTTATTAATATATTACACTATTATTCATTTTGATATTATTCAAAAATATTTAGGGAAGAGGAAGATAGCTGATTTTGAAGAAGGAGCTGATTGAGAGACATTGGACTCTATAGGAGAGGAGAAAGGGGAGAGAGCAGTTCATCATAATGATGATTCAAATGAAGACCCCCTTAGTGATGACAGTGCTGATGACTTATGAGTTCTTATGTGATATGTCATTGCTATTTATTTTTGGAATTATATGTTAATGAAAAGAATACTATGATTTAGGAAAGATAGAATTTGAGTTAAACTATATTTCATGTTATCTTATTATTGGGATATTTTGATTTCACTTCATATCTTGTGCCTTTTTATATTTTATATTATTTACTCATTAGTATATAAAAAATTTATCATTTTATATTTACGCAATCTTTTGATTTTGAGGCACACGCCTCAAAATGCCTTGAGGCTTACGTCTCGCCTCACGAACGAAAAATGCCTCAATACCCGATTACACAATTTTAAACATTGGAATAATCCAGTGCAAATATTGTTATTTATGACAAAGCTGACAACAAATCTCCCATCTCCTGATCACATATCTACATCTAATGACTTCCGGTCAATCCGCCACACTAAACAACTCTTCTTGTAATCACTTAAAGAGTCAATTCCTTCTAGGCCTTAAGCGGACTACATAACATTGGTATCAATTTTTAAACACTAAGCTCAATCCTTTTAGATATCTTTATCTATTATCATATCATAGGTTCAATCAAGAGAAGTGAATTATTCAAGATGCATAACATATTAATAGAGAATATATCAAAAACTCAAAAACAGTGTAGTGGATTTCCAAAATTTTGAATATTCAATATGAAATATATTATTATTTTGCTGACATATTTCTTAGTCATGAGCAACTTCATAAGAAAATTATTTGGAATATGATTTAGATATAAATCAAGAAGATTGAACAAAAAATTGTGTGATGTTTTTATTGAAGGAGTACCGTGGTGAGGGCTGGTTTGAAGGATTTTAATGATGGGATGAGGAAGGAAAATAATGTGCCTTATTCTAGAGTTGGTGGTGTAGACAAATTATAGTCCAAAGGTGGAGAACCTATGTTGGCAAAGAGCTACAAAGAGGGGAGGAGAGGGAAATATAAATAAAACATAAAAGGATAACTAAGTCTACTTCAAGAAACTATAAAAGTATGATGAGCCTCTCCCCAAATAACTTTAATTTGACGGCACCACCAAGCCACTCCAACAGAAGGATCCCTGAAGCACTTATCAAAGAACTCCAAAGGAAAAAGGTCATGAAGCTGACTTAGTAAGCGCTTGAACTAAGCATAAAATAATTTTATTTCTTAAATGATATTCGAGATTACATAACATTAGTATGTATAGCTTTAAGAGAGCAAAATCTATATTAATCCTAAGGGCGGTTGGCCATAACTAATATGTAATGTTACAAACCCTATCAAATTATATCAAAATTTCCTGAAGGGAAGGGAGCATCACATGAAAGGAAAGAAGATGGTTATATGAACTAAGAATATGATGAATTCCATTATGTTTAACAACTCTTATTTGGCAAGTGTATGGCTTCAAAGTTTGAACATATGTTGAACATAATTGAAGGGGGTTGATTTTGACTTTTGACTTAAAACATGTGGATCATCACTAATTGAAGAGGCTTAGCCTTGCATGATTGATCATTGAATGGAGCCTATCTTGCTTGATCTTAATCATAAAATACATTCCATGTCAGAGAGATGGGCAATCATGCATGTAAAGGGGCACAACATGAAAAGAAAGAGAGTGGTTAAATGAACTAAGCATATGAATTACCAGTATGTCTAAGTTTGGTCCAACTCATTTGGCAAGCGACATCAAGATTTGAACACATGTTGATTCGAAGTGAAGAAGAGGACAATCCAAGCACTTTTGGAAGGATCTTGACTCTTGATTTAACACGTGGAGCACTATTTATTGAAGAGGGCCAGCCATGCATGATTAATTTTTGAATGTAGGCCATCTTGTTTATCTAGATTATCAAATACTTGACATGTAAGGGATGGAAATCCAAACCACCCTTCATTGTGTCCACATATTTGATATTGATGCAATCAATCATCATGTCCAAACTTGATATTTGACTCTCTTGTTGTATCAATTATAAACAAATATCATGAACTAGAAAGGTTTAAATGTTTATCTCACCTCCACAAGTTCAACATTTTGATTAGATTTTTAAATTAATCTATAAGCATCTCATCTCCAAATATTCTTGATTGGATAAGGTGAGAATCTATTTAATTGGTATTCTATTAGTGATCAAAAATATATTAAATATGCATAGTTTAAATTAGTTGATGATGTTGAGAGAATTTAGCTAGGAGTCTAGCACGAAAGACAATTTTGTAAAACAACCTATTAAAATTTGGGCTACCATGGAAGCTAGAATGAGAGATGAATGTTTGTCTACTTAATCTAAGCTTAGAAATCTTGAACAATTAATAACTCTAAGACAAGATGATAGGACAATCCATGAAAGCTTAAAATTAGTGTGAAAAATTATATTTCATATGTGATTTGCAAAAAGAAAATATGGATAGGAACTTCTAGGTTTGTGATAGGAAACAGTTGTAGAAATAGAAGAAAAACCTAGGCTGAAATTTAATTTAAGCAAAATCCAAACAGTAATTTAGAAGAATGATGTGGAAAACTAGAAAGAAAGTTTTTTAATTGATGATATACGAAAGAAAACGAATAAGATACAATGGATCTTCAATTGGAGAGGAAGATCTGTCTCTCCCAAATTCCTAGCCGTTGGCTAGAGCCCAAACTTCCTATGAAATTCTAATTTCAGCAAACACATACATACCCCTAACCCTAGGAAAATCACCTACTTAAAACAAACAATAAACAACAAATACCCAAACAACCCTCCCCCAATTCCCTCCCAAATCTTCCCTATTTCCATAATTATTTCCCTCTCTAGTGGCTCCCACTCTGCCTGTTGGACATAATTGCCAGTCTTGTAAGGACCAGCTAGATCGTTCCCTCCTGGACCAATCGGACAAGTCTAATAGTTTGTAACTAGCCTTCACGTTGATGCTAAGAAAGAGGACTCTTTGAATAAGGGTTTATCAAAGAAGCACATCATAAAGACTTGGAAATGAAAAGGAGGCTTCTTGCTTCTGGAAAAAAATGCCAATCAGGAGAAAACCACTATGGCTTACTCCATCTAAGTCTATTAAGTCAATTGTTATGTGCCCCCATTTTAACCTATACCTACATCTTCTAAGAATACTAATAAAAATAATCAATATATCAAAGGTCATACAGCCTATCAATCTTTGTATGAAAATATGGTTGTTGTTCAACAATATGATGAACTTCCAAATTTAGTGTTGGATCCAAAATGTGTGGGTAGTTGACACCCGACCTTACTAGCAGACTAATCTATGAGCTTGCCACCAGTGACCTATGTGAAAATGAAGATACAATGAGAAAATACTAGAGAGAAGCCATAGTGAATGCTAAGTATCTCAATCAGACAAAACGAAATCCCAGTATCCTAAAATTTAAAAGATCTAAAAAATATATTGAGTACTCTTCATCATCAATTATTTATAGAGTTCTAAACCCATAACAAAAAATTAATACGCCAAGTCTATCAATTTATCCTATGGATGAAACTACATCTGAAATGGAAACAAATTTTAAGATGAAATTGAATTAAAAAATGTAAAGGCAATTGAAACTACTGGACTTCACTTTTGTTACACTTCAAGAATTAGCTATTATGCAATTTGTAGTAGCTTTTGTCACGACCCGACCCAAAGACTTGAATTAACGAAGTGGCAATAAACGGTCAGACGGTTAATGCATTCTTTTTAATAACATAAAACACTTAACAGACTAATATCTAATATATAACCAAAGAGCCACTAAAACAGATTTCAATTTGAACATATGCATAAACTAGTTCATACATATTTCTATAGATGAATTCTTCTTTCTCAGTCGATTTGCCTAAAATTTTAATTTAACATCTTGAGTTTTCATAATAAACTCAGTAGATAATTAAAGCTTATAATATAGCAGTTAATCATACATAAATATAATTATGTTACTTTGCCCCCCCCCCCCCCCACACACACAATTAATATGTAAATTTCAGTTATATGCCTTTCAATTACTTTATTCCTTTTTGTTATTTCATTTATTACTTTCTCATTTTTATTTATTACACGAGCACTTTCTAAATTTTGTACCAATAAAAGTACAACCATTTTCATTTCATTATTCCTTTCTATTTAACGTGCACGGGTACGTTGTATCCCCAGCCAGTAATATAAAGGGCTGAAATCCTATATTTGCATGCATGCACATTTTCATCTTTTAATCTTTCATTTACATGTTATGAATCATTTTATTCATTTCATTTTTCATTTTATACATATTAATCTATATATGAACTTTTCTCTCTCTCTCTCTCTCTCTCTCACACACACTCTCTCTCTCTCTCTCTCTCACACACTCTCTCTCTCTCTCTCTCTCTCTCTCTCACACACACACACACACACACACATATATATATATATATATATATATATATATATATATATATATATATATATATATATATATATATATATATATATATATATGCATTTATTCATATCATATTGCAAACTTTAATTACTTAATCTTCATCAATCTGGTGCATAATAGATTATCAAATTTAATAAATATATAAACCATGATATAATATTTAATAGTAGAAATGAAGCAACAAAACAAATGTACTTGCTATAAAATAAACATAATCACCCACTTTGTTGCTTTCTTGCTGAAATTCTTTTTCAAACTTCCACAATTTCTATATAGCCTTTTAAAGGCAACACGTAAGGTCACATACACAATTATATAAATTTGCACTATTATCTAACAACTAACCCTCATTAATTTCAAATAAATTTTCCATGATGATAAATGTAACATTACCTAAATCCTCCTTGAGAACTCTCGTTGTCTTCTGTACTCTATCTCAGCTCAACTATATAAATCCTTCATTGTTCCAAATAATATAAATAACATTTTAATAAATTCTAAAATTTAACTTGGATGATTCAAACATAATCAAAATAACATCAAGTATTTCTTACATTGCATAAGACAACATAAACTACTTCAAATATTCCCAAGGAACTTTTAACTTTTTTTTTTTTTGAGGAAATGCTAGATGCAAATTTATTAAAGGAAATCAAAGAACAAGAACCTAAGACAAGAAACACTTGTCACATTCCTCCTTTAACACAGTAAAAAAAAAGAGGAGGAATGTTATTACCATCTAATCTATCCCAAACAATATCAAAAGAACTAGCAAGGTTAGCACAACAATCCGCTAACTTATTGCATTCCCTATTCACAAATTGAATGATAACTTGGTTAAAATTTCTCAAAAAGAAGAAGTCATCTTGACTAGAGCCGTCCTCTATGAATATCTCTTTATTTAGCACTCTTTGCACAAATTTCATAACATTATAATTATCTCCTTCAATGATGATTCCTTTAGCCTCATACATCCAATCTTGAACCAGCTTCCTCAATGATAATATGGCTTTCAGCTCCAAGACCGAGCTATCCCAATGCAAGAATCTAAAACCAAAGGCAAATAGAAATCTACCTTTGTTATCTCTTATCACACCACCTACTCCAGCTTTGTATGATTTGTCAAGGGAGGCATCAACATTAAATTTAATCCAATCGGTTGGAGGGGTATTCCAAGAGGAAGAAAACAGCCTTAGCTGATTAGAATCCTAGTTGACCAAAATTAGATTATAGGTAAATGAAGTGGAAGCAAAACTAATTGAATTTGCTGCTATAACATTAATATCATCCTCTTTGCTTCCATGTACCATTTTGTTTCTATTTTTCCAAATCATGAAAACCGCCGAACAATATAAGTTGCCCTTGAAGGAACTTTTAACTAATTGAACATTATTAAAATAACACCGAATGTCTCTAAATCATCACCCCACAATTGCTATTCTACTGTCTACTTTCTCTAACATAATATGAAATTAAATATTCCTTAAAATAATATTAATTGCCTCAATTAATCCAATTAATCTTCCTTTTTGTCAAGTCATAGCATTCACCGACTACACTTATACCTATAGATAAATTTTGCAATTGCGATAAATTACAAAAATAAAATTTTCATCCTTCAACCTTGAAAATAGAAATTTACTTGCGCTTTCCCTTTCGACCGAATAAAAACTCACAACTCCTCTCCCTTCTTTCTCTCTCTCGAGCACATGAACTATTATTTTCCAACTTTCTCCTTCACGTAAAGAATAAATAATAAAACAATGAATCACTTACATATTTTTGGCAAAAGAAATACAAACTCCTCTTACAGGCATAATATTTTTCTTCCTCACCCAAATTTCCTTCTCTTCCTCTTATCACTGCCTTCTTTTGTTCGTGGATTTCACAAGAGTGAGAGGAACTTGATATCTCACAAGAGGAGTCATGTATAAATTCTTTCAATTGCGTCAGTTCGCACGGTTTATTCTCCCACTCACATTTGGCCGGTCGCCCTCTTGCCGCACCCGCTCGCCTAGCCCGCTCGCCTCGCCTGCTTTATTACACGAAGATGGACCGGTTCTTACAGCTTCATTACCATTTCATGCATTATATGTTGTTATCACACAATGTGTTGAGCATTTGCATGATTTATAAACTAATTTTCAAAAGAATTTTATTATACACAATGAAAGAAATGGTTATCCTGCAAGTTTCAATCAAGAATCAGGAAACATTTCAAAGAGGATTAAAAACTATTTCAGAGCATAGTTTGGATTAGTGGACTATACGAATTTCTGTAATAGCTTGAGCATTACAATATACTTGAGATAAATTCAAAGTATGTAAATATTTGTGATATGCAGAAAAGAAGATTGAGAATTGTGAAGAAATAACTACCAATTAAATTACACAGCATATAATAGTTCAACAAATAACTGTATTATCATAATCACCTTTTGTAAACATAAATAAAATATATAACAAAAAAAATTAAACGAAACATAATTTAGGAAGGATAGTTAAAAACTAACTTCAATATGCAGAGAAAGCTTGTCGAGTTGTTCGCTGTATTGAGGTAATGTTTGAACCAGTTTTTGCAAATCTCTAGTTGATAATTCACCACCATCCCTGAATAAAACAAGAAACAAGCAGTAACAAATATAAATCTCATAATTAAAGAGAAATAGTTCCAATTTCAATGGCATGCAAAAATGAAATTCAGAAATTACTTAAGTTAATTAGACATGACACGAGTTAAACTAAATCCACCACATATAGCAGTATCAAAAGTCATCGTGCAAATTCTTGCATTCAAATGTTAAAAGGTTCAAGTTTCTTAGAAAACCCAAGAATAAAAGCAGCTCCAATCTAAAAATGATTGGGACCATACTTTTAAGATCACGTTCACAAAATAATAAGGAGATTATTCTGGCATATTAGCTTAATCATACGTCTAGTATTTTGTTTAAAGTAAGACCATTAATAGTTTCATAGGCTATTACAGTAACAAGAATCTTTTTTTTTCTTCTTTTTTTCTTTTTTTTCTTTTAGAGAGGGCACCTTAGGCCAACAAATAATACACTCCACAGTTTTTCAAGCAAGCAAAAGAATTGCCTATTTCTTGTATTAATAAATAGAGATAGATCCACTCAAAAAAATGTCAACATATCAAAAATTGTACTTATCATGATATGGTCTTCTAGGTGTGGATCGGCACATTGTCATGTGGATGTTGGTAGTAGGTAGAATTTGAAAGCATCCCCCCTATTGCTCTTTCTACAAAATCTTTGAGCACAATAACACTAACTGTTTTAAGGCTCAACTGGATCCAAGGAAAATCAAATTTTAAGGTTAAAGAGGCAGATTCAAATTTCAAATCCTTCCCCATAATGGTTGTTGCTCATCCATATCAGTTCAAGTTTGCAGTCAAAATTTCAAATGATCAAACTTACCTTTGAATTCTCAGTCTGTTGTGCCTGCCCCTGCTAGCCTCATAGAAATAATCTCTACATCATTTATAAACAATATCATAGATATTGATCCTTCTATTCTTAAAGTTCCTCATCTCCCTTATATTTCTGAAGACATCAATAATCATGGTCACAACCAACCTTATGATTTTGATGGAAGCATTCCAAAAGACCTCGCTTTGGTGGATAGGATGCATAATATCATGTATCAGACGTGCCACAGTCAAAAAAAAAAAAAATCTATCTTCACTCACTTGTTTACATAGAGCTTTAAGCAAGACAGCCCAAATGATTGGTTTTTGTATTCTGATGGATCTTTGGATATGATCTTTATTGTCTTTCTTTTTTTTCTTTTTCCTCTAGTAATTCTTGGTTATTTCCCCTATTATACTCGTACCATTTTCTAGTTATAAATTGCGCCTTAAAAATATGATCTTCCATGTTAATGTCAATTGGTATCAAAGTTATTGATATTCCATTTGATTTGTTGACACCCCACCCAATCTTTTTTCAACAATTCTGACTAAATGAGAAATATAACAGCCAAAGCCAAACAAAATAACGACATCTTCCAATATAATTTTGCTCAAAGTTAGTCCCCAATCATTATCTCGCATAAATTAAGAGGGTAATACAAGAAAAATAATAAAAAAAATTTCAAGAGATGAAGAGAACCTTCTGGCATTAGATTACATCAAAAACCAAATTTAGACAATGATTTGTAGGCCATTCAAAGAGGAGGAAGATTTTAAATTATTTCATTGCCATATTTGAATATTTATTAGGATATTTAGGATAGTGTCCTAAATTAGCAAAACTAGATTAGGATTTGATTTCAGTTTGTTTAGATTTCACTTGCCTCCAATATTCCTAGAAAAACCAGAAGTCTTTAAGATGTTAATTTAAGATTGAAGTAATAGAATTATTGCTTACCATATTTTATCTCCCAGCCAAACTATTGTCTCTCCTACTATCAGTTTTCAAAAGGCTATCCAATAGGTATACTTCTCTCTCAATTTAGCAACTTTAGCATGTATCCCAAGGAAACATATGATAGCTCGCAAGATGGAATGCAAGTCATGGGACTCTCTCTCTCCCCTCTCATTCTGGACTTTCTCGCTTTTAGACAGCAACACAAAGGAAAAGGTAGAAAGGATTTGGACATGAAACCCTAACTAGAGTTTGAAGAACATATCTAGTGCACTAAAAATTCAAATTTAGATCTTTCATATATCCATTGTTTTATGCTTGCTCACATATTAGTTTGAATGAGTTTCATGTATGCATGGAAACTTCTTTTACATGGAAAATTGTTAAATGCGGGCCTCCTACGGGTGGGAGACACCCGCCCGGTTCAGGAGAACCAAACCCAACACCAATGCTGGGTAGGAGCCAGCAAAGCAGGGAGGGGGTTAGGCCCCCCTTGTGGGGCCCGAGAAAGATCGAATTCAATATGTAAGAAAGAGAAATAAAGGGAGAGATCTTTAGGAAGGTTTTAATTTTTTTTTTTTTTTTGGGGGGGGGGGGGGGGGGGAATTTATTTAGGAAAAAGATCCAAATCAAATTCAAATTGAGGAGGGAATCAAGGCACTCAACTACAAACACCTTCGTGATGGCATCTAGCCGAAAGGTATTTATGGTTTTAGAAACTTGCCCTACGATCCTGATGCCTAGGAGAGCTCTATACCGATGTCTAGAAGAGTTCTTGACTCGCCTTTAATAACATTGGATGGTTGAACATGTTTGACGGGTTAGCAGTTTTCATGAAATTGCTTTCTACGAGGAGAAAAAGAGGAATTCTTTAGTCCATTCATGTAGGTACAACACACTACTTAGAGTTGTACATTAGCTTGAGTTTCACTTAAGGTCAATCTACGATCAAAAATAATATGCTAACCTCAGCAGATGTTAAACATCATGCATACGAATAAAAAAAATCATGCAAAAGGATTCTGCCGGAAGAAAAATACAAATGAATTATGTTAACAAAGAACATCATCATATGGGAAGATCACATAAAATGAATGAATGATAAATGTGTTTCAGATGTAAATAATGCCAACATGATTAGAAAATTGTTGACTTTATTTATGATTTATCATTGTTCTATGATTAATTGCATTTCTAGGAGCAAATGACAAAAAAAAGAAAAGAAAAGAAACATTGACCCAAGAGATCTCCACCCTCAAATCCAAACCAATTAGGGTTTGAAACTTTCAAGAGTTATTGATCTTCTATAACTTCTAAGAGCTTTTAGAGGACTAAATAACCTTTCGTATGAGTGATCTCAAATATTTTCAGGAAAAGAAAGAGAACCTTCTAGCACTAGGTTGCATCGAAATTCAAGTACATATGGGCCATAGGCTACAATTGAAAGAGGGACAGTTTCAATTATTTCTTTACATTATTTGAATATAAGTTGGAATATTTAGGATAGTTTAAAATTAATGCAATTAGAATATAATTTCATTTGAACTTATTTAGATTTTAATTACCACTTATACTCATATAAATATGATCGGTGACTTTTACATATGTTTTCTTTTCTAGTCGAATTATCTATTTCAAAGGCTACCGAACTAGTAAACCTTTC
The DNA here is from genome assembly GCA_019925795.1 of Dendrobium chrysotoxum. Lineage (NCBI taxonomy): Eukaryota > Viridiplantae > Streptophyta > Magnoliopsida > Asparagales > Orchidaceae > Dendrobium > Dendrobium chrysotoxum. Next base: position 1,127,566 of record CM034309.1, on the reverse strand, counting down.
CCTCAGTTCAACATCTTAAGCACATATCCCAAGGCAATAATTAACAACTCTCAATGTGGCACATATCCCTAGGCATGGGATTCCCTCTCTCCCCTCTCAATTTAGACTGATCTCTCACTCAATTTCTCATATAGCTAACAATATAAGGGAAGGGAAACAAAGGATTTGCATCTAACTAGGGTTTGCAAAACTCATCTAGCATGGCAACAATTGTCATCTTGATTTCTCATCTCCACATTATTTAATGCTCAATTATCGCTCATTTGTATGAAAATATCCTAGTTTGCATTTCTTACATAAATCCCTAGTTGCATGCCAGAATGAAACTTACTTAACATGAAAAATCCAAAAAGCTCAATTATAAAACTCCTAATGTAAATCCCCTAGTTGCATCGTAAATGCTTTCAAAAAATATCTACCTCTACCAACATGTCCATTTAAATCTTCTCCAATAAAAACTTTCTTCAAGAGGTATCTTTTATATTACTTCTTTTAAGTCATTCTAAAATTTTAATTTTAAACATATCAAACCTACTTGAGGAGCATAAGCACTTACAATATTAATAATCTTAGCATCAACAACAATCATTAAAGTTATAATTTTATCTCCAATTCTATTAATTTTTACAACATTATCCTTCAAACTCTTATTTATAATCACATCTACACCATTTCTAGTACGACTCTTACAAGAATACCATAATTTAAATCCTAAACTATCAATCTCCTTAATTTTTTCTCCAACACATTTAGTTTCATGAATACATAGAATATTTATCTTCCTATAAATCACAATATTTATTAATTCCATTAATTTTCCTGTAAGGGAACCTATATTCTAAGTTCCAATACTAATTTTAGTATCATGGTCAAGCTTCTTTTCCCACATCCATCCATGATGTGGGAACCCTTGCCTATTTAACACTGCACCTGGGCGCTGGTGTAGTGGCCCTTGCATACTTCTCGTTGTATTCAGGTCATACAACACGTTGCTTCAAGGGAATGTCCAAGTATTAACACAATATATTAAAAGATTCATGTCATGATTATTCGATAAGTTTTACGCTGGTTGTCGACTACCTAACGCAACCTTCCACTTTTCTCATCTAGAACTTGGGACCCGGCAACAACGGTGTTAATAAACAAAAAAATGATGTGTATATGAAAGACAAAAATAAAGATTAAAAAAGGGGACTGTTGCATATATAAATAAAAAAAATATCCAATTTATGATGGAAAGGTTATAGATTGCACAAGATAAAGATACTTTAAAATATATTAATGCAAGAAAACTGGGTATAATGAAAGATAAATCAAAATACTTCTTTGATTGGAATCATGATAAGAAAATCTCAATTTATTATTGGATGGATTAACTTCATTCGTTATAAGCTAAATCAGAATATATATCAATTTTATTGAACCGTAGGCTACCTTCATGGTGGAAACTAAGTGGTGCATTGTGATTTTCAGGGAAAACTGGAGTATAGATCAAATGAATACATGGTAAGGTAAAATCGAGATTTGAATGCAAAGGTATGTGTGAGTGTAAATTAAATTTTTCCCTAAATCCGGACTTCATAAAGCTGAGCTTATGCCATGGCACTAATTTTAATTTAAATTAATGATTTAGATCTTTAATTTAAATTTAAAGTTCATAATAATATATGGATGAAATTAGAATCCGCACTTTAATAGTAGCATAGGTATAAATCTCAACAAACTAAACGGTATCATTTGGCTGAGGGTTAACAGAATGGCCTAGGATTAAGCTACATTAACAGACTGGCCTAAGATTAAGCTGCATTTTCTAACCCAGGTTTTAATATTCTTTTTGATGGAAAAAATGGGCTTGCGGAAGTATTCTGATTAGTGTTTCATCGTGTAAGGAAAAGAAATGAAAAGCCTACTTAATCTCCTTCCCATATAATAGACCCAAGTTCTAGCTGAAGCTTTTCACCTTAATAGGTTCGCTAGCTGGATGGAAAATGTGGTACCTCACTTGATTAGAGCTTGCCGCTAAAGTGAAGGTACCATAAGACTCCCATTAAAATGAAGGTGCCATGAAATAAACTTGTCACGAAACAAAATTCTTGATGAGAATGATGCCAGCCAAAAAAAAAAAAAGTTATTACGTTAATCCAAAAAAAAAACGCAAAGTGCCCTCAATCTCCTAATAAAAATTCATAATAACAAATTAATGGAAATTTGAACAATTACAAATATGAGAAAAAAGATTTTCTTCATATCGCTAAAAGTGCCTGGTTGTTTAAATTGATGGCATCATAACCTATTTTGTTGTATTTATATTTTTATCATCATAAATTCTCTATAAACATGTAAGGTAAACTTTTCAAACTTATTTCTACTATAGTTACCTTGAGTTGTTATGAATTTGCGCAGCTTTATTTCTTGATATGAAGTTGGTCATCCTTGCGTGTAACCTTTCACTAGCCTGGCATATAGTCAATTATCAGTTCAGATCACATCTTCAATTATCACCATAGCAAGAACATCCCTTAAAATTATCATCTCACATCTGCTATATGTAAATGCCGAAGTTCAAGCCAAATGGGATCATGATCCTCCAAAAGGACCTCCTTTTCAGAGGTTGAACCTGTTTTACTTGGCACCTACATGTTCAATAAGAACCTCATTCATAAACAGGAGAAAAAAGTAAAAGAAAAGCACAAAAAAAAAATAACAATGAATAAAATACCTTCTGAACATATTTATTTCCCTCCATATTTAATAAATCATGGCACATGGCATCATATGTCCATTCATGAATAACCGGTGCAATCTATAAATTATAAGTGAAATATTAATTGATTTGGGTAAAGGAAAAAAAAAACCAATCATAAACAAATGGGAAGAGTTAAAAAGAGCGCGTTTCCAACATACCTGATCAATTGAACGGTCTACAATTAGAAACTCACACGTCTCTGTTTGTGGAAAGTCAGGAATTGTAGCCTTATACCTGGCAAGACAGTGCCAGACAGCAGCAGCAAGCTTTGTTGGGATTAAATCACGAAAGGTTGTCAAAGTAGAAGCATCTAAAGATGACTTGGCAGCACGGTAGCGTATATAGGGAAATTCCTACAAAGGATTTACAGATTAATGTCAAAATAGAGAATTTAAAAAATTCTAAAATTCCTACAAACTTTAGTCAAGTGCATGATGGGGGCAACTAAGCCGAATAAAAAAATAAACCAACTACAACTGCTTGACAAAAAAATAAAGATGCTACTAAAAATTACCTCTAGTTGGACTTAACTGAGCATAAAAGATCATAAATTATTTGGAAAAAAAAAGGATAACAAGAAGAATTGAGTAACTAAGGCAAATGCTTGATTATTTGAGTTTAGGCATTACTAAATCAGCTATTGTTTAAATCATTTGCAAATTTTTTTCATATTTTTTATGGATTACGATTCTAAATCGTTTAAAAAATAAGAAAAAATAGAATTGGCCTTCGAATTAGGCCTATGTAAATTAATTAGCTCATTTTTTTAATTAATTTTTTACTTTTAATCAATTTATGATTTATTATTTTTTTAAATAATTTAAAAAGTTTAAAAACAAATACAATGCAAGTCACGGCCCCATGCTTAGTTTGTATAGTGAGCTGCAACGGTCAAGATCAACTCACATTGACCAACACTTGGGCATGTACAAACACACACCGATCCATGTAGCACCTAAAAGGGGATATTCATAGGTCTAGCCCGAACCCATGTGGGAATTCACACATCTGCATAAACTATGCAAATTTCAATCCATTTTTGTGCTTTCATTAAAGAAATATAACTTTTGCAGCTTGCGCATGCCCGCATCCCTTCCACAATTCCACCACCCATTAACTAGGCGTACAAGAGAAGAAATTTGTGCTAGGAGAATGAAAGAAAATATAAAGAGCCCAAAGAAAAACATAATAAATCAAAAGAGATGAGAAGAAAAATGTGAGCCAGTTATCTTTCCAAGGGATCTCTCCCTCTTCTCATTTAACTCTTTGCACTCTCTCTATCCCTAAGACTCAACATCTTTCAAGGCACACTACCTTCGAGAACATCTTCTTTCAAAAGGGTCTTTCTTTACTGGCCTGGCCTCCACCTGTTGAAGTATCAATCCATTTCTCCATCACCAAAGGAGAAAACACATATATTTCAATAAGAACATAAGCCATAGATTGTTAAAAGAGTTTGACGGAGCAGCATGTACTAGTATTGGTTTTTTCAAGAATTGATGATCCAAGTGAGAAAAGTGTAAATAGATTGATGAAGTGGAACATGAAAATGGGAGGAAACAACCCAAGTTGGGGATTAGGAGGTTCCTTCAAGGTATCAATGTGTGGGATCCGAAAATTCGCGCCCCGGCCTCTCCGCAACCCCTTTCTTTTATGTGTCAGTAAGGAGAGTTTTAACGAGTTTAGATTCCGAGGTAAATTTTTAGAAGTCAAATTGGGTTTTAGATAACTCACTACCTAGAGATTTCGTCCTCATTTTGCGAGAATTTTATGATCTGAGTTCTAGTTTCCTATAGGCGCAAGCTCCGATAATTAATTACCCCTCTCGATAACGAGAGAACTTTTGATTAAGACTAGTCTTTGAACAGATACGTAATATCTAGCGCATAATAGCAGCAAAATTAGATATTAAAAATTGAAAATTTATCAGTGCGCACTTAAAGCAGATGATGAGAGGAATAATGATGAAGTGATCAAGATCTCATGGTTCTGTCATCCCAAGTTATCATGGTCCCTAGTCTACTTAGAGGAGATAGTCGACCCAACCTGACCGAAGGTTTCTTGTCGGCAACCATGGCTTGCATCGTCCAAGGATACCTTATAGACTTGGGGGTGAATTTTTACTTAAGGGGATAGATTTGAGCCCACCTTAGCTAACAAAGGGTTTTGTTCCCTATCAATTATATTCTATTGATTCATTACTCAAATATTTAGAACCGTTGAGATCATACGGGTTCTGGCTGTGACCGTAATTTGATGGTACTATTTGGCAGCAAAACCACCGGGTTGGAGGGCCCTGATCATAACCATTTATTTGTGGTGTCATTTGGCGACAAAACCACCTGCTAGAGGACATGTATCACATCCTTACTGGAAAGAGATGGTCTGAGAATGAATCTTAGCTATACTCTCGACTAAATATTTGCTCTTTGTAAGCTTAAATGATTATCAAATTTATCCACCCCGACAAACTATTGCGGATGACTGATTGATTTTTGCCTTAAGTATTTGGGTGATTTATTTCATCTTAAATATCTTAATTTTTTGTGATTTTTGAGTTTTGAATTTTTATTGAAATTGGAGCCCCTTAATGATTGAGTTTTGAAATTGGATAATCTCTTCGGTCCTTTGCTTTATGCTTTGATAGACTTGTTGAAAAAGAATTCTTTCAATCCTCACTTTGTGCTCCACGAATTTATTGAAGGATTTGTAGGTTTTGGTTTAGCTGGTAATACCAAATGTAGGTAGTACTCTAACCCTTAACCAGACGAGAAGATCTCAATCTAGGTTACTTGAACTTACCAAATTGGGTAAGCTAGGATTTGATAGCTCTTGTCATTCGACTACTAAAATGGGGTTCCCTTACTATGGCACTTTTTATGGCTTGTTGAGTAAGCGGAGCTGCTAGTGACTAAGCCACATCTGGGCTTGTTGAGCCTAACCTTATAAGCCAGTTCAGGCTTTGGATTTGAGCTATGGAGAAACGCACTTCCCAAGCTAGATTTGTCTAAGTTTACAAATTTGAAGCCTTTCTTTATGGTTTAAGATCTCAGAACTTGCATACATTCAGTAGCTATTTTGATTGAGACTTGTCCTTTTCATTGTAACCTAAACCCTTTAGTCGGTGAGGAGAATTTCTTGGACCACGACCACTTGAACCTGTCGAGTCAAGTAAGCCTTGAGAATCTAACAATCCATGCTCCCAGGTTAACAGAACAGGGGTTCCATTACTACTGCATTTCTTATGGCTTGTTAAGTAAGCGAAACTGCCAGCAACTCGGCCACATCCGGGCTTGTTGAATCCAACCTCATACACACATTTAAACCTTAGCTTTACACTATAGGAGAACTTGTGCTACTTTAACTTGACTTGTTGGAGTGTGTAGCCACGAAAATCTTCTTTCCTAACCTTCAGAGTTTCAATATATTGGAAAAGCAATATCTCAAGCTTTGGAGAATTACCTGCGTATACATGTCAAAAGGTGAAATCGCTACATCCCCTCAATTGAAAAAGAGGTTTATACCTTATGATTTTTAAATATTTATTTGGGAATCTCGATGCGTAGCAGGATGTTAACTCAAATAAATATTTAAAATGCTTCATATCTTGTAGGGAAGGGTCAAGCAAATTTCTAGTTTTTGTTTCATGATTTTAAATATTTATTTGGGAATCTCGGCGCATAGCACGATGTCGACCCAAATAAATATTTAAAATGCTCCTTGTCTTGCAGGAGAATTTAAACAAGTTTATAAAACTAAATAAATACCCCGTCTTGCAGAGGGATTTTCATGAAATGCTTTCTTATACTACAAGATAATTTCAACAAATATAAAGTACATATGTTGATAAATATATACATAGTAATTTAAATATTGCATAGCACATTAAGTATAGAATTTTCTCGGATAAACTTTCTGCGTGATACTTCAAGTATCGACCGTTGATTGGTGGTATATATCTCTAACCGTTCAGATCGACAAGTTGGTAAGCTCCTCCCTAGTGCACCTTCATGACGAAAAGACATTCCCAAGTAAGTTCGAATTTACCACCTATTCTTCGGTGTGGGATGATTGGTCTTCTTACACCAGGAACAATTTCTCTTTGAAATTCTTGGTGGCGCACCATCCTATCAAAGGATCTTGCCATCCTTTCTTGATAAATCTCTAAATTCTGTTGCGCTTGCAGTCTAATTTCATCTAGCATGTCGAGCTTCTCCAATCTCAGGCGAGCATTTTGCGCATGAGTGAGATCATGCTGGATAGCTACCCGAAGTTATGGTAATTTGATCTCCAGTGGAAACACTGCTTCAACCCCGAACATCAATGCATAAGGAGTGACTTTAGCTGACGTCTTGTAAGTAGTGCGATATGCCCACAATGCTTCTATCATCTTGGTGTGCAACTCTCTTTTGTTCTTGATAAAGATCTTGAGCAACTTTATCAATGTTTTGTTGAAGGTCTTCTCCATGCCATTCGTCCTTAGGTTATATATGTTGAAATCCAGGATCCCGAGCACTTAATTTTGATGGTGACAACTAATATTTACTGAGTAAATATAGACTTCCGTTTGATTACAAATGTTTAATCTTTGTATATGAGGACTAACATTTCAGGTCAGATGCACACTGCTAAAGATTGCTGGAGACTCAATTTGGGTAGAATAGGATGTTGAAGAGTCTGTAATTTTTATTTCTTTAATTTTTCTTTTTTGAGTCTGCCACAGAAGCATGCATGTGAAAGGAGCAACAATGCACACACACAGGGGGAGATTTTTTCTTTTAAAATGATTATTTTTTTTAACACATCGTACTGTACGATCACTGATCGTACTGTACGGTTAATTAAAATACTCAGGCTAACGGCTAATTTCCAAATGTTTATTTTTACAAACTTATCGTACTGTACGATCCCGGTCGTACTGTACGATGATTTGTAATTGTGAAACCCTAGCCGCCAGAATAAGTTTGGTAAGTTTTCGAATTTGATTTTATGAACTATTCGTACTGTACGATATTGATCGTACTGTACGATTAATTAATAACTTGCCAAAATTATCTCCCTAATCAGGAAATAAAACGTTGGTTTCTAATTATATGTCGATCGTACTGTACGATGTTAAATCGTACTGTACGACTGACAGAGACGATTTCAGTCGTCCCAGAGATCGTACCAGACGAAACCAATATTTTTTTGTTCTGATCGTCCTGGACGATATTCATATCGTACAGGACGATATCAAGAAATGAACTAATCGTACTGTACGACTGGTGGAGTGCTGGACGATTGACAGAGACGATTTTCTTCGTCCCAGCGATCGTACCAGACGATCCCAAGAAATTTTGAACTGACCGTACTGGACGATAGTCCTATCGTACAGGACGATATCATGAAAAACACTATTCGTACTGTACGATTAAATGAGTGCTGGACGACTGACAGAGACGAGTTCTTTCGTCCCGAGGTTCGTCCCACAGTTCGTCCCGTACAAACAGTACGAATCAACAGTATCGTCCTGTACGATATACGTATCGTACAGTACGATATGAATAAAATTTAATAACTATTCGTCTGTACTCGTACTGGACGGAACTGAAATTGAACTAATCGTACTGTACGATTGTAAATCGTACTGTACGATCAGAAACGCAAAAGTTGAATCTTTTAGGGTTTTCTGAAGCCTGATATAAAAAAACAACTTAAGTTTTTCTTTAAGGAGTTGTTGATCAATCCTTTGCTGTGAGAAGCTTAGAGGAAGAAGGAGATTCGTAGAGAGAAGTTTTTTTGGAGAGATCTAGGGCTTGAGAGAGGAAGGTGAAGGTGAGCTTGAGCGTGAGGGAGAAGTAGTGTGAGGGGATCACACGGTGGCTCCAAGCTAGCTGCATGCTTTGCTCCTCTTGTGGCTTTAGAAGCTTCAAGAAAGTTCTCGAAGGAGGAATCACTTCAAGATCAACATCGCCAAGGTACTCTGCCATCTCCAGGAGGGAGAAAAAGGAGAAGGTCCGCTGCCGTCACCGGGAGGGTGACATAGCGTTTGGTATTCCGCCGCACCGAGGGAGGTGAAAGTGAGTATTGTAAAGGCTTCTCCGCCTTGCTGTGGGGGCAAAAGGAGAGTCAACTTTTACTAGTGCAAATCCCGGAGTAGAGGACTCCGGGGAGTGGACGTAGGTCAAGTGACCGAACCACTATAAAAATTTCTGGTGTGTTTTTTCCTGTTTACCGCACTTTACTTTTCATGCTTTTAAATTTGTGCGTTTTAATTGCTTGGTGAAAAATCAATTTTTAAATCTCGTAGTGTTATCAATTTTATCGTTGTGATCGTTGTAATTGCTTCCGCACATTGGTTGTTAAATTTATATTTCGAAAATACAAAAAAATTAGAACTCTTGCGTAGGGTCAAATTTTTAAAATACCAATTCACCCCCCCTCTTGGCGCATCTCGTACTTTCAAGTGGTATCAGAGCGGGGTTTCAAAATAGTGTTTTAGAAAACCTAGAAACGTAAGATCCATGGCTCAATTTGGTAACCGTAACACTACGGAGGGTTATTCCATAACTCGTCCACCTTTGTTTGACAACATACCGTTTGATTTTTGGAAAATACGCATGTCTACATTTTTACAGTCTTTAGACTACCGCATGTGGATGTTAGTCCAAGAAGGTTATTCTGCACCGTTTCGTATGTTGAATGGAGTGAAAACTGAACTGTCATTTAATGAATGGAGCATTGAGGATAGAGAATTTGCACAACTGAATGCTAAATGTCTAAACTGTTTCTTTTGCGCATTAAAATCAGAAGACTATATGCGAGTATCAACGTGTACTACTGGTAAACAAATTTGGGACAAACTGTGTATCACGTACGAAGGAACTAGTGAGGTCAAACAATCTAGGTTGAACATACTGTTACATGATTACGAACTGTTCCGCATGAAACCTAGTGAAACTATAACTGACATGTACACTCGATTCACCCAGATTGTAACATCACTGCATGCTTTAGGAAGAGAGTTGTCTAACTCAGAAAAAGTAAACAAAATACTGCGATGTTTGCCTAGCTCATACGATGCTAAAATCACTGCAATAACTGAGTCAAAAGACCTAAATGTTTATTCTATTGATAATTTGCTTGGGTCACTCATTGCCTACGAGCAAGGAGTGAGTCAACGACAAAGTGATGCAGGTGAAAAGAAAAAGGAGCGAGCAGTGGCTTTAAAAGCAAACAATTCTGAAAGTGACAGCTCAGCAGCAGAGGAAGATGACGACATAGCTTTGATGACTCGTCAGTTCAAAAAATTTCTGAAAAGAAAGCAGCGCCATCATCAAAGCAATTGGAACAAAGGTAAGAACTCAAAGTATACTAAGGTTGCATCTGAAACAATTTGCTTTGAGTGCAGGAAACTCGGTCATCTCCGAGCTGATTGCCCCAACATCAAAACTCATCAAACCAAGGAGAAGGGTGAGGAAAGATCTAAGTTCAAGAAGGGCAAGTTTAAGACTCAGAAAGCTTTTTGGGCCGACTCTGCCTCAGACTCATCGGAAGAAGAAGCAGAGGAGGAGGTAACAAATCTGTGTCTTATGACTAATGATAATCTTGATCAATCAGATCAAGATGAGGTATGTCAACTGTCTTACGATGAACTGCTTGTTATTTCTGAAAAAATCCATGACTCGTATAGAAAATTGAAGAAAAAGCATGCTGGTCTTAATACTGAGTTTAGTACTTTACAAAAGGAACATGCTAGTGTAGTAAAAAATTTTTCTGACTTAGATAGAGATCATATGTCGTTGCTTGATGAATACGATGCATTAAACAAGAAGCATATTGAGTTAACCACTGCACATGAAACCTTGAAATCATCACATGTTGAATTAGATAATGCATTTAAGGAACTAGAAGAACTATCAGGGGAACTTAGTAGTAGTGAGCATGCATTGAGATTCGAATATGCTAGTCTTAACCAAGAGAACAAATTCTTAAATGAAAAACTTCATGCATACGAGAATAACAAAAAACCTCCCACGTTTGCTGAATTCTTTCATCCTCCACCATGTGAATCATCTCATTCAAAACCAGCACGGCATGCATCATCCAAACCCAAAAATAGGAACTACCACCCTCGTAGATTAGTGAACCCATTTCCTGGTGTTAGATGTTATTCTTGTGGCATGCTAGGTCACATAGCTCGCACATGCTCAATTCACTATAGGACACATCTAGTGTGGAGACCAAAATCGCAATCATCACAGCATAACATGCATACATTTCATTCATATAAGCATGATGTGGAACCCAAACTCACTTGGGTTCCCAAAGCTAATCCATGATTGACATTGTAGGGATGCTCTCACAAAAGACCTAGTGAGAGCATGTGGTACCTGGACAGTGGCTGCTCGAGACACATGACTGGAGACATGAAGCAGTTCGTGACACTGGAGGCCAGGTCAGGAGGCAAGGTAACTTTGGGAGACAACACCACCAGAAAAGTGGTGGGCTCAGGTATCATTGGAAATACTAAAAATTTAATTATTGAGAATGTACTTTTAGTGGATGGTTTAAAGCACAATCTTTTAAGTATAAGTCAACTATGTGACAAGGGTTTTGATATAAAATTTTTGTCTAACAAATGCATGATTAGTTTAAATGATTCACTTGTGTTAGAAGGAAAACGTATAAACAATGTTTACATGTTAGACTTGAACTGCATTGAAACCTCAAATTCCTTGTGTCTGAAAACAATAGCAGATGACTCTTGGCTATGGCATAGGAGACTATGCCATGCTAGTATGAAAACACTTAGGAACATCACTCAGAAAGACTTAGTTAGAGGCATACCAAAGTTAGACTTTACTAAGGACCATCTTTGTGATGCTTGCCAATTAGGAAAACAAGTTAAATCTTCATTTCATGCAATCAAGGATATCAGCACCACTAGGCCACTAGAAACTCTCCACATGGACCTGTTAGTACAGCCAGCCTAGGAGGGAAGTTGTATGGGTTTGTAATAGTAGATGACTACTCTAGGTTTACTTGGGTGAAATTCCTAGCTCATAAGAGTGAGTCATTTGAAGAATTTAGAATTTTCTCCACTTGGATTCAAAGGAAATTAGGATGTGTAATTTCAACAATTCATAGTGATCACGGTGGGGAATTTGAGAATGATAAGTTTGAATCGTTTTGTAAAGAGGTTGGAATGGAACACAATTTCTCTGCCCCTAGAACTCCTCAGCAAAATGGAATAGCAGAAAGAAAGAATAGAACGTTAGTTGAAGCTGCTAGGGCTATGTTAGCTGAATACACTCTCCCTAGATACTTTTGGGCAGAAGCAGTAAGTACCGCATGCTATGTATTAAACAGGGTAAATGTTAGATCCAAACTTAATAAGACACCCTATGAGTTGCTTAAGGGTAGGACACCCAATCTTTCCCACTTACACGTTTTCGGGTGCAAATGCTTCATCCTAATCAATGGCAAGTCACCCTTAGGAAAGTTCGATCCTAAATCAGATGAAGGGGTTTTCCTAGGCTACTCATCTGTAGGTAAAGCTTATAGAATATTCAATAAGAGAACCCTAGTAGTAGAAGAGTCCACTCATGTAGTATTTGATGAATCCAATAAGACATCTGAACCTAATCATGAAGAAGAAGTTGAGGTTATACGGGGAGTAGAAACCATTACCATAGAGACTAGAGCGGAACCTCAGGAACATCTGCCTAAAGATTGGAAATTTTCTTCTAGTCATCCTAGAGAGCTGATCTTAGGAGACCCATCAGAAGGGGTAAAAACTAGGCATGGACTTAGGAAAGAGGTTAGCCATTCTGCATTCATATCTATGATTGAACCCACGAGTATAGATCAAGCCTTAGGAGATGAATTTTGGATCCTAGCAATGCAAGAAGAGTTGAACCAATTCGTTAGGAATGATGTATGGGAATTAGTCAAAAGGCCTAAAGAGCAAAGTGTGGTTGGAACTAAGTGGGTCTTTAAAAATAAGATGAATGACTCAGGCATAGTAGTAAGAAATAAGGCTAGGCTAGTAGCGAAGGGTTATAACCAAATTGAAGGAATAGATTTTGAAGAAACCTTTGCTCCGGTAGCTAGACTAGAAGCCATCAGGGTACTGTTAGCTTTTGCTTGTTTTAGGGATTTTAAGCTGTATCAAATGGATGTAAAGAGTGCCTTCCTGAATGGAGTAATCAAGGAAGATGTGTATGTGGAGCAACCTCCGGGATTTGAAAACTCACAATTTCCAAACCACGTGTTTAAACTGAAAAAGGCACTGTACGGGTTAAAACAAGCACCTAGAGCCTGGTATGAAAGACTTAGTACGTTCCTACTAGATAGAGGCTTTGTAAAGGGTAGTGTGGACACCACCTTATTTTTGAAGAAGGTAGGAATTGAAGTACTCATTGTTCAGATTTATGTAGATGACATATTGTTCGGATCGACGGAGAAAAACCTATGCAATGAATTTTCAAAAACAATGAGCGACGAGTTTGAAATGAGCATGATGGGTGAACTTAGTTACTTCCTTGGATTTAGTGTAAAACAAACGGAAGGTGGAACGTTTCTTAGCCAGTCTAAGTACGTCAACGATATTTTGAAAAAATATGAAATGGACAATGCTAAGGCTATGAATACACCCATGAGCTCTAATATTCAATTGGATAAAGATCCCAGTGGGAAGTCTGTAGATCAAAAGAGGTATAGGGGAATAATTGGATCGCTTCTCTATCTGACTGCCAGTAGACCAGACAAAATGTTTAGTGTGTGCCTCTGTGCCCGTTTTCAAGCTGACCCTAAAGAATCTCACATGACTGCTGTCAAAAGAATTCTCAGATATCTTCTAGGCACCCCGAACTTAGGAATCTGGTATCCTAGACACAGCACCTCGTTTGAAATCTTAGGATACTCCGATTCAGACTTTGCAGGTTGTAAGGTAGATAGAAAAAGCACTTCTGGCACTTGTCAATTCATTGGACAATCATTAGTTTCATGGTCCAGTAGGAAGCAAAATTCAGTAGCCCTATCCACCGCCGAAGCGGAATATATAGCGGTAGGTAGCTGTGTTGCACAAGTGTTGTGGTTAAAACAACAGCTTGTAGATCTAAGACTACCTGTAGGAACGATTCCGATCATGTGTGACAACACTAGCGCAATTTGCATATCCAAAAATCCAATTCAACACTCACGAACCAAACATATAGACATTAGACATCATTTCATTAGAGATCATGTAGCCAAAGGCGATATTGAACTACACCACGTTGCTACTGAAGATCAATTGGCGGACATCTTCACAAAACCATTAGGCTATGACACTTTTAGCACTCTACGCACCAAATTAGGTGTCATAGACATTCACGCCTAATGTAACAAAACAAAAAAAAACAAAACAAAAAAAAATTTTTGTGGTTGATTTGTATTTGTTGTTAAAACAAAAAAAAAACAAAAAAAAACAAAAAAAAAAAAAAACAAACAAAAAATTGGATTCCTGATCCTCTTCCCATGTTGCTCACAAACCTCGATCTTCTCTGACAATCGTACTGTACGATACACTATCGTACTGTACGATCAGGTTCCAATCACTCAAATCTCAGCCGTTCATTCCCATTCACGATCCAGATCTTTCATGTCTTATACACATCGTACTGTACGATTCACTACTCGTACTGTACGATAGTAATTATTGGTCATCGTACTGTACGAACATCCCGATCGTACGGTACGATCCACGTGGCAAACGGATTAGGACGAATTTAAATCGGCCGGTACGAAAATTATTGCCCATCGTACTGTACGAACACCTGTTCGTACTGTACGAACACTTTTGGTCAAAAGTCGTTCAGACGACTCATTGGGACGAACGCCTCACACTCACATTCGTACTGTACGATACCGATCGTACGGTACGATTTGGCTCACTTTTTCTGAAAAGTCGTCCAGACGACATTATTGCGCATATCGTACTGTACGATGATCGATCGTACTGTACGATATACCCCAAAGTCTATAAAACGGGAGGGATTCTTAGCCATTTCTCCTCACCTTCAATCCCTCTGAATCTCCTCATTCGTCCAGTCCTCTTTTCCAATATGTCTGGGTCCAGTAAGCGCGGTCGTATGATTGTCGGGAGCTCTTCCTCCTCTCGGCGCTTCGACGATCGTTTTCTCTCAGCGGCGGATGAGAAAGCGTATATCAAAATCAAGGAGGCAAAGTTCACTCCCTCCCGCATGCTCAATCAGGCCGCCTTAAATTTTGAGGTGATGAATCTATTCGCCTCGACTAGCCTTCAATTCCTTCTGACTCTTGCTTTTCCATTCCACTCCGAACTATTATTTGAGTTTTTTGCAAACATCCGAGTCAACCTTGAAAACACTACCTTCACATCCTATGTCTGTAAACAGAATGTCGTTATCACCGTCGACGACATTGCTGAGCACATCGGGCTGTCCACTGACGGTCCTCGTCCCCAATCCATGATCTCCCACGACTATGATTGGACGTCCGTCAATATGACCCTTAGAGGTGTCCCCTCAAATCAACACCTACCACTGGTCCAAACCTTAAATCAAAATGCCCGCGTTATCCAGCATGTCCTACGCACATCTATTATACCTAAGGCTGGAGATCGCATCCATATCACTCCCCTACTGTCTGTCGTCACCTATCTCATTATGTCGGGCAAAAAATTTAATGAAGCCCAAATGGTATTCGACTACATTCATACCTTGTCTGCCTTCCGCTATCCAGGTGCCCGTCGTAAATTGAACCTTGCTTTAGGGCATGTCATTGGCTATATCCTAGATGCAAAATACCAACTTCATTATCCGCTCCCTCCTGATCACCTTCCCATCTTCTACTCGGATGCCTCCTTTCGTATCCTGTTCCATCGGGGGGCCGCTCCCGCCGATCCCGAGTTTGATGACGAGGAGGCTGATGCTCCTGCTGACGCACCTCCGCCACCACCAATCCAACCACCTGGCCTTGCACCTCCCGACTACCCTCACGACGACATTATTCGACGACTTGATCGTCTGGAGACTCGGTTGGATGCTCACATTACTCAGCAGCATCAGGAGCATGACACGGATATGAAATGGTTTAGGGAGCGCTTCCAATCGATCGATCACCAGTTCGCCTCCCTTCATCAGTACCACCAGCTGTTTCCCGACCCTCCACCACCACCTCCGGATCAGGATCCAGATTTTTAGGTTGTTGTAGATGTTTCTGTTTTCTGTTTTTGTTGTACTTGTTTTTTCTTTTTCTTCCCTTTTTGGTGTTGTCAAAAGGGGGAGACTTTTCTGTGTGTTGTATTATGTTTTTGCTTACTATTAACTGTTTTTGGTTGTTTATGTTATCACTCCGTTTGTTTTTTTTCTTGTTGTTTTATTTTTTTGTTATAATAAAAAAAAAAATACAAGAAAAAATATATATATATTTGTGGAGCACATCTGTCCGTCAGAAAATATTATTTGACACCATCAAAAAGGGGGAGATTGATAAAGATCTTGAGCAACTTTATCAATGTTGCTCAAGATAAAGATCTTGAGCAACTTTATCAATGTTTTGTTGAAGGTCTTCTCCATGCCATTCGTCCTTAGGTTATATATGTTGAAATCCAGGATCCCGAGCACTTAATTTTGATGGTGACAACTAATATTTACTGAGTAAATATAGACTTCCGTTTGATTACAAATGTTTAATCTTTGTATATGAGGACTAACATTTCAGGTCAGATGCACACTGCTAAAGATTGCTGGAGACTCAATTTGGGTAGAATAGGATGTTGAAGAGTCTGTAATTTTTATTTCTTTAATTTTTCTTTTTTGAGTCTGCCACAGAAGCATGCATGTGAAAGGAGCAACAATGCACACACACAGGGGGAGATTTTTTCTTTTAAAATGATTATTTTTTTTAACACATCGTACTGTACGATCACTGATCGTACTGTACGGTTAATTAAAATACTCAGGCTAACGGCTAATTTCCAAATGTTTATTTTTACAAACTTATCGTACTGTACGATCCCGGTCGTACTGTACGATGATTTGTAATTGTGAAACCCTAGCCGCCAGAATAAGTTTGGTAAGTTTTCGAATTTGATTTTATGAACTATTCGTACTGTACGATATTGATCGTACTGTACGATTAATTAATAACTTGCCAAAATTATCTCCCTAATCAGGAAATAAAATGTTGGTTTCTAATTATATGTCGATCGTACTGTACGATGTTAAATCGTACTGTACGACTGACAGAGACGATTTCAGTCGTCCCAGAGATCGTACCAGACGAAACCAATGTTTTTTTGTTCTGATCGTCCTGGACGATATTCATATCGTACAGGACGATATCAAGAAATGAACTAATCGTACTGTACGACTGGTGGAGTGCTGGACGATTGACAGAGACGATTTTCTTCGTCCCAGCGATCGTACCAGACGATCCCAAGAAATTTTGAACTGACCGTACTGGACGATAGTCCTATCGTACAGGACGATATCATGAAAAACACTATTCGTACTGTACGATTAAATGAGTGCTGGACGACTGACAGAGACGAGTTCTTTCGTCCCGAGGTTCGTCCCACAGTTCGTCCCGTACAAACAGTACGAATCAACAGTATCGTCCTGTACGATATACGTATCGTACAGTACGATATGAATAAAATTTAATAACTATTCGTCTGTACTCGTACTGGACGGAACTGAAATTGAACTAATCGTACTGTACGATTGTAAATCGTACTGTACGATCAGAAACGCAAAAGTTGAATCTTTTAGGGTTTTCTGAAGCCTGATATAAAAAAACAACTTAAGTTTTTCTTTAAGGAGTTGTTGATCAATCCTTTGCTGTGAGAAGCTTAGAGGAAGAAGGAGATTCGTAGAGAGAAGTTTTTTTGGAGAGATCTAGGGCTTGAGAGAGGAAGGTGAAGGTGAGCTTGAGCGTGAGGGAGAAGTAGTGTGAGGGGATCACACGGTGGCTCCAAGCTAGCTGCATGCTTTGCTCCTCTTGTGGCTTTAGAAGCTTCAAGAAAGTTCTCGAAGGAGGAATCACTTCAAGATCAACATCGCCAAGGTACTCTGCCATCTCCAGGAGGGAGAAAAAGGAGAAGGTCCGCTGCCGTCACCGGGAGGGTGACATAGCGTTTGGTATTCCGCCGCACCGAGGGAGGTGAAAGTGAGTATTGTAAAGGCTTCTCCGCCTTGCTGTGGGGGCAAAAGGAGAGTCAACTTTTACTAGTGCAAATCCCGGAGTAGAGGACTCCGGGGAGTGGACGTAGGTCAAGTGACCGAACCACTATAAAAATTTTTGGTGTGTTTTTTCCTGTTTACCGCACTTTACTTTTCATGCTTTTAAATTTGTGCGTTTTAATTGCTTGGTGAAAAATCAATTTTTAAATCTCGTAGTGTTATCAATTTTATCGTTGTGATCGTTGTAATTGCTTCCGCACATTGGTTGTTAAATTTATATTTCGAAAATACAAAAAAATTAGAACTCTTGCGTAGGGTCAAATTTTTAAAATATCAATTCACCCCCCCTCTTGGCGCATCTCGTACTTTCAATATATGGATGAGTAGTGCCAATCAATCTTACATCGATCAACAAATTTGTGAATTTTGGTACTTTTGAATGTTATACCATTGTCTGATATTATGCGGAGCGGCACACCAAATCTATAGACAACATTTTGGGTAAAGAAGTTGATCACGAGTTTAGAGGTGACTTCTTTGAACGGAGCAGCTTCTGCCCACTTGGAAAAGTACTAGTTGCTGCCAATATGAACCGGTGTCCAACTGATGAGGGCAGATCGGGCCAATTATATCAATGCCCCAGCATTTGAATGGCCAGAATGTCATTGTAGAGTGCAACGGATTTGGTGGTTAATATATAACATCACCGTGAATTTGACACTCGTTGCACCTCTTAGCATGATCAATGCAATATTTCATTAATATTGGCATGTAATAACCCATTCTCTTAATTTTAGCAGGCATCTTAGGACCTGATTGATGGGCACCACAAAGTCCTTTTTGAATTTCTATTACCACCTTATCGACTTTTTTGCTCTCTCGACACCTAGCCACATCTAGTAAAAAACTCTTCGACATAACGTGTTGTTGACAAACGTATATCGCAATACTTTTTTCCTGATTTGTGCAGCTAACGACTTGTCTGCTGGAAATTTGCTTTCTCTAAAATAGTCAATGAAAGGTTGCCTCCAATTATCTTGTACTTCAACATCTAAGCAATATCACCATGATTCTGAGGCTCTGCTAGATTTGCATCTTTTGACTGCTTGATGTTCATCTTGCTAATTTTCAAGAGCAATTTGTTGTAGGTTGAGGATCAACCAGAGTTGCATCCTGCTGGCTTAGATTTGATAACCCTTCTACTTGCAAGAGTTGCAAAATTGCTAGCTCTAAGACCCAATGAGTGTGAACTCCAATCAACACAGGTTCGTCGTTCATACTGACCATTTCCTTAGCCAATTTGGTCGGACAATCAGCTTTACTATTTTGAGCTTAGAGAACTCGAGCGAATTTGACGATTTGAATTTGCTTCATAAGCTCAATAAATCATCGGTGATAGTAGGACAACTCAAGCTTGCTGATTTTATAGACTCTCAATACTTGATTTATAACAAACTGAGAATCGCAAAAAACTTGAAGGTTTTGAATCCCAATTAAGATGACAATTTTGAGGACTGCTACTAAAGCCTCATATTTAGCTTTATTATTAGTTCGAGATTCAGTCAAACCAAATGAATATCTAATTATGCCTCCAGGTATTATAAACTTGAAACCGATGCCAGCTCAGACTTTTGCTAGATTTGGAGGTTGGGCAGGCTTAATCGACGATACTCCATCGAAGTAGATCTCCCAAACTTGTGATTTCTCCTTTTCTTAAACATGCATAATCTGTTCATCAGTAAAATCATCATTGAGCAGTGAATTTGCAGGAATGAGATGTGCAGTAAGAAAATCTGTCAAGATTTATCATTTCACTACCTTTTGTAGAACATATGTAATATCAAACTGCAGAAGTATCACTGCCCATCTGGCTAAACGACCTATCAATGCTATTCTTGTCATCAAGCGTTTCAACGGATTGATCTTTGATATTAAAGTAATTTTATGAGACAGCATGTAATGGCAAAGTTTTTGGATAGCGAAATCAATGTCAAACAGTACTTCTCAATTAGAGAAAAATACAACTCTGCTCCAATCAGCCTCCGACTGATATAGTAGAGGGCATTCTCTTTGCCTTCTTCATTGTGCTGAGCTAGCAGTTCTCTGAGGGACTCTTCTAGTGCTGCAGTGTACAGGATAAGAGGCTTCTCCGAAATTAATGCTACAAGAATAGGAGGGCTTAACAGGTATTCTTAAAACTGTCAAAAGCTTCTTAGTATTCTCTAGCCCATTTGAAATGAACATCTTTCTTCATTAATTTTGAAAATGGTTGACACATGCCCGACAAATTCGATATGAATCGTCGAATAAAAGCAAGCTGCCCTTCCAATGAGCGAAGCTGCCGAAGGTTCTTTGGTTGTGACATCTCTATAATCGCCTTGATTTTATTAGGGACGATTTCAATTCCTCGGTGGCGAACAACATACCCTAAAAACTTCCCCTATGAGACCCCAAAAGAACATTTGAGATGATTCATTTTAAGATCAAATCTCCTGATCCTCTTGAACATAGTTCTCAAGTCATTCAGGTGATCATTTCAATCCATGCCCTTAACAACAAGGTCTTCCACGTAGCATTCGACTTTCTGATCAATTAGTTCGTCAAGGATGCGTGTCATAGCCCGCTGATAGGTAGCACCAACATTCTTTAGGCTGAAAGGCATGACTGTATAACAGTATCTGCCGACAAGCATTCTGAAAGATATTAGTTATTCATTTTTCAAGAGTCATTTTAATATGATTATATCCTGACGATCCATCTATGAAAGAAAACACCAGAAGCGGAAAATCATCTTTTAGACACACTTTATTGAGATCCCGAAAGTCAATGCAAATGTGAATTTGCCTATTCTTCTTTACGGGAACAATGTTGGCAATCCAATTGGCATATTTCTCTTCTCGAATGAAACCTGCTTCGAATGAGTTTTTTGTTTCTGCAATTACCTGTTCTTTGATCTCTAATCTCATTCATCTTGGAGCTTGCGTGATAGGCGCTACATCCGATCTGATAGCTGATTTGTGAACCACCACATCAGGAGATAAGCATGACATTTCAACATATGTATAGCAAAGCAATCACTGAATTCACAGAGTTCTTATATTTATTCAACTTGATCCTCGGAGAGGAGCACTGATAAAAGTCAGGCGAGGGTCTTCTTCAGTCCCCAAGTTAACTTCTTTCAGCTCATCCATCATAGCAGTCTGTCCACCATCTTTAAGCTCTTCTAGTGCAGGTTTAACTTCTATGGGTTGCTCATCCGAAAGGTTAATTTGTAAAGCCCTTCTCATTGCTACCATAAGATTCAATTTTTCCATCTGTTATTACACAATAAATCTCTTTTCATGGTACTTTCGTACAATAAATCCGAGGGCCCTCCTTATAAGGGCATCACTTTTTTGTGATATAAGAGGACTTTTCTGATACCATAACTTTAGAAAGAGACAGGTTCATCCCTTAGTGGTACCAGCATGAACTCCTTGTTTCCGCTCCAACCTTTGAACTTTTCTGGGATAATACCTTAACATTCTTGTATGAACATATCTACAAAATCAATAAGCTCTACAAGCCAGTCAAAATCTTCTTGATGTTCTCCAGATTTGTAGAATAAGCTCCCTGGTCTAGTATTTTTACTTAGAGGAGGTGCGTAAAATGTTTTGAGTTCTTCAACGTTATGCACCTTGTGAGGAATAAATTCTTTAAAATGTCGTGGAGGGAGAGGCATAACCATGAATGTGCTTTCTAAAATCGACATGTCACCCATTCTTCTTGAGTTCTTCAACGTTATGCACTTTGCTCGTATAGGTAAGCTCGTAGTCATAATCAGAATCTAAACATTATGCCTTTATCCTCCTTTCGACTAATAACTGGTAGGCCTTTTTGGATTCAACAGGGATGGCGTCATCTTCATCAATATCGCTCGCAGGTGAGGCATGGTTCTGCTTGATTTGGGCAAAAGGGCTGGTTTAGGGGGTCAGTGTTCTCTTCTTTCTCCCCACTTCTCAACTTCTTGTTTGGGCTACTTTGTAGTTTTTGAGTTTAATGCCTTGGCTTCAAAAGAGTTTGATGGTTTTGGCTCCTTTGGAAATAAATATTTTGCATTTTCGTATACTTCACTTTATGAACTGCAAAGGGCTGAATGTCATCTAAAACCCTGAACTCCTCTTCATCTCTGTGGTACTTCATACACTGGTGTAAGGTTGCCGGGACGATGTCGTATTCATGCAACTAGGGGAAGCACCTTGACTGAGATGTCTGCATCAATCACATGAAATTTGGCCTCTGTATAAAGCTTTTCGAATACGAGAGGAAGTACAAATGACCCCATAGTCTTCTATCCCTTCTCGTTAGAACCATGCACTATCAGCTTATCTTGCCCAAGATGTTGCACGTCAAGGGATAATGATCTCAATGCTCTAAGGCTCATGAGATTTATAGATCCAAGATCAACCAGGATTTGGCTAATTATGATGTTGTCACTCTCTGCAGTAACATACAGAAGGCGATTGGGATCTGTCATTTCAAGCATTAGATCATCCTCAGTAAAAGTGATGATTTATTCATTCCGAGCTTATAGAACTTAAGTCATACAACGTTCAACGAAAAATATCTTTTGAGATTTTTAAAAGCCTAAATCAAAGTTTCTCAAAGATCTTCAGGCATTAAGAGAGCCTCATATATGTTGAGTTGTGTTGGAATTTTTCTCAAATAGAATAGGATATTATAATCTACTACTTTGTTCGGAGTAGAATTCTTCTTGGGATCCTTAAGAATGCTTTCTTTATTGATGACTATTTCTTTTTCTTTGTCTTTATTGGGGATCCCTTTCTTCGGTGAAGATGTCATGATCTTATCACTTTTCAGCTGTACTTGAGCCACTTCATTTGATTCAGGTTCACCTAATGAAGCGTCTTCTTCAGAGCTAGCCCTTGTTGCTTCAGAAGATTCATTTGCATGTTCAAAATCACCAGTCAGCTTTACATGCTCCATCTGCGATGCTATATCGACTTCTGATAAATCTTTATTTGGGAAGTACAAATCCTCCTCTGAATTATAGTCCATTGGCAACACTATCAGACAAGATTCAGAAGTTGCTTCTTCAACACACTCTTCTTTTGTCGATGTATGTAATGCCACCGAAATGACCTGGCACATTTCCACGAAAAGTGAATCTTCATCAACTTATTTTGTTTCGACAATCTTAAGCACATCATAAAATCAGCGAGCTTAATAGCCTCCTCATAGTCTAGTAATAATCATCCAAACAGTAAATAATTCTTTGAGTTACTGTCTTTTTCTCCTTTGGTATTTTCAATTTGGCTTTTCTCTTGAGAGAATTGATTATGTTTTACTAGACTTTGATGAGCTAGGTTGACTAAAATATCATTTGGAAGTAGATGCATCTAAAACAGGCAAACCCATTAAGTCTAGCATTGGCTTAATACGAGACTTCCACTTGACACCAGGAACCCATTCAAGTTTGTTTCAACATCGTCACCGTCTTGTTAAAGACCACAGTCTCCCATTGTTCATTCTGAGCTGGCTCTTTTTCTCTTTTTCTTTTAACCGGGGGTACGAAAAAGGATGTAGCCACCTATATTGATTCTCTCTTGGGATGAACTAAAATATTATGTGATAATGTGAATTCTCCCTTTCTGTATTTTCTTTTTAGCCAATCATTAGACATATCAATTTTTAATACGATGGCTAATTAAAAATAGTTGTCTTTTCAGTTGTGCTGGCAAATCTCCTTACAAACAGAGCTTCTAACTCTATGAATGTCTTCACAGAATCATTTGGGGTTTACTGTTACCACTTAATGTGTTAAACTTTGGGATGGAATTCTCATTTGGATACGGCACCAGGTCGTATTATGCTAGGTATGGGCGACCTTTGTTTACTAATTTTTCTATCTGATCGGTAGCTATGATAGCTTTGATCTTCTCACTGATTATACCTTCTAGATGTGCAACTGTCAAAGCCTCGAAGTCATTTGTCGCATTCTACGAGGTGAGCTGACGGACTAGGTTGTTGATTTTCATTACCGCCTTCAGGTGTACTCTGCAATCGTGAAACCTATGGTATTAGGAGATTCAGCAGATTGACAGGAGCACTATTTAAAGCATGATTGATAGGCGGGGTTAGCATAGGATATGCAGCAGCATTCCTCTGCATCATCGCCTCCATCTGCATCATCTTCTCCGTCATCTTTGCATTTAACTGGAAGATTTCTTTATCTTTTGCCCTCATCTGGCACCGCACTTGCCTTTGCATGTCTACAGGCGTGGCTGTGTAGGCGAATAGAGGATTCTCTTCAAATTCCTTCCTTTCTTCCTCTTCTGAGGAGCCTATGCCTTCAGATTAATCATATTATGATTGATCATCATAAGGCATATTAATACCCACGGGACTTGCTCCACGATGCCGATGGTAGACTCTTAATGGAGGTGGCTCATCGTTGTGCCCCACCATATAGACCACTTCGACTTCCATGATCTTTTCTTCTTCGTCCTCTTGTATTCGAATCTCCGAGCAGCGCCGCCACTGAATCTCCAGCTCATTATTTGACACAAAAAAAATTTCGACCAGTGGACTGTGTCGAAGTTGGCTTCTCCCTTGGATGGGACTGATGGATGATGGGATCCCCTAGGGGATTCTTCAAGGTATCGACCATCGGACCGGTTGTCATCCTAGACCTTTTATGGGACCCACTTCTAACGGTTTTTATCGATGGGGGCGGATCTTTAGGAGGCTGCACCAGATGTGACGCCCGTGTTTATTCTTCTATCCAATACTCCTTTTTCATAAGGCCTCCACCTACAAACTTCTTTTTCCTTCCATCGAGACCTCTCGGCGTTGGATCCTTGGATATGCGGTCCGAGTGTCATACCCTGATGCTCACCGTATGGAGCTTATCTTTATTCCTTCTTTGCTACCACAACAAATGGTAGTCTTCCTCTCCATGCCCCTATCACGGGCGATTTCTGGAACTTTTTCTTCATTAGTCCCTTCTTCTTTATTACCTTCAGCACTCTATGTATTTTGGCAGACAGGATTTCAAGTTCCTTCCTCTAAGGGATTGGAGTTTGATGTTGCTACTCCCAGAAAAACTACTTTAGCTCGCCAGTAGAGCTGTTCCTCATTACCCACTTCAAATCTGAGAATTTATTCAGGGTAGGAACACCCGCTTCTGGTTCTTGGGCTGGCAGTGTGGAAGGATGGATGGGCAGTGGTTGCTGAGCTCATAGCTCTGCATTCTTCCTCCTCCTTATCAGCTTTCCTCCATATGAGGAAGCTTCAGCATCGTACCTTCCGAATGCAAAAGGCTTGCTTGATAAGGTGGTAGTGTTGGCAGGCATAATAAAAATTCTTTTTTTGGCCACAACCCTCTTCAGAGTCAAGTTTCCTAACTAGGATAGCCTTTCGAATGCGGAGATCCTCTTTTGGGGGACCTCTCTATCAGTTGCAGTTCTGGATGGTGGCAATCGTTGCACTAGTAAATGAGCATGATGTGTAGTAACTTCAACAAGATGAAGTGATGAGGACATCTCCACTTGGAAAGTTTATCGTAGACGTGGCCGTCGATCTACGGCCACGATCGAGTCTTTATATTTCTGAGTTTATAATGCTATTTGTTTCTTTTATTTTAGTTTACTGTTTTACCCTTACTTAAGGGCGGAGTGTTTGTAAGCCCAATGTGGGCATTTGAGTCTTTTCTATTATTTCTCTTGTTGAGGCTATTTATAGGCCACTATTGTATCGTTTGAAGTGAATGAATGATTATTATTAAAATTTCTGCATATTGCGTTCTTGTGTGAGCTTGAGAGCAATGGAGAGAAATCCCTAGGAGAGGGAGAGCGGATCACCCACCAACCCAGGAAGAGTCCGGGTTCGTGACCTCTTATATTTTTCTTCCTTCCCAAATCCCTGTCTCCCTCTCTTTCTTCCCATACCCGACGGCCCCCCCTCTCCCCCTTCCAAACCAACCCCCCCTCCCCCACCTCTCGGCCACCACCCCACCCCACGGCTAAACCCCACCGCCGGCCCCTCCCCTTGGTTCTTCCCTCTTGTGTGCAATTAATTCTTTCCTAAATTAGTTTTATATTTTAGGAAACCCAATTAATGATTGAATTCAAATCAATTTGAATTCAAAATCATTACCTAAATTATAATTCTTAATTTAGGAAAGTTTCCTATTTTGGATTCTATTTAGATTTAATTAAATAGGATTGCCTAAAATCTTTCCTATTTCTTAAAACCCAAATAGGAAACCTAATTTAATTATTCCAAGCCCTCCCTACCCTACTATAGCCGCCGGCCCCCTTGCCCATGCCGCCGCCCCCTCTCTCTCCCCCTCTCTATTTCTCTCTCCAATCCCCCCCCCCCCCTCTCATTAATTCCTAATTTCCTTTCTAGTTCCCTCCTAATTCCAACAAAATCTGAGAATAATTTCAGATTTTGAAAACCTTAATCATCTCCAAACCCTAACCCTAATTCCCCAACCACTCCTCTCTTGGCCGGCCTCCTTCCCTGTCCACTTTCACTTGGTTTTCTAAGGGAAAACCCTCTCCTCTCGCAAAGATACTTCAAGGACAGCAAAGGCAATCAGTTTTCAATCTTCCACCGTCACGATCAATATGAATGGAAGTCCCCGAATGGGACTACGGTTTGGTATTTGACGAACACGACAACATCGACATCCTCCGTTCCCCGTTCTTCGACGTCGGATTCGACTTCGACAACACCGTCGAAGAATACTTCGAACGGATCCACATCACTTTGGTGGATACAATTGACGATCAATGGACGAAAGGACAGTGAACCATCGTCGGCCGAACCACAACCGCTTCCCCTCCGGACACTTCCCCACTCAAAAGCTACTTCACTCAATTTCTCTGATTCCTCACCCATACCATCGGCATTCGAGTGGATACTATCCGACGACGATTCCTTTCCGATTAAGGTGAACTTTCTTCCCTCGTCAATTACTTCTTCTTTCTCCTAACCTTGTAGGTGGTGACGGAGTCGTACAAGATCAAAGCCGCTTAATTTGCTAAAGAGCTTAGTAAATGTAGGGTTATTTGAGTGTTCCTTTATGTTTACTTGTCTTATTGTTAATTGAGGGATTATGAATGAACATCTCCTATATTAGCTTTACTTTGATTTTCTAATCTATTTGTTTGTTCAAGCATTTTATATGTGGTTTGGCCTAAACGCAAGCATCCCTCCCTTGTTTTATTTTATCGTTCCAGTTGCTAGTAGTTAAATCAATTAATTGCTCTTTTAATAAATCGTGCAAAATCCTAACTTTCATTTAAAACATCCTAGTCCTGCATCATGAAGCCTTCTAGTAGGTCCTTCAGTTTCCATGCCTTGTACAGGAACGGTGGCAACTATTCAGTAGCTGCGAAAAATTCTAGCCCACTAAATTGGATGGCGGCTCCAACACTTCCAGTGTTGATAACGATGTTTGCTAGCTAAATGCTAGCTCCTCATTCTAGCTGGACAATAAAGGGCCTGTTGTGTAGTTCCATTCTGCGCAAATGAAAGGCAATAGTTAGTAATCGGAATTTGATACATCACCTCACACTTTCAAAATGCAGAACTATACAGAACAAAATAACATAAGCAAGTAATAAATTTAACCTATTTAGTGAATTCTAAATGAGTTTGTAAAAGAATCATTTCAAAAAATGGCAATTAAATTTTAACTCATTATGATATGGTGCTACTATAGCAAATGTACGACTAGCCAAAGATAGAAAGAGAAATCATCCCCAATGGAGTTGCCAGAAATCTGTGCGCTCAAAAAATTCGAGCCCCGGCCTCTCCGCGAGCCCTTTCTTTTTTGTCGGAGAGGAGAGTTTTAACGAGTCAAGGTTCAGAGATAAATTTTCAAAAGGCATATTAAGTTTTATATAAGTCACCACCCAGAGATTTCATCCTTATATTGCGACGATTTTATGATCTAAGTTCGGGTTTCCTATAGGCGCAAGCCCCTATAATTAATTACCCCTCCCAATAATAAGAGAGAACTTTCAATTTAGAATAGTCGTTAAATAAATACATAATATCCAGCATATAGTAGCAGTAGGATTTGATATTAAAAATTGAAATTTTATCATCATACACTTAAAGCAGACGGTGGGGGGAATGATAATTAACCCGATCAAGATCTCATGGTTCCGTCATTCCGAGTTAGTATGGTCCCTAGTCTACTTAGTTAGAATATTATAAGTTTTTATGCTCCTCAAGTAGGTTTGAATTTGTGTTCAAAATTAAAATTTTGAAATGACTTAAAAGAATTAATACAAAAGACACCTCTTGAAGAAAGCATTTTATTGGAGGAGATTTAAATGGACATATTGATAGAGAGGTAGACGATTTTAGAAACATTCATGGTGGCCTTGAGTGAGACGACTAATGAAGGTGGTAAGACTATATTAGATTTTTCTTTAGCTTATGATTTTTTAATTGCTAATACCTTATTTAAGAAAAGAGATGAGCATCTTATCACGTATAAGAATGAATATAGTAAATCTAATTGATTATTTTCTTATAAGAAAATTAAATCGTTTAGATTGTAAAGATTGTAAAACTATTCTGAGTGAAAATTTATGTACCAAATATCGTTTATTAGTTTTGGACTTTAAGGGGCAGAAAATAAAAAATAATGTTAAGCGACATTCTAGGATTAGATGGGGGCATTTAAAGAATATTAAGAAAAATATTTTTGATAGTAAGATTTTAGATCTTAAGATTTTGTCTGGGTATGACAATGTTAATGTTATGTGTGAAAAAATT
The DNA here is from genome assembly GCA_019925795.1 of Dendrobium chrysotoxum. NCBI lineage: Eukaryota > Viridiplantae > Streptophyta > Magnoliopsida > Asparagales > Orchidaceae > Dendrobium > Dendrobium chrysotoxum. The sequence continues at coordinate 1,098,826 of CM034309.1, read as the reverse complement.
GCTAGTGATATTAAGAATATTGCAAAAGATGTGCTTGGAGTATGAAAGGAAAAAGCACCTAATAGTAAAAATAGTTGGTGGGGGAATCCAAATGTACAAGAAAAGATAAAAAATAAGAAGATTTGTTAAACAATTGGTTTAGATGTAAAAATTTTGATAATTGGGAAAGATATAAAGAGTCATATAAGGAATCTAAGAAAATAATATACGATGCAAAGATCTTAGCTTTTAATGATTTATATAATAGATTAGATACTAAAGAGGGAGAAAGATATATGTATAAGTTAGCCAAATAAAGAGATAGGAGCAGTAAGGATTTAGTTCAAGTGAAGTATATTAAGGATGAAAATCAAAAAGTATTTTTCTTAGAAGAAGATATTCAACAAAAGTGCATCAGATATTTTGCTAAACTTTTTAATGAAGATTGTGAGAATATGATTGACTTTAGTGACATTAACACCCTAAATGAAAATAAAGATTTTTGTTTTTATCGGCGTATTAGTAAAATCGAAGTTAGAGAGGCTTTAAAGAAAATGAAGTGTGGAAAAGCTGTTAGACTTGATAATATTCCAATAGAGGTGTGAAAATGCTTAGAAGATGAAGGAATTTTTTGGCTTACTAAACTTTTTAATACTATTTTGAAGACTAAAAAGATGCAGATGAGTGGAGAATGAGTGTGTTGATTCTTATTTTTAAGAATAAAGGTGATGTATAAGATTGTGCAAATTATAGAGGAATTAAGTTAATTTGTCATACTTTAAAACTATAGGAGCGAGTTATGAAGCATAGGTTGCGGCGTGATACTAATGTTTCTCAAAATTAATTTGGATTCATGCAGGGTCGGTCTACTATGGAAACCATACATTTATTGAGAAGTTTGATGGAGAAATATAGAGAGAATAAGGAGGATCTACATATGATATTTATTGATTTAGAGAAAGCATAATGATAGTATTCCAAGAGAAGTGTTATAGAGAGTACTTGAAAAGAAAGGAGTTAATAATGTTTATATTCAAATTATTAAGGATATGTATGCAGGAGTTATTACTTGTGTTCAAACACAAGGTGGTTTGACCAAGTATTTTCCTATTTCGATTGGATTACATCAAGGAACAACCTTAAGCCCATATCTTTTTACTTTAGTCATGGATGTTCTCACTAAGTATTTGCAAGAGGATGTACCTTGGTGTATGCTTTTTGTTGATGATATTCTTCTTGTTGATAAAATTAGAGAGGAAGTTGAAGGTAAACTTGAATTATGGAGGTCAGCCTTAGAGTCAAAAGATTTTTGCTTGAGTAGATCTAAAACTGAATATATAGAATATAATTTTAGTAGTAATAGACCTAGTGGGGGGATTGTGACTTTGCGTGATCAAGTCATTAATAAGATTACACGTTTTAGATATCTTGGATCTATTGTTCAGAGTGATGGTGAAATAGATGGGGATATTATCAGTAGAATTCAAGTTGGATAGTTGAAGTGGAGGAATGCATCGGGTTTGTTGTGTGATAGAAAAGTTTCCCTCAAACTTAAGGAAAAATTCTATAAGATGGTGGTGAGACTTGCAATGTTTTATGGTGCAGAATGTTGGCCATTAAAAGAGAAGCATAATACTAAGTTAAGGGCTGCAGAGATGAGGATGCTTTGGTGGATGAGTAGATTTACCCTTAGAGACAGGATACGAAATGAGCATATATGTAAAAGGGTTGGAGTAGCTCCAGTGGAAGATAAGATTAGGGAGAGTCGCCTTAGATGGTTTGGTCACATAAAACGACGGCCTTCCGATGACCCTGTTAAAAAAGTATAGGTATTAGATTTGACTTATATTAAGAAAGGTAAAGGTTGACCTAAAAAGGCTTGGTTAGAAAATATTAGAAATGATTTTTCTTTATTAGATTTAAACGAGAATTTGATTTTTACTAGGACACAATAGAGAAAAAGGATTCATGTTGTTGACCCCACGTAGTGGGACAAAGGCTTGATGTTGTTGTTGTTGTTGTTGTTATTATTGATTAAAATGACAAAGAACCTATATATATATATATATATATATATATATATATATATATATATATATATATTCCCATGCATCTCGATTTATATGCATAGTCTTGAAATATGTGCCGATTTTGAATTTTCTCTCGTGCAAAGACCCATGCAATACTACAGTCGTTTTTATATGATTTTAACGTTCCGGACACAACAAAAAATCCGTTTTGCGAACAAGCGATGTTCAGGTAATCTCACGTAATATTTCATTTGTAGTCCGTCGATTTTGATCACATTTGATGGCATGGGCAATATTACAGCTTTTTCTATATGATTTTGACGTTCCAGACACAATGACGAACTCCGTTTTGCAAACTGACAATGTTTGGGCAATGTCTCACAATGTTTCATCCGTAGCCCGTCGATTTCGACTGCCTTCACCCAACTCAACTGCAATGGGTCTCTCCTTAGGTAAATCCGATGCTCTGATCATATTGGTGTAGTCCGTTTGATGATCGGAGGTCATTTAAGGAATTTTTTGCTAACGTCGCGCTTGGCAATAGTCACGCTTGTCATCATTTTCGATTGATTTACGCACAAATGACTCTTCTTAGCAAATTCAATATCCTGAGTGCATCCGTGTGACCTATTTCACGATCGAATAAAGTTTTAAGTTATTTTGATAGCGATCGTGGTGTCCTGATGCTCGTGAAAAGCCACATATCTGTTAGTCTCCTTTCTCGATACACTCGATTGGTCGTGGAATATGTATAGAGGTCAACACAAAGTATGGAGATCAGTTACGTATACACATCGGGAGACCATTACATATTATGATCAATGGGAGATTAGTGTTGAATAATCAATTTTAAGGGATAATTTAATAAGCATATAACAGTGATCAAGAAGTCCCATATAGAAATCACCAATAAGATGTAAATCAAACACGAAAATTCGAATAGTCTCCAAATTCTAATGGTTAACAAAAAATTTGCCGACCAAAAGTAGCAAAATGGTTCTACCAAATAAGAAATTTCGAACTCACAAAAAAGAGAATAGATTTGCGATTGTAAGTAGTGGATAACTTAGCCTTACAGAATTTAAGCCATGCTGAATGAATAGATGAAAAGTGTATTTCCTACCTGCATCAGCAAAAGAGAAAGTGAGAGCATTAGGCTTGATAGGAGCAACAGTTCTAACATCATTAGGCCAGGTAGTAGGAGCTAATGGACCATCGACAAACATGAGGCCCAAAGATTGGAGGGTTATGAAATAACCACATCAACCATAACAAGATTAGGGGAAGTTAAAACTAGGGGCAAAATGAGTGGGTACCAACACAAGATTATGATGAGATGCCATGAAAGAAAAAGCAAAAGGCAAATTCTCTATGTCCTCGCCAACAATCAATGATAAAGTTGGCAAAGATCAAAGAAAAGCAACAATAAGTGAAATCTAAGGTAGAGACCACATTGGAAGGCTAAGAAGGTGGAGACGATCCACCATTAAACACATTAATGGAACTAGAAATGGGTAATCCTTGGAGCAAGAATACAAAAGCTGAAGCAAACACGAGCGACACAAAATGAGCAACCACGAGGAGGGAGCAACAGCAAAAAGTAGAGAGGAAGCCTCGTGGGCAATGACCCACATACTTGTCAATGGTGCAGAATGGCACACGCCATGGCATAGAATGGTGAGTGCAATGGCGTGCAGTGCACCTACGACGCCAGTTGCATGGTGCAGAACACAAGATCAAGTTGTCGCGCACCATTTGCACCATGTGCCCACAATGACGCATGGCGCGCGCAATGTTATTCTGTGATTTTCTTAATGTAATAATATTTTCAATACTTATATAAGTTTAATTTCTAAATTTAATTTCTAAATAATATAATAATGAAATTTAGGTTATTAGTTATTGATTTATTAGCTGCAGCCAAACGAACCCTAACGCTCGAACCCTCACGCAGCCTTACCTCGAAGCCTCACGAACACACCCGATTCGTGATTCCGCACAGAATTCCACCTCGTTCACATGATTCTGGCTATTGTTCGTTCCTCGTATTCTTTCCTTATGTCGCTCCCTATTAATCCGAGTGATTACGCCCATCTTTGTTCATCAGTTGCTTACGGAATTAAAAGATCTCGTGTGCTTCATCGTCTCCTTCGATACTCATCTGATTCCTCCGAAGTCAAGGGTCACTGTTAAGTAATGATCTCCTTTTTCCTTAGGTCGATCGATTTTAATCAACTTGAATTTTTTTTATTTAGATTATAAGCTTAGGGAAAATGCTAAGTAGAAGAAACAAAGTCTGAGACTAGGAATGAAGGAAAATATCCTATGAGGGCAAGGTGTATTTTTCAATTTTATAGCTTTTATTAGCAGCAACTTGTACGTACTTTAGTTAAACATGATTTAGAAAAAAAATTTATTTTGCATTATGTTCAGAATGACGCGGGCCGCACAGTGCGCCATGCGCTATAGCTCAATGGGGAACTATATGCCGTGGTGCGTCATTCATCGTAAAGAAGTATTGTGAGGCAAGCTCTAAGATTTGAAAAGATGTTGATCCCAAGGGAAACTGAGATACGCAAAGGACATTGTCGCTAACACAATAGATGACACAACAAAACTTAGAAACAAAACAAATGGGCATGACGAGAGGCCTCAAGCATGGCAATTCACAAGCTGCAGCAATTGATTGCAGTGAGCTATGGCATGAGGGAAAGCATGAGTTTTATGCTAGTGCTAAGTTTTACATTTTTTTCCAACCAAAAGCCAAAAATAATTTAAATGTTTTTCTTGTAGTTCATTGGCAATTATTTTATATACTCATCTGATGGTGCATTTTCTAACTTAAATTGTTCATCTTCAAATCACCTAAGTTTATTTTCACACATCTTATTTTCAATATATACTACTCAAATTGCCCTGCTAATATAAATATTACTTAATTTGTCCTTCTTAATTTTGTCACACCCCTATAATAAAATTCCTAATTTCACCATGCTCAACGTAAATATAAATGACTTTTACATCGATAAAAACTCAAATCTATACAATATATCCAACGTAATTGTAATTTTAAGAAATGTACTTGTAATTTTAGGAAATGTACAATTAAGTTGTAAAACCCGCCAAATAGCATTTTAGGCTTCGCACGCTTTTCGATGCGTCGCGGCGAACTTTAAGTGAAAATTTCGAAGTCGTCGGAATTCGACGCAAATAATTTTATAAAATAGAGCGCAAAATTCTGAACAAAATGATGTATAGAACCCATATTGGGTTTTAGATATTTTGAGAGTTAAAATTTATAGAAGTCCTAATATGACAAGAATGCCCTTGAAGCCTTCTTAGTGAAAATGAACTTAAGTGAGGGTATTTAAGACTATTTGCTTTAAACCCTCAATGCCCCCACTCATATTAGGGGACCGAAATAATTTCGGTCCCCATTTCTTTCGTGCGGCCCAGACCGAGCGGAGGAGCGAGCGGACGAGCTAGGCGACGGGAGAAGGCTTCGACGGCGACCGTAGGGGCGGTTTCCGGCGGCGTTTGCAAGGGAGATTTGAAGGGAAAGTTAAGAGAAGGTTAAGGTAAGATCTTTGCAAGAGTTTTCTTATCTATTCATTGAGTTTTCTTAAGAAAAGAAAACTAGGGTTTTGAGAAAATTCAAGTTTTCTTTAAGAAAATGATAGGGAAGGTTTAGGGGATGTTTCTAAACCCAAAAATGAGATGATTCCATAGAAATTTTGGATTTTAAAAATTAGGGTTTCTTTCATCTTTTGTTTTTCTTTCAAAATGTTTTATATGAATGATTCCTAAGGGCATTAGAAGGCCTCTAAGAGAAGAATTACGTATGTTTGTGAAGAAAATTTTAGGTTTTAAAATTAGGGTTTTTCCCTAAACATGGAAATTTTGAGCCTTATGATTTTGTATGGGTTTAGGAGGGTTGTTAGAGGCAAAAATTAGGATTTCCACACAACATGCAATTTTTATGATTTTTAATTTAATTAAATCCGAAAATTTATAGTAATTTCTCTAAGTATTAATGTGTGTGTGGGGAGGTTCTTTAAGCTTAGGCTATATAATGAAAATAAAGAAAAGTTCCCAAAGAAAAGAAATTAGATTATGATGAAATTCCCAATTTAGAGAAATTAGAAAATAAAATTAAGTATGAATGGGGAAAGGGTTCAATTAGAAGATTTAAAAATAGTGTATGGGTGGGTTCCTTGTTTTCATAGTTTAGGGTTTTGAGAAGTTTGTGTGGAGACAAGCAATGTTTACATTTATGTTATTTTCCTTTTAGATATTGATCGTGTAAAAGGGGAAGAGCTCATAAGGTTATCCGGCAAAGCGCACTGTATTGAGGTAGGTAAATGTGGCACAGTTAAATTTAGTAAAGAATTTCTTCTTTCCCTAATAGCCTATTTGAATTGTTGTGTTAATGCTTAGAAATTTTGCAAGTGAACTCCTTCTACATTTTATTATACATTAAATGTTATGCATATGTTTTATGTCTTGCCTTATTATATGAATTTTTGTGACAATGTTTGGTTACACTTGACCATATGTTTACTATCAAGCTTATGTTCTCTTTTATCTACATTGCAAATACACTTTTATGTGATGACATAATGCAATCTTATGCTTTCAAAGTAATGATTAACGATAGTACTTAGCTTAGCTCTTCTTTCATGACATCATTTAACTAAGTAGCATGTAAAGGATATTGGATTATATGCATGAAAGGATGAAAGGAATGATAAGGATCTTATATGAATAGATTTAGAATGAATGCATGTGCATGCTGATGCGGAAGTATCTTGGTAAAGGGGCTCTTTGAGCCATTGGTAAAGGGACTCTTTGAGTCAATTGGTAAAGGGGTTCTTTTGAACCAAATGGAAAAGGGTTTGGCCAAACGAAATGTACCTGATCAGTACAAAGATACTTCCGAGACGGGTGCTATCGATATACTTATATTACATTAAAGGCATATAGATATAGAGTATTTTATGAGCCATTAAGCAAGTTATGTATTGTGTAAGGAGAAGGATTGCAAACTTGACCAAAGAATGAGGCTTAATGGATAACCATGGAGGCATTTTACTTAATTGTTATGATTTGTTTAATGTTCATATACAAAGCATTGATATACATGTTGTTTCTCTTACCTTATTTTCTAAATTTAATTGAAAAAGCATTTACCTATTGAGTTGTGACTCACCCATGTTGTGGGAACATTTTTCAGGAGGATCTGGGAAAGATAAATGACGGATAGACCACCCCTCACGTACCGTCGTAGGGAGACGACGGGCGGCAGGTTTCTTTTGGGTTATTTTGTCTTTTTGATGTTTTGAGTTAGAAGAATTTATGTTAAATTGTAAAGAAAGTTTTTGGGCACTTTTTGTATTTTGAACACCTATGTTTTGATATTATTATAATTGAAAGGTGAAATGAAATGAAAAAATTTTATTTGGAGTTTTTAGTGGCTCTTTCCTTATGTTTGAAATTAATTGTGTATGTTTGGAGACATGACATTGGAAAATTATGAAGTTTTTATTTAGGTTCCTCCTGTCCGACCTCTGTTCCCGCCTCGCACTTGCGAGCTAATCGGGCCGGGTCGTGACATAAGTCACTATACCATTTGCTTATTGAATAATACCACTCCTAAGTCACTTATCCATTTCAATCATGATATCTTAACTCTAAAAATTATACACTAAATTATATCATCATTTTTCTATGTAGGGTTTCAAATTTCATAGGTAATGAAATGCATATCAAGGCACTAATGGAACCCAACAGATAGTATCAACTTAAACACTATGGGATGATTTGAAATTAAACATCTCCAAGGCCATTAAGGTTAATGTAACTCTATAAGAAAATCAAATAAATATATTATAAATTCCTCAAGTATCCTTTTTTGTGGCAACTAGTTTATAACAAACCTAAAAGAAGAAGTATGGCTCCAAATGATACACCAAAATTCACAACCAAAGATGAACGACTCAAAGCCAAAGTTATAACAAACTCCGACAAAGTATTAATGATTACAATAAGGCTCCCTAATGAACAAAACTTAACTTAAAACTATATTACCACAAGTACAACTCAATGAATCATTAAAATAGGGTATACTAATGAAGCACTAGAAAAATGGATCCAAGGAACCTTACTGGGGTTTATCATCAATCTCGACACCCATTTCAACATGCATGAAGCCAGAGAGCAATAGATCATATATGTAATGACATCTACTATAAAGTGAATACGGTTAAATGTAGAATTGAGCGACCTCATTAATTAAAAGTGTTCTCTCCTCAAGAAGGATACTTGTGAGGATTCACGACTAAAAGAGGTCTTGAATCCCATCATTTAGCAAAATCCTAAATATCAAAGGCGAAATCTAGTTGTATATACATTAATCTACGAGAGCATTCCATACTTCATCAAGCAAAGCTTCATGAGTTTCATCCCCTTATGAGCATCTCATACTCACCCTAGCCTACACACGCTTAGCACACTTGCACCCTTAATCATTGTGCCATGTCTATTATATGCATGCCTCGCATGCATGCATTACCCGTGTGCCTCACATCCATTACTATCACGGGTCGTACAAGAGCATTGACCTGCTTGCTCGCAAATTGCACTATTCACAAGTATTTTAATTATTGTTGTGCCAATCTTCTTATAACTATGACCTCAAGTTAATACTCGCTTTCCTAGTCTCAAATGTCAATGCCTCATGGCATCGGCATCCAGATCATCCTAAGCTCGTGCTCGAGCAGAGCTTTCGATATTGCTCCCTTCTGCACCTAGGGGTGTCAATTTCGGGTCACGGGTCGGGTTCGGGTCGAACCCGAAACTGACCCGGCACTATTCGGGTCAACCCGAACCCGACCCGTTTTTGCAAACGGGTCGGTTTTCATGACCCGAACCCGACCCGCTTCGGGTCCGGGTCAACCCGACCCGACCCGAATGACCCGGTTCCAACAAAAAAATTGATATTTTCCGGGTCAGAAACGGGTCAAGCTCCGCTTTTCGGGTCAAAATCAGGTCAGAAACGGGTCAATCTCGGGTTGCCGGGTCAAAAATGGGTTTTCGGGTCAAAAACGGGTCATTTTCGGGTCAATTTCGGGTCAACGGGTCAACCCGACCCGATTTTTGAAACGGGTCGAATTGTTGAACCCGAACCCGACCCGTTTCGGGTTCGGGTCAACCCGAACCCGAAATTTCGGGTCGGGTTTTCGGGTCGGGTCCAATATTGACACCCCTATCTGCACCTAGTATCATCATGTAGCCTTCTTCTATTATTTTCATGTCTTCTGTCAATTTCTACTCTTCATCTCACCTTCATCTTCATGCTCGTTAGGTTTCTTCAGCTTAGGCTGCTTCCATGGCTATTCTAGCTTCCAATTTGGATCCTCCTCTTTTACCTATTATGATTTTTCATCATACCACAACACCTCCTTACACATTTGTTGCTCTTAGGGTTTTGAATGGACTCCAATTAAGTCAGTAATCCTGATGGCGCCTTTCTTTTTCAAAGGAACATCCTTCCATTTCCTCTCCTTTGGAACCGGCACCTCCAGCTACCCACCCTTCTTGTTCACTTGCTAATATTATTACAACAACATCAAGCCTTTATCCCAATACGAGGAGTCGACTACATGAATCCTTATTCTCTATTGTGTTCTATTAAGAGTCAAATTCTCATTCAAATCTAATAAAAAAATATCATTTCTAATATTTTCTAACAAAGTCTTTTTAGGTCTACCTCTACATTTCTTAACATAAGTCAAATCTAATACATCTACTCTTCTAAATGGGTCATCAGAAGGCCGACATTTTATGTGACCAAACCACCTAAGGTGACTCTCTCTAATCTTATCTGCCACTGGAGCTACTCCAACCTTTTCACGTATATACTTGTTTCGCATTCTGTCTATATGAGTGAAACCACTCATCTACCTGAGCATCCTCATCTCTGCAACACTTAAAATTATTTTATGCTTCTCTTTTAATGGCCAACATTCTGCGCCATAAAGCATTGCAAGTCTCACCACCATCTTATAGAATTTTCCCTTAAGTTTGAGGGTACTTTCCTATCACACAACAAGCCCGATGCATTCCTCCACTTCAACCAGCCAACTTGAATTCTACTACAAATATCTCCATCTATTTCACCATCACCTTGAACAATAGACCCGATATATCTAAAATATGTACTCTTATTAATGTCTAGATCGCCCAAAGTCACAATCCCCCCATTAGATCTATTACTACTAAAATTACACTCTATGTATTTGGTTTTAGATCTAGTCAAACGAAAATCTTTAGACTCTAAAATTGACCACTATAATTTAAGTTTACCTTCAACTCCCTCTCTAGTTTTATCAACAAGAAGAATATCATCAACAAAAAGCATACACCAAGATACATCCTATTGCAAATATCTAGTAAGAACACCCATGACTAAAGCTAAAAAGGTATGTGCTTAAAGCTAATCCTTGATGTAATCCAACTGAAATAGGAAAATGCTCAGTCAAATCACCTAGTATTTGAACACAACTAATAGATCCTGCATATATATCCTTAATGACTTGAATATAAGCATTATTAACCTTTCTTTTCTAGAACTCTCCAAAGCACTTCTCTTAAAACTTTATCATAAGCATTTTCTAATCAATAAATATTATATGTAGATCCTCTTATTCTCTCTATACTTCTCCATCAAACCTCTCAATAAATGTATAGCTTTCATAGTAGACTTACCTGGCATGAATCCAAATTGATTTGAGAAACATTAGTATCATGTCTTAACCTATGCTCGGTAATTCTTTCTCATAGTTTTAAAGTATGACACATTAACTTAATTCATCTATAATTCGCACACTCTTGTGCATCACATTTATTCTTAAAAATAAGAATCAAAATACTCTTTATCCCCTCGTCTAACATCTTTTTAATCTTCAAGATAGTATTGAAAAGTTTTATAAGTCAAGAAATTCTTTTATCTCCTAAGTATTTTCATACCTCTATTGGAATATCATCAAGTTCAATAGATTTTCCACACTTCATTTTCTTTAAAGTCTCTTCAACTTCGATTTTACTAAGATAAAAATAAAAATCTCTACTTTTATTTAGAGTGCAAAAGGTCACTAAAATCAATCGTTTTCTCACAAGCTTCATTGAAAAGCTTATCAAAATATCTCATCCACCTTTGTTGAATATCCACTTCTAATAAAGATATTTTTTTATGTTTATCCTTAATACATTTTACTTAGACTAAATCTTTACTTCTCTTATCTCTTTGCCTAGCTAACTTATGCATACATCTTTCACCCTTTTTAATATCGAATATATTATATAAATTATTAGAAGCTAAATTCTGTCACATATTGCTTTCTTAGACTCCATACAAACCCCTTTATATCTTTTTAATTTTTTGAGTTTTTACTAAACTTTTTTATAATACAGCTTCTTATTTTTAATTTTTTTTTTACACATTTTGGTTCAACCACCAATAACTTTTACTATTATGAGCTTTTCTTGATACTCCAAGCATATCTTTTGCAACATTCTTAATATCACTAGCTACTTTTACCTATATAATTTTAGCTTCCTCATGCACAATTAAAATTATAAAATCTTGGATCTTAATCTCAAAAATATTTTTATTTGTATTATTTAAACGCCCCCATCTAATCCAAGGATAGCATTTTACCTTATTTTTTATATTATGTCCCTTTCATCTTAAAGTTCAAAACTAATAAGCAATGTTGGGTATATAAACTTTCACTCGGAATAACTTTATAATATTTGCAATCTAATCAATCTATTTTTTTATAAGAAAATAATCAATTTGAATTTTACTGTATCCATTCTTATAAGTGATGAAATGCTCATCTATTTTCTTAAATAAGGTATTAGTAATCACAAAAATTATAAGCTAGAGCAAAATCTAATATGATCTTACCACCTTCATTAGTAGCTCCAAACCTATAGCCATCATGAATACTTTTAAAATTTTCTAACTCTCTACCAACATATCCATTTATATCTCCTCCAATAAAAACTCTTTTTTCAAGAGGTATCTTTTGTAATATTTTTCTAAATCATTCTAAAATTTTAATTTTGAATACATATCCAAACTCACTTGAAGAGCATAAGCACTTATAATATTAATAATTTTAACATTAACAACAATCATTAAAGCTATAATTTTATCACCAATTTTCTTAATTTCTACACCATTATCTTTTAAATTATTATCAATAATCACACCTATTACAATTCTAGTATGACTGCTACCTGAATACCAAAGTTTAAAACTTTAAATAAAACAATCAATCTCCTTAGCCTTCTCTCCAACCCATTTAGTTTCCAGAATATATTAAATATTTCTCTTCATATGAATCATAATATCTATTCATTCCACTAATTTGCCTGTAAGAGAACCTATATTCAAAGTCCCTATCTTAATTCTAATTTCATGGACAAGCTTCTTTGCCCACATTCGTCCATGATGTGGGAATCCTTGCTTATTTAACACTGCAACCGGGCACCAATGTAGTAGTCCTTGCACATTTCTTGTTATATTCAGACCATACAGTACATCGCTTCTAGGGAATGTCCTAACATTAACACAATGTATTAAGGGATTCATATCATAATTATTCAATAAGTTTTATATTGATTGTCGACTATCTAACACAACTCTCCACTTTTCACATCTTGAGTTTGGGACCTGACAACGACAGTGTTCACTTGCTAAAGTTTTTGATAGAAAAAATGATCTCATATTTCATTCCCTCGCACCAAACAACCAATTCCCTCTATTTTTCCATTGAGATTTAGTATCACCTCCTTATAAGCATCCATCCATATATTAGGCGCAAACTTACTCTCATCTTCATTCAAGAGGATAAATTAGATCTTGGTAGGCCTCTATGTTTCTCTATTTTTCAAAAATTTAAATGGGCCAACCCTACTTAGAGATTATTGCAAATTTTTAGCTAACATGCATTTAGTTGATGATCATTTCAACGAACTCATTGACCAGCATCATGTTATTATCAAGCTCTCTTCAAAAGCAGAATATATCTGACTTTTCTCTCAGCAATCCTACTACTACACTACATCAATAATTTTCTAACGCAAGTGCTAAAAATGGTCACCCCATTTTGACCATTTTCACTCTTCTAAAAAACCGCATATCACCCAGGTTTGCATTACAATTCTTTATCTTTGATTACAATACTTCACAATCAACTTTACATTTTGTGGGTTCTATAGTGACAATTCTTTGTGGGTGGATAAAGTTACAACTCATCATTCAAGACCTTTTGTAACTAATGTTTTGGTTGAATTAGATGTCACTTCTCCGATAAAAAAAGAGTGTGGATCATCTCCTCGACCTATGGTTAATGGCATAGAATGGAATTATAAGTCATCCTAGTATATTGTTCATCCAATAGATTTTTTTAGTATAATTTCTTTAAATGTTTCAAAGTTTATCCAAATATGAGGGAATCTAATTATTAGGCACAATTAAATGATCAAATCCAACCCTCTACCACTCTGGAAGTTTATTGTTTATAAGAACAGGTTTGCAATTAGAACTTGAAATCAATTTTAGATTCTTCTTTGGAATTAAGGCCTCCCTTATGCCTGTACTTCATAACCCTACTATGGAGGTCACATCAACACCTACAAGCATCAATATTAATTACGTTCCACTTATGGCTAAACACCTCACATTCTTCTAACATGTAAGCGTAATGATGTTCAGGATGTTCAACAACTTTATGACTCAGATGCGAGCACAAAAAATGTTGACCTCTGATGAATACGAGGTTTCAAATCCTATTATAGAGGCAGGAATTAAAAAGCCTATCAACATTCACCTATTTTCACCATGCTTTAGGTGAGACAATCAGAATGAGTTTTTTAATTTGTCATCTTCGTGTTACTAAGGGCTTCATATTCTAGGCTATCAAGTTATCTCTATCTAGTATTTTCCCCTTTAATTTTTCTCTAGCAATTCTTGGCAATTATTCTTAATGTACTCGTATCATTTTCTAGTAATTTAAAAAAGCTTGCCGACCACAAGTATATCAATGTAACTCATGAAAGAATATCCTAAGTTTTTCATAGGGACACATGAGCTTTTTCTATAGCTCATAGCTAAGAAAACAACTAGCTTTCTATATTTATTTAAAACTTTCTGGTCCAATAAAACATTTACCCCTAAGGAGAGTTAAAAGATTTAAGTGTTTTGTACCATTGAATATATAAAAAACAAGAATAATTAGTCTATGAAGGAGAAAAAACATGAAGAAACTTAACATAAATGAATGCAAGATCTAATTCCTTTTCAAATCAGGAAGGTAGGGGATTGTGGTGATGGATAATTGAAAAAACTAATCACATTCCTAAATTGGTTGGATACTTGGAACTGTGCAAAGCAGTAGGTGAAGGGATTTCTAGAACTAATAGCGTGTTGGTTGTAGTTTTCAGAAGTATTCTTAATTTTATGGGTTGTTAGACATAGCTTTCGAGGATCCAAAATCTGATTTTAAGATTACAATATGAAGTTGAAAATCCAAAATGAAAACTGCAACAAAAACTCAGTTAAGATTGAGATATGTTGAGTACGGTTTAAAACTACCATTTAGCCTTAATTTCACCAAAAGAAGCCCCATACATCAGAAATTGATCAATCATGTTCCACCATCTAAAGCTTGTAGGTAGTGTTAACCAATAAAGTTTTACCAGCATAATTTCCCCTATTAAGAATCATCATATAAAAATATTTAAGCTCATAAAATAAAGGACAGGTCTTTGGATGAAGAAAGCAACCACTTCTTTATCATGAGTTAGTACATATTAAAATAGCCCAACCATCTACAAGTCAATTGAGGAAAATTAGTAAGTATCAGCACCAGCATGACCATCATAATTGTCATCATGAGTGATATTGACTCGACTTAGAAGAGTTGAACATAGGAACATATACAATCAATTCACCATACAATCTACAATTTAATTGTTCACATGATAATAGAAACATGCTAAGTTCCTTAAAAATGTAAAATCTATGTAATGCTACATTTGTACCCTCAATGAAGCAAAGACTGTTGCAATACGTGCAGCCATGGTATGTATAAAAGCATTGTGCGTCTGTAAAATTTCTGCATTATCACCAAACACATCCTCTAAAGCCCTCTCATGGTCAGTAATGAAGCCCTGCATGATATAAGTCAAGATACAAGATGACTAGACCCTACATTAGGGATTCTAAATCATAAAGTAATGAGATTTATCCATCTAAACCTACTACTCCCATGTCAAATGCACAAATAACCGCAGAAAAGAGCTTAAGAGCAAGCAAAAATTTTTAAAAATAATAATAAAAAAACTATGTCAATACCTGACTATCAATAGCAAAGTATTCCAAGTTCATCTGCAAGAGTTAATTGAATTAATAATGAATGAAAAACCTCCAACTAAGCTAAAAAATGCCAAAATATAATACGTGAAACTACTTCCAATTTTTATTATAATATACATATAATTTTAACCTCACTCAGTGCACCCATGCGCGGCAATACACTTCCATCATTCTTTATGAGATGGATCAATTCTCTAGAAGCAGGGGAACTAAAGAAAACAAATACTCTGAAACAAGAAAATATCAAATTTCAATTATTTTTTCAGGAACAAAGTTTGATTTCAGTACAATCTACATTGCTTTTCGCGTTTACCTTTTATACAAAGGTGATCTCCCTGACATATCAGACAGGATTATTGCTACACTGCATGAGAAATTTTCTATAAAGCCAGAAGTCCAGTACAAAAAACAATAGAACTCAACAACTGCAATGAATTATGAAGGCTACATCTGGCCATATGCCACAAACTCTGAATATAGAGTATTGAACCATGACTTGAAACAAGCACCAGAAAAATTAGTGGCAAAATAAAAAATATTTTTCATATAGTTTCAAAGCCCACCAACATTCATCAATTAGTTTGACACTTTTAGCACTGTGTGAGGAACCATACAAAAACTTGCATAATGACTAATCATATATCAAAGCATGTTTGGCAAAAACTTAGTTTCCCATGAAGTAATAAGTGGAGACAATGACCTCATCACCAATTTGTAATGTATGTTATAGAAATGAGATAGGAAAACAATGATAAATCAAACATATCCATCAACATTTAGTTCCTTGAAGATGATCTTGAACTGATTATTTAGATTGCTTTCCCTTCGCTTTTTAATCTCGACAATGCTATCTTCATCCAAAACAATAGGATTAAAAGTCATTGTGCCATTCCAGATCAAGAAATTTGGGGAAACAAGTTTCTGACCAAAACAAGATGGTGCGACAATTTCACCTTTTTGTTTTCAATTGGTGGTTGTTGACACAATTTTTGTGTCCATTCGACTCAAATCAAGTTGAAATCGGACCTGATCGGGTTCGATTGCACCCGATCAACTCAATTGAGCCTCGTCGAACCCAATTCGACTCAAATAGACGTCAATTCAAGTACAATTTTATAAAATTGACTCAATCGAACAAAATCAAACCAGTATCAAACTCAAATCAATCCAAATTAAACCTGAACTCGGACTCAAATTCAGCCCAATTCCCCAATTTAAACTCAATTTGATTTTCTAAATCAAAAATTTGAAATCAAGGGTTAAGATTAACTTGGAATTCGCTCGCTGCACGCTGCCTTCCTATCAAATCCATTGATTTCTATGGCTATAACAGAGATCCAGTGGCAAGGAATCATATCGGGCAGCAAATCCTCATTTCTTGTATTGAGGAAGTCGAGGGAGGGAGAGGCCATTAAGTTTTTTTTGGGGCTTGCGTACATCTAGCATACGGAGAAAGAGATCAGATGAGGAAGCTTCTTCGTGCGTACTTACCTGCACCAAATGGAGCGGGAGAGGGCGAGGGGCTGGGAGATCATGACAGTTTCTCTCATGCATGTATTGGAGAGAGATGGAACTGAGTGGAAGTCTCTCTAGCGTGCGTGCGGCCGGAGAGATTGGAGAGACTTCTTCCTACATGCATCCAAGGAAGCAACGAAGATGAGCGACTGGGAGTCCAATCGTGCATGCATTTGGGGTCAAACTGAACCTAGGAAGGCTCAACCTGCATCTTTCCTACACTCGATTAGAAGATTCAAAGCATGGGGCCGACCTAGGTGTAGCTCATTTTGCTCGTGACCCGGAGAACTCGAGTTCTTGCTACTGCCTTCTTATTCCTTCAGCCAAGAGGAGGATTTTTCCTATTGTTGTCCAATTCCTACTCCTGTCTACCTCCTGTTAGCTAATTTTGGAGGTTACCAAGCTCGAAAGATTAACTCGGGCGAGCTCGTGGCAGCGGAGACGACATCTAGAGTGGCTTGGACAACAAAACCGTTCCTCCATCCCTCCTCTATCTCGCCTTTCCAAGGCAAGAGCATATCGGCTGGCACCGTGACTTTCTCCAATGAGATAAAATCTCAAGAACTTGGAAATCCCCTAGGTCTTTAGCCGTGTAAAGTGGTTGATGCTCCGGAGCCCCCTAGGATCCTAGAAAACCCATGCATTTTATTTCCTAAAACCCAATATACCCACTGCCCTCTCCACAAAACAATGAAAATCCAGTGATTTTCACTTATTTGCTCTCATGTGAGAGCCCGAGGAGGATGCCAAAGCGCGTATGGTTGTTGGATTGGTATTCAACAACCTCCAAATGTATGTTTGTGCACTCATATTCAGCCCAACATCGTCACCCATAATCAAACCATAGGTTAGATGTTGTTATTCAATTTCAAATCAAATAGTAGCTTGTATGTTTTCCGAATACTACAAGTTACATCTGTTCCTACCCAATGCTTGTGTTGTGCCAAAAATGGCATTGACTGTAGGAGTTTGCATTTGGTAGAGCTTGTGGATATTTCTAGAGCTTTGTTGGATGCTCAAAGTTATATTTGGTTGATTCAAGAGACTATTAAATTATTGTAGGGTTTCACGTATACTTCAAAGGCTTATTTTGCAAAACCTACAATAAGTAGGATTAATCAACTGCAAATTTGGTGTTTTACAAAACTTGTAATAATCATACTATGGTGATCCTTCATTCTACAATCACTAGAATTTTCAAATTTGATAAATCAATCAATACATTCTTAGGACTGTTAGATCATGCCAAAATTGATCTCAAAAGCTTGTTTAAAGACATCTAAGTGATTACTCCTATTAAAAATGAATTCAAAACATTCAAATCAAAATAGGAAGCTCTCTTTCATTTCATGTCTCACACTTAGAGCCTACATAAGTAAAGTTTGTAGCTCTTGGTGAGTTTTGGAAAGTACACATAAGTGAATTTAATTGGTTTAGAGAAAAATTCTAAATCATTTTGAAACTTTTCATATGTCCCAAAAGGTCATGTTGAAGTTTCACCGTGTAGCGAACCAATCAAACTCACATAAGACACTATACAAAATTTGGAGCTTTAAGGCGGTGAATATTTGACTTTTAACATTTTAAACTCCTAAGATGTAAATTATCTGTACACCTTTGAAGCTCTTAGATTATGCCAAAATTAATCTTAAAGCTTTCCTAGGTTGTAGCAATATGATCATCCCATGTTAAATGAGTCCAAAACACTTAAATAAATAAATAGGGAACCCTCTTTCAAAGATCTTTTGTCCTCATATGTCACATTTCGGAGCCTCCCAAAGGCTCCAAACGTTCCATTACATGAATCATTAGATCTTAGAACCAAATTCTAAGTCATTCACCTCATTTGTTGGAACACAAAACCAATAAATAATCTCCTAGACATAGGACAAAATCTTAGTCTTCTTCACCTACTTAGCCCGAATAAAGCAAATGGTTATCCTTCTTTGAACACCAAAAGTTCCAAGAAACCTTTCTAAATTTGTAGCCACTAAGTTGTATTTTTTCCTCCTTTTCTACAAAGCCAAAAATTGTAAAAAATTTCTCATTTTTCATAGCCTAACAGCTATAGGAAACTCTTCAACATCCTTGCTTGATGTCATTCATAAACTGCCGACCGACTCCCACGACCTGTGCATGATCCCACGACCTCGTGTAACCACTCACTCACACGAAAAAAAAAAATCCCTCAAACGGCATAACTGAAACCAAACATTCAAACGCTACGGATTTCGAAACTTACAGACATAGACAAACGAAGCCGGAGCCACACTCTCCAATCTGCCTCTGACTGCCATATGCGACCAGCCCGATGACGCAATACTCGCTCCAACCCATCTGCTCAACTTGAATCACTCCTACCTCCAGCCACCTACACCTGTCAGCCCGACTCCTGCCGGCGTGCCCTAGATCCACTCGATCCTCCCGTCCGAGCCAAAGCCCTAGCCATCTATCACTGTCGTGCTCTACAACTGGCCGCTGCCTCCACCTCCAGCACCAACCTAACCATCCACCGGCCAGATCCCGCTCTTCGCAGTCGACCTGACGCCCGCCTCCGTCTCTGACCTAGCTACCTGGTCTCCGACCCGTGCCTATCTCCCTCTCTGTTATATATATATATATATATATTATTAATATAATATTATATATAATTTAAAAAAAAAGAAATGAAAGAAATGAGAAAGGATTTTCAAATAGGTGCCACAATAGGAGAAGACTTGAAGGAAGTCCCGAGGTTGATAAGGTCCCCCAAAGTCCTTGGCCGTCGATCTGATCCGACTGAGTAGATAGAAGGCTTGAATACCAATTCCGGGGCCAATTTTGTAATAGACCGTATTTTGACTTTGCTAATTTTTTTCTGGAGTCATTATAACTCCAAATCGTAATCCATCTTCCCCATAATATTTTGATCGTAATATTTTACTTACACGATTTTTTTCATAACTTGAGCGCCGGTGAAAATCCTTAGGGAATTGGTACCTATCGGTACAAGTGAGGATTTCGAGATCGTCATGTGTATGTTTTGCAAACCGATTTCATCGATATTTTTTAAATAAAATGATTTATTTTATGGATATTTTTCTGTAATTTTTGAAGTTCTAAAATGATTTATTTGAATTCTATACTAAAAAAATTAATTAAATTTATTATATAATATTAAATTATTATTTTAATGAAAATATCCTAAGTCACTAATTAAAAACTTTTTAAAAAATCCTTTTTCTTCTCTCAAATTCGGTAATAGATCAATGAGAGGAAAATGTCAGGAGAGAAAAGAAAATTTGAAATTTGGAGGCTGCGGAGCGATTTTTGTCAGTCGAGCTTATTAGAAAAATTGCTCGTCTCGCCGTAAGGAAACTTTATCCTATTTTTAATTTCAATGATTTTGTGTTTTTGGTATTTTTTTGATCAAATTTATATTTTCATTACTGAAAAACGTGAATAACTTTGTATTGACAAAACTTTTACCGCGTTACTTTTTATATGTTATGGAGATCGAAATTATGAACGTTTTGAGTATTTATTTGAGATTTTTCACTGGGTGAATTGGAAAATACAATAATTTTTGCCTACATAAAAATTTATTTTAATGTCTAAAAATAATGATTTAGTTCAACTAAAGCTTCATAATGTTATTTTATGTAATATTTAATAATTTGGTTAAATTCTGAAAATGTGAATTTTCGCTCAGTATGATTTTTGTTGTCTACCGTTAAGGCCATTTTGGCATTTTCTGAATTAAGCTTAATTATGCTTTATTTACTGCAAATCATTGAAAATGAATGTGGATATGTGCTTGAGTAATAGCTGGTCGCTATTACTGTTATAATATTGTGATAATAATGTGTGTGTAAAAGACAAGTAAAGACTGATTGACCCGTTGGTTGGAGACTGATTGACTTGTATATGATCGTGGGCCGACGGGCTTTCTTTTAAATAAAGTGATTTGGTGTTGTCCTCTACTAATTCACGTGATATACTGGTTGAGAGTTATAAGGAGATTATTATTGTGCCGATGGGCAAAAAGCGACGACTCTATTTA
Source organism: Dendrobium chrysotoxum (assembly GCA_019925795.1). NCBI lineage: Eukaryota > Viridiplantae > Streptophyta > Magnoliopsida > Asparagales > Orchidaceae > Dendrobium > Dendrobium chrysotoxum. The sequence continues at coordinate 1,077,813 of CM034309.1, read as the reverse complement.
CTGAGCCAACGGTTTACTAACACTGAAAAATACTGTGATAGCTAGGAGTTCTTACTTGTTTAGTGTGACTACTGAAATACATATTTTTAGCCATTATTTTTATTATTATACGGATTAATTAGTACTGCACAGATGTACTGTTATTGCATTATTCTATTGCTCCCACCACTGAACTGTTACTGACATTGATACTGATATTATTTAATACTACTGATTCACTATACTAATATTAAGCATATGATATTGAGCACGTGATAAGAATACATGGATAATATGGATACACTCTTATATGATTTTACTATATTGACATGATTTCAACAGTCTTTACCGATGTTTTGATTTGATGATTTATAAGATTTCTGTACTGATTGGTATTACGAATATGACGATTGCTTTATAAATTTGATACTCGTACTTGTTTCTTTCTTTACTAGCTTCTGTACTATAGTGTTTTACTATTTATAGATTCTACTAATGCTGCAAATGAATTTTACTGTTTCTGCACTGATTCAATAATCATATGAATGTTATTGTTATGATTTGACTGTTGACAAGCATATTGCTCCTTTACCATGCTTTGAATTCAGTTATAGGTTTGGTGACCTGCTTGGCTTTTTAAGCTCATTATATGTGGTTAAATGATTTCAGGTCAGGGCAAAGGATCAGGAGTGTAAGGCTGATCATGATTTCTTCAGGTTCAAGTTCTTTTTGTTTTAGCTATTCTTTTGTACTCAGGACAGGATAGATATGTGATGTGATTGTATAGAACTTGAGCATTGTATATGATTTTTAGAAATGAATACAGATGTGTACATTTATATTTTAAATTATAGAATATGCTTGTTGTTTATTGCTGATAGATGATATTAAATAGCTCTGGTTATTGTTTATTAAAAGATTAAAAGAATAATTCTTTCAACTTAGATTCTGGGGCATCACATATTCGCTCCCCTGAAGTCCTCACCGTTGATTCGATCTGGCTGAGTCGATCCAAAAGGGCAAGTGTTCTCCCTAACCTCCCCTCGCGAGAAGGGGCGTCAGAAGGCTGTCGGATTTTTTAAGGGGAACAAAAATGTGTATTTTAAATTAAAATTAACATGATGCGCGCAATAAAAGACTGGAAGACCAATTTCGGGGTTGATTCGCTCCCCCGAAGTCCTCACCGTTGATTTGATCCAGTTGAGTGATCCAAAAGGGCAAGTGTCATCCCTAACCTCCCTTCACTGGGAGGGGACGCCGGGAAGCTGTCGAAATTAAAACTGATAAATGACCCTCACATACAACAACAACAACAACAACATCAAGCCTTTATCCCACTACGTGGGGTCGGCTACATGAATCCTTTTTCTCCATTGTGTCCTGTTAAAAGTCAAATTCTCATTTAAATCTAATAAAGAAAGATCATTTTTAATATTTTCTAACCAAGTCTTTTTAGGTCTACCTCCACCTTTCTTAACATAAGTCAAATCTAAGACCTCTACTTTCCTAACCGGGTCATCGGGAGGCCGCCGTTTTACGTGACCAAACCATCTAAGGCGACTCTCTCTAATCTTATCTTCCACTGGAGCTACTCCAACCTTTTCACGAATATGCTCATTTCGTATCCTATCTCTAAGGGTAAAGCCACTCATCCACCTGAGCATCCTCATCTCTGCAACACTTAACTTAGAATTATGCTTCTCTTTTAATGGCCAACATTCGGCACCATAAAGCATTGCAGGTCTCACCACCATCTTATAGAATTTTCCCTTAAGTTTGAGAGGTACTTTTCTATCACACAATAAGCCTGATGCATTCCTCCACTTCAACCATCCAACTTGAATTCTGCTGATAATATCCCCATCTATATCACCATCACTCTGAACAATAGATCCAAGATATCTAAAACGTGTACTCTTATTAATGACTTGATCGGCCAAAGTCACAATGCCCTCACTAGGTCTATTATTACTAAAATTACACTCCATGTATTCCGTTTTAGATCTACTCAAGCGAAAACCTTTAGACTCTAAAGTTGACCTCCACAATTCTAGTTTACCTTCAACTCCCTCTCTAGTCTTATCAACAAGAAGAATATCATCAGCAAAAAGCATACACCAAGGTACATCCTCTTGCAAATGTCTAGTGAGAACTTAAGGGATGAAATAAAAAAATCTTTCACATAATAAAAAAAATCTATCATTCTAAATAAAAATAATAAAAATGGGAATCACACTCGAATCATACTCATAATTCTATTTTGGATGGTTGGGATTGAAATCACTTAGTTTAAAATGACTATAATATTGGTGGATTTAATCTTCGGCTCCCAACCATCAATATGGATTGACTAGTTGGGATGAAATAATTGTATGATATGATTACCATAGTCATTGGAGAGCAAATAAAATTAAAAAACAATGAAAATTTAGAGTCCATGCTGCAATCTTTGATCACATATCACATATGGTATTGTAACTGAAAAAGAATACCAAACTATGATTCTCTGATAATTGGTCACAATGGACTTGGTGATTTTGGCATATGGAAATTTCCAAGAGGATGTTCTTGACCAAGTTTTCTTTTCCCGAAAACACAGTCTTTCTAATTTCTTCAATTGGCAAGTGAATGCAACTTTTCAACTTTTCCTGCCACTCAATTTGTATAGCATATCATGAAGATCATACTTCATTGGCACCTACTTGTTGATGATGGTAGTGATGTCAGAGAAGCCCTTGATGAAGTTTGTATAGATGATGATTGGAATGTCTTACAGCTAATGGGAAATATTACATAAACATAAATCAAATAGTAAGAATATTCCATGGATTTGTGAAAAGTATTCAAGTACCTTTACAACCATATATGAATCAAGGAAGATCCAACTAGATTTTCACCACCCTATGTTGCATATAAAGAATTTCTAGATAAGAAGATATTTCAAACTATGCTACAATTCACTTGTGAGCAGGAGCAGAAAATTTGTAGGTCTCTCTACTTAGACCCAAACTCTGAGTATCCTATCATTTAACAAAGTAATTTCTTCTCTTATGACATTTAAATATAATCTTTAAATGTCCTTTAGAAGTTTCCCTTCTGTTAAAATTCATCTTATCTTATTAGATAAATTTCACAAAATCCTAAGCTAAACCCTTAAGCATATTTATCTTACTCTATTAGGTAAACACCTCCCTCTTATCCAAACACTAAGATACCTCTAAAAAAACACCTAAAAATCACTTAAGATCCTCTTGATACATTGATAAATCATTTCACCCCAAAAAGTGGAATGCCAACATTATTGGATCTTAGAATTTCATAAGTAGTAGGCTTGCCTTAAAGCAAGCAGTGGCTACTATATAGATTTTTCATAACCCTTCTAAATATGAAATAATTAAAAATCAAATAAAAGTTTCAAGTCATAAACAACTTAAAGTGAAACCACTCCGAATTAAAATTGAATATCCTCTGATCCTCAATAAAACAAAATACTATTTGCTGTGTGACATACCACACAGCCGACACACATTTGGATGCACAACCCCTAGGCATGTTAAGATTATGATTTTTCTTTTCTACGCATGTGGTGTGATGCTTTGGTGTGATGCATTGTGGACACTTGCCTCTAAGTGGTTAGGATAGAGATATATGCTCTTTTATGAGGTAGCCATGTCTAAGAGTGGGTAAAAATAAATCATTATTATAAAATACTTGCTTACAGCTGCTACTTAAAATCCCCCTAAGGAAGCACCGATAGGATAGAGATAAGGCTTGACACCTCAAGTGCCAGGCAATTTTGGGATGTCTTTTTCTTTCAAATAAACTGCTCTCTAATCCCTTCCTGTTTTGCAGATTTGAGTCTTTTCATTTTTTAAAATATATTTAAGAGACATAGGAAGTATTGTGAGTCTGTGGGATGAAGTTACAGGAGAGATGAACTAGAAGGATGAACCTTCCTAAGTGAAGCCCTGGATGCATCTAAAATTTAAAGCTTGAAGACCCACAGGTTGAGTCTGTAAAAATTTAACTGGGTTGTATAAGGCAGGAAACTCAACTGTAAATAAAAATTGTAATAATTGAACATTATTTTACTTTCCTGCATTGGTTGATTTATATGTATACACACACATGTTTGTTTGTTTACTGAGTGTGTATTAGAAATGCATGTTTTTATTCTAGGCTTGGTCACTTGTTTTTGCAACGAGATGGCCTGGACATATATTATACAGTAAGCTATTAGGACAAAATTAAGATTTCAACCAATTAAAATAAATCTAAATTAAAAAATCAACTATAAGATAATATGTCTTTTTCTATAAAAATTGTATGGCTTATTCAAATAAGCCACACTTTAAAACAAAAAATTTGAAATAATCATGCATGGCTAGTGTGTCTCATATAGAAAGCCCTCATTTAAAGACCAAATAATAAAAAAATATGCATTCAATGAGTCAGCATATGCATACTGACATGAATTAACCTTCTATTTTCCATATTCCATTGTTTTCTTTCAGTTATGATCATTACTTGAACTTTCCATACAGAATGTGTTAGTTTTCTTCTCTGCTTCAGATGATGAACAAACTCGACTTCTTCTGCTTCAGAGATAACATAGTAATTATTGCAAATACTCCTAGTGTAGTGTTAACAGAGAGAATAAACTTTGCCTTTCTTTTCTAAATTTAAAGGCAAGCGGTATACCCATCTGCGATTCACTTTGCGGGTCAAAGCTGGGCATTGAAGGGCTTAGGAACAGCTAGATGAGTAAAATCATTAATGTCAAAGTTGGCTAAGTCACTGACATGGCTAGAATTCAAACTTTTTTTTCTCTATTTTTCTCATCATCCTATCAGTTCAGTTATCATTTACTGGAGTAAAGTTTAATCAATAAGAACTGGAAACTAAGAAAAGCATCAACATTCCAGTCAATGCAAATAATTGTTTGATGCATAGTAAAGTCAACCAAAAAAACAGGGCTTCCGTAACAGAATAATCAAATCAGGAATTATGAAACAATATTTGGATGGAATGTTACTTTTCTTTGGTAGGTTGTACAAAATATATAGCATCCAGTGACGACATTGGCTGCCTTCGTTTGTTAATGTCTTCCACCACTACAAAGAAAAAGGAAAATAACAAAATTAGTCTATGTGAAAAAAGATTTTCTTCACATAAATGAAAGAAAGGCTCTAGGTACTCATGACATGTCCAGAAACTAATTAGGAGTTTTGGCTATGAAAACCCATTATGGAAGGTAAAGCATAATATAATTCATTTCTAGAGAATTTAAAATAGAGAAACACCTAAACATTTGCGTAAGGAAAAGATGGATTGAATGTTTTGAAGTTCAACAAGCATAAAAAACTCTGTTAAATTTATAATTAAAAGCCAAAAAGTACTTTCAGTCAACCGAGAAGTGACAAATAAAACTGAGTAATCGACATTATCTTAACATTAACAAAAAACAGAATAAATGCAAAAATAAGCTAACTTACATGATACCCCTTCCTCAGTGATATCGGCCATTTTACAAGCACAAGACATGATTTTGGTTGTAAGCTTATCCATGATGAGCACCTATAAGATCATCAGTACAATCAATTAAGTAAATACCAATAACTATATGGGCTTAAAACTAAGATAAAGTTTTCTAAGAGAATATTATCTAAAATAATAAAAAATACATAAAAAGGTAAAAGACAATCACACTAATAAATTCCCCAAACAGAGGAGGCCACATCTTGCTCAAATGGTACTCCTCAGTTCTTACAACTACCAATCTTGTTATCAATAATGATCAGTTTACCCTCTACATTATGCATAGTGCCTCCATAGGCCCCACCCCTCATTGCGGCTTGTGCTTCTAACAATGATTAGGATAAAGATGAGCTTTGGGCTTTCTTTATAGTGAATCCTCTGTCATTCCAACTACAATAATATGCCCTGGCAATCAACGGTGATTTCAATTGTATCCAACATCAATGAAACGACAAAAACTAAACATGTTTCATTCAGAGTTATGGAAAGGTTTCAGCCAAGATCTTTCTTCTTCTCGTACTGATGATCTCCCCTATGTTAGCCACTTCCTTACCGGGTAAAATAAGAACCCATTGAATCTCATCTCTTGCAAGCATAACTAATATCTCGTTTATAGCCAACACCATTACCCCCAAACACTTTTGTCATGTATTAAGTACATGTCCTTCAAAGATCATTTTTATATTCTACTTCACCTTACTACCACGAAATGTCAAAAGAACTCCAGTCTCAAGTTCGAGAATTATTAGGCTTCTCTTCCTAGTTTCATAATTTATGGCTAATGTTTGGAGCATCTATGTTAAGCGGCGTCCTTTGTTTGTTTTTGGCAACAATTTAAAGAACTTAAAAGAAGTCAAAAGGAGACGTAAGATAAAGAGTTCTAGCTTTCTTCTAAAATTCAAAACAAATTTTGTAGAGATCAATGGTAAACTTGACTACTCTATTTTGGATATTAACCCTCTTCAAAATGATATGATGTTAAAGAAAAAAAATATTGTTAATATCAGGCATCTATCCAATTTGAAAAATTCCTCGAGTTTCTAAAAGAGCAAATGCCGACCGGATGTATAAAGGCAATTATAACAATATATTTGAATCATAAGATCAACAAAAGAAAAGCTTTTAACAAGAATAGGTTTTTCTAATTATAAGAATGGCAAAATATTTACCTACAATGAGATTGCTACTGAGACAATCAAACTCTATAATCAATTCATTAATAGCAACTGTGCCTCCCTATGTCTAGATATTCCTTGTAGGAATACTATCCCTAATGATCTTATCAGTAATCTTATTGCTCGGGTCTTAAAGCTAAATAATTCAAATTAACTTGGGATATTGCAAGCCAATGCATCACTAATGCTGTCCTCTTCTTATTATCTTTCATGAGAATTCATAGACATGCTTAAGTTATTTCTATCACTCTTATTCCTAAGTAGGGGTGTCAAAACGGGTCGACGGGTCGGGTTCGGGTCGAACTCGAGTTGACCCGGGTCTAAACGGGTCAAACCTCCGACCCGTTTGTAAAAACGGGTCAAATTTTTCGACCCGGACCCGACCCGCTCGGGTTGCCGGGTTGACCCAACCCGACCCGCGGACCCATTTGATTCAAAAACAGGCGCGTGCGTTTTCAAAAGGCTTGTGCATATAGCTTAGTTGTTCATTTATTTCATTTTTTTTATTTGTTAATGCACAGCATCAGGATTAGTACATGGAAGAATGGTTCAAAAGGCTGAGAAGCTCAGGCAGCATGGGGAATCGGGGATGCTCTCTCTCTCTCTTTCTCTCTCTGCTTTTTTATTCATATTTTTAAGAAGTTTCACTTAGGAGGCTGGGAAACTGTGCTTCTCTTTCTCACTCTCTTTCTTCATCTTCACGAAAGTACATAAATATTTTAGGTAAATTAATCAAAGGATTATCAAATAAAAATGTATGAGTATGATTTAGAATTTCTTTCCGATTCCACTTGACTTCACGCTCACGCAGAGGATGCGGGCCACGAGCCAGCCATTTTTTTGGGTCAAATCAGGTTGATTTCGGGTTTTCAGGTCAACCAGACCCGGTTTTATAAACGGGTCGAAAACTTGAACCCGAACCCGACCCGTATGGTAAACGGGTTGACCCGAACCCTGCATTTTCTGTGTCGGGTTTCGGGTCGGGTCAGATTTTGACACCCCTATTCCTAATTCTAGTTCTTCGATCTCCATCCTTGACTTCAGATTGATTTCTTTGTGTAATTTCTTTAAAAGACTATTGGGATTCCCACTAGCAGGATTAAAAATGTTAAAAACTCCGTTGTTTCTCCTACTTATGAAGCTCTTATTTTTGGTAGGCTCATTAATGAAAATACTTTGTAGGCCTCTAAGCTGGTTAGAGGATTCCACAAAGCTATTTCATCTAAGAATTTGTGTCAATTGACATTTTGAAAATTTGTAGAGAGTTTCTCTTTTTCAATGGATGGATGATAGCCTTTCCCTACCAAGTGTATTTGCTTGATCAAAAATTGTATCAATGAGGACTTTCTCTTCTATCAACTTCATAGTTTACATGCACTCATCTAGAGGGTTGAGGGAAGTTTTCCTTCTATCACTGTTGTTGACCCGCATACTGTAGACAGCAAACAAAAAAAAAATCCTACGTACCTGCCTAGCGCCGGAATCCGCACGACGAGGCCGCTTCTCCCGCGATTTGTCTCCCACAATCGTCGTATAAGCTCCCGCGATCTCCGCTCTACGCACGTCCTACACCGTCACCTACGCACGATCCAGTGCTGTTCTTCATACGACGACGTCGCATCCAACACGACCCACGCACGTCTTTGCTCGTCGTTAAGTAGCCGAAAGGGACGATGCATTGGAGTCTCTCGCCATTTTCCTTCCCTCTCGCGAATTTCTTCGGTTCTTCCACTGTAGTTCGACGACGCTCCTTCCTGTTGGATCGGAAGTTGGACGTTTTGATCGGAAGCAATGTCGGAGCTTGCCTGCTGTGAAGATTGCGCGAGCTGCTCCTCCGACTCCTTCGTGCGGTTCGACTCCGCTCCTTCATTGTCGCACGACTTCGCTCCTCCGCCGTTGCTCAGCTTCGCTCATTCGACGACGCTCCTTCCCGAGTGGATCGGAAGTTACGACATTACGATCGGAGGCAGCGACTGGGAACTAGCCTGCTGTGGACTTCTCCGCATCCCTCGTTGCTGTTCGGCTTCGCCTTGCTCGACGACTTCCTTTCCCGTCTGATCGGACACAACGACGGAAGCTCACCCACTGTGAAGGTGACTTTCTCCCCTCTGCGCACGTCTTCGGCTCAATCCTGTTATGGCAAAAAGAGGGAAAGTGAGGAGTTAACTCACTGTGAGAATTAACAGTTCCTAAATCCTTTTTTTTAAAGCCTAAAATCCTAATCAAATCCCGCATTTTTTATTATTATTAATTATAGGTTAATTTTAATTTATTATAATTAGTTAATAATAATTATAATTAATCATAATTTATTATTAATAATGATAATTAATTTTTTTTAATCAATTATAATTAATTTTTATTAATAATTAATTAATTATTTTTAATTTCTTTAATTAATTATAATTAATTCCAATTAATTATAATTAATTATTTTAATTGATTATAATTAATTTTTTATCAATAACAATTAATTATTTTTAATTAATTGTAATTAATTTTCATTAATAATAATTAATTATTTTTAATTATTTTCAATTATTATTAATTATAATGAATTTTTATTAATTATAATTAATTATATTATAAAAAAAAAGAAAAGAGAGTGTGTGTAAACTGTCTTCTCTTGCCCCGCGAGCCGACACCGTCCCCGACGACACACGCAAGGTAAGTCTCAAATCCTGTCCTCGACGCGCTTGATGCGCTGGTGGACCTCCTATACGCGCTCTTGTAGCACGGTGGGGGGAAATCCAGTGCAACAGGTATGACGAGGCAGGTAAGCCCTATACGTGCTCTTGTAGCGTGGTAGGGACAGTCCTCGACCTCGACATCAGCACCGTCAGCCTCGCGCAGGTATAATCTCTGAACTCAGATCCCTATTCTCCTCGTTTGCAGCGGACCGGCAAACTACCTATACGCGCTCTTGTAGCATGGTAGGAGGAAACCCGGTGCGATGCCTACGACGAGGCGGGGGATCACCCAAAATCCCATTTTCGGTGTTTGCGCCGGACCGGAGAACCACCTATACGCGCTCTTGTAGCACGGTAGGAGGGAGCCCGGTGCGACGCATACGACGAGGTGGGCAAGCCCTATACACGCTCTTGTAGCGTGGTGGGGAAAGTCACTGGTGCTCTCGTACGGTTACTGTTGGATGACCCCATACACGCTCTTGTAGCGTGGTGGGATGAAAGATGTACGGCCGCGGTGCCTAAAGATACCTACCATACACGTTCTTGTAGCGTGGTGGGAAGGTCCAGCTCCCTACATTTCTCCCAAACGGGGGATATGCCGGGATGCTGCCGAAATTTATACTGAAGTACACAAGACCTGGACAACAAAGGGTATCTAACTTAAACAACAATTCAGAAGGCCAGTACTCGAACAGAAGTGCATAGAATTCATAAAATTAGGGAACCGAATCCGAGCTGAACAAACAAGGGACTTGAACTGAACTACAGGGAACAGAACCCCAAACGCTAAAATGCACAATAATAATCAAAATACAAAAGATAAGTGATAAATTTGATTATTTAAACAAACATCAAGTTAACAGCAGGGGACTCGTAGTGGACTTCCAAGTGCGATTGACTTAAACATCAGTCAACTGCAAAAGTACAAGTACTACCCACTTGCAGCAATCAAAGATCTATCATGTAAATAACAATGCCTGTTGATTGAGAAAGGCGATGTTGGCAATTGGTAGTGGGATATCCGTCATTATAAACAAGTACAGTTAACACCACCTGAGATTGGCGAAAGGTGGATATGATACAATTATTCTCCTACAAACACTTCAAGGAGATCGTATCGGATATGGCTAGCCCCCCAACAGATAAGTACAATCCATTTGTGGATAACAACAGCGGGCACATTGTGATTATGGAGAACCCCTGTGGGCACAAATGTATACAAGGGCACATGGTGAATACGAATACCAATCGTCTTCTCGAGTAAAGTCGACCAGCATGAAGGACATCTCCTGTAAGAAGGGAAGAGATGTTTGAGCAAATTCGAACTAAACTTCCTGGTGTTCCAAAGTTTCTTCTTTGGTGGAAGAGATGTTTAAACAAATTTGAACTAAACTTCCTGGTGTTCCAAAGTTTCTTCTTTGGTGGAAGAGATGTTTAAACAAATTCGAACTAAACTTCCTGGTTTTCCAAAGTTTCTTCTTTGGTGGAAGAGATGTTTAAACAAATTCAAACTAAACTTTCTGGTGTTCCAAAGTTTCTTATTTTTCTTTTGTCTGAGAAAAGACATCTCCAACTGATGATGCTATGATCCACCTGTAAACAAAAGCAGGGGATTGGTAGTAAGACCCACGGGCTATTGAAACGCAACGCCACATCGTCAGACTTGTAGCCTTTGTACAAGCAGGCGGAAAGCGTCAACAGAGCCCGAAACAAAACCTTGTGCATCTGGCGCTAATAGCCACCATTCGGACACCCCTCCATACTGCATACAAATATTACAAAATACCCCTTTTTTGCGTGTATTGTGATAAGCATGACGGGTTATGAATATGTGTCGCCCTACATCAACATATAAGCGCATCGTATGTGTATGCCTAAGAGCTTATATACGTGTATTTCAAGGGTATCCCCACATGCATCCATAGATGCAGAGGGTTTCACTCTAGTGTCACCTGACACTGCTATTCTATTTCCAAATCCTCCTGTTATAGGTGCAGAGGGTTTCACTCTAGTGTCACCTGACACTACTATTCTATTTCCAAATCCTCCTGCTATAGGTGCAGAGGGTTTCACTCTAGTGTCACCTGACACTGCTATTCTATTTCTAAATCCTCCTGCAATAGATGCAGAGGGTTTCACTCTAGTGTGCCATTCGACACTACAAGTGTATTTCCAAAAAAATTTATGCGTGCATACTAATGTATCATGTAAAAAGCATCTTATGCCGAACAACCGCATGGGCCCCGGCAAGCGTGTTATTGGTATACACGTGACGTCTAGAGATGTTGCGCGGGTCAATAAATTTGAACCCGATCCTCCTAAATCAAGTAAACAGGAGTTGACAAGGTTCAATAAATATTTTCTAAAATGCCCCTGCACATGCACCATAATATAGGTACACATAACGGGACATACTGAATACCCGCATGGGCCCCGGCGAGCGTGTTATTGCTACACACGTGACGTCTAGGGATGCTGCGCGGGTCAATAAGTGAATTCTAGTTCGAACCCGATCCTCCTATACGGGTAGGTATGAGTCGACACAGCTCGAACCATTAAATAAATATGCGGTCACGAGATCGACCGGAATATTTATTTTATAGTTCATATTATAATCAAGAGAATTCACCAACAAAGGTCCAAAGCCTATGAAACCCGATCCTTTATCGACCAGTAGATAGAGTCGACAGGGTCCAATCAATAAAATATAAATGAGCTCATGCTCCCCGATGATGGCTGTGTTGAACATTTATCTCAACTGGAGGGGTTCACAAACACTTTTAAATGCCTTCCAGGCTCCACCCAAATTCCCACAAAAAAATCCAAAGTCTCCAAAAAAAAAATGTCAAAAATCCCAAATTCCAAAAAAATATATATTTAAAAATTGAAATAAACACCATTCAATCACTTAAAGCAAAATTCATCCACCATCCGCAACAGTTTGCAGGGGTGGACAAGTTAAAATTCACTTCCGCTCACATAGAGCCAATGCCTGGTCGAAAATATTACTAGGATCCATTCTCAACAATCTCTTGCCAGCAACGACGTGGTACGAGTCCTCTAACCGGCAGTTTCGCCTCCAAATGGCACTGCAGGATAAATGGTTATGACTCGGGGCCCTCTGAACCAGGTGGTCGCCGCCAAATGGCACCATTATATTATGGTTATGGCCAGAGCCCGTATGCTCCCCAATGGCATCAAATCCTTGAGATATGAATCAATAGGATATGATCGATAGGGCACAAAGCCCTCTGTTAGCTAAGGTGGATTCAAATTTGTCCCCTTAGACAAACATCCCCCCCAGGTCTACAAGGTACCCTTGGACGAAACAACCCATGGCTGCCGACAAGGATCCTTCTGTCAGGTTGGGTTGACTACCTCCTCTGACTAAGTAGACCAGGGACCACGATGGCCCGGGACGACGGAACCATGGGATCTTGATCGGGTCTATCATCCATTCCCCCACCATTCGCTTTAAATGCAATATGGTGAAAATTTCCGTTTTAAATATTAAAATCTTCAAATTCCCAAAACCCTATGCCCATGCTGCTACTATAGACAGAGAACGCGTATTTCTTACGTATCTGATCGACGACTAGCCTTAATCGAAAGTTCTCTCTCGTTACCGGGAGGGGTAATTAACTATAGGGGCTTGCGCCTATAGGAAATCAGAACTCAGATCATAAAGTCCTCGCAAAATGATGGCGAAATCTCTGGGTAGTGTCTAATCTACAAACCCATCTGCCTTCCAAGATTTACCCCGGAACCTAATTTCGTTAAAACTCCCCCCGAAGAAAGCAACAAAGTCGAGCGGAGGCCGGGGCCGAATTTTCGGAGCCCACAGATTTCTGGCGACTCCGCTGGGGATTGGTTTCTCTTTCCATCTCTGGCTAGTCATTCATAGGCTATAGTAGCAAGCAAATTAATATGGGCTAAAATTTTCAAATTTCTCGAAAATCAATCTTTTAAAATATTCATTGAAAATTTGATGAGCAGGATTTTAACTCTATTTTAATCTTCCTGCTTCTGTTATTGGTTCTGCGTAATTTCTGTTATTGATGGAAGAAAAATTTCAGTGGTGACTGCAAACACCGCCGCCTTGCCCAAAGAGCCTGTTGCATTTGGGAAGTATGATACAGAAGCTTCCTCATCTGGAGGAAAGCTCACTCGAAGGCAGAAGAGGAAGAGAAACGCAGAGCTGCGTGCTCAACAGCTGTCAGTACCAGTCCATCCCTCCAACCTGCCGGCACGAGAGCCAGAGGCTGATGTCCCAACACGGAACAGGTTCTCTAACCTGAGGTGGGTAAGGAGGAATAGCTCTACTGGAGAGCTGAAACAGTCTTTCTGGGAGTGTCATCCAGAAGCTCCAGCCCCTCAGAGGACAAGAGAACCCGAACGTTTATCTGCCCGGGTGCATCGAGTACTGAAGACAGTCAAGGAGAAGGGCCTGATGAAGAAGAAATTTCAGAGGCCACCATTTATTGAGACAAGGAGGGCCCCTCCCAGAGACAGGCTATCATCTGTTGTGATAGCAGAAAGAAGAGGACAACAACAGCATATTCCACGGAAAGCACATCGGGGTGTGACACTTGGACCTCGTGTCCAGGAATCCACCGCCGAAAGGGCCCAGTGGAAAGGCAAGCAAGTCTGGAGGCCGAAGCCTCGAAAGGAGAAGATGATTGAAGAAAGAGAAACTCCATGCGTGACATCCGGAGTAGTTTCCTGGAGATCCGCCCCTGCCAATCGAAATAGTCAGAGATGGACCCAAAAGAAGGCCCATAATGACAGTCACGATGATGGTCGACACCTTGGAGAGTCCTCCAAGGGATCCCGTCATTCACCTATCCCGGTCAAAGAGGGAGTCTACTTTGATCGTAGTCCGCGAATCGAAGAATTACTCATCCCAGATCAAGAGCCAGAAATCCAGTGGCAACGCCGTTCAGAAATTCGGGTACAAGAGGAAGGATCTGAAGGAGAATATGATGAAGGCACTATGGAAATCGAGGTGGTCCACATGGTAAGCCACGTTGATGAAGCCTACTATGATGATGGCGAAGATGATGATAATCAACAGCCGCCGGTTAGACAAGTATACCGACGTCGCTAAAAGGCTGGATCTGTAGCAAACAGAAGTGTTCGCTCCTCTGAAGAAGAAGAAGAAGAAGTTGAAGAGAATCCTTTTTCCGTCGAAACCATCACTCTTGCAGAGATGAGAAGGCAAGTGAGACGACAAATGCGGGCAAAGGACAAAGAAATCTCTCAATTAAATGAAAAAATGTCTGAGATGATGACGCAGATGACAACAATGATGGAGATGATGCAGAAGGCCACTTCTGTAGGTCCTACACCAGCTCAACCCATCAACCAAGCTGTAAGCAGTGCTCCAGCGAATCTGCCAAATCCCCAAATGCCCCAAACCTCAGGAGTGAAGGGTGTGCCTGAAGGCGAAAATGAGGCCAACGACAATGCCCACCAACGCACTCCATAAAATGCGGCGAGTGTATCTGAACCTGTGACGTCAGCGCAGTTGGAGGGTCTAATTACTGAGAAAATTAAAGCCATCATAGTTGCTGAACAAGCAGAGAAGCTAGTGGGGAAAGGGCGCCCGTACCCAGCGGAGTACGACCAGGTACCGTATTCATTCCGTACCAAAGTTCTACACTTTCAATGGAAACAAAAATCCCAGACAGCATCTGGCACAGTTTAAAGCCACCTGTGGGAATACGGGAGGCAATGATGCTTTATTATTCCGGCAATTCGTCAGTAGCTTGACTGGAACTGCTTTTGAGTGGTACGCCGAACTACCGAATGATTCTTTAAAGTCGTTTGCGGAATTAGAAGCTTCATTCGTAAAAAGATTCGCCAGTGCGACGGAGAAAACCACCATCGCTGATCTCGCCTTAGATAAAAGGAGAAAGGATGAGTCAGTAACAAAATACATAACACGCTGGCGTAATCTCAGTATGAAGTGTGAACAGCATCTAGAAGAAGAACATGCAGTCCAATTATTAATGGGAAACATTGATGATAAAATGCAACCCTTCTTGTGCATGGCTTCTATCACTACCTTCCAAGATCTGTTGGATAGGGTGGCAAAATTTGAAAAGTTAAACTTGGCAAAATCAGAAAACCTCCCCGATAAGCCCAAAAAGGCCAAAGCGCCTGATGCCAAGAAATTTGAAGCTTATTCCACATTCTCTTCCAGGCCTGATAAGAGAAGACAGGTGGAATATGCTGTTGACAAACAAACAAGCAATATATAATGCGGATAAGGGAAAGCAGCCAATGCAATACGAAGATAAATCAAAACAGGCTCACAATCCTAATCTTCAACCAAAATTAGTGCTCGGTGGAAATGATAAACCCCGAACCTTTCAGGATGGAGGAGAGCGTCCAAGACAAGCAGTGGGATCTGGTGACAGAACGTTCCCATCCCTCAAGGAGAAGATGAATAAAGAATATTCGTTCAAGAGGGAAAGCGTTGCTAAGTTATTTCGACAGGCACTCAAGGCTGGTTTAGAGCTACCAGAATGTAAAAGACCTGAAGAGTCCAAACATAGTAGCAACCCAAATTACTGTCCTTATCACCGGGTAATTAGCCACCCAATTGAAGACTGCTATGTCTTCAAAGATTGGTTGGAAAAGAAATACAAAATGGGGGAGTTGACGTTGTCAGATAATGTGTTAATTCATCCCAAGAAAGAATTCACTCGGGTGGTTACGTCCTCTTCCGTACCCCCGACTGAAGAAAGAAGAAACAAAAAAGAGCCAACCCAAGATGAACAGTGGGAGACTGCAATCTCCAAGAAGACTGTAAAAATGTTGAAACAGCTCAAAGGAGTTCCAGGAGTGAAGTGGACATCTCGTACTGAGCCGATGCTAGATTTGAAGGGGCTGCCTGTAGCACAAGCATCTACTTCGAAACATCACCTCAACCGAGCTGATTCTTCAAAATCTGGCAAAGCAAAGTCTTCCAAGAGAAGAACCAAATTAAAGAAGCCTAAGGAGAAAAAGACAGCAACTCAAAGGGTCATCGACAGTTTAGATAAATATTACCAGACTGTAAGACGTCCCATTAAGCTCGCTGACTTTATGTCGGAACTTAAGGTGGCAGAAGTAGAATAGGCTGGTGAAGATTCTCTTCCTGTAGAAATTTGCCAGGTCATTTCGATAACCTCAACGGTTACAACGAAAGAAAAATATGTCAAAGAAACAGCTCCTGAAACTTGTCTGGTGGCGTCATCAATGGACTATAGTTCGGAAGAGGATCTGTACTTCCCAAATGAGAACGAGTCCGATCATGATATAGCGTCACAGATGGGACACGTGAGATTGGAGGGTGATTCTGAACCTAAAAATGAGTCTCTGGACGCTATGATGGCTGGCTCTGAGGAGGATGCTCCATCAAACGAGTCTGCGCCAGATGAGATAGCACAAGTGCAATTAAGAGGCGGTAAAGTGTTGCCACCTCCACCAAAGAAGGGAGTCCTTAATAAAGACAAGGGGAAGAACATAGTTATCAACGAAGATATTATCACTGAAGATCTTGAGAAGAAAAAGGCTCCAGCTAAGGGGATAGATTATAATATCTTATCCCATCTAAGAAAGATCCCAGCACAACTCAGCATATATGACACCCTTATAATGTCTAAAGACCTTCGGGAGACTCTAATTCAGGCCCTCAAGGAGCCCGAAAGATATGAGGCATATTTTGCTGAGCGCAATCTAACGGAGGTGTTACAAGCTCGGAATGAGCCAGTAATCACTTTCACCAAAGACGATATGATGCTTGGAACAGCGGATCATAATCGCCCCCTGTACGTCACGGCAGAAAGCGACGACATGGTGATCAGTCGAATTTTGATCGATCCTGGGTCCTCCGTAAATCTCATAAGCTTGAAGGCATTGAGATCGCTGTGCCTTGATGTGCAGCATCTCGGACCAGAGGAATTAATGGTGCACGGCTTCAATGAGAAAGGGCAGAAGACTCTGGGATCATTTACACTTTCTCTCACATTTGGAGAACTTCATACAGATGCCAAATTTCATGTGATTGATGCAGATACCTCATTTAAGGCGCTTTTAGGTCGCCCGTGGTTGCACGAGTATGGTATTGTTCCATCAACGTTACATCAATGTATGAAATACCTCAGGGATGGAGAAGAATTCAGAATATCTGGCGACATCCAACCATTTGCAGTCCATGAAGTAACAATCTACGAAGATGCCAAATACTTCATTCCAAAGAAGCTAAAGCCGTCGAGCTCCCTTGAGGCCCACGCACCAAACCCAGAGATCACAAAGCAACCTAAGAGAGAAATTAAGAAAAAGCAGGTGGGTAGAAAGAAGGCAGCGTCGATTCTTCCCAAACCTACGACCATTCCTGAGGAAAGGAAATGTGTGCCCCATCTGGGGAGTGATACAGATGAAAGTGATGTCACCCCTATCAAATCCCAGAGGGCACGCCGATCAAAGGCCAAATGGAGTAGGGAGGTCGCATATTCAAATGATGATTATGACTAAGACTCTATCTATATGAACACGGTGCAGGAAATATTTTCTAGAAGAATAGGCAGCCTGTCAATTTCAGATAGTGTGCTCGTAGTCACGCGTATCCCCCTACAACACTTCATAGAAATCATTCCGTGAGAAGTACATAAAGTCGAGGAGCTCATAACATTTTATGTACCTCCCCCAAGAAAAAGGGATGCACCAGCAAGCTTATTTTATTCAACCGGAAAGCTCGAGGAAGAAGGAAATCATAATTGGTTTCATGGGCTCATTGATTCCGAGGAGTTAGTGCCTACGAGCCCAGATTCAATACCAGAAATATTCAAAGAATGCTACGAAAGCAAGGAAGTCTTCGTTCCTCTAAACAACAAATTCGTTTCTGCTTGAGTCTCTGGTATCGAAGAAATCCTCACTCATTACGAAAGAAAGATATTTTTGCAAAAAAGGGCCTCGGGTTCATTGTGCGGAAGTACCCCCGAAAGGAGAACTGTCGAGCAATTTCACATAGAAAAATTGAATCTGATGGTGACAGCGAGGAAGAAGCCTTTGAAGTTAATTTTCCAAACGATCAAACCATAGAAGCCAAGCCTGCACCAGAAGAGTTAGAAGATGGTGGACAGGCGACCACTATGGATGAACTAAAAGAAGTCAATTTAGGGACTGTAGAAGACCCTCGCCCGACCCTCATTAGTGCTCTCTTGTCTGAAGAGCAGGTTGAAGAAATAAAAAAGCTCCTCTGCGAATTCAGAGACTGTTTTGCCTGGACATATGCTGAAATGCCCGGCTTATCCCCGGACGTAGCAGTTCACAGATTAGCCATCAAGCCAGATGCAACACCCATTAAACAAGCTCCAAGGAGAATGAGATTGGAGATCGAAGAACAGGTGATTGCAGAAACAAAGAAGCTCATAGAGGCAGGATTTATTAGTGAAGAAAAGTATGCTGATTGGATAGCAAATATTGTCCCCGTAAAAAAGAAGAATGGCCAGATCCGTATCTGTATTGATTTCAGGGACCTTAACAAAGCATGCCCAAAAGATGACTTTCCACTTCCTGTATCAGAACTACTGGTTAACACCACATCAAACCATGATATGTTCTCTTTCATGGATGGATCGTCAGATTACAATCAAATCAAAATGACACCTGAAGATGAAAGACATACATCATTTAGAACGCCCATCGGAATTTTCTGTTACACAGTTATGCCCTTTGGCCTGAAGAATGCAGGTGCCACCTACCAACGGGCGATGACCCATATTTTTGATGAGCTGATACACCATAAGGTAGAGTGCTATGTGGATGACCTTGTTGTCAAGAGCATAGACCGAAAGGATCACTTAAATGACCTGAGGATTGTATTTAAAAGGATCAGAAAGTTTGATCTGAAAATGAATCCTCTCAAATGCGCTTTCGGGGTCTCCTCAGGCAAATTTCTTGGGTATGTCGTTCGTCACCGAGGCATAGAAGTTGATCCCGATAAAATTAAGGCTATTATGGAGATGCCGCCGCCAAAGAACCTTCGACAACTTCGCTCCTTGCAAGGACAACTGGCTTTCATTCGACGATTCATATCGAATCTGTCGGGTAGGTGCCAGTCGTTCTCAAAGCTAATGAAGAAAGATGTCCGCTTCAAGTGGGACGCTGAGTGCCAGGAAGCATTTGACAGCATCAAAAGATATTTGTTAAACCCAACCATTCTTGCGGCGCCAATTTCGGGGAAGCCTCTTATACTATATACTGCAGCACTAGAAGAGTCCCTCGGAGCATTATTAGCTCAGCATAATGAAGAAGGTAAGGAGAATACACTTTACTACATCAGTCGAAGGTTGATTGGAGCGGAGATACGTTATTCTCCTATCGAGAAACATTGCTTGGCGTTAATTTTTGTAGTTCAAAAACTCCGCCACTATATGCTCTCTCACAAAATTACTTTGATATCAAAGATCGATCCGCTGAAATTCTTAATGACAAGACCAGCGTTTGTTTAGCCAGGTGGGCAGTACTGCTCCTGCAATTTGATATCACATATGTCCCACAAAAAGCGGTAAAAGGTCAGGTGTTAGCAGATTTTCTTGCTGCACATCCTATCTCTGCTGATTCGCCACTCAACGACGATCTGCCTGACGAGCAGATCATGAGCGTCAAAGAAGAAGAAGAAACGCTACAAGTATGGGAAATGTACTTCGATGGAGCATCATCAATTAAGCGTGCTCGGCCTCCAAATCTGGAAAAAGCTCAAGCTAGAATCGATCTCATTTTTGTATCACCTGAGGGAGGCGTAATGAGATTTTCATTCAGCTTGACTGAGCCTCGAACCAATAATGAGGCTGAGTATGAAGCTCTAATTGCAGGATTAGAAATTGCAACCAATGTCAGAATTCAAAATCTTCAAATATTTGGAGATTCTCAACTTGTTGTAAACCAAGTACTGGGGATTTACAAAATCACCAAGTTCGAGTTGGCCTATTACCATCGGCGAGTTCTCGAGCTTATGAAGCAAATCCCGATCATTAAATTAGTACAAGTTCCCCGAGCCCAAAATAGCAAAGCCGACTGACTAGCTAAACTAGCTAAAGAAATGGCGAATATGGATGATGAATGGCCTATAATAATTATGGTGCACAGTCGGCGGGTCTTAGAGCCAGCACTACTACAATTCCCGCAGGCAGAGGGAATACCAGATTCAACCCAGCAGGATACAGCTCCGGTTGATCCTCAACCTCCTCAACCAGTCGATCTTGAAGATCAACCTAAAGAACACCAAGCTCCTAAAAGAAGACGAAAGGCTAATCAAGCTTCAGAACCATGGCAACATTGTCTAGATGTAGAAGAAGAAGATGACTGGAGACGGCCTTTCATTGATTACTTCAAAGAAAGTAAATTACCAGCAGATAAGTCACTAGCGGCTCAAATCAGAAAGAGAGCATTACGATATGCGTATGTCAATAACACATTGTATAGACGAGCTTTCGATCAAATGTGGCTAAGGTGCCTAAGGACTAAAGAAGCTGATAAGGTGGTAGCAGAAGTTCATGAAGGACTTTGTGGAACACACCAATCAGGTCCCAAAATGGCCGTTAAGATCAAAAGAATGGGCTATTATTGGCCAAGAATGGTAAAGGATTGTATTGATCATGCTAAGAGGTGCCACGAATGTCAGATTCATGGCGATACTATACATCAACCGCCAAATCCACTGCACCCTACAATAGCATCCTGGCCGTTCGAATGTTGGGGTACTGATGTAATCGGGCCAATAGATCCACCGTCATCAGCAGGACACCGCTTTATTTTGGCAGCGACTGACTACTTCTCTAAGTGGGTAGAAGCGGCTCTATTCAAAGAGGTCACATCTGAACATGTAATCAATTTCTTTACCCATAATGTTGTCTACAGATTCGGTGTACCACGCCGCATCATTTCCGACAATGGTGCGGCTTTCAAAAGCACTAAGATCAATAAATTCATCGATCGACATAAGATCAATTGGCGATATTCCTCAATTTACTATCGAAGAGCAAATGGATTGGCAGAGGCCTTCAACAAGACACTAGTGAAATTGTTAAAGAAGATTCTCACCAAGAATAAAAGAGAGTGGCATACAAAGATGGCAGAAGCATTATGGGCTTATCGTACAACCTATAAAACACCGACCAAAGCCACTCCTTACTCACTGGTGTTTGGAGTCGAAGCAGTATTGCCTCTAGAAGTTGAATTACCATCACTCCGAGTTGCCATCCATAATGAGATTACTCGAGAACAAAATGCTCAGTTGAGACTGGAGGAGCTCGATGCACTTGACGAAGTCAGATTACAAGCTCAACAGAACCTGGAGCTTTACCGAGCAAGAATGACAAAGTCCTTTGATCGAATGGTGCGCCATCGTACGTTTCAAGAAGGAGAATTGGTCCTGGTACAGAGAAGGCCAATCATCCCACATCGAAAAATTGGTGGTAAATTTGTATCCAACTGGGAAGGACCTTTCGTCATCGAAAAGGTGTACCAAGGTGGAGCTTATCAATTGATCAATTTGGATGGTCAAAGGCCTATGCCACCAATCAATGGTCGATACTTGAAGAAATACTATGCATAGAGATTAAAATTTTGTGCTTAATGTATCATGTAATAGTGGAAATATTATATATATGCTTGATAGTGTATATGTGTACTTTCTTGAAACTCCCTTATAGCACAAGGAGATGTTTCAAGTACCCCATTAAAATCCCCCACAAGGCTGGGGGCATTTTAAATATTTATTTGGGTCGGTATCGCGTTGCATGCCGAAAGCCCCAAATAAATATTTAAAATCAAGAAATACAAGATTCTCTCCTACAAGATAAGGAAATTCTGGTATTTATTTGGGTTGACATCGTGCTGCGTGCCGAGATTCCTAAATAAATACTACTAGTGGTCCTCCAAAATATTTTGGACATCACCTTCCCTAGTACCCCAGAACTTCGAAGGTCAAGAAAAGAAGGCTCTCGTGGTTACACGCTTCAATAAGTCGAGCTAGAGCAGCACAAGTCTTTCTGCATCCTGAAACTCAAAGTTCGAATGGGTGTATAAGGTCGGACTCAACAAGCCCAGATGTGGCCGAGTCGCTGGCAGCTCCGTCTACTCAACAAGTCATAAGAAAGGCCGTAGTAGCGAGACCCCCACTTCGTTAACTCGACTGTAAGGATCGCAAGAAGTATGAAGGTTTATTTAGCTCGATAAGTTTTAGTAGTAGTAGGCCGCGAGGTCTCCCTGATTGACTGGAAAGTCAGAATTATGACGGAAAGGATATACTTCCAACCCATACAATTACCAGATATTCATCGGTTCTGAAATCTACGACCACGAAGGTTAACTTCAAATCTGCAAACTTCAGTAAACTCAGCTTAGGGAATGCATTTCCCCATGGCTCAAGTCTGAAGCCTGAATGGGTGTATGAGGTCGGACTCAACAAGCCAAGATGTGGCCAAGTCGCTGGCAGCTCCGCTTACTCAACAAACCAAAAGAAAGGCCGTAGTAGTGGAACCCCCGTTTCAGCAGCTAAAATGATAAAGAGCCATTAAATCCTAGCTTTCCTAGTCTGATGAACTTGAATGACCCAGATTGAAGTCTTCCTGATAGGTCAGGGGCCAGAATACTACATACATCTGGTACTACCAGTTCAAGTCAAAATATACAAATCCTTCACCAAGTCTGTCGCACAAAGCACGGAGCTGAAGGAGCCGAAATCTTAGGACTCCAGCCAAGACTACAGAAGGGGTATCCTGAATGACACCCACGAGTGGCCCTAAGGACTGGGGGCATTTAAATATTTATTTGGGTCGACATCGCGCTGCGTGCCGAAATCCCCAAATAAATATTTAAAACTTTATCAAAAAAAAAAAAGAGAGAGACAGAGGAAGCGGAGAAAGTGCTACATATAATCATCATAAAATACCATATGAACAAAATACAATCCGTACAGGAAGTGGCGGAGTACATCTCATGAAAAGATCAAAAAAGAGAAAAGTACATCAAGGGAGACGAGCACGTAAATCCCCCAACTGTGAAGTAACCTCAGCCAAAACCTGGTACTCAGTCTCAGCGGTGTGTAACTCCTCTGTAGCTCGAGTCAGTGCAGTCTCAGCGGCCTGCAGTGCCTGGTGTAACATCTGGTTGCGCTGTTCCTCCCTCCTAATGAGCCGCTCACGTCGATCGTGCCCCTCCTGAAGGTCTAACTTGCGAGACATCACTCCCTTGATGTCCCTCCAAAGGTCCCTCACGCGAGAAGTCAACCCCTCAATCTCGCTAGCCATGCTGGATGAGCTCTCTCGGTGCCTCCTAAGAGCCTCAGTGCTCCTATCAAACTCATCGCGGGCCACATTTGCCGCTGCACGGCATCCATCAACCTTTACCTGTAACTCTATCAAAGAAACCCTGGTGCGCATAATGGAAAGAGACTGCAACCTCCTGATGTAAAACTCAGTCTCTCTGCATAGGGTCTCCCAGTACTGCATCTCTGAAGTCTCTAACCCAAGCTGCGCTAGTAAACCAAGGGTGTAGTTTGCTGTAGAAGTGAATTGCCCCATGGAATCAGGTGATTCAGGATCTACCCGGGCTATCAAGTCATGTAAAAAGCTCGTACAGTGACCGTACATATCTCCGTGCCAAGGGTCAGAAGCTACAGGAGCGTGACAGCGAATCTCTGATACATAGTCTGCTCCTGCAGGCACTACAAGAGAGTCCACAAGCAACAAATAAAAAAAAAGAGGAGAGAAACTGTAAGATATGAAATTAAAATATAAATAACAGCATACCTGAAGAGGAGCTAGCAAAGTCACTGGGATGGGCCTCAAGGTAGGAGCTGGAAAGGCCACTAGGAAGTGCCTCGGAGTAAGGTGTTGCAGCTACTGGTACTAAGTCTAAAACCGTAGGTGTGTATGGCGGTACGACAGGAGACTCCTCAGGTAAAGCTGCACCAGCTCTTGATGACTCACCAGGCCAAATAGGTCTCTCTCCAAATGCCTCTCCGGGCCAAAATGACCCGTATGGGTCCACTTGAAAGCTGAAATATGTAAGGGGATCAGGAGCACGATACCCTGAAAAGTCTGACAACCGAGGACCCACTGATGCCTCCTCAGGGGTCAGAAAGTGCTCTGGCACAGGACTAACTACTGGATCTACAAAAGTACAGGAAGGCTCAGTACGTCGGGAACCAGAACGCCCGTGAGAAGACTGAGGTGCCTCAGTACGGTGTGGATCAAGATCTGTAACTCGTGCCCTAACAGGAGAGGGCGCAGTGCTCTCAGTAGCAGTGTGGCTCTCACTGTGCCTCCCTACACCAAAATCAAGAGAAAATACAAAACTAAATAACCAGTCAACGGGATAAAGGTTAACAAGAGAGTTAACAAAGAAATTACCTCTATCATTCCCGATCCGCGAAGAGCCTCGTGAGGATCTCCGTCCCCTCGGTAACCCCAAAGTGTGTACTCGGCGCTCGTACGTCCGGGCACCACGCTCTAGAAAAGGGGCAAAAGAGAGTCGTACCCAGGTCAAGTGCGTGTAACTGACACCAGTCTGACTGTGGGAAGGAGCTATACGGAAAGTAGAGCCAGTACCAAACCTCAGCAGATGCAACCATACTGCAGAAGCTGCATATAAACGGGCCTCCAAAGGAACTACGTCAGTGTGTCTGGTATCGGCTATCCCAGGAATAAGCGGCCGTCCATTATATGTTGTGGCCTGTAAGAAACCAAACTGGCGAGCAACTCTGTTCGGCTGATATCCCTCCAATATCACAATATTGCCAGAACGATGACACAACCAACCCAGGCGTATGCTGACAAAGTACTCAGCTACTCTCAAGGTGCCCCTACTCTGTAAAAGAACACATCTCCTCCGTCTATCAAGTCCATCCGTAATAACCTGCTCCCTCAAGTAATATGGCAAACCAACAACGTCTGGCTGATGAACAATAGCGAAACGGTCTACAACCAGGTGCGGAGCAAAGAAGAAAAGTCGTACCCGCTCTGACTCCAAGGTAGAGGAAGCCTGTGTCAACTGCATGACTGTCGGGTATTCCCTCTCAAAAAAGTACTGAGGGCACTCCAAGCATGAAAAAGCACCTCGGATATGTAGATGAATCCAGCCATACAAGTAGTGCCATGGTAAAACCAGACCTCGCAGCTCAAGGGAGGTCGCCTCAGAAGCTGTGCAGAGGGCCCTATAAATCCTAGCAAACACTGGTGGAGCCAGAGAAAGGCGCTGCCCCTGAGAAAGCTGACTGGCTGCTAGGAAAATACTACAGCGTACAGATCCAACTCTGAGTGGAAGAACAAAAGTACACAGCCACGTGGCTAAGAACCCCGTCAAAAGTAAATCCTCATCTATACCTGGTAATGTAGGAGACCTACAACCAACTGAAGAAGGCTCTGCAGTATCCTCTGACAACAAAACTCCGGGTCGTAGGCCAAGCTCAAAAGGATCATGCAATGACGCAACAGTGGTAGACAAACAACTGTCCAAAAGAAAACTACGAATCCAGGTGTCCACTGGCATAGCAGCTCCGGCACGTATCGACAGATCAGAAGATGTGTACACCTGACGGTAATGCTGGAGAAGTGCTGGGTAGACATCTGGAAGAACTAGTCTGCCCCTCCTGCCTCCATCTGCTGAAGGCACCCTACGAAACAACTCTGCGTCAGGAGGAATACACCCCTCAAAATGGCCTCCAACAACGGGTAATCCTGATACAGTCTGTAAATCTGAAAGTGTCACTGTCAACTCCTCTGGCCCTACCCAACAGGTACTGCTGCCACTGTCCCAAAATTCCACCAATCCGTGGGCCCAAGAAGAAGGAATCCGTCCAAAGTCAAACAGAGAGGCATATACAGCCTCGTAAATGCCGGCCTCCTGAAGTGTGTATCTGTGGGCCCTCAGAACATATCTGCACCAACAAATGTACCCAGCAGCAGGACTCTGTATCCTCCCAACTGTAGAGTCACGCAGCCACCCTAATGTCGTGGAATGCAGCTGGCGATGACTCAGTAATCTCAACTGTCCTACAGGCTCAAGAATATCAGCTGCTGGCTGTAGAACGTCGCACATGCCCCAGCTAATCTGATCAATGGTACTGTCTACAGGATTTTACTCCCCACACTGCAACCTGATACTGGTAACCCACTCAGTAGGATTATCAAATTCGATGGAGTCCGGTGAGAGAACTGAAAGCAGGGGCGAACGAGAGAAGAAACCGCAGAAAGTGTCGCGACCCCGCAATATATCCTCGTACTGCTCCAGTCTATCACTAATGTCAGCATCACCTCGAGGATCATGTCTATCAATGGCTTCCCAAATGGCGGCCTCACTGGGCTCATCAGGGGACAAATCCGCAGATCGGCGCCAGCTAAACATTTCCTACTTGAAGGAAAGTGAAAATGCATCAGAAACTGGCGACAAGGTGCTATGTGCATGAAAGAAAGTTACAAAAAAAAAAATGTGACAAGCAGCAACACAACAAACGTGGCGTGCTCCAGGCACACACCACCTTTGTTGGGGGGCATTTGTTGACCCGCATATTGTAGACAGCAAACAAAAAAAAATCCTACGTACCTACCTAGCGCCGGAATCCGCACGACGAGGCCGTTTCTCCCGCGATTTGTCTCCCACAATCGTCGTATAAGCTCCCGCGATCTCCGCTCTACGCACGTCCTACGCCGTCACCTACGCACGATCCAGTGCTGTTCTTCATACGACGACGTCGCATCCAACACGACCCACGCACGTCTTTGCTCGTCGTTAAGTAGCTGAAAGGGACGATGCATTAGAGTCTCTCGCCATTTTCCTTCCCTCTCGCGAATTTCTTCGGTTCTTCCACTGTAGTTCGACGACACTCCTTCCTGTTGGATCGGAAGTTGGACGTTTTGATCGGAAGCAACGTCGGAGCTTGCCTGCTGTGAAGATTGCGCGAGCTGCTCCTCCGACTCCTTCGTGCAGTTCGACTCCGCTCCTTCGTTGTCGCACGACTTCGCTCCTCCGCCGTTGCTCAGCTTCGCTCATTCGACGACGCTCCTTCCCGAGTGGATCGGAAGTTACGACATTACGATCAGAGGCAGCGACTGGGAACTAGCCTGCTGTGGACTTCTCCGCATCCCTCGTTGCTGTTCGGCTTCGCCTTGCTCGACGACTTCCTTTCCCGTCTGATCGGACACAACGACGGAAGCTCACCCACTGTGAAGGTGACTTTCTCCCCTCTGCGCACTTCTTCGGCTCAATCCTGTTATGGCAAAAAGAGGGAAAGTGAGGAGTTAACTCACTGTGAGAATTAACAGTTCCTAAATCCTTTTTTTTTAAGCCTAAAATCCTAATCAAATCGCGCATTTTTTTTTTATTATTATTAATTATGGATTAATTTTAATTTATTATAATTAGTTAATAATAATTATAATTAATCATAATTTATTATTAATAATGATAATTAATTTTTTTTTAATCAATTATAATTAATTTTTATTAATAATTAATTAATTATTTTTAATTTCTTTAATTAATTATAATTAATTCCAATTAGTTATAATTAATTATTTTAATTGATTATAATTAATTTTTTATCAATAACAATTAATTATTTTTAATTAATTGTAATTAATTTTCATTAATAATAATTAATTATTTTTAATTATTTTTAATTATTTTCAATTATTATTAATTATAATGAATTTTTATTAATTATAACTAATTATATTATAAAAAAAAAAGAAGAGAGTGTGTAAACTGTCTTCTCTTGCCCCGCGAGCTGACACCGTCCCCGACGACACACGCAAGGTAAGTCTCAAATCCTGTCCTCGACACGCTTGATGCGTTGGTGGACCTCCTATACGCGCTCTTATAGCACGGTGGGGGGAAATCCAGTGCAACAGGTACAACGAGGCAGGTAAGCCCTATACGCGCTCTTGTAGCGTGGTAGGGACAGTCCTCGACCTCGACATCAGCACCGTCAGCCTCGCGCAGGTATAATCTCTGAACTCAGATCCCTATTCTCGTCGTTTGCAGTGGACCGGCAAACCACCTATACGCGCTCTTGTAGCACGGTAGAAGGAAACCCGGTGCGATGCCTACGACGAGGCGGGGGATCACCCAAAATCCCATTTTCGGTGTTTGCGCCGGACCGGAGAACCACCTATACGCGCTCTTGTAGCACGGTAGGAGGGAGCCCGGTGCGACGCATACGATGAGGTGGGTAAGCCCTATACACGCTCTTGTAGCGTGGTGGGGAAAGTCACAGGTGCTCTCGTACAGTTACTGTTGGATGACCCCATACACGCTCTTGTAGCGTGGTGGGATGAAAGATGTACGGCCGCGGTGTATAAAGACACCTACCATACACGTTCTTGTAGCGTGGTGGGAAGGTCCAGCTCCCTACATTTCCCCCAAACGGGGGATATGCCGGGATGCTGCCCAAATTTACACTGAAGTACACAAGACCTGGACAACAAAGGGTATCTAACTTGAACAACAATTCAGAAGGCCAGTACTCGAACAGAAGTGCATAGAATTCATAAAATTAGGGAACTGAATCCGAGCTGAACAAATAAGGGACTTGAACTGAACTACAGGGAACAGAACCCCAAACGCTAAAATGCACAATAATAATCAAAATACAAAAGATAAGTGATAAATTTGATTATTTAAACAAACATCAAGTTAACAGCAGGGGACTCGTAGTGGACTTCCAAGTGCGATTGACTTAAACATCAGTCAACTGCAAAAGTACAAGTACTACCCACTTGCAGCAATCAAAGATCTATCATGCAAATAACAATGCCTGTTGATTGAGAAAGGCGATGTTGGCAATTGGTAGTGGGATATCCGTCATTATAAACAAGTACAGTTAACACCACCTGAGATTGGTGAAAGGTGGATATGATACAATTATTCTCCTACAAACACTTCAAGGAGATCGTATCGGATATGGCTAGCCCCCTTGCAGATAAGTACAATCCATTTGTGGATAACAACAGCGGGCACATTGTGATTATGGAGAACCCCTGTGGGCACAAATGTATACAAGGGTACATGGTGAATACGAATACCAATCGACTTCTCGAGTAAAGTCGACCAGCATGAAGGACATCTCCTGTAAGAAGGGAAGAGATGTTTGAACAAATTCGAACTAAACTTCCTGGTGTTCCAAAGTTTCTTCTTTGGTGGAAGAGATGTTTAAACAAATTTGAACTAAACTTCCTGGTGTTCCAAAGTTTCTTCTTTGGTGGAAGAGATGTTTAAACAAATTCGAACTAAACTTCCTGGTGTTCCAAAGTTTCTTCTTTGGTGGAAGAGATGTTTAAACAAATTCGAACTAAACTTTCTGGTGTTCCAAAGTTTCTTCTTTTTCTTTTGCCTGAGAAAAGACATCTCCAACTGATGATGCTATGATCCACCTGTAAACAAAAGCAGGGGATTGGTAGTAAGACCCACGGGCTATTGAAACGCAACGCCACATCGTCAGACTTGTAGCCTTTGTACAAGCAGGCGGAAAGCGCCAACAGAGCTCGAAACAAAACCTTGTGCATCTGGCGCTAATAGCCACCATTCGGACACCCCTCCATACTGCATACAAATATTACAAAATACCCCTTTTTTGTATGTATTGTGATAAGCATGACGGGTTATGAATGTGTCGCCCTACATCAACATATAAGTGCATCGTATGTGTATGCCTAAGAGCTTATATATGTGTATTTCAAGGGTATCCCCACATGCATCCATAGATGCAGAGGGTTTCACTCTAGTGTCACCTGACACTGCTATTCTATTTCCAAATCCTCCTATTATAAGTGCAGAGGGTTTCACTCTAGTGTCACCTGACACTGCTATTCTAATTTCAAATCCTCCTGCTATAGGTGCAGAGGGTTTCACTCTAGTGTCACCTGACACTGCTATTCTATTTCTAAATCCTCCTGCTATAGATGCAGAGGATTTCACTCTAGTGTGCCATTCGATACTACAATTTTATTTCCAAAAATGTTTATGCGTGCATACTAATGTATCATGTAAAAAGCATCTTATGCCGAACAACCGCATGGGCCCCGGCGAGTGTGTTATTGGTATACACGTGACGTCTAGGGATGCTGCGCGGGTCAATAAATTTGAACCCGATCCTCCTAAAGCAAGTAAACAGGAGTTGAGAAGGTTCAATAAATATTTTCTAAAATGCCCCCGCACATGCACCATAATATAGGTACACATAACGGGACATACTGAATACCCGCATGGGCCCCGGCGAGCGTGTTATTGCTACACACGTGACGTCTAGGGATGCTGCGCGGGTCAATAAGTGAATTCTAGTTCGAACCCGATCCTCCTATACGGGTAGGTATGAGTCGACACGGCTCGAACCATTAAATAAATATGCGGTCACGAGATTGACTGGAATATTTATTTTATAGTTCATATAGGCCTTCAAGGCCTATAATCAAGAGAATTCACCAACAAAGGTCCAAAGCCTATGAAACCCGATCCTTTATCGACCAGTAGATAGAGTCGACAGGGTCCAATCAATAAAATATAAATGAGCTCATGCTCCCCGATGATGGCCGTGTTGAACATTTATCTCAACTGGAGGGGTTCACAAATACTTTTAAATGCCTTCCAGGCTCCACCCAAATTCCCACAAAAAAATCCAAAGTCTCCAAAAAAAAAATGTCAAAAATCCTAAATTCCAAAAAAATATATATTTAAAAATTGAAATAAACACCATTCAATCACTTAAAGCAAAATTCATCCACCATCCGCAACAGTTTGCCGGGGTGGACAAGTTAAAATTCACTTCAGCTCACATAGAGCCAATGCCTGGTCGAAAATATTACTAGGATCCATTCTCAACAATCTCTTGCCAGCAAGGACGTGGTACGAGTCCTCTAACCGGCAGTTTAGCCTCCAAATGGCACTGCAGGATAAACGGTTATGACTCGGGGCCCTCTGAACCAGGTGGTCGCCGCCAAATGGCACCATTATATTATGGTTATGGCCAGAGCCCGTATGCTCCCCAATGGCATCAAATCCTTGAGATATGAATTAATAGGATATGATCGATAGGGCACAAAGCCCTCTGTTAGCTAAGGTGGATTCAAATTTGTCCCCTTAGACAAACATCCCCCCCAGGTCTACAAGGTACCCTTGGACGAAGCAACCCATGGCTGCCGACAAGGATCCTTCTGTCAGGTTGGGTCGACTACCTCCTCTGACTAAGTAGACCAGGGACCACGATGGCCCGGGACGACGGAACCATGGGATCTTGATCGGGTATATCATCCATTCCCCCATCATTCGCTTTAAGTGCAAGATGGTGAAAATTTCCGTTTTAAATATTAAAATCTTCAAATTCCTAAAACCCTATGCCCATGCTGCTATTATAGCCAGATAACGCGTATTTCTTACGTATCTGATCGACGACTAGCCTTAATCGAAAGTTCTCTCTCGTTACCGGGAGGGGTAATTAACTATAGGGGCTTGCGCCTATAGGAAACCAGAACTCAGATCATAAAGTCCTCGCAAAATGAGGGCGAAATCTCTG
Organism: Dendrobium chrysotoxum; assembly: GCA_019925795.1. Lineage (NCBI taxonomy): Eukaryota > Viridiplantae > Streptophyta > Magnoliopsida > Asparagales > Orchidaceae > Dendrobium > Dendrobium chrysotoxum. The sequence continues at coordinate 1,045,870 of CM034309.1, read as the reverse complement.
GGTAGTGTCTAATCTACAAACCCATCTGTCTAATCTACAAACCCATCTGCCTTCCAAGATTTACCCCGGAACCTAATTTCGTTAAAACTCCCCCCGAAGAAAGCAACAAAGTCGGGCGGAGGCCGGGGCCGAATTTTCGGAGCCCACAACTGTAAGTTTTTGCCTTCATTATAGATGATATATCTTGTTTTCTCAACCAAGATTGAGTTAGAAAATAATTTGATTGAGTATCCTGCCCAAGTCAAAAGTTCCTCACCTGTTATTTGCAATGATATGCTTATCTTTGGTAAGGATGTTCCTTCTATTCATAAAGTGTTATATTCAACTCTTTCTTATTTCAATGATATTTTCGGGTTGGCTTTTAACACCGCTAAAAGTCAAGTTATAGTCACTATTAACATTACTAATTATATTGGCCAAGCTAACATTGTCATCTCCCTATTGGTAAGTATTATTTATCTAGTTCTTCCTCTTGCCTCCTCTAATATTAATGTTTTGCTCTGTCAAGCTTTTATTAATAAAATAAAGTCCAGACTTCCTAGTTGGAAAAAGTGCTCCTTATTCTTAGCGTGTTACTTCCAGGTTATAAAACTAACATCTTATCCATAATCAATTATTGGAGCCATACTTTATCTATTCCCAAGTCTATTATTCATAAGAATTTATCAATTTTAATAGACTTATCCAATCTCATTGAACACCTAAGAAAGTGCACTCCATTTCTAGGAACATAACCTACAACCCCAAAAATTTGCATTGTTAGAGCCTACCTAACCCAATATTTATTAACATTGCAACAAGACTTAAGCATGCTTGACAAATGATAACAAAAAATGGGTATTGGGCCAACTAAATGAAGGCTAAGTACCTCAATCATCAGCCCTTAGATTGATGACCACTATTATTATGTGCCCATCTGTCTTTTCAATCTAATGTTACATAAAAAGCAATGGCTATTCTATCAATGATAATGGAACTTGGAAAATTATTGGAGCTATATCTTTGATTTATCATGACTTGAACTCTCTTACCATTTCTACCTCTCCTATAGATGAACACAAAATTCTATGGAACAGATCATTTTTCTTCTCATTATGTCATACATTTCCATCCGGTAGCTGATTCTATTGGCATCCCTTTGTTTAGACTTGAGGAGCTTAACTATAGTTTAGTCTATAGCTTGGATGACTTTCAGCAACAAGTTAAAAATGTCAACCTACATCGGAATTCCAAGATGTGTGCTCTTTTGGCCTAAAAGACCACAACTATTTGTTCTTTAAATACTCTTTCTTCCATGATTTATTATTTATATACCTTTTTAAAAACAGTTTCACTCCTACTAATTGCCCATCATCTTATCATACAATTTTTTTTATAACTCTTACCTTTGCCTTAACAATGTGTTGCTTATTAAGTAATGACTATCATTATCTACAACTTATGAAGGGTCCGCATTAATGTTCTCTTTAGTAGAAGTAATCCCTTTATATGCAAACTAAGATGCACCGACACTTCTCCTCAAAGAAGCGTGCAGTATCCGACACGACGCGCATCCGACACGTATCGGACATGCCGAAAACGTGTCCAATTAAAAATATATTAAATACAAATTGGACACGCGTGTCCGACACACGTCTTAAATATTTTATAAATTTTTTTTTAAAATATAGTTTCTTGTATTTAAAATTCTTATTTATTTAAAAAATCAAAGCTAAATTTCTTATTTCCTATCCACAACACAAAATCAATCACCCGCACTCAATATCTCATTCATTGAACATTCTCATTTTCATTTCTCTTTGGCGGGTCGCAACTTTTGGTTTCACAATAATGTCTGATGTCATCTCAACATCAAAGTCTAACATTGTTACAGCATCAATATTTCAAAATCATCTCAACATCAAAGTCTGACATTGCCTTGACAATGATACTCAATGCTAGCAATTTCTATGCCCACAACTTGACAGCTTATCTTTGTCTGAAGTCGTCTTAACATCGACAACCAACGCCCTCTAAATATCGACTAAAACGCCCTCTTGACATTGACATCCAATACTTACTGCATAACATCGATGCTCGACTCTCGACAGCATTGTCATCTCCTCTCTCGATGTCTAATATACGACATCGACGTCCAGCTCTCGACATCCTAATATTAATCATTTTAAGCACAAATTCTACTTAAATGACTTATTATTTCTAAATTATTTTTAATACTAATTTTTATGCAGTATTTTTAAAATATAAAAATTATAATATCGTGTCCAACCCGTGTCAATGCCCAATATTTTCAATAATTGACGTGTTTCGTATCCGTCTCATATCGTATCCGTGTTGCCGTGTCCGTGTATGTGTGTTATAGTATGCAAAACTAGGCACAATATCAAATTGGAACTTCCACTTGGCTTGGTTGTTATGAAATTGGACAACTGTAACTCATTTCACATCAACATGAAGCATTAGGTTCTTATAGTCAAGCTTTGTTACAAGTTTGAGATATTTTTTCAACCCTTAGTTGATTTCATAATCACAATGTTTTATATTTTCTTTTGGCTATTAGTATTATTTTTGTGTTAGCTCTTTTGTTTTTACTATTCAAATATTTATCTCTTCAATTTCTAGAATTATAGAATAGCTTATGTCAGTTTTCTTTATCGGTTCTACTCTTTCATAAAATTTGCTCATTCATAAGGCTTATTTCTTTATTGGGATCCCTAGGTTGGCTCTTTACTAGGATTGTGAAGTGCTCTATTGACTTTGTATGTCTGGCTGCTTTGAAAACCTCAATTATATTTCATATAGAGGTGTGCTTCTCATCTGATGGGTGGTTTTGGTCTATTGCTTTTGGTTGGTATGCTTATTAGTGGTACTTGTCTGAGCATGGAATGATTTTATGGTTTGGTGGATACCTCAAGTTGGTTTTGGCATATAACTATCTTCTATTGGATATTTTCTCTGTTTTGGTTGGGTGATCGGATTTCTATATCATTCTGGGTTATCTTGTATGTCATGAACCTACCGGTATTGGACATGTACTTACCGGAAATTGGGTTTTGGCTTATACTCTTTATTATCCTACTAACCTTATGTATCCCTTTCGATTGTTAATAATAATCAGTGCTATACTAAATTGATCCTTAAACTCTACTTCTCAAAAGAACTCTCAATCCTTCATTCTTATATGACGTCATTGTGGGCTTCTGCTGTTAATTGGTATGATGATAAATCATTCATAACTCATAAGTAACAACCTCTTTCTTTTCTCTCCACCTACTCAATCTTATTTGACAGGAATTATTGGTGTATCCTAAAGCTAATTTTTTTACATGTGCTTTGCTTCTACCGATGTCCGTGAGCTTGTTGATTTCTTTACTTATTTTGATTTTTGAGTTCTCTTAGACTGAAGAACATTTTCAAAGTCCTTGCATTGTTTCTTTTCTTAAGCCTCAAGCAAGTGCTTGAGTCATTTTTACTTTCTTCTTAAGCATATCATTATGCAATTAAGAAAGTCGATCATGTCTCGAACCCTCATAAATTCTCTATTTTTCATATTTTTTTATAATTTATGCTTTTGCCCTTAATATTCCCCAACAAGAAAATGCCAGACCTAATGATAATCTATTCCACTTGTATGTTTTATCAACTATTGAATAAGTTCATTAGCATCTCAAGTTATGTTATGTAGATGTAAAGGAACAAAAATATATAGTAAACTATACATAAGTAATCATCATTACTGAGAAAAGTTGTGCATCAAGTTTTGATGAACAACTCTTGGTCCCTTAATTTTGTAATGCATTATTTTTTAGTAAAAGCAAAAGTTTTAGAAATATCAAATAGGTCTTTTTTATAAAATCGAGTGTTTGTTATTTAAATAATTTAGTCTTGTACTAGTCATTCTCTATAACATTTATCCATGAACCACTAAAGTAGGAACTATGAAAAGTTTAATATATAAAGGGGGGTAAGAAAAGAACTAATTCATAGAGTCAACCACAGGTGGCACAATACCTTAGAAAAAAAATATATTACAATGGAAAATAGATTAGTTGGAAGGAGATGAACACAGACATAGAAGATGTGAATGTGAAATTATATTGAGTTCACTCATCAAATTTAGACTTATATTCCAGTAGATACCTAAAAATATATTAAGAATTTTCATGATTCTTGATTGCTCACATTATCAAATTTTTGGCTGTCAAATCTTGTCATTTGAAACATAAAAATGTTACTAGTAAATAATTTCTTTGAAGATGATCCAAGGTCCACGCTTAAAAAAGAGAAAGTAAGATTGTTATTAGAAGAAAAATCAGATGAGAAAAATAGGTGTCCCATCACCTGTCACCCAGCTTGCAGTGGCTATCTATTAGAGAGACAAAGAGACAGAGGATCAAAAAAAGAGGGCCTCCAGAAGCCACCACGATAACACCTCAATGTGAAAAGTTTTTGTTAAAAAAAAACGGTTGAAGATAGCTAGAGGGATACTTGTCATCTATGATGCACAGACACGGACACGGCGACACGGATACGACACGACACGGACACGGGACACGTCAATTATTGAAAATATAGGATACGGACACGGGTTGGACACGGTGTTATAGTTTTTATATTTTAAAAATAGTGTATAAAAATTAAAAAAATATAATTTTAAAAATAATTTAGAAATACTAAATCATTTAACTAGAATTTGTGCTTAAATGATTAATATTAGGATGTCGAGAGTCGGGCGTCGAAGTCGTTTATCAGTCATCGAGAGAGGAGATGAAAATACCTTTACTACCAAAGAGAAATGAAAATGAGAATATTCGATGAATGGGGTATTAAGTGCGGGCGATTGATTTGGTGTTGTGGATAGGAAATAAGAAATTTAGTTTTTCTATTTTAAATAAGTAAATTTTTTAAATACAAGAAATTATATTTAAAAAAAATTCATAAAATATTTAAGATACGCGTGTCCAATTTGTATTTAATATTTTTTTAATCGGACACGTTTTCGGTGTGTCCAACACGTGTCGGAGGAGTGTCGGACGCGTGTCGTGTCGGATACGTGTCGAACACTGCACGCCTCTTTGAGGAGAAGTGTCGGTGCATCATAGCTTGTCATCGATAAAAAGGTGCCATGACACAAAGTTCCTTGTAGAGTCGTGGCTCATAATGCACAATATGGCACACATCATTTTAAACAACAACAACAAGCCTTTATCCCACTATGTGGGGTCGGCTACATGAATCTTTTTTCTCCATTGTGCCCTGTTAAGAGTCATATTCTCATCTAAATCTAATAAATAAAGGGGATACTTATGTGAGACATCTAAATCTAATATAACATCTAGGTTGTGAGACATCTAAGATGTGGGTTCTTGCAAGGTTATTCGTTGGCAAGACTGCAGGAAACGAACTATTTGAAGCCGATAATAATTGTGGAAGAGACGTGCAATGCCTTCATTATCTTCGAAGCAGAGGCTAAGAGACATGATGCACCGTCGATGCCTATTCTATTATGTCCAAAGTTGAGATGGAGAGACATAACATGCAACCGATGGCTACTTTACTATGTTTGAGGCCGAGATAGAGAGACGCAATTTGTCGATGTTATCTCTATTTGAAGCCAAGATGATACACCAAGCCAGAAGCGAGAGGGAGACGGCTAGGGCATGCAATGGCTTGGAGTGGGATCGAACCATATAAGCCTTAGTTTTTATTTAATATTTGAAAAAATAAATTATAAACTTATTACGTTTAAATCTTAAACCCTAGAAATTAACATAGCATGCACTATGTGGGATTTAAACAATTTGTTATTGCTACTGCATGTCGCAAATAGCACGAGCCATTTTTAACCTCTGTGCCATCTTAAGCAAATGGTGTAAAGGAAGCGCCATGTTGCACCATGCGCCATGGCATGCTCTTTTTATGTTATTGACGTGTATGAACAAAGGAGAGAGAGGGAGATGTGGTGTCCACGTCCCTACCATCACTCACAATATTTGGCTTAATTGTTTTTGAAAAAGAAAAAAAAAGAAAAAGGAACTAAATTAATGCATTTCTTTTTGCTCCATCAAATTTTAAGAGTATTTTGTGTGAATTCATTAAAAAAATAAGAAATTAATGATAAGGCCCCAACCAAAGGTTTGGGTGATGTGCAAGAACTGGATGAAAGATTCTTAAAACATTATACATGAGGTATTATCCACCATCCTTTGAACATACATACAATTTCCCCTTAATTCATGTTTCACATTTACATATCCTTTTATTGGAACCCTAGAACTATTGGATCTCAATCAATCAATTGATAACCGCTTAAAATTCCATCCACCTTGACATCAACCTAGAAGCCACCAATAACTATAGTTTTCACCCCGCCCTAAAGCAACCCCCATTCTTCTATCCTTTGGCTCGCACAACCAATCACTAACACTCTTCTTTCACACTCAATCAAAGCTGCAATAATACTCACAATTGTCATATGTACCATTAAATAGAAAAATATAATAATTTATCGATCATTAAACCTTCTAACGCATGGATAACGACACCTATAGATAATTCCAACCTCCATTTCATTATTGAATACCATAATCCTCCATATGATCTTATTGTCATTGAGAATGATCTTCGCCACTTCCAACCACTAGACATGTTTTGATCATCTCCATCATCATTCACCCTATGATGCACAAACACGGACATGACATGACATGGACATGATTTACATCAAATACTAAAAATATAGGATACATATACGAATTGAACACGGCATTATGTTTTTTGTTTTAAAAATAGTGTACATAAATTGAATAAGTAGAATATTAAGAATAATTTAGAAATAATAAATCATTTAATTAAAATTTATGCTTAAAATGATTAATATTAAGATGTTGAGAGTTGAGCGTAGCTATCATGTGTCAAGCATCAAGATGGGAGACGATAATGTTGTCAAGAGCCAGGCATCTATGTTGTGTAATGAGTATCAAACAACGATGTCAAGATGGTATTGGTCGTCAATGTCCATAAGGCATCGATCGTTAATTTTGAAATGACGTTAGACAAAGAAGAGATGTCGAGATGATGTAGGGGCACGATTGTGGGTGCAAAAATTGCTGGCATCAAGTAACAATGTTAAGATAATATCAGACTTTGATGTTGAGATGGTTTTGAAATGTTGATATTGTGATGGTGTTGAATGTCAATGTTGAGATGGCATAGGGCATTGTTGTGAAACCCTAGTTGTGATCCATCCAAAAAAAAATGAAAATGAGAATGTTCGAGAAATAGGGTATTAAGTGCAGGCGATTGATTTTGGGCTATAGAGATAAAATAAGAAATTTATTTTTTATTTTTTGATAAAAACATTTAAATTCAAGAAATTATATTCAAAAAAGTTATAAAAGATTTAAGACACGTATGTCAAATTTTTTTAATCAGACACGCCTTCGACATGTCTGACACGTGTTGGAAATGTGTCATATGCGTGTCGTGTTCAATACGTATCGGGCACTGCATACCCCTTTAAAAAGAAGTGTTGGTGCATTATAGCCTTCACCATAAGGTGAAGCCCCTTTCCCCTCTCCCTCCCCATTCCCTCAAATGCTTTGGTTATTATACATAGCTAATTATACTAGATTGACTCTAAATCCAACTTGAAAACTTTGCCCAACTAGTTGTATTTCAAAATGAATGTACGAAAATATTATCAAACAAATAATCCAACTTAGAGTGGATCTGATAAGATTTAAATTCAAGTGAACCTAACCCAAACACATTCCGTTAACAAAGAAAAGCAATAATAGCTTCATGAACTCAAGGACTATGTTCGACAAAACAAAACCATATTGCACAAACTAGATAGCCTAGGTGGCAATACCATGCATGCCACATATTACACAATAACCATCACAACAAGAAGCAACTAACTTCTAATACTATCATGGCCATACAAGGAAAATAGAATATACATCTTGACGTTAAAGAGGAAAAAGATAAACCACAAGTTGGAGGTACTTAATTTATGTAGGTTTGGTTTATAGTACAATCACTCGTATCGGATACAATCCATATTTAATTAATCCATCGTAAAGTTTTCCCATAACAAATGATAGTTGCATTTTTTGAACTTCAATGTCCTACAAGCCAAATCTAATCAAGATGGCCGCTAAAATGACTCAAGTCTTTATCCTTCAATGAAAATGAGAGATAAAATCAAAATATTTAAAGTTAGACCATGAAAAAATATAAATTCATTGATTATTAATAATCAAGTTGGAAAGTTGGCCAATTAACACACTTATCATTGGCAAGAGATTCTTCTCCATAAATCAGATGAAATAAAAATATGAATAAAAAAAAGAAGAGCATTAAAAAAATATAAAAAGGCAAAATAAAAATGCTATACAAATACCTTCCATATTGCTTTCGAATCCTTTGCCCTAGTTGATCGAAGCATTTCATATAACAGCCCTGCAACCATACAAAAAAAAATGACTAAAATATAAAACTACTAGTAACATAGGCAACTAAGGCATCTTAGGTAAGAATTTCTAGGACAAACTAAAAGCATAACCCAACTTTAAGCATATTCAATAGGAAATTATATTTGATGGACCACTCAATGGATGGGGCCAAAACAAAACCATGAGACTCTAAGAAAATTAATCAAAATTTTGGTAGTTTCTTCACAATCCGAAAGCACAACTTAACCTTAATCTCAAGTATATTTTATTGTACTTGCATGCTTATGAGTTTATTTTAGTTCAACATAAAGTCAAAGTTAACCACTGCAAGATGATTGCATTTGATTGATCGTATTCGTGAAATCAAATATTATTTAACATGAATGTATTCTTATTCCTTCCAACTAGGATAGCTACTTTTGTGAGAGCACCTTCCTCTAGACTCTCCTATCCCATATTTGGCATACTTTCAACAACAATTACTTGTCTCCCTCCAAATATGGCTAATTCAAAACATGTTCCTTACAAACATCCTATTTACATTAGCACTCCAACAAATATTCAAATCATACTATGATAGTTCCAATGCATTCTAACTAAAGCATCATATCAATTAAAAGGCAATTGTACATGTGTGGGAAAGAATATTCATTATCATGGTGAATAATGGCAATTGATTAATAAGAGTCAAGACCTCAATGAACCATCCATTCCTGCCAATGATTATTAAACGAAAGGAAAAAAAATCTGTATTATACTATTGGGTACATCCATAAAAAATTCTAACTATTGCACCTACAGTAGCTCATATGAGAACTTGAGAAGCTTGAGGATTGCATTTGAAACATGCATATGGTTGAAATGATAAAAAGGTGAAAATGATTCATTTGTCATATTGTCATTCCAAGCACCCATTACACATGAGCATAACGCACCGATGATTTCCCTTTCAAAGAAAAAGCATGAAATACTCAGAAAATAAATAAAAAGGCAATAGCCTAGCACATGGAGCATCGGCAAATGCAAGGCATAGGGATGGGTCAATGAGCGACCCATGTTTTTAAAAAATATATAATATTAATAACAAAAAGTTGTATCAAGTACAAATATAATAATACTTTGTTAATAAAATGCTCTATAACTTATAGCATAGTGAGACAGGACACAAGCACTATTACTCTTGCAAGGCACAAAAGATCAAAATAATGCATCCTATTCTGGCTTTAATGTCATATAAGGCATTGCTTAGTTAAATGGATGTGATGAGGGTGAAACTATTTTTGTTAAAGAAGATTATAATATGGGGCATGATAAAAATGAATAAGAAGCTATTTTGGTGTATGATGAAAATTCTAAGGATGACTAGTTAAATTTTTTCAAATTGAACATGGAATGAGTAAACAAATTATTAATTATGTTTTGAGCAAAATTATCCCCCTTAAGAAAATATGGTCATCCTTCTTTAACTAAGCATAAGCTTCAATGCCTTATATTTTGTTTATCAATTTCGTATTGCTACTGCATGATAGTTCCATTTGTCAATCTAGTTGGTTTCTTTGCATGATAGTTTTTTTTTTTTTTTAATTTCCAATCCATTTTTCACTCATTAACTTTCACATAAGTTAAACAATCTTATGTTCTACTAATATGAAGTTATTTTTTAACATGTTCTCTTATATTGTTGAATTATTAATAAATTCATAATTTTTTTTATGAATTGTATAATTTTTCAAATAGTGTGTCATGCTCTATGTCATACAATTGCCACCATGAAACACTTATGCTATAGTTTATTATTTGCTATTGATGAGTATGAATAAGATCATATTCGGCATCCTTCATATTTTGTTGCAAAAGTCCCTTTATGAACAAAGGACATATCAAAAACAAAAAAATGTCAACATAGTATACATCTTGATGCTTGGGTTTGAGTAGCTCAAATTGCCCTTCAAGCTGGCAATCTTAGTCTTCTGAACTTGAATAAATCAATACCCCTGCTTGGACCTCTTGCTCAGCCCTAGATATATTTCAAGCACTCATCAATTTCAGTCACAATTCAAATCACAAAAACCCTCGTCACTTGGCAAAACCTCTTCCATGGGGTTTAGATCATCAAACCATATGTGAGTTAACTATTAGATTAGGCTTCTAAACCCTAGCTTTACCCAATAGAACCCAATTGGGACAATTGAATCTAGAATATAGAATTTGACAATTTGCCTTTGGCCAACCATTTGAATAGGTCCTGATAGGTTATTAATAACTTGATAGAGCCAAGTAGACTTTCAGAGTAGCTTGATTGTATCCTTCAACCAAATTTAGCCCAAAAGAGTCTATTTGACCCTATAGAACCAAACCAATCATCTTGATTAAATTGATTCCTCTAAGGCCTTAAACAAATTCTAATTGGTCAATCATAAATTCTAATTTCTTGATTCACATTAAGTTGATTAAGGTACCAGCAAAGATTTTTCCCTCATTGACACGAAAATTTTCATGTAGAATGATGCCCTTATGCTTTAAGTCAGATTGTCTAACTTCCTTATTTCTACTTATTATTTTTCTTTATCTAACTTATCTCTCACTTCAAGGAATACCTCTACTATGAAATTTGATTTGTTCGATACATACTTTTTACCAATTAAATCATATTTGATTTGTTTGGCAAGTAAGGCCCAGCGAGGACTTCCATAAATCAAGCTGGATGTGTACTCACAAAGCCCCCCTTAAAGTATGACCGGTATCGAAAAACACTTTTTAGTACTTTCTTCTCTAGCACTGAAAATATCCAGTTTCCTTCACCCTCTAGATTGACTTGTCAATTTTTGCATTGGTCATATTGCCCACTTTAAGGGGCGTTCGTCCAACGGAAGAAGATAGAAAAGGATTCCAAAAAAAAAAGGTCAAGAATTTACGTTCTCTTGTGATCTGTCGGAGATTCTTGTAGTCCCCACTGGATGACGATTCAGAATCCGACATCGACATGATTGGTGATTCCGTAGGGCCTTGGAAAGTTCGAAGGTGGGGATCGTCTCAACCTCTCAGCCTCCGATTAGATCAAAGATCCCGACTCCCTGCTGCTCCTCCGGCGATGATACTGCAAAAGGAGAGATAAATGGAGGGAGGGAGGGGAACTCTACCCACTCCCCCCAAGCGGTGACGGCGCCGCGAAGTTCCAGTTGGCAGATGAACGTTGTCGGGATATTCCGACGAGGTTGCCGAAGAGGTAATTTGCCCGGAGACGGTGGGCTAGCGGACCACTGGCTCGTCTTGAGCAGAATTACCAGAAGCAGAGGAAATGTGATCAGGACCAGTGGAAAGCTCAACTTGGTGGGATTTCCGGATTTGTGAGGGACAGTGTAGAAAAACGATCAGATTTCTAGGATTAAACCGTGCGAACGTCGAACCTACCGGATGCATAGGGCTGTACAAGAAAAAAAAAAATCGTCTTAGATGTGGGTTTGCCCAACAAATAGATAATTTAAGTTGGATTTTTAAATAGCTGAAAATGAATAAAATTTTATTAAATTATGTTTAATTTAATTTAAAAAAAATTATGGCTCAACCATTGCTCGAGAGCACATTTTGTTCAATACAAGCTGAACTCTAATAGCATAATAAGGAATATGAATATTTTAAATTTTAAATTAGTCGAGCCCCAGCACGACTCTAATATTGTTGAATTAATAAATGGTATAGGAACATAATACGAGATGGTTGGAGGTGGAAGAAGAAAGAGAAGATGGCTATAAGATGAAGGTACTAAGACTGTCCTTGAAGAGATCAGAAGGGTCCAATGTGGCTGAAGCACTTCAAAACTCAAAGTCAGAAAGATGGTGACAGCTAACAACTAACATATAATGCCATCAGTGAGCTGACAGTAGTACAAATGTAATTATTTTCTATTTTGATTCTTATAAAATTTTGATTCATTGAATGTAATTGTAACTACTCTTGGATGGATAAAAAAGAAGATAGAGATAAGTTTATCATATTTTTTTTGTTTTCATTTCTTGTTGTCTCTAAAGTTTGAATACACTCGAAGGATTTCTATATTGATACAATCTCCTTGAGATTATATGAATTAGTGCTCTTATTGAGACTTCGACGAAGAATGCTAAATTAGTTATGGTGCTGCAAGCAATCCAAAACCACTATGGGATTAAACTAACATAAGTATAGGGTTTTATTTGAAATGTGTAGGAGCATATCTTGGGATTTAAAAAAACATTACACTAATTTCGATCTTTTATAGAGATGATGGATAAATGAATGGAGAATCTATCTTGGTCAAGATCGGTGTAGGCGAATTTTCAAGAAACAGTAGTAGGAAATTAGGTTAGTCATGTTCTTAAAATATATTGATCATGTGAGAAATCAGTGGAGTTTTTTTATTGTAGATAAAAATAATGAAGATACAATAATTGTATTTTAATGGATCTTATGCCAATATGTGGGTGTTCAAAGATGATGAATATTTTAATTTCTATAACACATGAAAATCAATGAATAAAAAGTGCTTAGTTCTAATTTGAAGGTCTGGCAATCACATGATAATAATGTTGAGAGGGCAAAATTGGACTTAGATGTATTTTTTTATTTTTTTTTTGGTTTGAAGCCGAAATTGATGAGAGAATTGTTGATTGTTAAACCCCTTTCTTTATTAGATGTTATGGCGTCGAAAAGTAATAATGAGAATTTTACAATGAAAGGTCTTACAAAGCTAAACTAGTCGATACAAATGCATTTGTAGTTTGCTCTGCTTATGCCCAAATCATAAATTATTCCTGCAAAATTGTAACTAAAAACTATGGTCCAAATCATAAATTCAAAAGCAAGTTTTATTGGCTTTTGGACACAGATGATCAGGAGAGTGATTTAAAGGACAATGTATAGAATCTGTTGTATACATCGAAGAAGTGATTTCACAAATTAGTTGAATGCCAAAGGACGCTCATGGGAACATCCTTGAGGGAATTAGGAGGGCTCAGAGTAGTTGAATGACTTCAAGACTTAATTCAGGAAGGTAGTGACCGTTGGCATATTTTGTCATTTGTGAGGTGCACATTTAACCATTTAGGTTTAAAGTTCATAGCATGTAACATTAAATACTAGATCAATAATAAATACGAGGGAAAAAAGTTTTGTTTGAATTTTCTTTTTTTCTTTTTTTTTTTTCGAGTTTGCACCCACTTGATGGATTTCCATATCAATACATTACCTTCGATATTGTATCAGTGGTTAACTTTTATTGTACTAATTAACATGTTGGTAAAAATCAAAATAATATGCATTTGATCTAAGGTTCCTAATAATTTATGTATAGATTCACATGTATCTAACTCTGTAAAGGAAATTTTCTAATGAAGCTTCCACCCCTTCATCTCTTGTTTGATTATGTCAAATTCTTTCATATGAATAAGCCTCGCACAATGAATCCAACGTTTAGTCAACACATTTGATTACAGAAGTTCCATTAAATAGCATCTCAAACATGAGTTATTTGGCTTGCTTTCTTATTTAAATAGAAACATATTAAATAATCATTAAGAAACACATTTGACTAATTAGATTCATCAAATTCGAGGCTCTCAATTAATATTTAGATAATAAAGAAAAAAAAGAATATGTATATATATATATATATATATATATACATTTTAATTAGTTCTTATTCATTACTTTGGTGATCACAAATATCACATGCAACATATAATATCTCTATTCATTTTTCCTCTTATATAGAATGATAGTTACCACCTCCTCAATCATGTGTATGCATATGTCATTAGAATAATATGTTTCGATTTCCCTATTGCCTGATTTTAATGGCACTCTCCATTGCCTTTCATGAACCATTTTAGGCATTAACCTTTCATGTGTATCGCATTATAAAATTAAAAAAAAAAGTTTAACTACATTGACCTGTGGGTTCTACTTATGTGCATATATATATATATATATATACCTCTATCTTGATTATTGTTTGCATTAATCATTTGTATCTATTTCTTACATTTATTCTCTTTCCATTATTTGTGGGGCTCAAGTCATGTATATTCCTAGGTCTCTAGAGAGGCTCCTTAGTTGTGTCTGGGTATAAGGATATGCCTCAGCTTGCTTCATGGTTAGGTATAAATTTTGCAACTCAATTAAGACCTTCTCTATTATTGTGAACGATCCAGTAACACTTGTATGCACTTTGAACTGTTGCTTTTACTTTCACCCAATAATATATGGTAGGATTATAGTAGACATTGGCCTTAGATTAGTGCAGAAACGAAGCTTTGACCTTGTGGCTAAAGCTTCCCCTCTATAAATCTTAAAGACCTTCATATGGTATATTAGTCCTGTAGTGTAGGCCACCTATTTATGTCATATGCATCATTATTTTTCTGCACAAAGTGAACCCTGCTAAGATGATTTTTCTAGATTTTGATAATAATTCACTTAAGCAAATATAAAAAAAACCTCTTAATAAATTTTAAGCCTTTGCATATCATTTTTTTGAACATTTTAAGAAAGCCAAAATGAAATAAAATTTGAGCTTTAGCATGTTAGGTTGATCTGTGTATTAGTCTTGTGTAGTGTGTCTTTTTGTAGGAAATAGATTAGACTCAGTTGTCTCAACCTAGTATAGAACCTATATTTGAAGTTTATTTTTTATGAGTACTAAATAAAAAAAGAAGAGAAAACTATTTTAAACCTTTTATACCACCAATCCCATCAATAAAGTTTATAGGTTGGATTACCTCAAGTTGCGGGGCTACATGTCTTAAGGAGGATTTGGTTCTTATGCCCATTATGATAATGCTATGAATGACTTGATAAAATATAGGTGTTGAATTATAAATCTTACCAAAAGAAAATTCTATTTTAAAATTATTTTCTAAGATAACATGTGATTTTGGAGAAGCAAATGAATTTCAAGTCAAACCTTAGTGCTTTAGCCCATGTTTGATTTGTATTCATCTTTGCATCCTCTTTCTTATTTCATGTAAGGTATAGAGGTTGGACTACCTCGAGATGTGGGGCTAATTAAAATGTTATAATCATCATCATAAATATGCTCTATAATATGTACCATGAGGATTACTAAGCCCTTAGGAATGTGGCCCTAAAGACTAGGTTTTAGGGAGCTTATATAATTTTTTTATATATAATTTTAGTTAGGAGAGCCAAATAAGAATGTGGGCATTTAAGAAGGTAGGAGGTCAACCATATAAAGATCGATCAAGACCGCTCATACCATTTCATTGATGTATAGTTTTAGGCTAAATTATAGTTATTGTAGAGCTTAACTACATTTTTCTCTTTTCTTGGGGTGTATTGTAGGGCTTATCTGCACTTATGGCCTTTCATTTATTATTTATTCTTTGATGATTAGAGTGTTTACCTTGATTGTGCATTAGAATTGCATGATTGTTTTAAATTTCTTTCACTATTTTATTTGGGGGTGGCTCGAATGGACTCCATACATTAGGCTCTTAAGATATTAATTTTCTATAAAAATAAAATGTCTAATCAGGATAAAATAAATATAGGACTTAAAATAAACTAATATGTCAAAATTAATGCATGAACACTCTTGGGTTAATCTCTTAAAATATAATTAATATTTTAAATCCAATCCACTTCAGAGTGGCTACCGTCTTATTCTGATTAACCTTACCCTTCATGCATAGCCTAAGTCAAGCATGTAGATTTTATTTTATCACATAGAGGGATAGTTCACCATTGCATTAGCATAGTACATTCATGGTCAATCCTAAGGCCCATTCATCTCTTGTACCTCTCCACCACTCTTATATTTGCATAATACCATATTGCATGGATTTAAAATGCTATGTGGAGTTTTAGCTGGTACCCCTTTCTGAATAGAATAGTAAATCCAAGTCGAGGCTGCTTAGGTCCTTGATGGGATTTAGGTTATAAGTCTCATCACTGTCTTATATTAACTAGGTTGAGGTCATTAGTACTGATAGTATAATATATCCTTTGTGGATCTAGGATCAAAGGCTAACGTTATGAGTATATTATTGCATGCCTTATCATTTGGTGAGCTCTCCATTCTTAGGAGGCTATAAATCTCACCTATCTATATCACACTGATGATGTCACATCTATCTTTCTCACCTATATGCTTCTCATACCATTCTGAATGATTGCATAATCTTTGAGTGTGTTGAATAGCCCATTGTGCTTATCTTATTTAGATTAGAAGAACCTAAGAATCTCACTATGTGTTAAACTTAGAGATTAAAATAGTATCCTTAATTGAGAGTATTCTTAGGTCAATACCTAAGATGTATTATACTACGAGGGCTTATACCCCTGGGAAATTGAAGCCCACATCAAATAAACCTTACTCAAGCTGATGTATTAAATGAGAGAAATCTCATGACTATTAAATTGTATATATCATTATCCATCAAAATATGTATACAAAAGCTATAATTTTTTATAGGTAATCATATATACAATTCTATATGCTCTACCATTGTCCTGCTTGTGTAGAGTATAAAGGTCTGCGACCATTTTATCTTATGGGATAATGTAATCGTATCCTTTGCATCCTAAGCCCCACTTATTGTTCCCTTTCAAAGACCCACAGTTTCTTGTAACTATGATGGGATAAGTTTCTCTCTCCATATTTGGATGTTATATTATTCCCTTTAATGTGCACTCCTGGTTTGGTGCTCCTTAGTTTTAGTTCTTTCTTTCTTAGCCTTCTCGACTATTCCACCATTTTGTTCATTATCTCATTATTTTGTCATGTACTAATCATTTGATTATATGTAGACATTTCCATGACATACTTCGGCCACTCAGTTTCCTTTTCTTTATGTCTGGACTCCAAGGTGAATCTCTCGTTGTCCCTATTGTTCAACCTCCCTAAGGGGGATTCACTTTTTATTCTTTTTCTAATTCATCATACATCACTTTTTGTAGGCCGACCCTCTTAGAGGTGGCCATCTTTTCTCCCCTATAGAGGAAAGGCCTCATAGCTATGAACCCCTTTAGTATCATGCTTCCCGTCAGCCCAACCACACGTTCATCCCATTTATGTTCATGTGTAGCCAATACGCCCCAGGGCTAAGCATCATGTGCCTAGGCCACTACCTGCCCAGCCACTATGTCCAGTAGTCAGGCAATCTTCACTTGTGTTACCTACAATTTAGATAGCTTCAGCCCCTCAGCACCGACAGCTAATGGTTCCTTTGCCTATTACTCTAGCGGAGGCTTCTCCTACTCTAGTCTCCTCTCCTCCTTCCTCCTCGAGGAAGAGGGGTGCTCATGTTGAGCTACCTTCCCTTTCCTTTATTCACTAGGTTTCTATTTTCACCTAGCTCTCTCACTATGAGATCGTTGAGTAGACCCCGACATTCACTCTTCCAGCAGCTCCTATCCCTCCCATCACTAAGTCAGATCATTCTAGTATTGCATCTTCGTTCACCTCCGGCTCAAGAGAAGAGCCCAAGGGTATAGGCACAGAATGTTACATTTATAGTGTTAGAGGCAACAATGCAGTAGATCATAGATTTGTGGCTCATTAGGAGCTAATATAGCTTAGGGTAGTTCTCCTACTATGGGAGCCACACTGACCACCAGTTCCATAGGTCGTTGAGGTGATAGTTGCCTAAGAGATCCATATAATTCAGGTAGGATGCTTCACTCCACGAGTATATAGTGGAGATGAGGAGGATGTTATTCATATTGCAAAAGCCCCTCCTATCATCATTATCCTTCCATGAGCTAGAGTCCCTAAGGACAATGATGTTAGAGTTGTCTCTCAGAGGATTAAAAGTATTATCTGTGTGGAGTGGGCAAGGGCCGTACTAATGAGGAGATGTTACTCTATCAGATCTCTCAAGTTTATGTATAATATCACTTGTAGTTAGCCAGACAGAGTTTTAAGTGGTAGAGAGGATAGCCATCATACCATTAATGTGACAGAGTAGTTACTTAGGCCTCAAACAGGCATTCCTACAGTCAGACGATAGCTACATCACCATAGACGTCACCCACAGCCAACCCGACTTCAGCCTTATTCTATTATTGTGATTTTTCCCCTATGGTTTGATGTTCATACTAGGTCCCATCAGAGTAGATAGGTATGGAGGCACAGGTAGACAGACCAGCCTGTTGATACAATGTAAGAAGTTACTATAGCTCAACTATTGGATATATTTCCTCCATTAGTGTCAGTGGTAATTCTGATGGTTTGTGATGTATCTATAGGTCATGAGGGTACCATTTATTTGGATAGTTTCCCAACTCTATTATAGTCAGTTGTCACTCCTGATCAATACATGATCTCTTTTCTTATGGGTCCATATATTGATGCTCTTTATCAGACCTTCTTTGAGGATAACTTTTTAGAAGAAGAGTCATATGAGAATATCGCTGTACAGCATATGTATATTGTTACAAGGTAGGGTATGTCAGATGGACAGGGGGATCCATATGATGAGATAGAGGAGTAGGGAGAGGGTGATGTGTTTTTTACTTCCATATAGGGAAGTCCTCCTCGATCTGCCAACACATAGGTTACAGTCCTATAGTTATAGACTCAGACAGCTAGGGCTATGGCGGTGATGACTGCCCATTTGATAGCATTGGGGGCTACATCCTAGGTCATGGATGTGGGAACTCTTATGATATCCAGAGATGAGTTAGTAGTACCACATATTTTAGTGACAAAGGCTTTGAGAGTAGACAGGGTTCACAGGGTAGTTCCAGTAGTGTCCCAGTAGTACCCTTAAGTATTTCATTATAGAACCGATCAGTATAATTGTCTCCCAGCCAGATTTAGGACATGATCTCACAGAGAGTTGAAAAGGCCATTTCCTCCAAAAAGTCTTTAAATTCAATTAGTAGAGGTCAACCTTACCCGGTAGAGTATGAGTGGATACCGTACCCTGTCGATTTTTTCCCATAATATTTTTTATAATTTAATGGGTCAGAGAATCCCAAGCAACACTTAGCTCAATATCAAGCCCTATGTTATATTATTGGAGGGAATCATACACATATAGTCAGGTTATTTATCAAAAGTTTAGTTGGGGTGGCATTTGAGTGGTATTATGATCTCCCCAATGATTCTGTGTGTATATTTGTAGAGCTTGAGCAGATGTTTATTCTAAGGTGTATCAGTACGGAGTAATATGATTAGGTAGATGAACCATAGCCTAACTATATCATTGCCTAATGAGTCATTGCCTAACTATATCATTAGGTAGATGAACCATAGCCTTCAGTGTGAGCCTCAAATGCAGGAGTAATATGTAGTTGAGATCTTGCTGAAGAATATTAATGATCTTATTGCTCCATATTATAAGGGTTTTGGTATTTGTATCTTTCAGAAGTTGTTGGCTAAGGTCACAAATTTGTATGACAATGTGCCCATCATAGTCCTTTATAAGATTAAGAGTCAATCTCTATGTAGAGCTCAAAGATATAAGTTTTCAAGAGCACCACCTTCAAAGATGGAAGTTCACAGTACTTTTGAGCCTCAGGATAGGGGTAAGAGGCTCGTGGTCAGTTCATTGCTACAATGCCCTCCTCCATGACCACAAGCACAGCCATAAATAGAGCCACAAACACAGTTACAGTTATAGCCACATGTCCAGTAGTAGTCTAGACCCTCTATAGGACTCAAAAGAGTAAATATTTTTTACAGGAGAAGCTTAACATTGAATATCCCTTTAAAAAGAAATATGTGCCAAAAATATATTTAATAAGAAATTGAAAGAAGAGGGGAAAACATAACAACCATTATTGCCCCTTCCATCGGCATTTTTGGGCATGCCCTTGAGGATTATTTTATGTTTAAGGATAAGATAGAGAGTCTCATGGCTAGCACAGACATTCACTTACATGATAGTGATCTAGTGTTGCCTGGAATTAAAGTAGCTTAGATTATTCAGGTGATTACAAACTCCAGTCAGTGTGATAGCTGAGCACCCCTCAATTCTGGGTGAGAGTGCTTACACACTCTCACAAGATATGGTTTATGATTATATAGGCAGTGTAGATTTTAGAGGCAGTTGAGAGGAGGCCTACATAGGCCAAGTAAGTAATTAGTTCTATTACTATACATGTTTTTTTCTTTTTCTTCTATTGTAATGCCCATTGAGCACATTTCTTTACTTTCATGTACTAAAAAAAGTATGATAGAGAGAAATTTTTTAGTGACTTTAGAAGGGAAGATGAGATCTCTTCCAGCACTTACACTAAAAGATTTTATCGCCCTCATTTTGATGATGAATTAATGAAAGAAGATGATTCTAGCTACTTTCAGTCTCTTGTTTCTTCAAGCTCTACTCTTCCTAGCACTTCTTCTTTTTATGTTTGGCATATCTCTGGTATTAATGATAATTCTTCACAAGAAAAAATATGAATACAAAGAAGAACCTATATTTATTTTTCCAGAGGATGGTTGTTATGTGAACTTTGGAGATGAGTCTAAAGACACCCTGGTTGTTGCAAATCTGGGCCCAAGCATTATGATTTGATGATAAAAATATTATTATTTTATTATCAATGTTATTATTGTATATCTATTTTGTTGTCATGCTCACTAACATTTTAGATCCACAAGTCCACTAGCAACATCAATCAGCTTAAGATTGGATAAACTAGGGTTGCGTTAGTCTGTAATTTTAATTTCTATATATTTTTATCTTTCTTGAGTCAAGTCATGTATTTGGTGGACACTAAGCTGAGTAATCTTGCACACACACACTCAATGGAGTGAGTTGGTGAGTTAGAAATTTTTTTATTTTTTTGAACTAATCATATTGAATGATCTGTTAACCAGAAAACTCTAATTAGGGCATCATTTGTTAATTAAGAGAGATTAAACTAATTGTACTGTATGATCCACATCATACAGGATGATAAATTATTATCAGCAAAATAGCCGCCAATCATAATTTAGGTAATATTTTAATAATCAAAATCTGTCTAATCGTGCCATATGATTTGTATTGTATTGTATGATATATGACAATCATGCCTAAATTAATCCTATGATTAGGTGTTTAATTATGGTTAAACTATTCGATCAGATCGTACAGGATGATTGGAGACGATCGTATTGTACGACTTGATTCTTGCATAGGACGATAATTAAATGCGTCCCATCGCCTAGGATGATTTGTTGTATTTGTACTAATCATACAAGATGATTTACTCAATCATATAGGATGATTTGATTACTAGATGGGATGATATTTAAATGCCCCTCACCGTTTGGGATGATTAGCTATGTGTTTATATTAATCGTACGGGATAAAGTTCTCAATTATATTGGATAATCCATATAAATATTTATACTAATTGTACAATATGGTGGAGTTCATACTGGCTGAATACAGTTTTGAATAAATCGTATAGTACGATCATGTGTCGTACTAGATGATTAGAAGCACAAAATTCAAAATTAGGGCGTCTTTTAGAGGCTCCCTATTTAAGTTCCATAAACTTTTATGTAAGATCTTTTGCTGTTGACTTATTTTGAGAGGGATCTTGGGAGAGAGGGAGAGATTTTTGTGAGGGGGAGTTGTGAGGGATTCATAAAGGTTACTCCAAGCAAGATTTTTATCATCTTGTTCAAGCTGCTTTCATGATTCTTTGGTGGCTCTAGGGAGATATTCTTCAGCATCAGATACAAGTTCTATGCCTACTCTAGGAGAGAGTTAAAGGATTCAGGTTCTCTATGTAATCTAGGAGGGAGTAAAAGGATTCTGGTTCTCTGCCTATATTAGGAGGGTGTAAAAGATTCAAGATTGGCTGCCGTCACAGGGAGGGTGTAAAAGCTTTTGGTTCTCCGTCACACTGAGAAGGTGACAGTGATTCTGTAAGGGCTTCTTCGCCTAGCTGTGTGGGCTAAAGGAGAGACACTAAAAGGTTTAGTGTAATACTAGGAGGAGGCCTCTGGGGAGTGAACGTAAGTCAAATTTGACCGAACCACTATAAAATTCTATGTGTTCGTTCTTTTACTTTTCAGCATTTTAATTTTTGTACTTTTCTATGATTTACTGTGTGTTGGAAAAACTCTGATTTTGTTATTATAAAATTGATTTGCTTCCACATCAAGGATTTTTCTTTTTATTATAGAATTTTTAAAATAATCAATTCACCCCCCCCCTCTTAATTAGCCTCGGGCTTGTTCTTAGAGGTTTAACAACCTTCACGAACTTTCAAGTGGTATCAAAGTGAGATTCATAAATTATGTTTTAGAAAACTTTTGAAAAAAATCAATGGCTAACTTTGGAAATTATAATACTGCATAAGGATATTCAATCATATGACCACCTTTATTTGATAATATTCCGTTTTTTTTTTTGAAAAATTTGTATGTCTATCTTTTTAAAATCTATAGATTATCGCATATAGATATTAGTTCAGGAAGGATATTATGCACATTCACACTTGGTTAATGGCATTAAAATTGAACTTTCTTTTTCTGAATGGATCATAGAAGTTAGAGATTTAGCTCAATTGAATGCAAAATATTTAAACTATTTTTTCTATGCTTTAAAATCTAAATATTACATGCGTGTTTCTACTTTCACTACTAGTAAGGAGATTTGGGACAAACTCTGCATAACTTATGAAGGAACCAATGAAGTAAAATAGTCTAGGTTGAATATTCTGCTCCATGATTATAAACTCCTTCGCATGAAACCTAGTGAATTAATTTTTGAAATATATACTAGGTTCACTCAGATTATTACTTCCCTACATGCCTTAGGAAAAGAATTTACTAACTATAAAAAAGTTAACAAGATCTTATGTTGCTTATCTACTTCCTATGATGCAAAAATTACTGCTATAATTGAATCTAAAGATCTGAATGTTTACTCTATTGATAACTTACTTGGATCACTTATTACTTATGAGCAAGGAATGAGTCAAAGATAGCTTGATGCAGGTGAAAAGAGAAATGAGAAAACTATAGCCTTAAAGGCTAACAATTTTGATAGTGACAATTCTACATCGGATGATGATGATGACATTTCACTAATGACAAGATAATTTAAAAGCTTTCTAAAGAAAAAGCAAAAGCATCGTCAGTAATGGATTAAAGGTAAAGCTAACAAAAATTTTAAAGTTTCTACTGATATTATCTATTTTGAAAATAGGAAGCCAGGGCACTTAAAGTCGGATTGCCCAAATTTGAAACCCACCTAATCAAGGAGAAGGGTAAAGAAAAATCTAAGTTCAAAAAGGGCAAGCAAATGACTTAAAAGGCTTTATGGGTAGACTTTGGTTCAGACGCATCTAAAACAGAAGTAAAAGAGGAGGTAACCAACTTTTTCTTAATGGTAGATAACCATCTTGATCATTCTAATCAAGAGAAGATAAGTGAGCTTTCTTATGATGAATTATTTGAAGTTTCTAAAAGAATTCATATTATATAAAGGAAGCTTAAGAAGTTACATGCAAGCTTTAAATCTAACTTTTTAAATCTACAGAAAGAGCATGAATGCCTCAGGAAAGATCATTCTACTTTGGATAGTAATCATATGGCTTTATTGGATGAATTTGATACTTTAAATAAGAAGCATCTTGATCTAACTAATAAGCATGATTCCTTAAAACCATTCCATATTGATTTAGAAAATTCATTTAAGAAATTAAAGGCATGTTTAGATGAAGTTTATGATAAGGAGCATGCATTAAAAATTGAAAATTCAATTCTTGAAAGTGCAAACTAATTTTTACAAATCAACTTAAATGCTTTCAATGAAAATAAAACATCACTTACACTTGCACGGTTACATAATCCGTCACCATAACATGTATCATTCAAACTTAGGAAGAGGCACCATAACCCATATAGATTTGTAAACCCTTTTTCTAGAGTTAGAAATTTTTCTTGTGGCATGCTAGGACATATCTCTCACACTTGTACTATCCACTGTAGAACACATTTGATGTGGAGACCAAAATTGCATAATTCATAGTATAGCATGCAAGCATTTCATGCACATTTCATAAGATGGAACCCAAACTTATTTGGGTTCTCATATCTGATCACTAATAATTTTGTAGGGGTGCTCTCACAAAAGGCCTCATGATAGTATGTGATACTTAGATAATGGATATTCAAGGTACATGATTGGAGATGCAAATTAATTCATTTTGCTGGAGATCAGGATAAGAGGCAAGGTGACACTTAGAGATAACACCACCAGAAAAATGTGTTTTTGGTAGAAGGCTTAAAACATAATCTGCTCAGCATAAGCCATCTCTGTAATAAAAACTTCAGCATCAAATTGTTATCTACCTGTTACATTATAAGCTTAAATGGAAACACTGTACTACAAGTAAAAAGAATCAATAATATTTACATGCTTAATTTAAACTGTATTGAACCTACTAACTCTCTTTGCCTGAAAATAATTGCAGATGAATCTTGGTTATGGCATAGAAGATTGTCTTGCAAGCATGAAAAACCTTAGAAAAAGCACCTAAAAAGACTTAGTGAGAGGCATACTCAAACTAGAGTTCATTAAGGACCACATGTGTGATGCCTATTAGTTAAAAAAGTAAGTCAAATCCTCATTCCACTTAATCAAGGACATTAACACTAGCAAACCTTTAGAAGTCCTTCATATGGATCTCCTTGGGCCAGTTAGCACTACAAGCCCAGGAGGGAAAGTCTTTGGGTATGTGATTGTTGATGATTACTCGAGGTTTACTTGGGTTAGATTCCTATCTCATAAAAGTGAATCATTTATGAAATTTAGATCATTCTCTACTTGGATTCAAAGTAAGCTAGGTTGTAAAATTCTGACAATTCACAGTGATCATGGTATAGAGTTTAAAAATAAAAATTTTGAATGCTATTGTAAGGAGCAAGGGATAGATCACAACTTTTTAGCTCCTAGGACCCCTCAATAGAATGGGGTAGCTAAAAGGAAGAACATGACCCTAGTAGAAGCCACTAGAGCCATACTAGTTAAATACTCACTTCCTAAATATTTTTGGGTAGAAGCAATGAATACAATCTATTACATTGTGAATAGGTTAATGTTAGATCCAAGCTGAACAAGATATCCTATGAAATCCTCAAGGGTAGGACACTCAATCTCTCTCACTTTCATGTCTTTGGATGTAAAGTCTTCTTTCTGAAGAATAGAAAATCTCTACTAGAAAAGTTTGACCCCAAATCTGATGAAGGAGTGTTCCTAGGATATTCAAAAATTGGAAAATCCTATAGAGTTTTTAATAAAAGGACACTGGTGGTAGAGGAGACCACTCATATTGTATTTTATGAATCAGATAATTCTAAAGGGTCTAGGATAGAAGAAGAAGAAGCTGTAGAGATCACCCAAGGAGTAGAATCTATAAATTTGGAGGAAAGGGTAGAACCTGAAAATTCACTACCTAGAGAATGGAGATATTCTTCAAGGTATCCTAAAGAACTAATCTTAGGAGACCCATTTGAAGGTATTAGAACTAGTCATAGACTTAGAAAAGAAGTAAATCACTCTACCTTCATCTCAATAATTGAACGCACCAACATAAATCAAGCCCTATCTGATGAATTATGAAACCTAGCCATGCAAGAAGAATTAAATCAATTTATGAGGAATGATGTTTGGGAACTAGTTGAAAGACCTAAGAACTATAGTGTTGTTAGAACTAAATAGGTTTTCAAAAATAAAATGAATGATTTTGGTGTAATGGTGAGAAATAAAGCAAGGTTAGTCGCTAAGGGGTATAACTAGATAGAAGGGATTGACTTTGAAGAAACCTTTGCCCTTGTAGCTAGATTGGAATCCATTAAGGTGCTACTAGCTTTTGCCTATTTTAAGAGATTCAAATTATACCAAATGGACATCAAAAGTGCCTTTCTAAATATGATAATAAAAGAAGATATGTATATTGAACAACCCCAGGCTTTAAAAATTTATAATTTTTTAATCATGTGTTCAAATTAAAAAAGGTATTATATGAACTAAAATAAGCACCCAGAGCATGGTATGAAAGGCTAAGCACATTTCTACTAGAGAGAACCTTTATTAAGGGGATCGTAGACACCACCCTATTTATGAAAAAGGTAGGAGATAAACTACTCATTATCCAAATTTATGTTAATGATATTCTATTTGGATCTTCTGATAAAAGCCTTAGTGATGAATTTTTAAAAATAATGAGTAAGGAGTTTGAGATGAGTATGATGGGAGAACAAACCTACTTTCTTAGATTTAGTATAAGGCAGAAGGATGATAGAATTTTTTTTAGTCAATCGAAATACATTAAGGATGTCCTTAAGAAATATGAAATGGATAAAACCAAGTCAATAAATACTCCCATGAGTTCTATTGTTCAGCTAGATAAAGATTCAAATGAAAAATCAACTGATCAAAAGAAATATAGGGGAATAATTGGATCACTTCTTTACTTGACTACTAACAGACATGATATTATATTTAGTATTTGTCTCTGTACTAGATTTCAGGCTGATCCACAAGAATCCCACTTGACTGCTATGAAGAGAATCCTTAGATATCTCTTAGGAATTCAAGACTTAAGAATCTAGTATCCTAGACATAGCACTTTCTTTGAAGTTATAAAATATTCTAATTTAGATTTTGTAGGATACAAAGTTGATAGAAAAAGTACTTTTGGAACATAACAATTTATAGGACCGTCCTTAGTCTCTTAGTCTAATAAAAAATAGAACTCAGTTGCCCTATCCACTATTGAATCTAAATACATAACCTTATGAAGTTGTGTGGCCTATATTTTTTTGGTTAAAGTAATAAATACTAGATTTAGGATTACATGTAGGCACTATTTCAATCTTATGTGATAACACTAATCACATCTTTATTTCAAAGAATCCAATCTGACACTCCAAGACCAAACACATAGACATAAGACACCATTTCATTAGGGACCATGTTACCAATGGAGACATAGAGCTACACCATATAGCCACTAAAAATTAACTTGCTGATATCTTTACAAAACCACTGGCCTTTGAAATCTTCAACACCTTCAGAACCAGATTATATGTGATAGATATTCATGCTTGAAATTGATGCTTTATGTTTCTACTTTTTCCTGTTTTATTTATTTATTTGTTTTTACTTATGTGTTTTTTTTATTTTATGCTTTTGATTTTCAATTATTTTCCTTTAGTGCTTTAAAAATTAGATCGCTGCTCATTTCTGCTTTTGAATTTATTTTTAAAAAAAATAAGATTTTTGCCTTATTTTTATTTAGAAGTATGTAAGCAGTGATTAATCCTCTAAAATAGTTAAAGGAGGAAACATTGATGATTACTTCTCTTCCTCTAACTCCTTTAGTGGTATATTTTCTTTTTGAATCAAAATCTATTTTATATTAAAAGTTAAACTTTGAAATAAAGATTTTTTTATCTTTCCTACAGTAATCTATCTTATATGAATAATGTTCCAAGTCAATAAATCTTTTTCAAGTTTTCTTAATCAAGACATTTGCATTTATCATATGGACAGGAATCTATTTTGTTGTTTACCCTTTCTTATGTAAGAGAGTGAGTCCATCTTCTCTCATATCTGGAAGATAATCTCACAATTGAGAAATTTTTTAAAGATTTAGAAAGGAAGCAAGCATGCAAAAAAAGAGGTACAAAATGAGCCCAAAACTAACAAGATGTGCAATGACCATCAAATAATTACAAGATGCACAAAGTGCATCAAAAATTAAAAGATGTGCAATGTATGCCAAATGCTGATAAAGAGGAATAAAATGAGCCCACTATGAGTTAGCTTGCCTTTTTTTTCAAATCCTTAAAATCTTTGAATACTCCCTGTGCCAATTGATATCTCCTACACTTGAATTTGAAAATCATAATTTTTGATTGATTGCTTTATAATATTATTCTATTAAAATTTTTTTTGAAATTAAGTTTAAAAATATTACTTTTCCTATCTAATTTCTTTCTTATTTAGATTTTTATTTAAAAAGGATTTTAACATGTAAGGAGTCCGAGCTAAGGTTAATAAGATTGATTTTCTATCCTTCCTGAAATTTCAGTGTTGTCAATTCATTTCTTACTAGTTTTTAAATCTAACAATAAGATAAATTTATCATTTATTGGAGCAGATTGATTCAATTTTTTTTTTAATTTTATCTAATTATTATTTTTATCATATTTTTTGAATAGTTTTATATTATTTTTGATTGATTTTTATTTTGAACCCTTCCTGATCATCACATTCCATTCTCTAAGCTCTTCAATATTTGTTCACACCATCTAGTATGATTCACTTCATACTGTATGATCTTAATAAAATATCACTTCTTTGATCATAGTGCATCCAATAGTTTATATCAATCAATTATTGATGATTATCCCATATGATTCATTCTTCGTACTGTAAGATCCATATAGCAGAAGCCGTTGGACGATTTGAATGCAGTCGGTATGATTCTTTATGACAAATCATCTAGTATAATCCATGTGTTTATACGGTATGATCTAGTCAATCAATGATCGTACAGGCTAACTCCTCGAGATGATCATTATATATCTAATTGTCCAGTACAATGTCTGATCGTACTGTACGATATGACCGCCTTTTTGATCAATCGTCTGGATGAATTGATTACACTATATCGTCCAATATGATTTCACGATTGTACTGTACGATTAGTCTAATTCTATTTAAACAGCAAGAATTCTTTCAATTTCTTCACACCATTCCAATCTTCTAATCATTCACTTCCCTCTTAACATCTCCTTCCTTGTAATGGCTAGTGAAAAGCATTCACAAGCCCTCACGAGTAGTTCCACTAGGCAAATTATCGATCCTAGATTCACTAAAGAAGCTAATGAAGCAGCTTATCATCATTGTAAAAGTGCTGGAATTAACCCGCCCAAGATAGTTAACTAAGAGGTTCTAAACTTTCAGGTGCTTGAACTTTTTGCCCATACCACTCTTGGATTCATCCTTATTTTCTTTCCTTTAAATTCTGAATAACTTTTCAAATTTTTTGTAAGCTTGAGAATTAATAGTGAGGGTAATCCTTTGTTAATAGGAGGATAGTAGAGATTACCTACCAAGACCTCTATGACTTTCTCCATCTTTCCACTATTGGTGAAAAAGTTCACATTCAAGCTATAAATCCTGATTTTGATATGACCAAAGCCTACACAATTCTGAGAGAATCCACTGTTAACTATCACATTTCTACTGTTAACACATTAGTACAAAATGCTAGGATCATCCAGCATATTCTTCCCAACTCCATAATTCTAAAAGCTGGTGATCGGATAAATATTACCCCTATTCTGTCTCTTATAACTTATTTTATAATGGCTAAAATTAACTTCAATGTAGCTGACCTTTTTATTCGCTACCTTAAAAATCTGACAGTCATTTGAGATCCCTACAATAAGAGATTGCCCAATCTAGCTTTAGGACATCTCATTTCCTTTATCCTAAAATCCAAATATAATCTTCAATATCTTATACCACCTAATCACCACCCAGTCTTCTATTCCAATAACTACTTCCACATCCTTCATAGTGCTCGTCGCCATAATATTCGTTATATTGATTGCGAGCCAAAAAAGGGAGTGGAAGAATAACCTCAAGCATCAGCTCCTATCCGACAACAATCTCTTATTAATCAGTTAGTTTAAAGGTTTAATCAATGGGAGGCTAAATTTGAATCGTATGTAGCCGAGAAGCAGCTACAACATGCAAAGACTTAGCTCACTTTAACACCTATGTAGCACAACAGCAGCAACAGCATGACAAGGATATGGCCTAGTTTAGAGATCAGTTTGCCTCTCTTCACCGCCTCTTTCAACCACCACCACCACCACCACCACTTCCTCTTGATCAAGATCCCTATGGGTTCTAGTTTATTTTATTTCTATTGATTGTCTATTTTTTTGTGATGTATTTACTTTGTTCTGTTTAGTGTTTTCTTTTTCCTCCTTTTTGGGATGTCAAATGGGGGAGTAGTAGTTTGTTGGTTGTTATTAGTTATTTGCATATTTTATTTTAATGAAGTTAGTTTCCTATTTGGAGGTGTTTACTGTTATGCATTTCTTTAAGAAATATAAAAAAAATAAAAATAAAATATAAAAATAAAAAATAAAAAATAAATATAACTCTCTTTATTTTCAAATTTTCATCTTCTAAGGGGGAGTTTTTAGAAAATGTCAAAGGACTTTGAATATCCTTAACAATAATATTTGACATCATAAAAAAAGAGAAGATTATTATAAATCTGGGCTCAAGAACTGTGATTTTGATGATAACAAATATTATTATTTTCTTATCACTGTTATTATTGCATATCTATTTTGTTGCCCTGCTCACAACATTTTAGGTCCACAAGTCCACTGGCAGCATCAATCAGCTCAAGATTGGATAAATTAGGGTTGAGTTAGTCTGCAATTTTAGTTTCTATATATCTTTATCTTTCTTTAGTCAAGTCATGTATTTGGTGGACACTAAGCTAAGTAACATTGATTTTTGATTTTTTGAAATAATCATACTGTATGATCCATATCATACAGGATGATAAGTTACAATCAGCAAAATATCCGCAAATCATTATTTAGGTAATATTTTAATATTCAAAATCTATCTAATCATATCGTACGATTTGTATCATAATGTATGATATATGACAATCATGCCAAAATTAATCATGTGAGTAAGTGTTTAATTATGGTTAAATTTTTTAATCATATCGTACAGGACGATCGGAGACGATCATACTGTATGACTTGATTCCTATATGGGATGATAATTAAATGTTGTCCCTCGTACTGGATGATTAGTTATGTGTTTATACTAATCATACATAATGATGTGCCCAATCATACAAGATGATCAATATAAGTACTTGAATTGATCGTACAGTGGGTTACAGTTCATACTGGCTGAAAGTGCTGTTTTTGAAATAATCATACCGTGACGATTAGAAGTGTTAGATTAAAATTTAGGGGTTTTTTGGAGGCTCTCTATTTAAACTCTTATATTATCTTATTTGAGAGACTTTTGGTTGCTAAGTGTTTTTGTGAGGGAGCAAAGAGGAGCATAGGAGAGCTTTGGGAGAGAGAAGATAGGGAGAGATTTTTGTAAGGGAGATTTATGAGGGATTCATAAGGTTACTCCAAGCAAGGTACTTCCTCATCTTCTTCAAGCTTCTGCCTTGATTCTTTAGAGGCTCTAGGAAGACATTCTATAGCAACAGTCCCAGGTTCTCTACCTTCTTCAAGAGGGATAAAAAGGATTGCAGGTTCTCTGCCATCGTTGGGTTGGTGAAAAAGATTTTGTAAGAGCTTCTCTGCCTTGTTGTGGGGGCAAAAGGAGAGACTACTTTTAGTGCAATACCTGTAAATGAGGTTTCCAGGGAGTGATTATAGGTCAGATTGGACCGAACCACTATAATTTTTTATGTGTTTTATTTTTATTATTTTACACTTTTATTTTTCTATAGTTTACTGTATAGTTGACAAACTTTGAATTTTTGTTATCATAATTTTAATTTGCTTCTACATTAAGGGGATTAAGGTGCATTTTTTTGTTTAAAAATTTTAAATAACCATTTCACCTCCCATCTTGATTAGCTTCGAGCTGGTTCTTTAGGTTTAACAACCGACACAAAGTTTCAAGTAGTATCAAAGCGGGATTCAAAAACTAGGTTTTAGAAAACTTTTGAAAAAATGATCCATGGCTATTTTTGATAATTATAATACTACAGAAGGATATTCAATCACATGACCACTTTTATTTGATAATATTTTTTTTATTTTTAGAAAATTCGCATGTTTACTTTCTTGCAATCTATTGATTATCACATATGGATGTTAGTTCATGAAGGATATTTTACACCTTCATGTTTTGTAAATGACATTAAAACTGAAATATCTTTTTCTGAATGGAGCATAGATGATAGAGATTTAGCCCAATTGAGTACAAAATATTTAAGCTATTTTTTCTGTGCGTTAAAATCTGAATATTACATGTGTGTTTCTACTTGCATAACTGGAAAAATAATTAGGGATAAACTCTGCATAACCTATGAAGGAATAAATGAAGTAAAATAATCTAGGTTGAATATTCTACTCCATTATTATGAACTATTTTGCATGAAACCTAATGAGTCTATTTCTGAAATGTATACTAAGTTCACCCAAATTCTCACTTCCCTACATGCATTAGGTAGAGAACTTACTAATTCTGAAAAGGTTAATAAAATTTTATGTTGTCTACCTAGTTTATATGATGCCAAAATCACTACTATTACTGAATCCAATGATCTAAATATTTATTCTATTGATAACATACTTTGATCACTCATTGCTTACGAGCAAGAAGTGAGTCAAAGGTAGATTGATGTAGGTAAGAAAAGAAAAGAGAAAATAGTTGCTTTAAATGTTGATGATTCTGAAAGTGATAATTCTTTATCTGAAGGCGATGATGACATTACGCTAATGACAAGACAATTCAAAAGCTTTTTGAAGAAAAAGCAAAGACGTCGTCAGTAATGGAATAAAGGTAAATCTAATAAAAATTCCAAAACTTCTTCTGATATCATCTATTTTGAATGTAGGAGGCCAGGGCACATGAAGTTTAATTTCCCAAACCTTAAATCTCACCCAATCAAGGAAAAGGATGAAGAAAAAGCCAAATTCAAAAAGAGCAAGCAATAGACTCAAAACACTTTTTGGGTAGACTCCGCTTTGAACTCATTTGAGACAGAAGCTGAAGAGGAGGTAACCAACCTGTGCTTAATGGAAGATAACCATCTTGATCATTCTGATCAAGATGAGGTATGTGAGCTTTCCTATGATGAACTATTTGAAGTTTTAGAAAAAATTCATAATGCATATAGGAAGCTAAAGAAAATGTATGCATGCCTTAATTCTAATTTTTTAATTCTACAAAAAGAATAATAATGCCTTAGAAAAGACCACTATACTTTGGATAACAATCATATGGTCTTGCTTAATGAATTTGATGCCAAAAAGCATCTTGACTTAACTAGTGAGCATGATTCCTTAAAAGCATCTCATATTGAATTAGAAAATTCATTTAAAGAATTATAAGCATATTTAGATGAAAATGATAATAGGGAGTATGCATTATAAGTTGATAATTCAATCTTGGAAAGTACAAATAAAATTCTGCAAGAAAAATTAACTGCTCTTAGAGATAACAAAACATTAGCACAACATGCATCATCTAAACCTAGAAAGAGGCACCATAACCCAAATAGACTTATAAATTCATTTTTAAGAATTAGATGTTTTTCTTATGGCATACTAGAAAATATCTCTCACACTTGCACTATCCACCTAGAACACATTTGGTGTGGAGGCCAAAATTATATGGACCACAGCATGATATGCAAATATATCATCTCTAAATCCATAAGGTGGAACCCAAACTTGTTTGGGTTCCTAAATCTAACCCTTGATGATTTTGTAGGGCTGCTCTCACAAAAGGCCCTATGAGAGCATGTGGTACCTAGACAGCGGATGCTCAAGGCACATGACTGGAAATATAAAGCAATTCATCATACTAGAGGCTAGGGCAGGGGGCAAGATAACACTTAGAGATAACACCATTAAGAAGGTGGTTGGATCAAGCATAATTGGCAACTCAAAAAATTCATGATTGAAAATATTTTACTGGTAGATGGCTTAAAATATAATTTACTCAGCATTAGCCAACTCTGTGCTAGCTACATGATTAGCTTAGATGAAAGTACTATTTTGTAAGTGAAAAGAATTAACACTGTTATATGCTTGATCTGAATTGTATTGATTCTGGTGCTTCTCTTTGCCTAAAAATATTTACTGATGAATCTTGATTATAACATAGAAGATTATGTCATGAAAGTATGAAAAATCTTAAAAAAAATCATCTAAAAAGACTTAGTGAAAGGCATACCCAAACTAGAATTCACTAAGGATCACCTGTGTGATACTTATCAGTTACGAAAGCAAGTCAAATCCTCCTTCTACTCAATTAAGAACATTAACACTAGCAAACCTTTAGAAGTCCTTCACATGGATCTCTTTGGACCCGTTAGCACTACAAGCCTATGAGAGAAAGTCTTTGGGTATGTGATTGTTGATGATTACTTGAGGTTTACTTGGATTAGATTCTTATCTCATAAAAGTGAATCATTCAAGGAATTTAGGACATTCTCCACTTAGATTCAAATAAAGCTAGGTTGTGAAATTCTGACCTTTTATAGTAATCATGGTGGAGAGTCTGAGAATAAAAAATGTGAATCTTACTGTAAGGAGCAAGGGATAGATCACAACTTTTTAGTTCCTAGAACTCTTCAGCAGAACGGGGTAGCCGAAAGAAAGATCAGGGCCGTGGTAGAAGCCGCTAATGCCATGTTAGCTAAATACTCACTTCCTAAATACTTCTGGGTAGAAGTGGTAAATACAACATGTTATATTCTGAATAGGGTTAATATTAGATCCAAACTAAATAAGATACCCTATGAAATCTTTAAAGGTAGGACAAATAACCTCTCTCACCTTTATGTCTTTGGATGTAAAGTATTCATTTTAAACAATGGGAAATCTTTACTAGAAAAGTTTGACCTCAAATCTGATGAAGGAGTTTTCCTAGGATACCCAAATGCTGGAAAATCTTTTAGAGTTTTCAATAAAAGAGCACTGGTGGTAGAGGAGACCACTCATGTATTATTTGATGAATCTGATAATTTTGGAGAGTCTTTGGTAGAAGAAGAAGAAGTGGTTAAAGTCACCGGAGGAGTAGAATTTGTAATATGGAAGAAAGGGTATAATTTGAAAATTTACTGCTTAGAGAATGGAGATATTCTTTAAGTCGTCCTTAAAAACTAATCTTAGCAGTCCCATCTGAAGGTGTTAAAACTAGGCATAGACTTAAGAAAGAAGTTAACCACTATTTCTTTATCTCAATGATTGAACCCACAAACATAAATCAAGCACTCTCTACTGAGTTCTAGATCCTAGCCATGCAAGAAGAGCTGAATCAATTTGCTAGAATTGATATTTGGGAATTAGTTGAAAGACCTAAAGACTATAGTGTTGTTGGAACAAAATGGGTTTTCAAAAATAAAATGAATGATTTTGGTATAGTGGGTAGAAAAAAAGCAAGACTAGTGGCTAAGGGGTATAACCAGATAGAAGGGATTGACTTTGAAGAGACTTTTGCCCCTGTAACTAGACTAGAAGCAATAAGGGTACTACTAGCTTTTACCTGCTTTAAGAGATTCAAATTGTACCAAATGGATGTTAAGAGTGCCTTTCTTAAACCTTAAACCCTAAACCCTATTTTTTTAAACTAATTTTCATAACATTTAAAATATTAATTTAATTTTAAAATAATCTAAAATAATTTTTTAATAAATTTATCAAAGAAAGCTTAAGTCACAGCGACCATCATTTAGTAATTAATTATAATATTAAGGCTCCTAATAGTTGTAATAGACTATAAACAACTTCTTAACCTTTTTTGAAGTTTTTTAATCTTATGTTGAGCTTTCTTAAATAATTGATCATAAATCTTAAACAACAATCTATGGAACATTTCAATCATCAAATCACTTAATATATAAAATTAGTATTTTTAATCATATATTTATTAATATACAAATTAGCTCAAAAACACTATCAACTAATGGTTAAAACAACCTCTCATTCTTGATAATGAAAAGCATAACACTGATAAGAATATAGGTATAAATTGACATTTCTCTTATAAATAGCTTCAATTTCTACCAAACATTTATGTCAAATATGAGTTCATACTGCCACCTTTTGTGAATCAACCACAATTAAGATTTATAAATTATGACATATCACTCGCCCACTCTATACTTATTTTGTACATCCCCATCTCATTCTCAAAACACTAAGGCTTCGTTTGGGATGGCTTTTTTATTGCTTCTTAAAATAGCTTTTTAGCAAAAAAATTATAATTCTCATA
Organism: Dendrobium chrysotoxum; assembly: GCA_019925795.1. Lineage (NCBI taxonomy): Eukaryota > Viridiplantae > Streptophyta > Magnoliopsida > Asparagales > Orchidaceae > Dendrobium > Dendrobium chrysotoxum. The sequence goes on along the minus strand of CM034309.1, from coordinate 1,009,434 downwards.
CGAAGCCTAAGTTACTTAAACTCTCATAAAAATTGTTCTATTATGACTATACAAATAAATATAAATTATTAATCACACATGTATTTAACTTAAATTTTTAGTTGTTATTTAGCTAACATCCTCAAAATTCCCCACAATTTGTACTAAAGAAAATCCATCAATCCATTTCAATAAACCTTTTATCATATATATATATATATGTCTCGAAACCCTAAAATTAGTCACAAGCTTCATTAGTCTTCCTCTAACTTTAAATCTTCCACCACTACTCCACAAACCCTCGAAACCTCTTAGGATTTGTTTGAGACAAATTTCTTACCACTTAGCTTTTCAGATCGCAACCATATATTCTGTTAGGCTACTCATTTGTCATTTTTTTTTCAAAAAATTTTTATGCTAGAAAACTACTTTATACAGCAATTTTTAAGAAAACCATCTTCCAAATAATAATTTTATAATCATTTAAAAAAAAAATGTACAACCATTACAACGGACCCTTAAAAAAAACCCGATCAATTCCTCTTATTTCTAAACATCCCAATTCTAACATCAATTTTAGGTGAATGGTAGCCACCTTATAGTGGTGGTCCAATGGAACCTATCATGTGTGATTAGGGGTGCAAACGAGTCGAGTCGAGCTCGAGGCAGGGGGTGTTTGAGCTGAGCTCGACTGTCAAATGTCGAGCTCGAGCTCGAGCTTGAACTCGAGTCGAGCTCGCGCTCGACTCGATAGAGGAAAAAAAGCTCGTCGAGCTGCTCGAGCGGCAATTCGAGCTCAGCCTGTCCATCGAGCTCGCGTCCGTCGCCAATGCCGTGTCCGGACATGTCGCCAGCTTCCCTCATCGCCGCTAGCATCCACATCCGTTGCCAGTGCCGTGACCGTCGCCAATGTCTGAGTTCGCCGCCAGCGCCGCGACCATCGCTAGCGTTCGCGTCCTCCGCCAGCATCTCGTCCGGTGCCAACTTCCCTCGTCACGACCTGAGTCCGCGTCCGTCACTAGTGCCGCTTCTATCGTCAGCATCCGCTCCATCGACAGTTTTTGCATTGCGACTCGCCAGCAGCTTCCACATCGCCAAGCTTGCGAGTCGAGCAGTTTCCAGCGTGTGATTTCATTTACCCGCCGACAATTTCATTTTCCCGCTAGCGATGCGAGCTGCTCGACGAGCTCGCGAGTCGAGTAATGGGTTGTTCGAGCTCAGCTCGATAAGTTATCGAGCTCAAAATAGTGTTCGAGCTCGACTCGCGAGCTCGATAAGCTCAACTCGCGAGCTCGATAAGCTCAACTCATCGAGCCTATTACTAAGTCGAGCTCGAGCCAGCTCGCAAGCCGGCTTAACTCGGTTGCACCCCTATGTGTGATATCTCCAATCAATAATATGATCCTGTCATTTCACAAACATTGATCTCAGATGTGCATCATTGGTGAAAGATTGATGTTTTTGATGGTTACATTAATACAACTGATTTTGAGATGACATCCATTTTGTAATATAGTCACTAAAACTTTGATATTATTCTTTGAAATTTACATGGATTAGCTCCTCCCTTAAAATTAGGATTTTGAGACAAATGCATCATAAACTTATGAAGTAGGTGTAGCAAGTTCAAGAAATTTATGAGTCTTTTAACGTATTTGATTACATAAAAAGCACATATGATCAATTCAATCAAATGCCATCTGCATACAGCTTGTGGCAAGATTGCCAGTGCCAAAAGTGAGGAATGTCCCCTCGCCCTCCTTTTACACGTAGTTATTTTACATATGAAAGAAAGGGTAGCGAGTTAGGAATTACTACAGCCTAAAATGGTCTAAGTTGTCGTGAAATACGCAATTATGATATTTTTCGATCTTTATTGGATCTTATGTAAACATCGACAAAGTTCTTGTTTTGAGCTGGTTTCACAGTTAAATTATCCACGAGAAAATCTTACCCAAAAGTCCTACAGACGATGCTGATGATACACAATCACACAAGATTTCATAAATGTGATAAAAATATAAAATCAATATTTATCTTTATTTATAAACTTTTTCCTCCTATGTTCTACTTCCTTAGCAGTGATCTAACCAGCATCTTTAATATTTTTTATCAGCAGATCTTCATAAATAATATTACAAAATTCTTATACATTTTGATTTGATTTATACATTTCTCTTTCACCCTAAATTCCCCTTTTTATATATATCTTATTTACCAAAGTCATGCAGCATCGGATTGATTGAAAAAAATAGATGAAATATTGATCGGAATGAGTTTTACTTTTGTAAATTTCCTCAAAATAAATCTATGAACTTTAATCAGAATATCGGAATCACTTTGCTCTTCCAATCGAACAAAAGAATTTGATCTTAATTAAGGGAAAAAAATGCACTTATTGATGCGTCGATCATTCTTTATATACAGAAACATAAATGAAATGAAATCAATGAAAATAATTAAAGAAAAAAAAAAAACAGCAACAGAGAAGTTAAGCAGAGTTGCCGAAGTCTCCGTCTTCGTCTTCGTCGAACCGGATGGAAGAAACAGAGGAGCGGCGGCCGCGGGAGAAGGAAGAGGAGGAGAGGCTGCGGCTGAGCTGGCGAGCGTACCGGACGACGGCGCGAGCCCAACGGCGAATCTCTCTCTTGAACCGAACCGGGTCCTGCTCACGCAGCGGCTGGTCTATCTTCATATCCAGCTCAGTCAAGTTACTATCATATTTCACCTTCTTCTTCCCACTTTCCTCTTCTTCTTCCTCCAGCTGATCCCGCAAACGATCTAATCCTTTCTGATCTTCTCTTCCTTCCATCTTTCTCTCTCTTTCTCTTTCTCTTTCTCTTTCTCTGCGAGTCGATGGCTTTTTATAAGAGACTTCTTTCGGAGTCTTTGGTGGCTTCTTTTTCTGGTAAGAAACGAGGACGCGGGAACGCAAGAAACCGAGGGAATTCTCAGCACGCACGGTGGCTTCTTTTTCTGGTAAGTTCAGGGCTGCGCAGAATAAAATTTTGGCTTTACTTAGGGTGTGATTTCTAAGATTTCATGACGGAGTCAAAACACTATAATCTTTTGATTTGGCCCACCTTTAGCACTCACGTGCAATTTGAAAAAAATAAAGCTAAATTTGATTGCTTGGAAATTAACAACTAGATTTGATTCTTGAATTAACAACTAAATTGGGTTCTTAATCAATCATTCTAGATTTTTGAACATCTAAAATAAATGTTTCGTTTTGGACTGCTTTCTTAATACTTTTTAAAGCTTCTTTTTAATATAAAAATTTTGAATTCAAAAATTTTTTATGCTAAAAAATTAATTTAAAAAACAGTAAAAAAAATGTTCCAAATGAAGCCTAAATTATTGTCACTGAATCTGAAAATTTTAATTTTGTTTGAGTTAGTTATATAAATAATATTATTACTTTATTTATTTTGTATAATTCAATGATTACGTAATTGTATGATTTGACCTAAAGTTTAAAATAAAAATATATCAAAATGAATATTTTAACAGAATAATTAATCCACAAGTAAAACATGCGAAGGGATTTCGATATTCAATACTTGTAACATATATTCTTTACTTGAAGCTTAAGGCACGGAACCAACTCCTTATATGAAATCAAATGAGCAAACTGATTACAGTAACGTCAAAGCTTTCATTGCTTAATTGCGTATTTTGGCTTGTTACTGAATTAGGTAGTCCAATTCAAATATAATATTAATTTTTTTTTAAATAACCTATTTGTTGTGCATATTTAGTATGCAATTTCTTGAAAAATCACCAATTTTTAATTATCCCAAAAAAATCACACAATTGCACTCCCCGAGATAAATTTATACTTTACATGTCACGAAAAAAAAAAATCATTCAATCATGTAAAATTTTAATATTATTTTTTAAATCTCAAAACAAGTATTCAAATCATAAATATTTAGAATCGACTTCAAAATCATATGAACTCTCTCACTTTATGAAATTTCTATTCCTAAAGTTATTCTTGATGAGACGAACTCAATGATACCAAGAATAATTTCAGCCAAGCCCAAATAGATGTAGATAAAATACTAATAAGTATAATTGAAATTTTTTCATGACAATTTTTGGAATCAAGCATCCTTCGAATCTTTTATGCTTCTATTTGAAATGAGTATCTTGATGAGAAGAATGCCATAAGATCAGAATTAATCAATTTCGGTATTTTTAAGATAAAAATATCTAAAAAAATATCATAAGATTAAAATGATCAATTCCAACTTGGACTTTCATGTTTTCTAGTCAAAATAACCATCATAACTCCTATAGAAAACTATAAAAATTCATCTTCCTACACAATAAGGGTAGAAGTCCTCCCTAAGGATTCTAGATCATAAAACTTTTGGACTAAAATGGGTCCAAAGCTTTGCTTTCCAACTCACAATGTTGACACTCGTTGTTGGAAGCAATAGCAACGCCCTCCTTGTCAGCATGCCCACACACCAATGATGATGTCCATCATGACAATCACTGTTGATGCCTACAATCATCATTAACATTGTTGCTCGTCTATGCACATCATCACTAGTAAGGTTGATCTCTATCATCGATAACAACACTAATGCTCGTTCTTGCCACCTACTCTGAAGCCTGTTGTCACTACAACATTAATGCTCTTCATCCCCAACAACAACAACAACAACAACAACAAAAACAACAACAATAACACCAATGTGTTATTGTTAACAAGGTAATGACAATCATTGCTTAGAATGTTGGTGCTAACCATCGAAACCAACATCAATGTCGATCATCATTTCAAGGTTGGCACCCGCCAAAAATAATGATGCTCACTGTTATTAAGAATGTTGACACCCCTCCATCATCACCAAATATAATGTTCTTCATTGCTTATAAGGTCGACACCCACTATCACCTATTGTCACAACCTAATTGGATATAACTCATACACTCTAATGGGTCATATTATATAATGCCCTAGGATCTAAGGGAAGGATTAGACTGACTTAAACATATAATTAAATAACTCATCCACAAATAATAAACATCCATAGTTACTAAAATTTTCCAAAACATATAAAAACAGGAAAACAACCTTTCATTTCATTAAGAAAATATTCTTACAATAATCTAGGTCGTAGAAGTCAATATCTCAAAGAATTAACACTGAATTAAAAAATCATACCTTAGGAATCTTGATCTAAAACCCTACCTTTACACTTGATCTACTTGGCATGAAATCTTCCTTTTCATGAAATAATTTAAATAATAAAGTAAGTTTAACTAGCTTAGTAGACTCCTTCTCTCACCCCTTACAAACATCAAATATTCAAATAATATTTAATTAAGAAAGAAAACATAAGCATGCTGAACAAAATATAAATTACTCATATTTCAGTGCATACTAAACTTTCAGAGTTATCACTTGTTGTTATATCGCCACTTTCATAGAAGGTTCTCAAATATGTTACATAATATTTAGTCTCAAAAGTCACTTTCACTTGCCATCAGAACTTATTCAAAGATTAGGAATTCGCTAATGCTTTATTAAGAATATTTCTTAAACTTAATCCATTCATACATTAATACATGAAATGAAATGAGTATAGTGCACATGTCCTGATGCCTGCTTATATCTCTACTTTCACTTATACCTCCCTTAACTTCCTACACCTACATCTAATAAGTGGGATCAGAATCCCTCCCACACACCTGCACCAAGAAAATGGGGCCATAAGAGTACTTGCAGTATTACTTAACCTCGTACACCTACTACGAACAGGTGGGGCCAGAATCCCTCCCTCATCTACATCAAGCAAACGAGGCTATAAAAATACATTTAAGGCTCTTATAACATAACAAAGAGTGCACTTTTCCCCCATATCAGCACAGGACATCTTTGATGCCATGTAATGCAGAATATAATTGCAATATAATAATAATTTAATTAAAGATTTAATGCAATGTTTGACGATGCAGGACTTAGTAGTAAAATGCCACAGTGCTTGCAAAATAGGATACTTATTAAACTTTTTTTTTCAATTTCTAACTTTAGAAAATCATTCACATGAACATTTCAAGACTTTTATTGAACTAAAATATTTACCAGAAAAGCCTCAAATTAATGATATATTAACAATTTCATGCAGGAAAAACTAATAGGAGAAAACTCATTTTCATATAGCAAAAATGTTTAGTATAATAATATACCAAAACTCATAGCGTGAAAACTTCGAAAAACTTAAGATAAATACATTGTTTTCATAACTTTTAATAGGCTTATTGGAATTAGAATCATAGATAGGGTTTTAGAAGTCTACCTTGAGTTCTATAATATCTTAAACTAACTCGATGGAAGAATCCCTAAACTCGACCTAGCACCGTGGCACTCGCTTTCCCAAGTCGCAACACTACCAAGGAGTCTTCTAGATGCTTCTAGAATATGCTCACTTAAGACCCAATAATGTGGCAGTGCTTCCCCTGCTCTACAGTGCATGCCTAAAACTAATTTTCATGAAAAATTGAGAGCTCAAAGTCAGGGCGCTACCAACCCCGACACCAAAGTGCTCGTGGAGCAATTTTTCAAACTTTGGATTTCCATATTTTCAACTGCAAACCTTTATTACTCTATATCCCATTCAACATTCTATGACTCATATTAATTATTGACTTAGAATTAATGTTTAGTAACATAAAATTACCTTAATTTGATGATGGATATTGCATTCTGCACTCCTTACAAAAATTTCATCCTTGATATTTCAAATTTACAGTATAATCAGAATAGGTCTGAATACAACTGCCTCATCTCAGCCTCTTTTTTCCAAGTTGCTACTTGCTCCAGCCTCTACTTTAACTAATCTTTGACCTTCAAAATCTTCTTGCTCCTTAACTGTTTAACATTGAAGGCCAAAATACACTCAGATTCTTCTTTAGAACTCAAATTAGGCCACACCTCTATTCAGCTTCTGAGATTCTTCGATCTATATCTAATACTCATTTTCTTAATACTGAAACATGAAATACATTATGAATATCTAGCATAGGGTATGGCAGAAATAATATGTAAGAAGATTTTTCAATCTTCTCAATTACCTCAAATGGTCTAATATATCGAGGGCTTAACTTCTATCTTTTCCAAACATGCTCACACCTTTCATTAGGATGACTTTTAGATACACAAAGTCACCTAGTTGAAATTCCATAGATTTGTGCTTTGGATCAAAATATTTTTTTCTATCTATCCTAGGCTACTTCTAACCTTTTTATTATTAATTTGATCTTCTTTGTAGCATTCTCCACCAATTCAGAACCAATCAGTCATCTTCCCCTACTTTAACTCAAGATAACGGTGTCCTGTATGTTCTTTTGTATATATCTTTATAAGGAGCCAAACCAATATTTGTTTTTAAACTATTATTATAAGTAAACTCAATTAAAGGTGTATGGTCCCCCTAGGTTCTATCAAAATCTAGAATATAGAGTCTTAACATGTCTTCAGGAATTTGAATAACCCTTTTAGATTGCCCATCTATTTGGGGTGAAGAGTTATGCTAAAATTTAACTTCATCCCTAGACCCTCCTAAATATATTTCCATAACTTTGAGGTAAATCTATCATCACGATAAAAAATAATAACTTTAAGAATCTCTTACAATCTGATAATCTCTTCTGAAAGTATGAGATGCGCTAGAAGGGGGGGGGGGGGGGATGAATTGGTATTTTAAAAAATTAAACCTAAACAGGAGTTCTAATTTTTTTATATTTTTTAAAATAATAATTTAACAAGTAAAATGTGGAAGCTAGTAATTCATTCATAACTATGATATTGATGACATAATTGCAAATTTTATAATACAAGATCAAGATCAGATTTTTCACCAAGTAATTTAAAATAATAAATAAATGCGTGAAAAGTAAAGTGCAGTAAAAAATGAAAAAAGTACACCAGATATTTTTATAGTGGTTCGGTCACTTAACCTACGTCCACTCCACGTAGTCCTCCACTTCGAGATTTGCACTAATAAAAGTTGACTCTCCTTTTGCTCCCACAGCAAGGCGCAGAAGCCTTTACAAGACTCACTTTCACCTGCCCCGGTGTGGCGGAATACCAAACGCTATGTCACCCTCCCAATGACGGCAGCGGACCTTCTCCTTTAACTCCCTCCTGGAGACGGCAAAGTACCTTTGAGGATGTTGACCTTGAAGCCTCTCTTCCTAGAGAACCTTCTTGAGACTCACCAAAGCCACAGGAGGAGAAAGCGTGCAGCTAGCTCGGAACAACCGTGCGAACCCCTCACACTCCTTCTCTCTCACGCTCAAGCTCACCTTCTCCTTCATCTCACAAACCTTGGATCTCTCCAAAAGCTCCCCCTCAAGAGTTCCTTCGTCTGTCAACGACGGCCTCAACAACAACTAATTGAAAAATAAAAAGTCCTTTTAAATCAGGCTTCAGAAAATCCTAAAAATTTCAATTTGATGTTTCTGTTCGTACAGTATGATATAATATCATACAGTATGATCAGTTCAAAAACAGCTTTGTCCAGTACGGGTGCAGACGAACAGTTCATAGATTTTATGAATATCGTACTATACGATCCAAATATCATACGAGATGATTATATTATTTTTCAACTATTTATACGGGACGATCCCTGAGATGAACGAATTCATCTCTGACCATCATCCCGTACTGTACACTTCGTACAGTATGAATAGTTCATTTTCAGGTTATTGTCCAGTACGATATAAATATCGTCTGGGATGAATAGTATAAAAAACCCTGGGTTTGTCTGCTATGATTTACGGGACGATTGAAATCGTATCTGAACATCGTACAGTATGATCTACATCATACAGTACAATTGAATGTAATTAAGAAACCAAGATTTAATTGCCTGATTACGAGAGATAATTTTGGCAAGATTTCAAATAATCGTACAGTACGATTGTGATCGTACAGTACGATTAGTTCACAAAATCAAATTTAAATCTTTCCAAAGTTATTCTGACGGCTAGGGTTTTTGAAAAGAACCAAATCGTACAATACGATACATATCATCCTGTATGATTAGTTCACAGAACTAATCTTCCAGAAATTAGTCGTTAGCCTGAGTATTAATGATCTATCGTACAGTACGATGTAAAGTCGTATAGTACGATATATTTTTTTAAAAAAATTTCCCCCTGTGTGTGTGTGCATGGTCACTCCTTTTATATACATGCTTTTATGGTAGACTTAGGAAAAGAAAAATAAAAGAAAACTAAAAATATAAGATTTTGTACATTCTATTCTACCCAGTCTTGAGTCTCCAGCAGTCTTGAACTGTTTGTATCTTACCTAAAATTTTAGTGCTCATAGACAAGAATAAACATTTATAATTTGAAAAGAAGAATATATTAATTCAGTAATTATTATTTGTCATCATCAAAATCAAGTGCTCTGGTTCCTGGATTGCAACATCTTCCACATATAGTTGAGCCATTTTATCAACAAAATCAGTCCACCTCATTGGAAGAAAATGAGCAGACTTCTTCAGTCTATCCACAACCACCCATATTGTATCATGTCCTTACCTAAACTTAGGAAAACCTATAGAAAATCCATAGTGAGCTCCTCCTATTTCTATTTAGGAATAGGTAATGACTGTAATAATCAACTAGGCCTCTAGTCCTCAGCCTTCACCATTTGACATGTTTCATACTTTGCTAGAAACTCTGCTACATCCCACTTTAATCTAGTCTACCAAAATAAGCACTTCAGATCATGATACATTTATTTATTGCCTGGATGAATAGTGTACCTAGAATAGTTGACTTCATATAGAATCTCTCTCCTCATATCACCGCTACTTGGGACCCTCAACTTGCTCCATCGAAAAATATACCTTGCTCATCTACCCATAATTTAACTCTCTTTCCAGATTGAATTTGATCTATCAACCTCATATATTCTTCATTTTCCTTATGAGCTTCCTTAATTCTAGCATGTAGTGAGAGATGAGTTATAATTCGAGAAATACTTCCAATAAGCACATCAGAGAAGTTATATATATATATATATATATATATATATATATATATATATATATATATATATATATATATATATATATATATATATATATATATATATATATAACTTCTACCTTCAGCCTCTCTATTTCCTTAATTAATGCATGTTCAAAGGTATTCAGATTGGCCACTACTCCCACTGATTTCTTACTTAGAGTATTAACATCAACACTTACTCTTCCTGACTGATAAATAATATCCAAATCATAATCTTTAAGCAATTCCAACCACCTTCTCTACATCAAATTTAACTCTTCTTGGGAAAAAGTATACCTCAAACTTTGGTGGTCGGTATAAATCTCAAACCTGACTTTATATAAATAATATTGCCAGATCTTTAAAGTAAATACAATCACTGCTAACTCTAAATCATGAGTCAGGTAGTTCTTCTCATGCAACTTTAACTACTTAGATGCATAAGTTATTAGTTTCCCATTCTACTGCAACACACACCTCATGCCCTTCAAGGAAGCATCATTGTACACTTGAAACCCTTTAGTTCTTAATGGAATAGTCTGGATAATACCTAACACCAAACACTCTTTCAAATTTTGAAAACTCTCTTCACACTTTGGTTTCCAATCAAGTGGCATGACCTTCTGAGTCAATCTTGTCAAAGGGATAACAATCCATACAAAGTCTTTGATTAACATCATATAATATCTCTCCATACCAAAAAAATTATAAACCTCGGTCACAAATGATGGCCTCAGCCAATCAACTATGGCCTACACTTTCTGGGGATCCACATAAATCCTTTCCTTATTTACCACATGTCCTATAAAGCTATAGAAGTCAAAACAAAATTTGCACTTCAAAAATTTAGCACATAACTCTTGCTACCTCAGAGTTTCCAGAGTAAATCTCAAATGAACCGCATGCTCTTCCTCAGATTTTGAATATACCATAATATCATCAATAAGCATAATAATAAATCGGTCCAAATATTTCTTGAATGCTCGATACATCATATCCATGAATATTGATGGAGCATTAGTCACATCAAATGTCATTACCATGAACTCATACTGACCATAATTGGTATTGAAAGTTGTCTTTGTTACATCTTCTATCTTCACTCTCAACTAGTGATAACCTCATTTTAGATCGATCTTAAAGAATATTATTGCTCTTCCAACTAATCAAATATGCCATTTATCTTGGGTAGTGGGTGGGTATTTATTCTTCATCATCACCTTGTTTAACTCCAGATAGTAAATGCACATCCTCGAAGATCGACCTTTCTTTTTTATAAATAATACAAGAGCTCCCAATGGTGATCCACTAAGCCTTATAAAATTTCACACCCCATTTTGCCCCGAATCTAGAGTGTAACAGAGAAGGAGAATCTGAATAGAACTCCTTCTTACTAACACCTATTCTGAAATGCCTCTATTAGAATTCGGGAGTAAGAAGTAGTCTATTTAGAATATCCTAACATGTCATAACATATTAAGCTTTATGCTTCATAACATGAAGTATATGTAATATACCTCAAATAAGAATGCACATCTCTATTGAATTACAGAGCTTTACTAAAACTTTTTAAAATTTATTTATATACCCAAAAGTCTGTATAGCTCCCACTCAGATCTTTTTATACATCCAAAAGTATATATACACAAAAGGAATAGTCAACTGTTCTACCTATTCTCCCACTGGCTCATTTTCCTTGCCTATAGTATAATCACTGCTAATGAGCTAGGACTCAATGAAATACATAAAAAATGAATAAGAAATAATAATAAACATATTAGCAATAATGTAAAACATATATACTATTTCATACTAAATATAAGAAATACATAACATCACTTTCTATTCTATTTATTATTCAAACCCTTTTTACTAGTCATATGATGGCTATAAGATTTTGCATCATTTCATCTTTCTAATTCAAGGTTGGGTCTGAATTCTCACTTTTTAGAATATTGAGAATGTAAGCTTACCTTGTCAGGTCATTTTCCTTTACTTATGTGAGTTATCCCCCATATATGACTTAATTTCACCTTTTCAACATCATTTATTTTTAACCATAATAAAATGTGCTATTGAAGTCATTACTCACTAAATCAACATTTTCATACATAATTAACTGGAATGAAATACTATCATAAACATAACTAATATGAAGATGCAAATATATAAAAGTTTATTATTTCCTATGACATCGTTTGGGTATCTCACCTCATTTTTTAGAATAGTCAGATAAACCGGTTCACCTAAAGTACCCTGATTTTTTTTTCCTTTTGTATACCACCTCAATTACACTCTTCTTCATTCAATCAAAACCCCTTCCTTTGCTCTCTTCTCTAATGAAATAAATAAACTAATTTCAATAATATAAATTTCATCCATAAAGATTTAAAAACCAGATTTCTATATACAATTTCAACCTTATAGATTTATATAAATCTTAAACCTTCTCCCTATTTTCATTAATTAATTTCTAAAATTAGTTGTAGTAACTTTTAGCCCCTCCACATGCTGTCTTCAGCCATTTCCATTGAACAGAAAGACTTATGGGTGAGAGGAATGAAGGAAAACTTCACACATCAGCTGCTTTCAGTGATTACAGTAGCCAACAGCAAAATATAGTAGTCCCTTACCTATTTTTCCTTCACACTATTTTCTGAATTTAGCATAACTAAAAGCTAACAGCTAGCAGCCCGCAACATCACCTTCAGCTCTCCCTTCCCTTTCCCTGCAATTTGTGACCTGCTTTGTATACCAGAGAATGCCATGGATGGGAGGGAAATAAATGAAGGGAACATATGTAACTTTAGTGTTTTAGGCAATCTAATATTATAATAACACTAACATTCCACTCATGCTCCACTAATAGATCCCTATTGTCTCTCAATTGCAGGATCTCGTCAAAGCACTGCATGCTTGGCTAAGTGGTTGGCTACAGTAGCTTTTTAAAATAAGATTAAAAAATGGGTCTTAAAATTCACCCCTCTTTATTAAAATTTCATCCTCAAAATTCATTAGCTTAATGACCATCAAATAAATGTGGGAATTTTAATCTAATATCATTTTCCCTCTCCCAAGTTGCCTCTTTTTCTGACCTGTATTTTCATTTCACTTTAACATAAGGGATATGATGATTTCTATGTTATTTAATATCAAAATCTACTATTCTTTCTAGTTCTTTAGTGTGAATTAGATTTTTCGGTAGATTAATTTCATCATATGAAATTCTCTAATGGGCATCTGCAACCCATTTCCTTATTAGTGACATATTGAAAACATTAGGGATATCTGACTTGTAAGATAGAAGAGCAAGTCTATATGTAACTTTTCTAATCCTTTCAATAGTTTCAAAAGGTCCTAAATACCCATGACTCAATTTGCCTCCTTGCCCAAATCTGGCTGTACCTTTTATAGGCTTAACCTTCAGGAATACAAAATCCCTAATTTGAAATTCTACTACTATGTGCTTGGGGTCATAATACCTTTGCTAACGATCCCAAGCAGCTTTCAATCTATCTATGATTTTCTTTGTTACTTCATTAACTAACTCTGGGACCATTAGTTTCCTTTCTCCTACTTCAATCCAAGTTAAGGGAGTTCTACACTTTATACTATAAAGTGCTTCATATAGTGACATTTTTATGCTTGATTGTTAGATGTTATTATAAGAAAATTCTATCAATGGTATGTGATCTTCCAAGTTTCCTCTAAAATCTAAAACACATAATCTCAATAGATCTTCTAGTGCCTGAATGATTCTCTCAGATTGATAATCAGCCTAAGGATAAAAAGCTGTACTGAAATGCAAATTTCTGCCCAAGCTCATGAATGCTCTTCCATAACCAAGAAGTAAATCGATCATCTCTATCTGAAATGATAACCTTTAGATTACGATGCAATTTGATAATCTCTCTCACATACATGTATGCCAATTTATTTACTGTATTAGTTTGCTTGATAGGCAAAAAAATGAGCTAATTTTGTTTGTCTATCAGTAATCATGTAAATATTGTTTTGTCCCTATCTAAATATGGGAAATCCCATAACAAAATCCATTGCAATTTCATCTCACTTCTACTCAAGGATAGGTAGTGATTATAGTAATCCATTAGGTCACTGATGTTTAGCTTTCATAATTTGACATGCTTCACACTTAGCTATTTAGCAACATCTTTCTACATACCTAGCCACAAGAAAATTAATTTCAAATCTTTATACATCTTAGTGCTGCCTTGATGAATAGTATAACCAAAGTGGTGATCTTCTTATAAAATTTCTTTTCTTAATTCTAGATCACTGGGCCCCCAAAATTGAAATTTATGCCTAATGATTTCATCAGCATTAATAACAAAATCTAGTTTTTTCCCTAACTAGGCCTGCTCTATCAGTTTTTAATATTCACAACTAATCTTTTGAGCTTCTTTGATACGATCTCTTAAGGTTGGCTTTACTGTCATCTGATGTAAATATTTTACATTTTTTAAATTTCTAATTTCCAATTATAGATTGTCCATTTTCTTGATCAACTGAACCTCTTGAGTAATCATCCAATTCATTATTCATGTGGATTTTTGACTCAAAGCATCAACCAGAATATTAGCTTTTCAGGATCATATTGAATATTCACATCATAATCCTTGATGAGTTCTAACTATTTTCTTTGTCTCAAGTTTAATTCTTTCTAGGAAAGTATGTATTTTAAGCTCTGATGATCTGTAAAAATCTTTAAAGTAAATGCCACAGTAACTAGCTCTAAATTATGATTAGGAAAGTTTCTTTTATGTGGCTTCAAAGCAAGTGCCTCGATGCATATGAAATTTCTATTCTATTTTGCATTAAAAAAATCCTAAACCCTTCAAAGAAGCATCACTATAAATCTGAAATCCTTCTATTCCTGATGGAAGTGTCAACACTAATGCTGTAGTCATATACATCTTCAAGGTTGAAAGCTCTTCTCGCATTCTATAGTCCATTCGAATTTAACGTCCATTCTCGTCAACTTGGACAAGGGCTTAACAATTTGTAAGAATTCTTTAACAAACTTCCTGTAGTCTCTAGCCAATCCCAAGAAGTTATGAACCTCTATAATATTATTTCGTATAGGACATTCCATAATTGCTTTCACCTTTTGTGGGACTACTAAAATTCCTTCACCACTAATAATATGCCCTAAGAAAGTAGTACTTCTTAACCAAAATTTGCATTTTGAATATTTTGCATACAACTAATTTTTCCTCAAGGTGTCCAACACTATCCTTAAATGCTCAGCATGCTCCTCATCAGTCTTTAAGCATATCAGACTGTCATCAATGAAAATAATAACAAACTGATCTATATAGTCCTTAAAAATTTGATTCATCATATCCATAAAAATAGCATGAGCATTTATCAACCCAAAAGGCATGACCTAAAGTCAAAATAACCATACCTGGTCCCAAAAGCTATCTTGCTAACATCTCCTTCTTTAACCCTCATTTGATGATATTCTAATATTAAATGAACTCTAAAAAAATACTATATCACCTGCTAACTGATCAAACAAGTCATCTATGTGTGGTAATGGATATTTGTTCTTGATAGTCACTTTATTCAGCTCTCTATAGTCAATATACATTCTCATGGATTCATCTTTCTTCTTAACTAAAAGTACAGGTGGCACTCTATGGTGAATGACTAGCCCTGATAAACCCCTTCTCCATCAATTCCTATAATTGAGTTTTTACTCCTACATTTCCTTAAAGGCCATCCTGTAAGAAGATTTGTAGATTGCTGATATTCCAGGTTGCAGTTCTATGCCAAATTCAACTTCTCTTTCAGGTGGTAGTCTATGTAATTATTCAGGAAATATATCTAAAAAGTTAGAGACTATTAAGACAATCTGTAATGCTTGTACATCTTTATTTAAGACCTCCAATTTAGCTAAAAATACTAACTCACTCTTCCTTAAATATTCACATCTTCACCGCACTAACAAGAGAGGATGTTGCATTCTTCTTTTAAGGAAAATAGAAGGTATTCTCCTTTGGCAAATTGAACTTAATTCTTTTCTTCCAAATTCAATTGTAGCAAAATATTTAACTAACCAATCCATTCCCAAAATGATATAAAAAAATTTAATAGGCACTAAAATCAATTCCATTGAAAATTTATGACCCTGAATATCCAAATTTATAAGACACATCCAATTGACAGGCAAGCTATCCCCCATTGGCATCATAACACACAAAGCAATTGTAAAACATGTTGTCTCAATAGATAAATCAAAATAGAATTCTTCAAAAATAAATAAATGTGATGCACCCGAATAAAAAAGAACTCTTCCAAACTTATTTGAAATCAAAAGTGTACTTGTAATCACTCCTCTAAATCTTTGGCCTCCTAGGGTGCAATGGCAAACACTCTAGATTTCACAGGTTGATTATGTTTAATATCTGATGCTTCTCCTTTTAACAGAACTGGTGGGTTTTCTTGCACAACTAGGCTTCCCTAAAAATGAGTTTTTCCTACCTAATTGCCTTTCAGATATCTCCTATGTTGTGTCTGCGCTTGATATCCCTGTGGCTTGGCATTGGTTCTTCTCTCTTGAGGGCAATCCACTTTGTGATGACCTAACTCACCACATCTAAAGCATTTTCGCCCAATAAACAATAACTCAAATGTCTCTTTCCACACTAATCACTCAAAGGTTTTTCAAGTTGATTCTGCTTTTCCTTATCATCAAACTTTGGCTTCTTATTTTTGAATTGATCAACCTCTTCAAAATCTTCTTTTTCCTATTTATTGTTGCTCCCAATTGTCCTTAGAGAAGTTCAGCTCAATTTCAATCGATCTGGCTCTTTCCTTTAAGACTAAGAATTCATCGATATCAAAAGGTGTCAATACTAATTGTTGCTGGTCCTTAAGGCCTCTCAGGAATCTATGACACTTCTCCTCCTGGGTGCTGATATAATGAGGTGCATAGCAAGACAAAGTAGTGAACTCAACTTCATATTGCATAACTATTTTTATACCCTGAGTTAGATTGAAGAATTTGTCTTATAGAGCAAGTATGGTTGATGGAGGAATAAACCAGTCTCTGAATACTCTCATAAAATCCTCCAATTGTATGTTACTGATTGACATCTATCCAAATTTCTCTTTACGTTGTGCTTGCCACCATCTTTCTACCTCTCCTTTTATAATAAATATGGCTAATGGTACCTTTCTATTTTCAAGATAGATCATACCATCAAGGATCTTCCCTATTTTTAACAACCAATCCTCAACCAATGTTGGATCACTGGCACCTTTGAATGATGGGGGTTTAAAAGGATGAAATAAATTTAAATGTTGATCCACTTCACTTTCACTTTCATATCTGATTCCATTACTAGTAGAAGATTTCTCTATATATGCTATTTTATCTATTACTTGTAAGATCAAATGCACAATATCTTGTAGTTCCTTAGACTTATTTTCCTTATTTATTCTTATTTTTGTATCTGGCATGGATAACAGACCAGTCATTCTTTCTGGCAACTCCTCAGACATAATTATATGTATGCATATAGATAATTTGTATAATACATGTACTCATGGTAATAAATATGATAATCTTAAAGCATTACATAAGCTTATTATACAAGAATGCTTATTCTACTAGAACGTCTGGAGCTTTTTTGGTGGCGTAGAGAGAGAAGTTTTTTTTTTTCAAATTTTTCCTTCCCGATTTTTCATCCGTTTCGCGCGGCGCGGTGGTAGATGATGGCGGCAGAAGGCCGCCGGACCTCCAAGGCCACCTCATCCTCATCTGAGCCCTTCAAGGAGGCTCTGCTTACTCGCGGAGGCGACGAAGCTATCAATCCTCTTCCTGATACAGGGAATGGGGTTGAAATTCTAAGGAGAAGATCTTCATCAGGTATTGTTTTTAAGGAATGTGTTCCGTCAAATCATAAGAATTCAGCTTTGATTGAGGGTAAAGGTAAAGGTATAGTTGAAGGTTTTTCCTGTGTTACGCCTTCTGCTCTGGTCAATTCTGGTAAAGTTTTGCCTAGACCAAACAATAGTGAAGCTTCTTCCTCTGGTTAGAAGATTTTTGTTAGCCAGTTTGGTAATTCAAATGCAATCCCCGGCAACGGTGCGATAAATGCGAATGCCACGATTTCAGTTAACGAAAAATGTTCATAATCAAAGTAAGATAGCTGGTGTTGGTTTAGGGGATTCGGTAATGGTTAATGATGGTTTGGTAAACTTAGTTATTGATCAAATGCCTGAGAAGACTGTAATTGGTACGGTTAGGAGCAATCCGTGGAATAAGAAGAATAATATCAAAGTTAACTTTGAGAGTGATAATTCTGTTTTAACAGAGGATGGCAAAGCAGTAAAACTAATTGAATCTAATGAAATTGCCAATTCTTTGATTCTGAAGAACTCTTTGGTCACTAAGGTGTTCGGGAAAGACTTGCCGTCTCATTTGGTGGCATGGGAGCTTAGAAGACAGTGGGCTCAATTTGGACAGTTTCATTTTACTACCCTTGGTAGGGGTTGGTTTTTATGCTCTTTTCAAAGCACTGAAGCTATGGAGGGGGTCCTTGGTTTGTGAACAGTCATATAATAGGACTAGATAAATGGTCCCAGGAGTTTTCTCCTCTGACATTGAAAGGGTTGTCATCTCCTATTTGGATCAGGATGGCGCATTTACCGTTGCAGTGCTGGGATGAGGTCAATATAATGAGGATTTCTTCTAGAGTGGGAGTTCCTTTAATGCTAGATGGAAATATGTTCCAGTGGGGCAGAAGGGAATTTGCTATGGTCTGTGTTAGAGTTAAGCTGGATCAAAGTCTTCCCATGGGTGTTTGGGTTGAAAGTATGGCGGGAAGGTTTTTTCAAAATATGGAATACGAAAAGATTTATTCATTTTTTTATGAATGTGGAATGATTGGTCATGATAAAAGCAAATGTAGTAATTCTGAAATGAATACGAAGGTAGTGTTTTCTAGCTTATCGAAGGAGGATCATGATGCGGTTACGAATGTTGTACAGGAGAAGGAGTCTTATGGGCCGTGGATTCATGTTAACTATAAGAGAAGAAATAAGGTAAAGGTTGTTCCATTCAAATCCAGGCAGAACAAGGTGTTTAGGGGGGAAGCAACTTTCATTCCAGTGGTTAACAAATCCAAGGTTAAGACGGTTGGGAGTTCAATTGCAATTGATGATGGTATTTCTTTGGATAAAGATTTACCGAGGTATATGGAGTTGGAGAATCAAAGCAAGGAAATTAATATTGATCTCGAATTAGCTGGGAAGGAGCAGGTTGAGTTGGTAAAGGGAAATTCAATACAGAATTCTTGTGTTAGGGAAGTTAAGGAGGAACAACAGGTTTTGGCACAGGATCATACGGTTGTAGATGATGTTATAACAGGTGGTTTGGAAGAGCCAGTTAAACTATTGAATTCTCAAGATAGGAATTGTAATGAAGTTCAGAATGATATCATTCCGGTTGTGAGTGGAGATGAGGGGAAGGGATGCCTGTGAACTCAAGTAAGTCCGAATAGACTGCTTGCGAACTCAGGTAATCCCAATCTTAAAACTGATTTTCGTCTACAAAAAGAACTTCGTTCATTAGGGAAAGATAATATTATCAATCATGGTAGAAAGGGAGTAGGGACTCTCAGAGCCAAGAAGGGGAGTTATCCCATTTCACTTTCTTAAATGTCTTCCCTAGCTTTCTGGAATTGTAGGGGGGCTAGAAAGAGTGTGGCCTCTCATTATCTTAAAGACTTTACAAAGGAGCATGATGTTTTTTTTGTTGGGTTATCTGAAACCAAACTCTCTGTTTTTGATAGCAATGAATGTTCTAAATTTATAGGTTTTGACTGGGATTATTTCCTTTATCCTGCTGATGGACTTTCTGGCGGTTTGTTGACTTGTTGGAGGAAAGATATAGCTTCTTACACGGTTTTGGACTCTTTTCCTCAAGGGATTATTGGGGAATTGAAGATAGCTAATAAAGGGATGTGGCTTATAGCCTCGGTGTATGGTAGTAATGCGGTTATTAAAAGAAGGGAGTTATGGAATAAGCTTATTAATATTGCTAGTAGGAAACTTCCTTTTGTTATTGGTGGCGATTTTAATTTCATTTTATCCCAAGAAGACAAAAGAAAAGGGAAAAGATTTGTTTCTTCTCAAGGTTCTCTTGACTTGAGTAGTTTCATGAGTAATTGTGACTTTCATGAGTTGGGTATCGTTGGTCCCAAATTCACGTGGTGTAATAATAAAAAGGGTTCTGCTCATATTCTGGAAAAACTGGACCGATGTTTGTTCAATTCTATAGCTCTTGAAACCTTTCATAATTCATCGGTTCGACACATTGCGAGATTAGCATCGGATCACTGTCCTATTATGATTAAGTTTCCTTCTCTGGCATTGGTAAGGAGCAAAATGATTAGATATGAAGAGGTCTGCTCATCTTATCTGGCTTCCTTTGCCATTATTTCTAATTCCTGGAAGAAGAAGGTGCAAGGTGTTGATGCTGTTGGTTCGCTGAATTTGAAATTACGGAGAGCATTGAGAGCTCTATTTTTTTGGAGTAAGGCAAAACTTCAAAAGCTGGTGAAGTTGAAAGACTTGTTGAAGTAGAACATTCTGGATCTACAGATGGAAGAATCGGTAGTGGGAAGACTCTCGGATGATAAGGCGATCTTGCTGAAAGCTAAGGTTACTGATCTGAATTCCACACTTGCTCGGCTTACTACTTGGTGGAGACAACGAACAATGGTGAAATGGTACACGGATGAGATTCGAATTCTAAATTTTTTCATGCTTATGCTTCGGGGAGGAGATCGGTTAATCGAATTCATCAGGTGAAGAATTCAAACGGGATCTTAGTGGAGGATCAATAGGAGATTGAGAAGGTTTTCTATGAGTATTTTAAAAACAAATGGGGGGCTCGGTTCTGTAAACTGAATGGTTGGCCTTCCACACGTCAGCTGTTGAATGAAGCTGATCGAGATTTGTTGCTTGCGGATTTCTCTAAGGAGGAGCTTGATAGGGTGGTTGCTCACCTTGAATCCAATATCTCTCCAGGTACTAATGGTATATCCTATTCCTTTATTAAATCTTATTGGGACATCATTAAAGTAGATGTGTGGGAGGCAGTTAGCCTTTTTTTAGCTCTGGTTTAATGTGTCCAACCTGGAAGGAAACTCTTGTGATTCTTATTAAAAAAGTTAAAGATCCTTTGACTCCTGCTAATTTTAGACCCGTTAGTTTGTGTCAGTCTATGTATAAGTTAGTGGCGAGGATGTTGATGAACAGAATGGTAAATATTCTTCCTAAGCTTATTTCTGAAGAACAGGTGGCCTTTATTAAAGGTAGATCGATTTCTGATAATGTATTACTTGCTCAGGAAGTATTTAATAAGTTTATATTTTCCAAATAAAAAAAATGGGCTTATGGCAATCAAAGTAGACATGGAAGAAGCTTATGATAGTATGAGTTGGCAAACTCTTAAGCAAGTGTTGGATAATTTCGATTTTCCTTGCAAATTCTCAAAAATTTACTCCAGTGTGTTTCCTTTCCGAATTTCTCTATTCTTATTAATGACAACAGATCAGATTGGATTAAGGGGAATTGTGGGTTTAGGTAAGGATGCCCCCTTTCTCCTTATCTGTTTGTTCTTTGCTCTCAATTGCTTTCGGATGCTTTTGCTCAAAGGGGGGGAGTCTAGGAATCAAAATTGCTCCAGATGTTGATAGAATTTTCCATTTGTTATATGCTGATGACATTGTGGTGTTTTTGGAAGCCAATTGCAGTAAGGTGAAGAAAGCTAAGAAGATATTGAAGGATTATTGTAGTTGGTCTGGTCAGAGAGTTAATATTAAAAAATTAGTCATTCTCTTTGGAAAGTCAATTGCAAGATCTACGATGAGGTCTATTACTAGAATTTTGGGCTACAAAGTGTTGAAGGAATTTAAGAGGTCTATTAAAATAGCTTTAAGAAGGTTGAATGGTTCTGATTTTAGTTTGCTGATTGGTAAAGCTAGCAATATTTTA
This sequence comes from Dendrobium chrysotoxum, assembly GCA_019925795.1. Lineage (NCBI taxonomy): Eukaryota > Viridiplantae > Streptophyta > Magnoliopsida > Asparagales > Orchidaceae > Dendrobium > Dendrobium chrysotoxum. The sequence goes on along the minus strand of CM034309.1, from coordinate 987,375 downwards.
AACATCTGGGGCAATCGGTTTATTTCATTGGCAGAGAAGATCCTTTTAGTAAGAATAGTTTTCTCTTCTCTTTTGAATTATATAGCTACCCATTCTTTAATTCCTATGGGTGTATTGTATGAGCTGCACAGAATGTGTAGGGATTTTCTGTGGAATAAACAAAATGGAAGGAAAGGTCTTCACTATGTCTCGTGGGAAGTGATTTGTATGCCTAAAAGGTTTGGTGGTCAAGGAGTTCAGCCGGTGGCTTCCAAGGTTGGTCCGTTGAGGGCCAAATTTGCTTGGAATCTTATTATGAATTCGAACTCTTTTCTTAGCAGAATTCTCATTGGTAAGTATGGTTTTCTCCTTTGGAGCATTCAGACGAAGAGATACAATTCACCTACGTTCAAGATCATTGTTAATGGTTTCAATTATTTGAGAGGAATTGTAAGGTGCATTGTTTCTACAGGAGACCTTATCAACACTTTGGAAGATATCTGGATTTGGGACAATCCTATCAGCAGATGGCCGACTTTTGTGGCGGAAATGGAAGGTGAATTACAAGGTTTGGACTGGTTTATTTGTGATGGAGTTTGGGTTGAAGACAAGCTGGTGCAGGTCTTTGGTCTGCAGCTGGTTGATGTCATTAAACGTATTCCTATTTTCCTTGAAAGAGGTGGAGATCAGTTGGAACTGATTTATAAGAATTCTGGGAAGTCTTTATCTGCTCTAGTGACAGATAAGCTGAGAGGTTATGGAGAGGAAGAAAGCAATTGGCGTGAGACTATAGAGAATCTTAAACTCATCCCACGTGTCGATATGTTCTAGTGGAGACTTGTTATCAATGCCATTCCTACGAACGAGTTTTTAAAATACAGGAGATTATGGGATTGTGGTGACTGTCCAAGAGGCTGTGAGACTATAGAGAATGCTGAGCATATAGCAGTTTGTTGTTGTAAGCTGATTCAAGTTCTCAGAATTCTTAGATCTTGGGGGTTCATGATCCCAAGTTTTTCTTCTTTTCCTGAATGTTGTTTAAAATTGCAATCTTGGTCAGATACTCAACCGTTCATTGGAAATTTGTACTGTTCGATGGTCAGCGAATGTTGGAAGAGCAGAAATAAATTAACACATGGAGGTAAAGAGGAAAGTTTGGTGATTATTGCTTCTATTGCAATCAGTTTAGCTGCAGCATCATTTGGTCTTGATCACCATTCGGATAACTGGATTCCAACTAGCATTCGATGTTTTCTCATTGGTTTCCCCTCCAACCGGATGGACAAGCTAAACATCGATGCTTCTCTGAGGAGCAACTATCAAGCTGGAGTAGGAGGTGTTTGCCGTGATGACAGAGGAAGGTTTCTTACTGCTTTTGGAGTTAAAGGAGTGCATTGGGACCCAGTTCAATTGGAATTCTCTTCAGTTTTGAATTTCAATAAGTTTGTTTAAGAATGGATGATGGAATTCAAAGGAATCATCATTGAAGGCGATAATAGGAATGTTATTGATTACATTCGTAAGCTATTCAAGAATAAGTCATACAAAGGGGAGGACATCCACAGGGATCATTTTTCTTTCTTGCTTGAATTCAATCAAGTCTTATTTCACTATGTTGATAGGAAGTGTAATAAGTTGGCGGATTTTTGCGCCAACTTGGCTTGCTCTTTTGATTTTTTCTGGGAAGAATTAGATTGTAATAATGTTCCTCCTTTGTTTTTGTCTTTACTTAGGGAGGATTGTGATTGTGGTCCAATCACTTAGTGGTTTGTATCTTCCTTTTCAGTAATAAAATTGCTCTATGCACTTTATCAAAAAAAAAAAAAAATACTAGAATAAATGTATAGTTTCATTCAAACTTGATTCAACCTAAAGCTTTGTATACATCAAAATCATTATATCTCTTTTTTTATTCCATGTCTAATTCTAATTATGCTTCCATTTGATTTATTTTTCTCTGATACCAATTTCTGTCATACCCCATTTTAACCTCGCTAGTTAATCAAGAGTGTAATAGAGAAGGATAATCTGAATAGAAACCATTCTTACTAACACCTATTCTGAAATGCCTCTATCGAGAATAGGGAGTAAGAAGTAGTCTATTCAGAATATCCTAATATATCATAACATATCAAGCTTTATACTTCATAATATGAAGCATATATAATATGCCTCAAATACAAATGAACATCTCTATTGAATTATAGAGCTTTATTAAAACTTTTTAAAATTTACTTACATACTCAAAAATCTGTATAGCTCCCACTCAGATCCCTTTATACACCCAAAAGTGTATGTACATAAAAATAATAATTAACTATTCTGCTTACTACCCCACTGGCTCCTTTTTCTTATTTGATGTAAAACCACTACTAATGATATTGGGCTTAATAAAATACATAAATAATGAATAACAAATAATAATAAATATATTGGAAATTAATGTAAAATACATATACTTTTTAATACTAAACATAAGAAATATAGAACATTACTTTCTATTCTATTTATTATTCAACACATTTATACTAGTCATATGATGGCTATAGGTTTTTGCACCCTTTCATCTTTCTAATTTAAGGTTGGGTCTGAATTCCAAACTTTTAGAATTTTAAGAGTATAAGCTTACCTCGTCAGGTCTTTCACCTTTACTTATGCGGGCCTTGAAAGTCAAGTGTGTAGGCTTTGAAACCACTTGAAAGATAGAGATACGCCAAGAGTTCTAATGTTTAAAAGATTTTTTAGATCTTTAATTGGATGATTTAACTCATCAAATGCGGAAGCTTATGATTTGTAAACAATTACAAATATGGTGATTATATTCTAATTATCACAATAAAAAATTCAATCTAGAATTTTCACCAAGCAGTTATCACAGAAAATAAAGTGCATGAAAATAAAGTACGGAAGTAAAAATCAGAATGAACACACCAGATTTATAGTGGTTCGGTCAAACCATGACCTACGTCCACTCCCCGAAGTCCTCCTCTCCGGGTATTGCACTATCCCTATGGTGTCTCTCCTTTAGCACCCATAGCTAGGCGGAGAAGCCTTACAAACTCTCTTACACCAACTCGGTGCGGTAGAGGACCGTACTCCTTTCACAGGCAGAGAACCTTGACTCCTTTTCACCCTCCTGGTGAGGCAGTGGACCTGAACTCCTTTTCACCCTCCTGGTGAGGTAGAGGATCTTGAATCACTTTCACCTTCCCCAGTGTGGCAGATTAGCTGGGTCTTTTGACACCAAAGAGGTATTCTTCTTCCCAAAGCTTCACTCAAGATAAATCTTGAATCTTAGAGGAACTCAGGTGCAAGTTCGCTGGAGCAACTGTGTGAATACCCCCTCTCACACTCCCTTGAAGCCCAAAAGGATCTTCTCCCTCTCTCACAAACTCCACCCTTTCTCTCCCTAGCCCAAAGCTCTCTCTTCAAGCTTTCTTTAGAAGAAAACAACTCAATGAATGCCCAAAAGACTCATATAAAGTCTTATGAGAAAGCATAAATAGAGGGCTTCAAAAAACCCTAAAAATCTAATTCAACCATCAAAGATCGTACAGTACGATAACAGGATCGTCCAGTACGATGTGCAGAATTTGACCTGTTAGTACTATACGATCGCAGTATCGTACAGTACGAGTAGTTCAATCGAAGTGCAGTTCGTCCAGGACAAATCCTAGGATGACCAAAATCGTCTATGTTTATCGTACAGTACGATCCAGTTCGTACAGTACGATCCAAATATCAAAATTATGCAAATTTGATTGACTAATCACATGATTAAATTAGGCAATATTTTAAACATCGTACAGTACGATTAGGACCGTACAGTACGAATAGGATAATTTTCAAATTCAAATTTTTGCCTAATTTAATGAGCGATGGGGTTTCTAATTATACCAGATCATCCAGTACGATGTAGTGTTCGTACTATATGATTAATTATATTTCAAAATAATTTTTTTCAAAAAAATAAAATATTTTAATTAATTTTTATAACACCAGATCGTACAGTACGATCCAGATCGTACAGTATGATGTACAGAAAAATTAAAATATTTAACATTAAATTTTCTCCCCTTGTGTGTGTGTGCATGGTCACGAGGCTATCATGCACCCTTACAGGACTTGACTCAAGAAGTTAAAATAAATAAATAAAAATTACAGACTCTTTCAACATAACCTATTCTACCAAATCTTGAGCCCTGAATCTTCAAAGAATGGTGCCTGTTGTACCTGAAATATTAGTCAACACACAAACAGATATGCATAACAAATACTAGGAGAAATAAAGAGGCAATCAATAATATTGTTATCATAAAAATCATAAACTTGGGAGCCAGAGTTGTAATCGGCCTATCCCCCATATATGACTTGATTTCACCTTTTCAATATCATTCCTTTTTAAACATCATAAAATGTGTTATTGAAGTCACATTTTATTGAATCAATATATTCATACATAATTAACTGGAATGAAATTCTATCATAAATAATAAATGTGAAGATGCAAATATATAAAAGTTTATTATTTCTATGGTATTATTTGGGTGTCTCACCTCATTTTTCAAAATAATTGGATAAACTGGTTCACCTAAAGTACCTTGATTATTTTTTCTTTTCTATACTACCTCAATTACACTCTTCTTTATTCAATCAAGCCCCCTTCCTTTACTCTCTTCCCTAATGAAATTATAAACTAATTTCAGTAATACAAATTTTAGCCATATAGATTTAAAAATTAGATTTCTATATAGAATTTCAGCCTTACAGATTTCTATAAATCTTAAACCTTCTTCCTATTTTCATTACCTGATTTTCAAAATTAGTTGTAGCAACTTTGATCCCCACCACATGCTTCCTTCAGCCATTTCGAGCGAATAGAAAGACTTATGGGTGAGAGGAGTAAACAAAACTGTACACATTAGTTGCTTTCAATAATTACAGTAGCCCAACAGCAAAGTACAGTAGTCTAACATCAAATTACAGCTTCCCCTTACCTATTTTTCTTTCACACTATTTTCTAACTTTAGTAGAATTGAAAGCCAACAGCTAGCAGCCCATGGCTTCACCTCTAGCTCTCCCTTCCTTTTCCCTGTAACTTGCGCCCTGCTTCATATAAAGATAATGTCGTGGATGGGAGGGAAATAAAAGAAGGGAATATATATAGTTGTAGTGCTTTAGGCAATCTAATATTAAAATAACACTAACATTCCACTTATGCTCCACTGATAGATCCCTACTCTCTCTCAACCATAGGATCTCTTCAAACCACTGCATGCTTGGCTAAGTGGTTTTGCTACAATAACTTTTAGAAATAAAATGATAAAAAAATTGGTCTTATATAAAACCTCTTTTCAACAGCTCCTGCAACTATACTCTCAACTCCTATAATTCACTAGGTGCCATTCTATACAGAGTCTTCGCGATTGGAGTTATACTCGGTACCACATAAATACATAATTTTACCTCTCATTCTAGAGGCAATCTAGATAACGCTTTTGGTAAAATGACAAAGAATTCCTTTACTACTATAACATCTTCTAAGCCTTTAAATGATTTATTCAAATCTTTGACATAGGCTAGAAATACATAATACCCCTTCCTCCAGGTTTTATCCACTTATAACATAGAAATTAAAGATGATATAACACTCTTAGTACCTAAAAAATAAATTGCTTCCTCGTCTTCACATAAACTTACCTGCTTCTTTTGACAATTAATCTAAGCTTGATACCTACTCAACTAATCCATACCTACTATCACATCAAACTCCTTTAGGTTTCTTAGAAATATAAATAATACTTGTACTACATCCGGTGCTTCCCTTACCTCTTACTGTGCCAAATTATAAATAGTAGGTTGAACTTGAGCTGCACTAATAACTGAGATAAACTCCCTCTGAGCTTCTCCCACTAGTCCATTAGATGGTCTCCCTCCAAATCTTCCTCCATTATAGGTCAAAGAGGCCTTAGTGACAGCTCTAGAAGGGGCTAATTTTTAACTACCCCTGACTTTAGGCCTACCTTCTGGTGCTCTCTGAGAACGCTGTGCTACCTTATGACCCACCATGCCACACTTGAAGCACTGACTGTATGTAAAAACTATTGGTCTATATGCCTCCTACTATTAAAGCCATAAATAGGTGCGCTGCTAATATATATTGATCCTTTAACACTCCTAGATTATATTGATCCTCCCCTACTAGAATCACCAGCCTCTACTCAAGATCTCTTCCCACAAAATATACTTCTAGAGGGCTCTCCTCTAATCCTTTTTCTACTAGAATCACATCATAATTGTGTAAACATCAGATCAATCTCCATCAGTATAGCTCTCTCCACGAGCTCAAAAAAATTCTTGATATGAAATGGAACTAGGGGATGCCTAAAATTAACTCACAATCCTTGTATAAAGTGATAACACTTCTCTTTAGGGGTGCTAACTAATTGGGGAGCATACATAGTAAGAACTGTGAACTCTATCTCATACTGCATAATTGCCTTGCTCCCTTATACCAACCTAAAAAAGGACTCTTGTATCTACTCCATGGCAGATTGGGAGACAAAATAGCTTTTAAATGTCTCTGTAAGCTCCTCTCAATGGATATCCATATTTAACCTCCCTGGAACCTCTCTCTCTCTCTCTCTATTGGCCTATCCACCAGTGCTCCGTTTCTCCATCCAATATAAATACTACCAAATGGAACTCTTTTTCCTTCTGGGCACTGTATACTATAGAAGGATTTCATCACTCTTATCAACCAATTCTTAACTACTTAAGGCTTAACAACACCTTAACAGCACCTTTTCATCCTAGACTAAGCCTCACTCATCAGCTGGGCCACCAACCTAATAAACTGTATTATCAAATTAGATGGCATTACCCCTATTATATTATAACCTACTACAGATTAACTAGAACTCTATCCAGTAACTGCCTCTTGCTCTTGAGGGTTCATAATGCAACAACACTTTAATATAAAAAATAGGAAAATTTAATTATATAACACAACAAATAGAAAACACTGTATATTTAACTCCAAACTCTTCTCCTATACCAATATAATTCAGTTCTTATATCTCTAGTTACAATTCTCCAATCCTTCAAAACCTAGCTCTGATACCACCAATAATGCTTTAGGATCTAAAAGAAGGATTGGACTTAGTTTAACCTATAATTAAATGACTCATCCATTAATAATAAATAACTATAGCTACTAAGTTTTTCAAAATATATAAAAATAGAAAAAACAACCTTTCTATAAGATGGTGGTTAGACCTACAATGCTTTATGGTGCTGAATATTGGCCATTAAAAGACAAGCATAATATTAAGTTAAGTGTTGCAAAGATGAGGATGCTCAAGTGGATGAGTGGCTTTCCTCTTAGAGATAGGATACAAAATGAGAATATATATGAAAGGGTTGGAGTAGCTCCAATGGAAGATAAGATTAGAGAGAATCACCTTAGATGGTTTAGTCATATAAAATAGTAACCTTCCGATGACCCAGTTAGGAGAGTGGATTTATTAGATTTAACCTTGCTTTATTAGATCTAAATGAGAATTTGACTCTTAACAAGACACAATGGAGAAAAAGGATTCATGTAGCCAACCCCACGTAGTGGGATAAAGGCTTGATGTTGTTGTTGTTATTATAGAAAAATAACCTTTCATTTCATCAAAAAATATTCTTACAATAATCCAGGTCATAGAAGTCTATATTTAAAGAAATTAACAATGGATTAAAAATTCATAACTTTGGAATCCATATTCAAAACCCTGTCTCTACACTAGATCTACACGGTAGGACCTTTTCCTTATGTTAAGGTAATTAAAATGACATAGTACACTCAACTAGCTCAGAAGATTCCTTCCCGTACCCTTACAAGCATCAAATATTCAAATAACATTAAATTAAGGAAGAAAACATTAGCATGCTGAAAAAATAGAAATTACCCTTATTTCAGTGCATATTGAACTTACAGAGTTGTCACTTATTAGACTGCGACTTCATTGAAGGTTCTCAGATACTATACAAAATACTTAGTCTCAAAAGTTCACTTTCACATACAATCATAACTCATTCAGAGATTCCAAATTTGCTAATTCTTTATTCAAAAAAATTCTTAAACCATTCAGACATTAACACATGAAATGAAATGATTATAGTGCACTTATCCAAATGCTTGATTATATCTCCACTTCCACTTATACCACCCTTAACCTCCCACACCTATATTTAGCAAGTGCGACCAGAATCCCTCCAATGTGTGCAGTAAGAAGATGGGGCCAAAAGAGTACTTTGACTATTACTTAACCTCCCACACCTACTTCAAACAAGTGGGGCCAGAATCCTTCCCTTATATAATTCAGGCAGATGATGCCATAAAAATACATTTAGGGTCCTTATAATATAACAGAGAGTGCATTTTTCTCCCATATCAGTGTAGGACATCTTTTATGCTATGTAATACAGAATGTAATAGTAATATAACAATTATTAAATTAATCATCTAATGAAATGTTCATATAATGCAGGACTTGCTAGTAAAATGCCACATTACTTATAAATTAAGATACACTGAAATTTTTTTTTGAAATTTTAACTTAAAAAAATCATTCACATGAGCATTTCATGACTTTTATTTAATACAACATTTTGTGTAAAAGCCTCGAATGAAAATGGACTAAAAATTTCATAAAGGAAAAACCAACTTATGAAAATTTATTTTCATATAGCCAAAATGTTCTTAATAAATAACACAATAATATACCATAGATCACACAATGAAAACATCATAAAATCTAAGAAAAATATATTTTTATTCATAACTTTTAATAAACTTATTAGAATAGAAATAAAAAATAGGATTTTAGGAGCCTACCTTGAGCTCTACAATATCCTGAACTATCTCAATAGATGAATATCTGAATTTAGCCTCTGAATTATCTCCCTCTCTATCTTTTTCTTCTTTCTCTTCCTCATCTTTTTCCTTCTCCTGCAAGGTTGGTTCGGAATGGTCCATGTTAAATGGGTTTAGCTATTTTTAATCTTTAAAATCCACTAACTTAACCTAATGTCATGGTGCTCACTTTCCTTACACTGCAGCACTGCCAGGGAATCATTTAGATGCTTCCAAAATATGCTCACTTGAGACTCATTATCATGAAGGTGCTTTCCTTGTGTTGTGGCACATGCTCAAACCTATTTTTTATCCAAAACCAGAGAGCTCAAATCTAGTGTAATTCCAACCCCTACCTCGCGACACTCACAATGCAATTTTCTAAACCTTGGATTTCCAGCTTTTTAACCCCAAACCTTAGTTACTGTCTTCCCCATTCAACATTCTAAGACTCATAATTAATAATTGACTTAGAATTAGAAATAGTAATACAAAAATACTTTGATTTTATGATGGATATTACTTTCACCTCTCCTTACAAAAATATCATCCTTGATATTTCAAATATATAATACAATCAAAATAAGTCTGGAAACAACTACGCCGTCTTAGCCGCTTTTTCCAAGTTGTTTTTGTTTCTGGTCTCAACATCCACTAAAATTTGATAATCAGTATCCACTTATTCGATAACTATTTAACATCTAAGGCTAGAATATGCAGATGTTCTTTTAATAAATTAAATTGGTTTACACCTCTACTTTACCTTCTGGATTCTTTGATCTACATCTGACACCCATTTTCTAAACACTTACACATGAACTATATTATGAATTTCTAACATACGATTTAGTAGAAACAATCTACAAGCAGATTTCTCAATCCTCCCACTCACCTTAAACTATCTAATATACTAAGGGATTGCTATCTTTTCCAAACCTACTCACACCCTTCGTCAGGTTGACTTTCAGGTACACAAAGTCACCCACTTAAAATTCTATAGATTTGTGCATCATATCAAAATGTTTATCTATCTTGAGCTATTTCTAGCCTTTTTTGATTAGTTTGATCTTATTTATAATATTATCCACCAGTTTAGAATAGCTTAGTCTTCTTTCCCCTACTTTAGCCCAAGATAATCGTGTCCTGTATGTTCTTCCATATAGGACTTCATAAGGAGCCATAACAATACTTGTTTGAAAATTATTATTATATGTAAACTCAATTAGAGGTATATGGTTCTCCCATATTCCATAAAAATTTAGAACACAGAGTCTCAACATATCTTCTAGAATTTGATAGCCTTTCAGATTGCCCATCTATTAAGGGGTGAAAAGTTATACTAAAATTCAATTCATCCCAAACCCTCCTGAATAGCTTTCCATAGCTTCAAGGAAAGTCTTTCACCATGATTAGAAATAATTACTTTAGGATTCTCGTACAATCTCATAATCTTTTTCACATATAACTGAGCTAGTTTATCAATAAAATTAGTTTGCCTCCTTAGTAAAAATTGAACAAACTTTGTTAGTTTATCCACAACCACCCATACTACATCATGGCCTTGCCTAGACCTAGAAAAAACACATAAAAAAATTTATAGTGATCTATGTTGCAACTTGCACTCACGAGTTTATATTTTTGATGATAACAAACATTGTGGCTCACATCCTTATGTCTACTTTTATTTATAATATATATTTATTTATATGTGTACTAATATTTCAGAAAAATTATACACCATCCAACGAAGATTCAAGGCTCAAGATTGGATAGAATAGGTTATGCTATAAAGATTTTTGTAATATTCATTAACGTATTTTTGATTTCTTGAGTCAAGTCCTATAAGGGTGTATGCTAGCTTGGTGACCATGCACACAGACACTCAGGGGGAGTGAGATTGAGTCAAAACTAGAAGTTTAAATTTTGAACTAATCATACAGTATAATTTATATCGTACTATACAATCAACTTTGATAATTCATGTATTTTGAACTAATCATACTGTATGATTCACATCGTACAGGACGATCTATAGAAATTAAGAAACTCATCTGTAAATCATAATTTAGGTAATATTTTAAATTTTATTTTTTATTCTAATCGTATCATACGATATGCATCGTACTGTACGAACTGTGACAATCATGCCTAAATTAATCATATGATTTAGGGGTAATTATGGTTAATTTGTTCAATTAGATCATATAGGATGATCATAGACTATCGTACTGTACGACCCAAATCTGTCATGGGATAATAATTAATTATCATATATTGTACAAGATGAAATACCATAATTATTCATCTAATCATCTTAGATGATCCCCAATATTATATTAGACTATCAGTATAAACTTGAACTGATCATACTGTACTATATTGTAATCGTACAATACTATCAGATCAAATTTTGCACAATGTACTAAACAATCCTGTGATCATACTGGATGGTCTTTGCTATTAGAATTAAGTTTTTAGGATTTTTCAAATTCTATACATCGTACTAGACGATCCTGTGATCGTACTGTATGATCTTTGCCACCAAAATTAAATTTTTAAGGTTTTCCAAAGCCCGCTATTTAAGATTTCTCAAAAGACTTAGTAAGAGTCATTGGCATGCATTGACTCTTATTTCTTCTGGAGAAAACTTGAAGAGAGAGCCTTGAAAGGGAGAGAGGAAATGGTGGAGTTTGAGAGGGAGAAGATCCTTGTGAGTTTCAAGGGTGTGTGGTGGGGGTTTCACACTGTTGCTCCGGCAAGCTTGCACCTTAGTGCCATCATAGTCAAGTTTTATCATGAGGGAAGTTTTGGGATGAAGAAGATCTCTTTGGTGTCAAAGGATTCGGCTACTCCGTCACACAAAAAATGGTGAAAGTGATTCAATGTTCTTTGCCTGTGAAAGGATTTATGGTCCTCTACCATCTCCTGGAGGGAGAAAAAGGATTACGGTCCTCTGTCACACCGGGTTGGTGGAAGAGATTTTGTAAGGGCTTCTCCGCCTAGCTGTGGGGGTTAAATGAGAGTCACTAAAGATTTAGTGCAATACCTAGAGTGGTTGACTCCGATGAGTGGACATAGGTCAGGTTGATTGAACCACTATAAATCTCTAGTGTGTTTGTTCTTGGTTTTATTTTTTGTACTTTATTTTCTACATTTATTTTGTGGTAATTGTGTGGTTGAAAATCTCTAATTTTCTGTTATTGTTACTTTATTTTCACATTGAAAGTTAAAACTATCAATTTTTAGATGTTAAAAAAGCTTTTAAAAGGGGGAATTTTCTTATCTTTAAAACTTTTTAAATTAACCAATCCCCCCCTCCCTCATGGTTATCCTTGGGCTTTTCATAAAGGTTTAACAACCCACACAAACTTTCAAGTGGTATCAGAGTGGGATTCATAAATTAAGTTTTAGAAAACTTTTGAAAAAAGATCATTGACTTACTTTAGAAATCTTAATACTATGAAAGAATATTCAATCACGTGACCACCTTTATTTAAAAGTATTTCTTTTGATTTTTAAAAAATTCACATGTCTACTTTCTTGCAATCAGTTGATTATCGAATATGGCATATGATTCAAACTGGTTATTCTGTACCATTACGTATTATAGATAGAGTCAAAACTTATATTCCTTTTACTTAATGTAGTATAATAGAACAAATTAATGCTCAATTGAATGCTAAATACTTGAATTATTTTTTCTTTGCTTTGAATTCTAAAAATTACATGAGAATCTCTACATGTACTACTGGCAAGGAAATTTGGGATAAACTATGTATTACATATGAAGGTACTATTGAAGTCAAGCAATCTAAGTTGAATATTTTAATGCATGATTATGAACTATTTTGCATGAAAACTTATGAGAATATCCTAGACATGTATACTAGGTTTACTCAAATCATGACATCATTACATGCTTTAGATAAAGAACTTTCAAATTTTAAAAAGGTCAATAAAATTATAAATTTATCTACCTGATAAATTTCATGCTAAAGTCACTACTATATGTGAATTAAAGACTTGAATGATTATTCTGTTGATCTGATTGGGTCACTTATTACCTACGAGCAAAGTGGGAGTCGAAGGCTTTTGGTTGCAGGTGAAACTACAGTGCAAAAAGCTGAACACACGGATAAAAGTGACTTAGTAGATGATGCGAGTAAGAAAATATCATCAATAACATGCAAATTTGAAATTCTACTAAAGCGCAAGCATTAACATCAGCAAAACTGGAACAAAGATAAAAATGGTAAGAATGTTAAGATTTTCTATGACATTATTTAGTTTGGGTGTAGGAAACCCGGACATATGAAAAATCAATACCCTAATATAAAAACTCTTCATACAAAGGAAAAAGGGTAAAAATAAGCCAATTGTAATAAGGGCAAATCATAGAAAGCGAAAGATCTCCTAGGCAGACCTAGCTTCTGAATTATCAGACCAGGAGCAAGATAATGAGGTATAAAGTTTTATTATTGTGTTTATCTGTGTTATAGTTAATACATGCGTGTATGTTCTTTGTTTTGTTTTTATTCGCCGTGAATATTTTTATTTTTTATATTATTTTAGTGTTTTGTTTTATAGTAAGGTATTTATGTTTGTAATTTTTTATTTTATTTTTAATGTATATTTTTGAGAATACTCTTTGAACATCACACACAAATCACATCTCACATCATTTTTGCATAAGAGAATCAATCACTTCTCTTTAATCACATTTTTTTCTTAAAATGAAAAATTTACCGCCTTTTTACTTAAAATTTTTGGTAAGTGATTATTGACTTCCCTAAACAGTTAAAGGAAGAGAAATTAATAACTATCCCTCTTCCTCTAACTCCTTTAGTGGTGAAACTTCTTTTTGAATCAAAGTCTTTTTCAAAGTAAAAATTGGACCTAGAAATAGAGATTTGCTTCATCTCCCTATATTTCACTATCTCATATGAATATTTTTTGCAAGTCAATGAATCTTCAAATTTTCCTAATCAAGTTATTTGTTTCTATTAGATGAATTGGGTTTTGCCTTGGGTTTACTCTTCTTTATATAAGAGAGTGAGTTCTTCTTCTCTTATATTTGGAAGATAATCTCACAATTAAGACAACTCCTTTTTAAAGATTTAGAAAGGAAGCAAGTTAGAAAAATATAAAAAGAGGCAAAAATGAGCCTAAAATAAAAACATTCGCAATGTTCACCAAATAATTGCAAGATACACAAACTATATCAAAAATCAAAAGATACAAAAAGTGCGCAAAAAATTGATAAAGAGGCGCAAAACGAGCCTACAATAAGTTAGCTCTCCTTTCTTTCAAATCTTTAAATCTTAAAAAAATCCATGTTCTAATTGATATCTTTAACACTTGAGTTTGAAAATGATGATTCCTGATTCATCATTTTTGCATTAATATTCTATTAGATATATTTCATATAAGAAGATTAAGAAGATTAAAATTCCTTATATAATTTATTTTTTAAATTAGATTTTTGCTTGAAAAGATTTTAACCTATAAGGAGCTTGAGTTAGGGTGAATAAAACTCGAATCTCTAACCTTTCTTACTTCAAGCATTATCAATGCATTTCTTACTAAGCTTTTAAATAAAATCAAGAGGTAACTTTCTTTTTTTGAGAAAATTTGTTGAAATTAATTGATTCTTCTTAATCATCACCATCACCTCCACCTGATTAGGGTCCATATGATTTTTAGTTTGTTATGTATATTCCATTTTTTTTCTGTATTTCTCTTCTTTTTGATAATGTCAAAGGGGGAGGATGTATTTATAGTTAGGTTGTATCTGTTCATCTTGTATTAGCATTTATTTTTGTTATTTAGTTCCTAAAATTTATTTGCCTTTACTTTTAAAAAAAACTTTTTGATTTTCCCCTATTTTTAATATAATTATCTTAATGAGGGAAAGATTAGAAGAAAATATTTTTAAATTTGCAAATTCAACCAGTAATATTTGCCATTATTAAAAAGGGAGAGATTATTACAACTCAAGCTCATGAGTTTATGTTTTTGATGGTAACAAATATTGTAGCTCACATCCTTATGTCTACTTGTATTTGTAATATATATTTATTTATGTGTGTACTAACATTTCAGGAACACCATGCACCATCTAACGAAGATTCAAGGCTTAAGATTGGATAGAATAGGTTATGCTGTAAAGATTTTTGTAATATTCATTAACGTATTTTTGATTTCTTGAGTCAAGTCCTGTAAGGGTGTATGCTAGTTTAGTGACCATGCAACTAATCGTACTATTTGATTTATATCATTCTGTATGATCAGCTCATCTAAATGGCTAACTTTGATAATTCATGTATTTTAAACTAATCATATTGTATAATTCACATCGTATAATATAATCTATAGAAATCAAGAAACTTAGCTGCTAATAACAATTTAGGCTATATTTTGGATTTCATTTTTTATTCTAATCATATCATACGATGTGCATCATACTGTATGATCTATGACAATCATGTCAAAATTGATCATATAATTAGGAGATCAGTAATTATGATTAATTTATTCAATCAGATCGTATAGGACGATCATAGACTAACATATTGTACGACCCAAATCTGTTATGGGATGATAATTAATCATTACATATCGTACAAGATGAAATACCATAATTGTTCATCTAATCATCTTGGATGATCCCTAATATTATACTAAATGATCAGTATATATTTGAATAGGTCATACTGTACTATATTGTGTTCGTATAGTACTATCAGGTCAAATTCTGCACATTATACTAGACGATCATGTAATCGTACTGGATGATATTTACCTCCAGAATTGAGTTTCTAGGGTTTTTTTAAAATTTTACACTTCGTATTGGATGATCCTGCGATTGTACTGTATGAACTTTACTGCCAAAATTAAATTTCTAGGGTTTTCCAAAGCCCTCTATTTAAGCTTTCTCAAAAGACTCAGTAAGAGTCTTTAGCATGCATTGAGTATCCTTACTTCTAGAGAAAACTTAATGAGGGACCCTTGAAAGGGAGAGAGAAAAGGGTGGAGTTTGATAGGGAGAAGATCCTTGTGGGTTTCAAGAGAGTGTGGAGGGGGTTTCGCATGATTGCTCTAGCAAGCTTGCACCTTAGTACCATCATAGTCAAAGTTTATCTTAAGGGAAGTTTTGGAAAAAGAAGATCTCTTTGATGTTAAAGGACTTGGCTACTCTACGGCACTGGGGAATGTAAAAGCGATTCAAGGTTCTCTGCCTGTGAAAGAGTTTATTGTCCTCTGCCATCTCCTGGAGGGAGAAAAAAGGATTACAGTTCTCTACCGCACCAGGTTGGTGGAAGAGATTTTATAAGGGCTTCTCCGCCTAGCTGTGGGTGCTAAAGGAGAGTCACTAAAGGTTAGTGCAATACCTGGAGTGGGTGACTTCAGGGAGTGGACGTAGGTTAGGTTGACCAAACCACTATAAATCTTTGGTGTGTTTGTTATTGGTTTTAATTTTTCGCACTTTATTTTCCACTTTTATTTTTGTTATAGTTGTGTGGTTGAAAACCTCTGATTTTTTTGTTATTGTGAAATTACTTTGTTTCCGCATTGAGAGATAAAATTATCAGTTTTCTGATGTTGGAAAAGCCTTAAAATGGGGATTTTTTTTATTTATAAAAGTTTGTAATTAACTAATTCACGCCCCTCTTGGTTAGCATCGGGCTTGTTCTTAAAGGTTTAACAACCCACATGAAATTTCAATGTACTCCTATTTTCATTTAGGAATAAGTAACAACTATAATAATCCACTCATCCTTAGGTGCTCAACCTTTACAATTTGACACAACTAGCCACAAACTCCTTTACATCCCCCTTCACTTTAGGCCACCAAAACATGCACTTTAGATCATGATACAATTTATTTCCACTTGGATAAGTAATACACCTAAAATAAAGGGATTTATATAGAGTCTCTCTCTCAGATCAGCACTACCTGGGACCCACAATATGCTAGCACAGAAAACCACACCTTGCTCATCTATCCATAATTTAGCTCTCGTTCTAGATTGAATTTGATCTATCAACTTCATATATTTTTCATCTACCTTCTGAGATTCTTTTATTCTATCCTGTAATGAGGGCTAAACTATATTCTAAGAAATAATTCCAATGGGCACATCATATGAACATAGAACTTCTATCTCCATTCTATAACAACCTAGAGTTCTTAAATGAATTTATTTAAAAAATCTAAATTTTTTAACTACGGTGCTATGGCACTAGGATTTTGAGTACTGTGGCACTAGGGGGTACAACATTAGGGGCCAAATTCTAATGTGGTAGAACTGATGCTCTCTTTTCTATAGTAACTATGGAATGAGCATGCAGTGCTTCGATGTTGGGTTAGAGCATCGCGATGCCAGACACTGAAAAATATTTTTTATATACATTTTTTGCTCACTCAACCCATTTCTCCTTCTCTTATTTGGCTTTCCAAGAAATGAAAAGAAGAAGGGGGGGGGGAGGAAAGATGGAAGGGGAGAGAGTAAATAGGAAAGTAGGGTTTTGGCCAATGATTTATTTCACAGCTTCTACAAAAATTATTTTAATCATTGAAGGTAACTTCTATCATATCTCTACTTTTAATAATTTTAATTTTGGGATTAATTCTTCTATTCAAATTGATATTTATTATATTTTCTCTTGATTTAGTGAACTTTCATGGCATAACATTTTTTTGTATATTATATTACATAATATCTTGGTCATTTTAATAGGATGATTTTATATTTTCATCCTATTAAATAGGAAAGCAGGTTTTTGGCCAATGATTTATTTCACTGCTTCTACAAAAATTATTTTAATCATTGAAGGTAACTTCTATGATATCTCTATTTTTAATAATTTTAATTTTGGGATTAATTCTTCTATTTAAATTGATATTTATTATATTTTCTCTTGATTTAGTGAACTTTCATGGCATAACATTTTTTTGTATATTATATTACATAATATCTTGGTCATTTTAATAGGATGATTTTATATTTTCACCAAGTCAAATATTAATTATTGCATTTAATATGATTTGAGAAAAAATAATAATTTTGGCATTTTGATATGATTATACTATGAAAGAGTATGGGCATGTGAATGAGTAAAAGCTAGTCATTATTACTTCTATAATACTATGTGTGTAAGAATAAGAAAGGCTAGTTTATTATTGAGGTTGTTTAGAGACTGATTTATACCTGTATAGGATGTTGGGCTGATAAGCTTTTCTTTAAATATCATGATTTGTGGTGATATCCACTACTTATTCATGCAATTTACTGATTGAGAGTTATAAGGAGAATTACTATGTTGATGAGCAAGAGTGATGACTCTAATTACTAAACGCCACCTAAATACTGAATTAAGAATACTTATTGGAAAAACACCACACAAGCCAATTTTTTTACTTTTTTAATATGACTGCTTGGACATATACATAAGGTAGTGATTATTATTACTGATTCATTATTACTGATTTACTATTATTGAGTATGGGATGACACAGATTCATTAATACTTATTTACTTTTATATAGCATGTGATTAAGATACTTTTGAAACTTTTATAGAATAATTAAACAACATGTGCACTCCTGTATGATCCCTTAATAGTACTTCATTATCATAGATTTCTGATAGTTTTTATTAATACTCCAACTTTACTATTTCATATGTTTTTCTTATTTTTTGGATAATATTGCTATGATGTTCAGTTTAAGAATGATGGTTTACAGCCTTACCATTTTGATATTCATACTATATTATTTTACAAGTTTAATTATTATCGAATGTGTTTAAGTATTTCTGCACCTGTACATATCCCTGATCATATTGATTAATAATATTATGAACTGAATGATTTTCTATAATTTAAGTTCAGTTGTAGGATTCCAGTGACCTACTGAGCTTTATAAGCTCAATATATGTGGGAAGAGGTTGAGGAGTGTGAGGATGATTAGATATAGGATTCTTTAGGTTTCACTATCATTTTATCATGTAGTTATTCTTTTGAGCTTAAGAGTGGGCAAATAGTATATTAGATTTTATTTGGCAAATAGCCAGTGTATGTAATTTTACGTATTAAACTCTTATATATATATTGATATTTTGACCAATAGATTTATTTTTGATGGTATTTAATTTTTGAAAAAAAAATAGACATCATTAGTTATAATTATTAAAAGATAAAAGATATATTTTTTTTCAAAATAAATTTTAGGGCGTGGCAAATCTGGTATCAGAACATTATTGTTGGAAGAATTAAATTATCACTAGAGCTGTATGATTCAATTATGAGTCAAGTAATATTGGGTAGATTAAGATGCATTGTTCTGTTTACATAATTGATTACATGTGTGAATTGTTCAAATAGAATTGTACAAGTGAATAGCTAAGATGAATCTACCAGAGTACAATATACTATATAAATAATATAGTGTAGCTCCAATACTATTAGTATTGTTAGATAGTGTTATGCAACTGTGTTGTATTATAAAAAAATTATTGGGAGATACATAGAGCAAACCAACTGGAAGTAAGGAGGAAGATGGAGATAAGTATTTAAAGATATTTCATAAATTGAAACCACCATTGATCAAAGGAGTTGTAGAACCCGAGATTGTAGAAGATTAGCTACTTATAATAGAGAAGATCTTTGACAATATACAGTGCCCAGAGAATCAGATGATACCATTAGTTGTCTTTCTATTTGAAGGTAAAGCAAAGAGATGGTCAGTATGACAACAGTGAGAGAAATTTTAGGGGAAAACTAATGTAGAAATTACTTCGGAGAATTTTTTGTTGTGTTTAGGATGTGGTTTGTACCTCCCTTCACTCAATGACAAACATAGGAAGTCTTTATAAGACAAGAAAATGGATGTAAGATAGTGATGCAATATGAAGCCAAATTCATTGCATTGTCTAGGCATGCTCCTTTTTTATCCCCACTGCTGAAGAAAAATGTTATAGATTTCTACAAGGATTGAATAAAAAATTAAGACACCCATTAGTACCTCTATAGATTTAAAAGTTTTCTGAGTTGGTAGAAAGGGCTAGACTAATAGAGATTGGTTTGGTAGTGACTGTACCTAGGTATGATGAGAGCAAGAAGAGGATGTGAGATGAATCAAGTAGGGATATGGAATGCATTAGTGATAAGAGAAGAAAATTTGATGATTCTAGGAGAGGATCAATATCACCTAGCTATAGCTATAATGATTGTATTAAATTTGAAAGGAGACATTTAGGTCAGTGCTACCTTCTCATGGGATGATATTTTTGATGTGGACAATAATGACATAAGGTAGTAGATTGTCCACATAGAGGACTAGGAAGAAGAATTAATTCTATAACAGGATAGTCTAGGAAGATTGAAGGGCAGAGGACTATAGGATCGAGAGCATATAATGAAAGATCAAAAAAATTGGCTAATGACAAAGTTGTTAGTAGCAATCAGAGGGAATATGCCACATCAGGATCAAAAGCTCTTTCCCTAGTGATGCCATGAGTGTACAACTTATAGCTAGAGGAAGATAAAAATAGGCCTAAAGGTTCTACTAGTAAGAAATTTTATTATGAATGTAGTGATATTTTATTGCATAAGTGAATGATGTGTGATTGAATGATTTGCATGTTTGTATGATAGAGATTTGATTTTTTATTCAACTGGGTTTTCAATGCTTTCAATTTAATTTCAGTATAATTTTCAATTGAATTTAAATTTTTGTTTTATTGGTTTAACATTTGGAATTGAATTATTTTATATCAATTTTGTATCCCAGATACTTACTGGAAATGCCGTGAATGATATTTTTTCAAAGGTGGAGATATTATAACAACCTAGAGTTCTTAAATGGATTTATTTGAGAAGTCTAAAATTTTTGAATTGTGGCACTACAAAGCTGGGATTTTAAGCAATGTGGCTCTTGGGGGTGCAGCATTGCGGCACTGAAATTCAACATGGTAGCACTAAGGCTTTCTGTTCTACATTAATTATCAAATTATCATGAGGTGTTAAGTTGGACCACCACGATGCTAGGCACTAAAAATTATTTTTAATATAAATTTTCTCCCCACTCAGCCCATTTTTCCCTCTCATTTGGCTTGTCAAGAAAGGAAGTGGAGAGAGAAAAGAAAAAAGTAGGCTTTCGGCCAATGATTTATTTTATCACTTCTATAAAAATTATTTTGATCATTATAGATGACTTTTATCCTATCTCTAAGATTTTGATTTTGAGATTTATTCTCCTTTTTAAACTGATATTAATTACATTTTCTCTTGATTTAGTGAACTTCCATCATATAAATTTTGGTATATTATGCTACTTAATATTTTAGTCATTTTGACTAGATTATTTTATATTTTCCTTGGTTAAAATGTTAATTATTCCATTTTATACGATTTGAGAAAAAATAGTGATTTGGGCACTTCGATACAATTATACTGTGAATGAGTACGGGCATGTGAATGAGTAATAGTTAGTTGTTATTACTTTTACAATATTATGTGTGTAAGAGAAAGAAAGGCGAGTTTATTACTGAGGTTGGGTGGAGATTGATTTATACCTGTATAAGATGGTGGAACGATGAGCTTTCCTTTAAATATTATGGTTTGTTTTGATATCTTGTAATGATTCATGTGATTTATTGATTGGGAGTTATACGGATAATCACTATACCGATAAACAAGAGTGATGACTCTGATTACTAAAAGCCACCTGAATAATAAATTAAGAATACTTACCAGAAAAACATCATACAAGCCAAAATTCTTTAATGGACATATACATATTGCACTAATTTATTATTACTAATTCACTGGTACTGATTTACTATTCTTAAGTATGTGATTACATTGATTATTATTATTGATTCATTGTTACTAATTTATTATTATTGAGCATGTGATTAAGATACTGATTTAAGACTAATACAGAATAACTAAACATCAGGTACACACTTATATGATCCCTTTATATTACTATATTGTTATAGATTTCTCATAGTTTTCATAGATATCTCTGCTTTACTGACTCATATAATTTTCTTACTATTTGGATAATATTTCTATGATGTTTGGTTTAAGAATGATGGTTTACAGTCTTACCATTTTGATATCTATATTGTACTATTTTACAGGCTTTACTAGTAATATATGTGTTTTACTATTTCTGCACCTGTACAGATTCATGATTATATTGATTTGCTACTATTATGAGATGAATGATTTCATGCATACTATTTCTTTTATCTACTTTGAGTTTAGTTATAGGATTCTAGTGAGCTAGTGGGCTCTATAAGATTAATATATGTGGTTTAATGATTTAAGGTAAGGGAAGAGGTTCAGGAGTGTGAGGCTAATAAGATGCAGGATTCATCAGGTTTCACCATTATTTTATCTTTTAGTTAATCTTTTGAGCTTAAGAGTGGGAAGATAGTATGATGTATTTGTATGACTACTAGCCGGTGTATATGATTTTTGGGTTGAACTCTGATATATATTGATATTTTGATCAATAGATTTATTTTTATTATTATATTATTTTTAAAAGAAAGTATATAACTCTTATTATTATTATTAAAAGAAAAAGATATTATTTTTCCGAATTAGATTCTGGGAGTGACACTGCCTTTTCATTTCCTTAATCAATGTATATTTAAAGGTAACCAGATTGGTTTCTTTTCTGAATGATTTCCTGCTCAGAGCATCATCAAATGTATTTGCTCTTCCTGACAGATAAATAATATCCAAATCATAATCTTTAATAAGTTTCAACCACCTTCTCAACCTCAAATTCAACTCTTTCAACGTAAAAGTATACCTTAGACTCTGGTGGTTTGTATAAATCTTACATCTTACACTATATATAATGTTGTCAGATGTTTAATGCAAATACAATCACCGCTAACTCCAAATCATGAGCCAGGTAGTTCTTCTCATGTGGGTTCAACTGCCTAGATGCATAAGGTATTATTTTCCCATTATGATGCAACATACATGCCAAGCTCCTCAAAGAACCATCACTATACACTTAAAACCCTTAAGCTACTGATAGAATATTTAACACAAGAGCTAACACCAACACTCCTTCAATATTTGAAAACTGTCTTCACACTCTGGCATTAAATCAAATGGCACAGTCTTTTGAGTCAATCTTATAGACTTCCTATAATATCCTTCCATACCCAAAAAATTATGAACCTCAGTCGTGATGATGACCTTGGCTTGCACTTTCTAGGGATTTATAGAAATCCCTTTCTTATTTACCAAATGCCCCATAAAAGTTACAAAATAAACCAAAAATTACACTTCAAAATTTTTTCCTATAACTTGTGTTGCGTTAGAGTTTCCAAAGTCAATCTTAAATGAATCACAAGCTCCTCCTTAGATTTTAAATATACTAGAATATCATCGATAAAGATAATAATAAATTGGTCCAAATATTCTTTGAACACTCGATGCATAAGATCCATGAATATTGATGGAGGATTAGTCACACCAAAGGGCCTTACAAAGAACACATATTGCCCATACCTAATATTGAATGCAATCTTCGTAACATCTTCTGTCAACTTTTAACTGGTGATAACCGCATCTCAGATTGATCTTAGAGAATATTATTGCTCCTTCCAACTGATCAAATTGGTCATTAATGGGTATTTATTCTTCACTATCACCTTGTTCAATTAAAGATAATCAATGCACTTCCTCAAAGATCCACCTTTCTTTATCACAAGTAATACATGAGCTCCCCGTAGTGACCCACTAGGCCTGATAAAATCCTATCCAATAGCTCTTACAATTATAACTTCAACTCCTGTAATTTCCTAGGTGCCATTCTATACGAAGTATTTGCTACATAGTTGTACCTGACACTACATCACTACATAATTCTACCTCTCACTTTAGAAGCAATCAAGATAACGCTTCAGGAAAAAACATCAGTAACTTTACTACTGAAACATTTTCTAAGTCTTTAACTAATTTATTCAAATCTATGACAAGACAAAAATATAGAATCCCCTTTCCTCCAGGCATTATCTGCTTGTAACACAAAAATTAAAGATAAAATAGCAATTTAGTACGCAAAAAATAAAACACTTCCTCATATACACATAAACTTATTGCTTCTTTTGACAATAAATCAAAGCTTGATACCTACTCAAGCATTCCACACCTACAATCTCATTAAACTCATTTAGGGGTAACAAAATTAGTGCTTATGTTAACTTCCTGCTAGAAATCTCAAGCTCACACACACATGCCCTATAAACAAACATCAAATCCTTCATCAGCAACATAACATATAACACAAGACATAATTAAATAGATGTTAAATCAAATCATCTAGAAGATGCTCAGATATAAAAGAATGATTGGTACTAAAATAAATAAATAAAAGAATATTATAAGGTCGCTAAAAATATATAACATACCTATCACTATATCTTGTGCTTCCCTCACCTCCAGTTGTATCAGTCTGTACACTCTAGGCTGAACTGGAGCCACGCTAACAATTGGATTGAACTCCCTCTAAGCTCCTCCTGCTGATCCACTAGATGGTTTCCCTCCAAACCTTCCTCCACCATGGGTCGAAGAGGCTTTATTTACATCTGTAGAAGGGGACGGCTACCCTTAACTCTGACCGGCTACCCTTAACTCTAACTGGCCAAGGCTTCAAGCCTGTCTTCTAGCACTCTTTGCAGACACTATGCGACGTTGTGACCAGTCTAGCCACACCTGAGGCACTAACCTGTATATAAAAAACATCAGCATGTATTCCTCCTCTTATAGAAATCATAAATAGGTTCACTACTATAGTTATTGATCCTCCAACACTCTCGGATGCTACCAGTTCTCCCTTCTTAGAATCACCAGCCTCCACTTTGGATCTCTTCCCACTAAATACACTTATGTAGGGCTCTCCTCCAAGCCTTTTTTTGCTAGCATCCCATTACTTCTTGGTAGGTATCAGTTCATTCTCAACTATCCTAGCTTCTCAATGAGCTCACAAAAATTACTAATATGAAATAGAACTAGGGGATGCCTCAAACTATCTCTCAATCTTCATAGAAATTGATAACACTTTTCTTTAGGGATGTTAATTAACTGGGAAGCATACCTGGCATGAGCTGTGAACTTTGGCTCATATTACCTAACTGACTTGTTCCCTAATACCAACCTCAAAAGGGATTCCTGCATCTAGTACCTAGTAGAAGACATCACAAACCAACTTCTAATGGTCTCTGTAAACTCCTCCCAACTAATATCTACATTTAACCTCCCCTAAAACCTCTCTCTTTGCTGGCCTATCCACCAGCACTCTAATTCTCTATCCAATAGAAACACTACCAATGGAACTCTTCAGCCCCTTGAGCACTACATACTATCAAAGGATTTTCTACTCTCATCAACCAGTCCTCGACTGATTGAGGCTTAGAAATACCATGCAAATGGGTTGGCTTTAATCTCAAAAATGTCTAAACATGCTTATTGATATCATTACCCTTTACTCCACTCATCCTACCCTGAGCCTCACTTATCAGCTAGGCCACCAACCCAGGAAACTACATCATCAAATCATATCATCGCCCCTTCTATACACTGACCTATTATAACCTAATTGGAACTCTATCCATAAGCTTCCTCTTTCTCTTGAGGATTCATAATGAAATAATAATTTAATTTAAATAAAATAAAATAATTCAATAATACGGTATAACTAAAAGACAACACTCTACACTAGACTCCAAACTCTTCTCCCGTACTAATACAATTTATTTTTAATAAGTTTGGTTATAATTCTCAAATCCTTCCAAACCTAGGCTTGATATCACATGTAATGCCCTAGGATCTAAGGGAAGGATGGGGCTTACTTAAACCTATAATTAAATAACTTATTCACAAACAATCAAAGCTACTAAAAATTTTAAAAACATATTAAAATAGGAAAATAACCTTTCATTTCATTTAAAAAATATTCTTACAATAAGCCAGGTTATAGTATCTTAAATATTTAACATTTGATTACAAAATCTTACCTTAGGAATCTAGATCCAAAACTCTACCTCTACACTTGATCTACTCAGTAGGATCTTTTCCTTTTTTGAAAAAATTAAAATAACAGAGTAAGCTCAACTAGCTCAGTAGACTCCTTTTACCCTTACAGGCATCAAATATTCAATAACATTTAATTAAAATAGAAAACATAGGCATGCTGAACAAAACATAATTTACACAAGATTTTAAGGCATACTAAACTTACTAAGTTATAACTTATTATTTTATTTCCACTTTCACAGAAGTCTCACATATACGGTATAAAACTCTCAATCTTATACGTTCAATTTAACTTGCCATTAGTACTCATTTAGAGATTCAAAACTTTCTAATATTTATTCAGAATGTTTATTAAACTTAATCAATTTAGACATTAGCACATGAAATGAAATGATTATAGTGCACATGTCCTGATGCTTGCTTACATCACCCCTTCCACTTATACCTCCCTTAACCTCTCACACATGCATCTAGCAAGTGGGGTCAGAATCCCTCCCAAATTTTCACTAGGTGAATCGTTCCATAAGAGTACTTGTAATATTACTTAACCTCCCACACTTGACTACAACAAGTGGGGCCAGAATCCCTCGATCATCTGCTTTAGGCAAATGTGGCTAGAAAAATGCATTTCGGGCCCTTATAACATAACTAAGATAACACTTTCCCCCACATCAGCGTAAGACATCTCTGATGCCATGTAATGTGGAATGAAATTGTAATGTAATAATAAATAAATTAAGCATCTAATGCAATGTTCAGATGATATAGGACTAGCTAGTAAAATGCCTTACCAAATATGATACTCAATAAACTTTCATTTTTCAATTTCTAACTTCTGAAAAGTATTCACTATAATTCAAGATTTTTATTTAACTACAAAATTTTTTAGAAAACCTTGAATTAATAAGATACTTAGAAATTCGTACAAGAAGAACCAACTCGTGAAAACTCATTTTGTATAACCAATAATCACATGGTGAAAAATTTGTAAGACTTGAGAAAAATACACACACACACACACACACACACACACACACACACACACACACACACATATATATATATATATATATATATATATATATATATATACTTACTGGAATTAAAATCAAAGATAGGGTTTTAAGAGTCTACCTCGAGCTCTACAATATCCTGAACTGGCCCAATGGATGAATACTTGAATTTAGCCTTCAAATTCTCTACCTTTTCTTCTCATTCTTCTTTCTCTTCCTCATCCTATTCCTTCTCTAGCAAGGTTGGCTAGGAATGGTTCATACAAAATGGGTTTAGTTATTTTTATTATTTAAAATCTACTAACTTAACCTAGCATCACGGTGCTCGCTTTCCAGCTCTACAGCGCTACTAGAGAATCTTTTAGATGATCCTAGAATATGCTCACCTGAGACCCGATGCTACTATGCATACTCGAACATATTTTTTATCCAAAAACCAGAGAAGTCAAAACTAGGGCACTGCAAACCCTGGTGTCGTGGCACTCACAAGGAATTTTACCAAACCATGGATTTCCACCTTTTCAAACCCAAACCTTTGTTACTCTATACCCCATCCAATATTCTCAGACTCATAATTACTAATTGACTTAGAATTGATGATTAATATTAGAAAATTTCCTACATTTGATGATCGATATTACCTGTTAGATCGATTGACGTGTTTATTGTAGCCCTTGTTTGGGGTTTTGTGTTATCAATGACCTATAAATTACCTAGAATATTTTATAGGAGGATTTCTTTTATCATTTAATTTATAAAAAGAGCCACTAAAATTCATCAATATACAAAATAATATAATGTCCATCCATTCAGAACATAAAAACATTTAGATCTATCTTTCTCAAAATATATGTACAATAATCAAGATCTATCATTAGTTCAACAAAATATATTTAATATCATGATTATAAAAGAATCTGTCTATATCATAAAAGGCATACTTCTACGATAACAATTCTCTCAATCTACTTTATTGATGTCTTACCCTTCCCTAAAATATGCAAACAAATGTAGTGAGCATATAGCTCAATAGGTCACATGAAATCAACATTTGTATTCAATGCAAGGAAGGTAGATCAATATGAATAATATTTTCAATTTAATCATAATTTATACTGAGTCGATATAAATATATGCTTATTCTTATTCATGTACCATATATGCAAGTATGATCTAATTATCATGTTGTATGATCTAATTATCATGTTGAAATCATAATGTCAATGGATGAAATTTATATGTATCATTATATATTCTAATGACACATCATATGCATCATATATATATATATATATATATATATATATATATATATATATATATATATATATACTTATACATATTAATGTTATGCCTGTTATACATATTAATGAAACTTATGTATATCAATGATATGCGTATTATCATATTGAAGTATATCATTATTATATGTATCAATGTTATGCATTATATTATCATATTAAGATACCTTAGTATATCATGTTTATATGTATCAATAATATACTTCATATCATATTAGGAACATTGTCATCATGTATCTATCAATGCTAGAATCATATCTTATTTGGAGCATTATTGAGTATGGTAGAATAATAATCATGTAATAATATCATGTCTTTGACTGTGACATCCATAACAAAGCTATTAAAATGATTGTGTTTTATTATAGACATCATATCAATATCATGTATACTAGTGTTATGTATCATATGAACACATCATGAATATACATCAATTATATAAGGGGCAGAAAAAATACAGAAATCACATATCATCCTAATATATTTCTTTACATCATTATATCAATTCATATCACATCAAAAGTATTATCATATCTATGCATGATTAATATATATGTATCAATAACAAGTTTGGATTCTAGCTAATCATTTCATATTAATCATATTGTTATACAATATACCTACTGCATATAGTACCAGTCATATCATTTCATACCATATCAGTCTTAGTCATAGTTAGGTGCAATCATATAAGAGTCATTACTCCAATTAGTCATATCATTTTCCCCTTATACATCATATCATATCATGTATCATTTTTAATTAAAGGAAAACCTATCGACCCACCCTCTTGTGCATGGTACCATATCATGTCATTGCCAACTTGAATTAGTCTCATTAAATAGCCAGCCTTTCTTGAATACATACATATAATACTACCTATGCACAATATATATATATATATAAGTAGTATCATATAAATCATAATGATAGTATTCAATAATAAAAAAAGTATGTTCATTTTCATGTATGCGTATTCAACAAGTAAATTAGTAAAGATATGCATGCTATAGGCAACTAAATCATGTCTTGTTAATTGTACATATCATATTAACTACGTATGTTTCTTCATTGTCTATGTATGTCATCAATATACTATACATGTAAATAATTTTACAAAATCTTAATGCAACAATCATTTATCAGTTTGGTGTGTATATTTAGAGATTGTGCATTAAATATGGAAATACCCTATAAAATATCTATATGATCATGTCAAAAAATACAGAATGATTAGATCTATAACATTCTAAAAGTTATATTGTTTAAAATTCACTAAAAAATCAAAATATTAGATCTTTTATCATTTCTGGTCAATGTAAAACTCATAAATCCTACAGAAATTGAAACCATTATAAACAAACATAGAGTAACGGTCAGCAACCTTGAGATGAATACTTTTCCTAACTAGCTTAATGGATAGAACCAGATTTGACTTAAAAACTAACACACATTTTCTCCTTAGCTCCCCCTAAATGCATGCTCCCCCTAAATGAATGATCTATTTAAAATAAGGGGTTCCAATAAAGATCCAAATAAAACACAAAACACAAAAAAATAGAGAGACAAACACACACAAATACACACATAACATACATCCATAACATACATCAAATAAATAAATACACACATAACATACATCAAATAAACTCCCCCTTTTGATAAAAACAAAAAGGGAAGCAATCAAAGTAGTTGATGATTAAGATAATGTTCAATAAATTATACTATAATATTAAAATCAGATGCAAAAGGTAAAGACTCAAAAGTTTAAATCACATATTAATAGCGATAAGAAAAGTTGATCTATGTTAGTAATGTAATAGACAGATTATGTAACCACAACTGTTGCATAAATGATGAAATAAAATTAATAATTTTCTAATTCAATAGTGACGATCATTATTTAGTGTGATTGAGAAACTGATAAAGGAAAGAGCAATTGGCGACATTGTGCATCTTTTCAATTTGTATGGCACACTTTGTGCATCTTTTTAATTTTGGGCTAATTTTATGCATCTTTATAATTTGGCGAACCTTGCACATCTTTTTGTATTCGTGGCACACTTTGTGCATCTTTTCAATTTTAGGCATACTTTGTGTCTCCGTAAGAAATTTCTTTTCAAAACCACTCTCTCAAAACACAAATACAATAATGAACACTTTGAGATAGAAATAAGAGAAAAAGTATGACATTAAATTTGCAACAATTTAAGCTAAGTAATACATGTCTAAAAATAATATAAAAAAGATCTTCTAATCTACACCCAATCACAGAGTAATCTAAATATTTTGAGAGATTAAATTGTGCACAGCGATTACTATTAATAAACAGATTCAACTAATATTTTATGAAGGCAATAAACTACATTCATATAGCAATATGCATAAAAACATGACTTTTTCATTTCATCAAATCATCAAATCAAGTACATCGCATAACATCATCCAGTAGACCAACACAAGTACAATCAGAATAACTAAGAATAATAATAACACAAATAACAAGTCAGAAAACATCCAAGCCTAGAGAAACAACATAGACACAACCAAATCAGAACATCATCACTGAAACAAAAAGACAGGAAATCATCACTAGTAATCTGAAGGACCCTGATCTGGAGGTGGTGGTTGAGAAGTGAACATAGCAAAATAACTATTGATCATGGCAATATTAGTCTTCACTAATTTAAATTGATCTCGGATCCACCCTCTGTCTTCATTATACCTGTCATCCTGCTACTTTAAATGAGCTTCGATATTATCAAACCTTTGATCAAGCTGATCAAAACGCCAGACCATATCTTGATAGAAGTTTTAGTCGGGTCCAGGTGCAGGTGTAGCCCCTTCTTCTTCAGAATCATCTCCCCCTGAATCTTGATCTTGATTAAATAGTGATCAAAAGGAGGCGATGGTGAAGAAGATAGAAAATTTGGTGGGAGGATCAGGATTGATCAGATTGTATTTCTTCTCCAGTATGTAAGTAACCAAATGTCCCAAAGCCATGCTTTTCTTTCTTCTATTATTAGGTTGCCCAATGTCAGAAAGGTTATACAGGTAGTCAAAAATGAGTTGGGCTTCATCAAAAGTTTTTTCAGTCATAATTAGGTAGGTGACAGTGAACAAAAGAGGGGTCATATTTATACGATCACCAGCTTTAGGTATGATTGATGTTCTCAAAATATGCTGAATGATCCTAGCATTTTGATGTGGGGTATACACACAAGGTAAATGATAGATTTGACGAACACCTCTAAGAACTTGATTCACTTCACTCCAGTCAAAATCAAATCTAGAAGCCATTGTGTGTGCCCTTACCCCTTGGGTTCTAAGATGAAAAATATTTCCTATACTTCTTTAGTGATTTGGATTCTCTATTTAAAGACATAGGAGGATATTCTGGTATGATCTTCATTGAATTTCATATTAACCAAAAATAGTCTAAAGGTGTCCTTGTGGTAGGCATGAATCAAGGTTAAGATGAAGGATAGTTGAGTTGCAGCGAAAAGAGGCATGATAGAAAAACTTAAATCCCCTTAAATGAGGACTCTAGAAGCAGTGATTTTCGCTATACAATACTGATTGTATGCTTCCTCATTCTCCCTTGATAGGAAATCATCATCTCTCTTCGCTCTTAAGGAGGATCCCTTAGAACCTCACACTCATTTGCTGCTGCTAGCCATAAAGATGAGAGGGTTTTGGAGGTTGAAAGAGATGTGAAGACAATGATAGCCAAACCCTTTAAATTTAAAGAAAAATGGCAAATCGTATCGTACGATGCCAAGTTCGTACATACGATTGTGAAATCATACAATATAAAATAAATTTCATACATACGAACACAAACAGATAGAAATGAAATGACTTTTCGTAAACTACCCTTCCTGAGGCATCCTTCCATACAGGCTTTTTGACTACACGATCGTACAGACAAATATGTGTTCGTCCAGGACGAACAGAAAATGAATGGTCATCCAGAAACGGTTGGGGTCATCCGCATAAAATAATGACAGCTCAATCGTATAGACAAATAGGTGCTTGTCCGGGACTATCAGAAGATTAAAGATCGTTCCGCGATGGTTAGGTTCGTCTTTATCCGAATCAACAACATGGATCATATAGAAGAACGATGAGTTCATACGTACGATCAGCAATAATAACTGACACAAACTGTTAACCCGTACCCATGCGTACAGACAAACCTGTATATATCGTATAGTATGATGATGTCATTATACAACATGAACTCTTATAAATAAAATTATTTTGTCTCCTCAACTCTATAAAATTTCATACACACACTACAGAATTCATATCGTACGAAATAATTTCGTACAGTACGAACATAACATAGAAAAAATAGTGCATAATAAACTCAAAATCCTTTCAAAGCCAATCCTTCATTTTTTTAAACAAATAATAAAAAGATAAAGTGACACAAAAAAAATAATACAAAATAAAGCATACAACCCATTTTACACACACACTTGACATAAACAAACACACATTTACACACAAAATAAGTTTGCATAATTTCCAATCATGCATTAAGATCAATCACTCCTAGCCTTGTCCTTAAAATACTAAATGTGTCAAAAGCTAGTGGTTTTATAAAAATATATACAAGTTGATATCTAGTAGCGACATGATGTAATTCAATTTCACCTTTCGCTACATGATCTCTTATAAAATGATGCTTTATATTGATATGCTTGGTTCTAGAATGTTGAATAGGATTCTTTGAAACGCATATGGCACTAGTGTTATCACAAAAGATTAGGATTATGCCAAAAGAAAAACCTAAGTCAATTAACTGTTGTTTTAACCAAAGCACTTGTGCAACATAGCTTCCTAAGGCAATATATTTAGCTTTTGCATTTGAAAGGGCTACTGAGTTCTATTTTTTACTAGCCCAAGAAACTAAAGAGTTTCCTATGAATTGACAAGTTCCAGAAGTGCTTTTTTGATCAACCCTACAACCGGCAAAATCTGAATCACCGTATCCAATAATTTCAAATATAGTGTTATTCTTGGGATACCAAATTCTTAGGTTTTGAGTCCCTAAAAGATATCTCATAATTCTTTTAACTGCAGTCAGATGTGATTCTTTTAGATCGGGTTGAAATCTAACACACAAACAAATACTAAATATGATATTCAGTCTGCTAGCTGTCAAGTAAAGCAAAGATCCAATCATCCCTCTAAACTTCTTTTGATCAACTGATTTTTCTTTAGGATCCTTATCTAATTGCACTGAGGAACTCATGGGTGTATTTACTGGTTTAGCCTTATCCATTGCATACTTCTTAAGGATGTCCTTAACATATTTTGACTGGCTCAAAAATGTTACATCCTCATCTTGCTTAATGTTAAACCCCAAAAAGTAACTAAAATCTCCAATTAAGCTCATCTCAAATTCTTTACTCATTATTTTTGAAATTTCATCACAAAAATTTCTATCGGTAGATCCAAATAAGATATCATCCACATAAATTTGAATAATGAGTATTTCATCTCCTACTATTTTTATAAAGAGAGTGGTGTCCACACTCCCTTTTACAAATGATCATTCAAGTAGGAAAATGCTTAGCCTTTCATACCAAGCTCTAGGTGCATGTTTAAGTCTATATAATATCTTTTTCAATTTGAAAACATGATTAAGAAATTATGTATTTTCAAAACCTGGAGGTTGCTCAACATAAATATCCCCTTTTATCATCCCATTTGGAAAGACACTCTTTATATCCATTTGATATAACTTAAAATCTTTAAAATAGGCAAAAGCTAAAAGCACTCTAACTACCTCAAGTCTGACTATTGAGGCAAAAGTCTCCTCAAAATCAATTCCCTCAATTTAATTATACCCCTTAGCCACTAACCTTACTTTATTCCTTACAATCACTCCAGAATCATTCATCTTATTTTTAAATACCCACTTTGTTCCAACAACACTTTGATCTTTCAGTCTTTCTACCAATTCTCAAATATCATTTCTAGCAAATTGATTCAACTCATTATGCATAGCTAGAATCCAAAACTCATCCGAAAGTGCTTGATTTATACTGGTGGGTTCAATCATTGAAATAAAAGCAGAGTGATTCACTTTTTTTTCTCAATCCATACCTAGTCTTAACTCCTTCACTTGGGTTTCCTAAAATCAACTCCTTAGGATAACTCTTGGAAAAATTCTATTATCTAGGCAATGCATTTTCTTCTTCATTTTCAACCCTCTCTTCCACTTTTTCATTTTCAAGTCCTTGGATTATTTTCTCAACTTCATCTTCATCTAACCTAGACCCTCCAGTATTTTCAGATTCATCAAAAATAACATGAGTGATCTCAACTACCAATGTCCTTTTATTAAAAATTATATAGGATTTTCCAACACTTGAGTATCCTAGAAAAATTTTTTCATCAGATTTAGGATCAAATTTTCCTTAGAGAGTTTTTTCATTATTATAAATAAAGACTTTACATCCAAAAACATGTAGATGTGAGAGGTTGGGGTTTCTATATTTAAGAAGTTCATAGGGTACCTTTTTTAATTTTGATCTAATGTTCACCTTATTCAATACATAGCATGCGGTACTAACTGCTTCTGCCCAAAAATATCTTGGAAGTGAATATTCTGCCAATATGGCACGAGCAGCTTCAATCAATATCCTGTTCTTTCTCTCAACTACTCCATTCTGCTGAGGTGTCCTAGAAGCTGAGAAGTTATGGTCTATTCCATGAGATTTACAAAAATAATCAAACAATTCATTTTTAAATTCTCCCCTATGATCACTTTGAATTGTAATAATTTCATAACATAGTTTTCTCTGAATCCAAGTGGCAATGTCTCTAAACTCCTCAAATGATTCACTCTTATAATTTAAAAATCTAATCCATGTGAATCTTGAGTAATCATCCACAATTATATACCCAAACCTTTTTCCTCCTAGACTTAAAGTACTAATGGGTCCAAAGAGATCCATGTGTAGAATTTTTAAGGGCTTGCTAGTTCTAATTTTTTTGGTTGAATTGAAAGAGGATTTGACTTATTTTCTTAGTTGGCATGCATCACATAAGTGATCTTTTGTAAAGTCTAATTTGGGTATACCTCTAACTCCTTTTGGGTGATTTTTCTAAGATTTTTCATGCTAGCGTGACAAAGTCTTCTATGCCATAACCATGATTCATCAGATACAATTTTTAAACAAAAAGCAGTAAAAGATTTTAAAGAATTCAAATCTAGCATGTATACATTATTTACTCTATCACCATTCAACACAATAATTCTATTTTGACTAATAATACAGCTAGTAGGCAAAAATTTAATATGATAACCTTTATCGTACAGTTGACTTATGCTCAATAGATTGTATTTTAAGCCATCTACTAACAGAACATTTTCAATCACAAAATTCTTAGAATTTCCAATCATACCTGAACCTACCACTCTCTTGGTGATATTATCTCCAAGTGTAACCTTGCCTCCATTCCTGGCTTCTAGTGATATGAATTGATTCGCATCTCCAGTCATATATTTTGAACAGCCGCTGTCAAGGTACCAAATACTCTCATGAGGTCTTGTGTGAGAGCGTTTCTACAGGAAATTCAAGGGTTAGTCCTGGGAACCCAAATAAGTTTGGGTTCACCTCTTGGTAATTTTAAACCAGATGCATGTGTGATATGCTGTGATTTATGCATCTTAGGTCTCCACACTAAATGTGTTCTATGATGAATAGTACAAGTATGGGAAATATGCCCAATCATACCACAAGAAAAATATTTTACTATAGAAAAAGGATTTACCAATCTATGTGCTTTATAATATCTTTTCCTAGGTGTTGAACTTATATTCTTTTGTTTAGACCTATAGACTTATTCAAGTGTGGGAGTAGATCTATTTTCCTTAATACATTCCATCTCCTATTCAAGATATGAGTTTCTATTCTCCAATATAGAAATATTCATTTTCAAGTCAATTTCTCTATGTTCATATTCTTCCAAAAAGACTTCATAATTATTTTCAAGTTCTGTGTGAGATGATTTTAAAATTTCATGTTATTTGTTCAAATCATCATATTCATCCAACAGAGTCATGTGATTGTTATCAATTAATGCATGATCTTTCCTAAGGATTTCAAATTCTTTTTGCAATTCTAAATAATCCAAATTCAATTTGCATATAATTTCTTTAGTCTCCTATATGCAGAATATATGTGCTCAGAAACTTCAAACAGTTCATCATAACTTAAGTCACATATCTCATCTTGATCCGAATAATCAAGATTGTCAGCCATCAAATATAAATTTGTAACTTTCTCTTCATGTGCTATTTCTGAGGAGTCTGAAGCTGAGTATGCCCAAAATGCTCGATGTAATCTCTTCTTGCCCCTTTTATCATTAGGTTTCTCCTCGGCTTTCTCCTTGCTAGGATTGGCTTTGAGATTAGGGTAATTATTCTTTATATGTCCTCACTTCCTGCACTCATAATAAATTACATCATTAGAAGCCTTAACATTTTTATGGAACTTACCCTTATTCCACTGCTAGCGTCTCCTCTTCTTCCTCCTTAGGAAACTTCTGAACTGCCTTATCATTAAGGCAATATCCTCTTCATCCTCTGGCTGGGATTGATCACTCTCTGAGTCATCCACTTTTAGTGTAATGTTCTTTTCTTTTTGTCTGTCACCTACATCAATCTATCGTTGAGTCACTCCTTGCTCGTAAGCAATCAATGATCCAAGTAGATTGTCAATAGAGTAAACATTTAAGTCTTTTTACTCTGTTATAATAGTAATCTTTGCATCATAAGCAATAGGCAAATAACGTAATATCTTATTTACTTTTTTAGAATTGGTTAGTTCTTTACCTAAAGCATATAATGAATTTACTATTTGTGTAAAATGAGTATACATGTTAGAGATTGACTCATTCGATTTCATGCAAAAAAGTTTATAGTCATGTAGTAGAATATTCAATCTAGATTATTTCACTTCATTTGTTCCTTCATATGTAATGCAAAGTCTATCCCAAATCTCCTTTTCAGATTTATAAGTAGAAACACGCATTTAGTCTTTTGATTTCAGTGCATAAAAGAAACTATTCAAATACTTAGCATTTAATTGAGCTAATTCACGTTCTTCTCCAATCCAATCAGCAAAAGGTGTTTCAATTCTAATTCCATCTACAAGTCTAGTAGGTGTAGTGTAACCTTCCTGTACCAAAATCCATATGCGATAGTCAAGTGATTGCAGAAAACCAGACATGCGAGTTTTTCAAAAGTCAAATGGGATGTATTCAAACAATGGAGGTCTAGTGATCGAATAACCCTCAGGTGTGTTTCAATTTCTAAAATTAGCCATGATCGAATTTCAAAAAGAAATTTAAACAGTAGTTTTCAAAATAGGCTCTGATACCACTTGAAAGTGCGAATAGGTTGTTAGACCTATTACTTGTGTCCCAAAGCTAACCAAAAGGGGGGTGAATTGATTATTTGAAGCCCTTACAAACTCTCTTCCATCAAACTCCGGTGCAGCAGAGAACCATCGTCCTTTCTCACCCTCCCTAGTGATGGCAGAGAACCACTCATCCTTTCACACCCTCCTAGTATCGGTAGAGAACTGCTTGTCCTTTCACACCCTCCTGGTCTCGGTAGAGAATAACTCATCCTTTTTCACCTTCCCCGGTGACGACAGAGAACTGGTCCTTTCTTCAAAAACTTCTCCCAAGAGACTTCAAAGAGATAGAGAAGAGAAATAATGAGATCCTCACCTTTGGACAACCTTGTGAATCCCTCACACTTTCCAATTGAAAAATCTCACCAACACTCTCCCAAACACACTCCTCAAGAGCACTCAAGAGAAATTCGTGCAAGGACTTTTTGACTGTCACTTTTTAAGACCCTTATATACAATGGCCAAGAAAAATCATCCAAAAATTAAAAATTTTAAGTTTTATGGACTTGAATCATACAGTACGATCGATCTTTGTGTGTACGAACAGTTTAAAAAGTCTCGTACAGTGCTGTACAAACTATATTTCATACTCTGATCAGCATCTGTACGAACACTGATCGTATAGTATGATCAGTTCAAAATGTGAGACTTTCATCTGTATGAACATAGAGGAAACCCAATTTCATACTCTGATCGTCGTCTGTACAAACTCACTTAGTATAGTATGATCAGTTAAAAATTTTCACAATAACTTCTACTTTGTCTGTACAATTGTGTATGAACCCTATTTCATACTCTGATCGGCGTCTGTACGAATTATGTTCGTACGGGACGATCTGGACGGGCCTAATTTTGTGCTTTGATCGGCGTCCAGGATGAACCTACATCGTATCGTATGATCAGTTCAAAAACTTATAGGATCGTATGGGATGGTCTGAACGAAGCTGATTTCGTACTCTGATTGGTGTCTAGGACGACCCCATTTCGTACAGTATGAAATATACTTAGAAAATTTTTCCAGTCAGGCACTAATCAACTTCATTTTGGAGGGACAGAGGATAAATCATCCAGTACGATATGACATCGTACATTATTATTAGTTTAAAAAATTAAGTTTTTATCTCACTCCCCCACTGTATGTGTGCACAGTTATCCAACTTACAATCACACTCTCTCAGACTCGAGAAAATTATAAATTATAGACTTCACTTATAATAACCCTTAATCTAATACGTCTTGAAGTCTTTAGTAGTCTGGAGTATGATTTTTCTGAAAAATAAATTAGTATACACAAAAATAAACTTTCCAAAATATGTTAGGAGAAACAATAATCAAACAATAAGATTTTGTTATCATCAAAAACTTAAAGATAAAACTTTGAAAAACTAATATGTAACAATTTCAACACAACAGAGGTCAGAGGACTATAGTTAGCAAGTGATGACGATCGAAAGGACCGTACTTAGGCTAAAACTAAAAAAATTGTAATAAGGTGATAGTGATTGGATGATCATAATCAAATAATGGTGGTTCAACGAATATAGTCGGTGGGCGATGGTGGTAGAAGGAATATAGTCAATTAATGATAGAGGTTAGAGGGATCTTAATTGGCGATGGTGATTAGAGGCCTATAGTTGGTGGGGGTTAGAGGTCAAAGTATTATTGTTAATTGGCAACAAATATTTGAAGGGTCATAGTCAAACAATGTTGGCTAGATGATCATATTTTGGTGATAGTGATTGAAAGAGTATAGTTGGATGATGATGATCTAAGAATCATAGTTGACGGGCGAAAGAGGTCGGAGGATAGTAGTAGGCAGGCAATAGAGGTCGAAGTGATTATATTCAATGGGAGATGAAGGTTAGAGGAATGTAGTCGGCTTGAGATGGATGCCAGAAGAATATAGTTGGGAGACAGTAATCACGGGATTATAGTCGATGAACAACAGAGGTTGGAGGCTTAATGGTGGTGGTTAGATGGTGACCTGACGATTGTGCTTAGATGGTGTTCTAGGATCATTTGAGCTTTAATGTTATCTTGAATCTCAAGCTAAGGGCCCAAGCTCCTCTCCCCATTATATAGAGATTAGGAGCCTATTTATAAATTTTTGGAAGTGGCATGTCTGCAAATATGGAGAAAATCCAAAACACTTCATCGAACGACTCATATTTATTCCCTTAATGATGTTAGATAGAAGTGATATTGAGCTAATTGGATTCGTCTCATTGATCCACTCGATTCAACTATAAATATACCAAATTTGGAGATCATTTAACCAACTATTTAATGTCTAGAAGTTTCTAATTATATTTTAGGCCCTGATTTGGGCTTATATAAGCTCAAATTAGATCATCTTTGATGTCTTTAGATTTGTCTTGTTAAAGCATTCAATTAAACTATAAATTTGTTGAAATCATAGATCTGATGGTCCTAAATTTAATTTTAAAAATTTTTCATTTAAATATACCTCGAGATTCATGTCCTATCAAGATGATTTTGTATGGCATATCAATAGTAAAAATATAATGCCTACTGCTCATTTTGATTATCATAGTCCAATTGATGACGCACAATTAAAGATCTAGGATTGCTAAAGAAACATTAGATGAGATTCAAAATAAAAATATATAAAAAAAATCATGATCAACATACTGTCTTATAACTTTAACAAAATAAGTTATTATTTTTAATAGAAGGACAATAAATTTTAAATCCCACAAGAAAATAACGAGCAAGTACATTTTTCTAACAAAGATCAAGTTAATTTTACTCCTAAAGAAGAAAGAGAGAGAAAGGAGGCAATTTTCAAATTCCATCGTTCTCGATTTCCCTCATTTTTCCGGCTGGGTGTTAGGATATGGCGGCGGACGGCCGTCGGGCATCAATGTCTTCGATTGTGAAAGATCCTTCTGTTGGTGGAATGGATATGCGGAATAAGACGGTCCAAGGACGTTTGGTTGCTGGAGTTAATGGTGTTGATCGTGAAGCTGAGGATGTTCGCAGACAAAGGTCTAAAGGCGAATTAGTCATTTCAAAAATTGGTGGTTCTCATATGGAGAAGGTTCATCATGTTGAAGGTAAGGGAAAAGAGATTTCTTTGAATGTTGATTGCAAGACTCCACATTTGTTGAAATCTTTTGGCTTTTCTCCGGCAAAAACTTTGGACCCTGAGGCTTCGTCGTCTGGTATGAATATTTTTGTTAATATATTCGGGAATTCAAATGCAATCCCTGTCCTTGACAGTAAGATAAATGCGAATACCTTGAGTTCGGTTAACAAAAATAGTCATAATTTCATCAAGATGCCTTTAGTTCCTTTAGAGAAAGCCGATGTGAGTAATGTTTGTAATGCCGATCCTGTGATTGTGAATTTGTCCGAGAACAATGTTGAAGCTAGCAAGGTGGCCAATCCTTGGAAGAAAAATCAGTATATCAAGTTAAATTTCAATAGGGAGAGTGTGGTTTTAACTGAGGATGGTAAAGCTATGAAATTAATTGAATCTACTTAAGTATTGAATGCTAAAAGGCTTGAATTTTCATTGGTTGCAAAGGTGTTTGGTAGAGAATTACCTTCTCATCTAGTTGTTTGGGAGTTGAGACGACAATGGGCTCTTTTTGGTCAATTTCACTTTACAACCTTAGGAAAGGGATGGTATTTGTGCTCATTCAAGACAATGGATGCGATGGAAGGAGTTCTGTCAGGTGGCCCATGGTTTGTTAATAGTCACATTGTGGGAATGAAAAGGTGGTCGACTGATTTTTCTCCTAGCTCTATGAAAGGATTGACTTCTCCCATTTGGATTAGAATGCCACATTTGCCTTTACAATGTTGGGATGGAAACAATGTGGCTTTGATTGCTTCTATGGTGGGTGTTCCATTGATGTTCGATGGGAACATGTTTCATTGGGGTAGGAGGGAGTTTGCGAGGGTTTGTATTCGTGTTGAACTGGACAAACCTCTTCCCTTGGGTGTTTGGGTGGAAGGGATGGTTGGAAGGTTTTTTTAGAAAGTTGAATATAAGAGGATTTCATCTTTTTGTTATGAATGTGGTATGTTAGGCCATGATAGAAGTAGTTGTAAAAAGGAGAATGTGGTGGTGAAGAACAATGTGAATGCTTCAAGTAATCAAGTTGTAAGTGATCAATCTAAGTTAGGACAAGAGTTGGGTGTTAAAGAATCTTACGGCCCTTGGATCCATGTTAATCACAGAAGGAACAAGAGAGTTAACAAAGATGTGAATATTGTGAGGTCGGTACAGAGCAAATAAGCTGCTCCAGCTATTCTAGCTGAAGTTCCAGTCAATTTGTTGAATAAAGGTAAGGAGACGGCTGTTAACAAGGGAGGAGATGAGATCATGGAAGACAGAATGCTGGTTGAAGAAGGTGAGATAACTTCGGCTGGAAGAAGCTGTATGGAAACTGCAGCAGAACAGTTGGTTTGTTCCAACCCGTCTGGTGGTTTGGGGGAAGAGCTTTGTGATGCCAAGGTATTAAATTCTACTCCAATCTCTGCTACTATTAGTATGGCCAATAAATTTCAAACTTTATGTGAAAATGTGGAGGAGGATATATGTCTTGAGGCAGCCAGGGAAAAATCTGTGAAGGAAATTAAATATGATGGAAAAAATGATACTATCGTGGAAAGTTCTATGGTATTGGAAATTGGAAGCAATGGAGGGATTGAGAAAAAGAAAGTTGGTTGTAATAATGAAGGAGCTAAAATTAAACTTGCCAAAGAATTGAGATCGCTTGGGCCGGTTGAAAGTGTTCCTCGGGCCAAGTTGTTGGATGGGAATGGTAAAACAAGAGGTGGGGGCTCTTCCCCATTGGTGGATCAATGAACTATGTTGCTTTCTGGAATTGTAGAGGGGCTAAGAAGAAGGAGGCATTTCACTACTTGAAAGAGTTGATAAAAGATTATAAAGCGTTCTTTGTTGGGTTGGTTGAGACCAAATTCTCTTCATTGGACAAGTTGGTTTTCCATAATATGATTGGTATGGATTGGGATTTCTTTCTTGTTCCGTCAGCTGGGCAGTCTGGAGGCATTATGGTGATGTGGAGATCGGATCTTGCTTCTTTCTCTGTTTTAAAGGCTTCTGAGCAATGTGTTGTTGGTGATTTGGAAGTGTTCAACAAAGAGACCTGGATGATTTCTACTATTTATGGTAGTAAGGAGGTAGAAAAGAGGAGGGATTTGTGGGGCTGCCTTCATGAGGTATCTCATAGAAAAATTCCTTCTGTGATTGGAGGAGATTTTAATTGTATCTTGGCTCAAGAAGATAAAAGGGATGGTAAGAAATTTGTCTTTTCTCAAGGCTCCAAAGATATGATGGATTTTATGAATCTAAATGATTTTCATGATATTGGGGTGGTTGGACCAAGGTTCACTTGGTGTAATAATAAAAGTGGGGGAGGAAGGATCTTGGAAAGATTGGATAGGTGTTTGTTGAATTCTTTTGCTTTGGGGAAGATTCGGGTGGCGGTTGAGAGGCATATTGCTAGAGTTGCTTCTGATCATTGCCCTATTATTTAAAAAAAAAATTATTCTACCGACAGGATGAAGAGTCTCTTAAAGTTTGAAGATGTCTGGGTGTCGTTTCATGCTTCTTCAGGTATTATTTCAAAATTTTGGAGAAAATCCTATGTTGGAGATGAAATGCAAATTTTAAATAAAAAATGTAAAAGAACATTGAAAGAATTGTTCTTTTGGAGTAAAGCTATCGGGCAAATCCATTCCAGCATTATGTCTTGCAGCTTGGTATGAAGATAATATTCAGGAAGAAGTGGACCTTTGGTTCTTTAAGCTAAAGCTCAATTC
The DNA here is from genome assembly GCA_019925795.1 of Dendrobium chrysotoxum. Lineage (NCBI taxonomy): Eukaryota > Viridiplantae > Streptophyta > Magnoliopsida > Asparagales > Orchidaceae > Dendrobium > Dendrobium chrysotoxum. Next base: position 943,847 of record CM034309.1, on the reverse strand, counting down.
CCGAGTTGAATTGTTTGTTTGAGGCTATGTATGAATGCAATTCCAACCAAAGATTTCTTGTTTCATAGAAGGCTTGCTGATACAAATCTCTGTCCAAGAGGTTGTCTTGAGGTGGAGAATATTGATCATTATACAGCTACATGTCTGAAATTATTGCAGGTCATATGGTTATTGAATTCTTGGGGATTCTCGGTTCCAGTTTTCAACTCCTTCTTGGATTTTATGAAGAAGTTAAAATTGATTTCGGTAAGAAACCTGTTCTTGGCAAAGATGTACTTAGTTCTGATTTTTCATTCGTGGATTAATAGAAATAGAGTGAAGCATGGAGATGGGGAAGAAAGTGATGTTGTTATCGCTTCTAGAGTCATAAGTTTTATGGCTACCTTATATAAAGACAAGATCATTTTGGGCAACTGGGGTACTAATCAGTCTTTACAGCTGTCTAATTTTTGGCACCCCCCTCCACCCAAGCGGTTGAAGATAAATATAGATGGATCTCTTCGTAAATCATACAAAGCTGGAGTTGGGGGAGTAGTCAGAGATTACAAAGGCAGGTTTTTAATGGCTTTTGGATGTGGATTTGTTCATTGGGATAGTGCACAGATGGAGCTTTTGGCTTTTAAATCTTTGAGAAGTTTTATTCAAAGTTTGATATTCGAGGCTAATGGCATCATTACAGAAGGAGATAATCTAAATGTTATCATCTTTCTTCATAAGTTGTATAGCACACCGAAGAAGAGGATGAGAGAGCAAATAAGTGAAGACCTTTTATTCATGAAGAATTTCAATAAAGTGTTTTTTTAATTTTGTTAATAGACATTGTAATAAGTTAGCTAATTATTGTGCTAACTTAACTTGTGAGTATGATTTCTTTTGGGGTGTAATTAATGAGAATAATATTCCTCCTTCTTTTGTTAAAGGAGGAATGTAATAGGTTGCCTTTGTTTGAATAGTTTGTAACTAGGCCTCTTTTTCTTTAATGCATTTGGCATTTCTTCTCAAAAAAAAAAAAAAAAAAAAAAAAAAAAAAAAACAAAGATCTAGTTCACCCTTTCAAAAAATTCTGATGTGAATCTTACTTGATCCAATCATGCACATACAACCAGCCACTATATAAAATAAGTGCAATGATGAAAAAGGACTCAAACGGGAAGCATCAAACCTCACAACGATATAAGGAGGATCCTCAAATTGTGAAGCACTTAAATGATACATACCTAAGAAACATGCACATAAGAAAGAAAAAAAACATCAACATTTGTTTTATTATTATTATTATTATTTTGGACATTTGAGCCATTAAGACAAATTTACACACATATCACATATGTAAATTTCAAATCCCAATCCCAAATCTCTTAATTAATAGCAAAAATTTTCAATCAATAGATTAAAATGAGCTACGTAAAACATCAACATCTTATTCTCAATGTCTAATGAGCATACATGTCATAAAGAAGAGAAAATATAAGAATATTTTCAGAATTTATAAAAATATACCGAAAATAGCATTTTCAAATATTTCCATAAATAAATCCACCATTAGAACTTTTGCAATAAATCCCAAAATAATGAGGGCAAGAAGGCATCACTGAAACAAAAAGATCTGCGTCAGGCGGCTAAACGATACCAAAATAGTGGCAATTCGCTGTAGTTATATGATTTTAAACTCCATTTATGTTTTTAAAATTCAATGGACTTAATAGACTACTCAAAATACTAGATAATGCATCCCATCCCATTCAAGCTGTCAATATAAGCATGTTAACAGAGTATAAACTAGTAGACTAAAATAGAATAGACAGCTCATAATTTACCATACTTCCATCACATATATAGAGATTTTCATCACTAAGTCAAACCAGAAATAAAACATTTATCCTAACTCTGCCACATAATCATTTAGATTTAAACGGACATCAGATTGCTTTCTTTGCTCTGAGCTGTTATTAAGTTAAAAACAAGAATAGACAAGGAAATTCGACTATGTAAATGGCTCAAAAGTCTTCACAATAGACAATGACAGTACAAAATAAATGGACGAAAGACAACTGCTCATACCCAGAATAGTGCAATCCACGATGTAAGAAAGAGCCACGACTAAAACAAGTCATGGAGCACATAGTTAAAACTTGACATTTGGCAACTTTAAACAAAAATACTTGATACTTCACATCTATTTTCTGTTGGTAAATAAAAAAAAAGTGTGAAAAAAAATTAAAAACAGAAAAGATCAATTCACAAAAATAAGGAGAATTTTATATAAATTCACCCAATTAAAAACTAATCATATTGTTGCCGCTATAAAGTTTACTGTGATTTAATTATGGAGAATTGCAAACCTAGTTCCTCTGATGTAAAGTACAAAATGACACTCCCTTCTCCATAAGAAAATAAAATTGGGGCTGCTGAAAAAATAATAAAATTCTTAAAACTATCATTAATGAAATAAGTCGCAATAATGGATATCTTTTAGAGGTTTCGTCCTCCGAGCCCCGGAATCATATGATTATGAAGACTGACCGATAATTAAATCTATGTGGTATGTTTTCTTCGTAGAACAAAAATTAGGCTCGATAACTTAACTAGTACATGTTATTAGATCACCGCACATAACAGTAATGTATGCATTACTGTACATCAATTGTAGATTGAAATTTCTGGAAGAATGCTATGTTAATTTCATAGAGAATCTTAACCCATTCTACATGACCATTAAGCTGTGGTTTCTCTTTTGACATTTTTTGTAGAGGAGAAATCAGATATGAACGAGAGGCCCCTGATTTGAATGCCAATAGCCTTCCCTTCTTCAGCATTCGACAACTCAGCAGTGGCTCCTCTTCATTTTTCCGCTTACTCTTAACCAAAATTCACAAGCTGTTGGCCACCGAGCCACCTCCATTGCTGTTGGATGAGCTCGCAGGCAGTTCAGGTGGGGAAGAGCACCTACTCGAGCTGCTCCCATCTGGATTTTCGCTAGCCTTACCCTGAAGCTGCCGCGACCGACACCCTTTCCTCCCTTCTGTTAACAAATTCTGCAGAATACTAGACTTTTTAACAGAAAAACTCCTTATTGCATGTAGTCAAAGATATATCCTACAGTGTATCTAGTCAAAAAAGATATATATCCTACAGAAAATTCTAAATTAATTAGAGAAGAAAAAAGATTCATCAAACCTTGGAAAATACAGATCAGCAAATTTGAATAGACAAAACAATGGAAAAGTATGAGGTAGTTAACAGTCTGTCAGAATCAACAACTACAATAGAAACAAAAGTTGGAACCTGCTGACTTACCGCTGGCTTGGAATTACAAGGTTTTGCAGATCCTGGCATCTTAAGTTCCAGCTCTGTCACAACATCACTGAAATCAGTACTTCTATCTGAACCACTGCACCGCAGCCAATCTGAGGACCCACTTTGGGATTCATGCCGACTTGTACTATGATTATTATCATTACTTGGAAGGGGATGAGGGGGGAGGTGTTGAGTGGGTTGCTGCTCAACATAGGGATTTCTCGAAGAAGTGTATGGGTGATAGGAAGAACAATGACTGGGAATGGCTGCGGGCCTTTGATTTTGAAAGAATGGGTAGAGGGGAATTGGCGCATGAAATGGCATTGGACCTGAGGCTACTGGGACAGGAATGGGGAATGGATATGCAGAAGGCGGTCCCATAACAACTGAAGGGTCAACCGTGGCCCAAGGATACAGACATCCAAGTCTTTGCTGATACTGAGCACTCAAGTTTTCAATTTCAGATTTTAAAACAGATTTTTCTTCTCTAAGCTCATTCTTCTCTTGCGTCAACTGACAAAATTAAGAAAGTGGAGAACGCAAATAAGAAATTGAAAAGTTTGTGGTTTAAAATTTAGGAATTTCAGATTAAATTTACCCACCTCTCTTGATTCTTCAGATAATGATGTGTGTTCAGCTTTTAGTTTCTGTACTTGAGCAGTTAAATCTTTCAGCATTAGGATTGCATCTCCAAGAATGGTTGCCTTGTCATTCTTTGGCCGATCAGGATCTGTAATTGAATAAACATCCATTCAACATAAGTCCAAAAGATGAAGGAAAGAAATCGCAGAGCAAAGTGCTAAATGGATCCATTAAACAGTTAATTAGTTCCATAAAATGGAAAAGAAAAAAGAAAAAAATTTCCGTAAGAACCTACCAAATAAACTTGTTAATTAAAACTCATCTATGATTAGTTCTTCGATTTTCAAATGCCAAGAAATAAATCTGTATGGTAAACTTGGAAATAGACGTTTTACTCATGGATGCATTAAATAATTTCTCTATTAGTTTAAGAACATGATCAACTAAAAAAAAAGAAACTCCCGCTAGAGAGAGAAAATCCCCACTTCTCAAATTTTTCTATTTCCCGGTTCTCTAAAGCCTTCGTCGCCGCACTTCAGGCGATGGCGGTGGATAGCCGCCGGCCATCAGCGGGTGCACCTCCCGCTTCTGATCGTCATTCTAGTGGATTGAGTGGACGTGTTAGAGAAGATGGGCATCGTCGACGTGTGAGTCTGGGGCTGGAGTCAAATGATGCGTGTAAGAGGATGACTGTGCGCCCTTTAGTTATTAAGAAGGTAAGTGATTCTTCTCCCCTGAAGAAACTTGATTGTGTGGAAGGTAAGGGTAAGGAATTTTGACTACGTCTGCGTGTATTACTACTCGGCATCTGAAGTCTTGTGTTGGATCGCCTCTGAAATCTAACGATTGCGAAACATCTTCATCAGACATGACGATTTATGTTAACAAATTCGGATGTTCAAATGCAATCCCTGGCCACAGGTCAGGGATAAATGCGAATGTCTTGAATGAGTTGAACAACGATCTTCATGAATCTGATGAGAAGCGGCCTAATTGCGATAACACAGACTCGCCTGCGGAGGTAAACGTGTTTGAAGATTCTGTGTTGAAAGCTGGTAGTTTACTGGATAATGGCCTTCACAATGTTAATCTCAATCCACCAATCATTCTGGAGATTGACTTGAAGAATTGTTATGATCTTCCTGAGAAAGTTGCAGTCGGTTGTCCAAAAGAAAACTTTTTGAATGCTTGGAAAAAGACTCAGCACATTAAGTTAAATTATAATGTGAATTCTACCCCATTTACTGAGGATGGAGTAGCAGTTGTTATGAATTCCGATTTGGAAAATGCCAATTCCCAGGTTTTGAAGAATTCGCTTGTGATTAAAGTTCTTGGTGATAACATCCCTTTTCCAGTTTGTAGTATGGAGCTTCGGAAGCAATGGAATAAGTATTGTAATTTCCACTTAACAACACTGGGTTTGAATTGGATCCTCTGCTCATTTAAGAATCCCGAAGCTTTGGAAGAAGTCTTAAGTGGTGGCCCTTGGTTTATCGAAGGCCACATTATTGGCATGGACAAATGGTCCCCTTTGTTCTCCCCTGAATCACTTAAAGGCCTCACTGCACCGGTATGGATTCGTATGCCTTGCCTACCATTGCATTGTTGTGATGAACAGAATATTTCGAGAATTGCTTCTATGATTGGAGTGCCTTTGTATTTGGATGGAAATTCATTTAAATGGGGTAAGAGAGAGTATGCCCGTGTTTGTGTTCGAATTGAATTAGACAAAGAACTACCAAAAGGTGTATGGATTGAAGGAATGCACGGTAGATCTTTTCAAAAAGTTGAGCATGAAAAAATTTCATCTTTTTGTTATCATTGTGGTAAAATTGGTCATTTGAAGAACATGTGCCCTACCAACTATAGTTTCCCTACAAAGACAGTTGATGTTACGGATTGTCCTAATAATGTGGTTCTTGCTCAGAATGCTCAGGCTGTGAAGAAGCATGATCTAGTAGGTGTAGATGATCTGGTGGCACCAGTTGGAAGCAAATCTTCTATGCATAATAATGAATATGGGCCTTGGATCCATGTAAAGTTTAAGAATGGAAGGTTTGCTGGTGGAGGAAGGAGTGGAAGAAGTGTGAATGATGTTAATTGCAAGGTGGTTGATGTCCAACGAGCTGGTGTGAAGGAACCAGATTAGTGCAAGAAGAATGGAGTGGTTACAGGGAAAATTAATGTTGAACAGCAGCTGCTGGTCGAAGATGCAGTTTCTGTACAAGGAGAATTGGTTGGTGGTAAGGAGAAGGATATTGTTGTGGCAAACAAATTTAATGCTTTGACTTATGAGATTGAAGATGGGGAAGTTGATGTTCCTGTCCTGGTGGAGAATCCGAAGGCTTTTGTTGTTGCTGGCTCTATTCCAAATAGAACAGAGGTTGCTGATTCTCCAAGGGGCAGCTCGGTCAGGTCAAATTGGCTAAGGAGCTGAGGTCTTTGGGTCCCGTGGAGCTTGAGCATAGAAAGAAAAGGAGAGATGGGAAGGGAATTGTATTAGGCGGGGACGTTTCCCCTTTGGGTATTTAATGTCTTCCTTTGTTTTTTTGGAATTGTAGGGGGCCTAGGAAGAAAGAGGCCTCTCTGTATCTTAGGGAGATTGTGAGGGACCATGATGTTTTTTTTATTGGGTTGACTGAGACTAAGTTAACGAGTATTGATAGGAGGAATGTAGACTGTTTCATTGGAAGTGACTGGGATTTTTTCCACCATCCTGCTGAGGGTACTGCTGGTGGGATTTTGGTTGTTAGGAATAGGAAGGTGGTGTCTTTTGTGGTTGTTGAACATTCTTCTCAGATGGTGTTTGGTGTCCTCTCTACTCCTATGGGGTCTTGGAGGGTTGCTACTGTGTATGGGAATAAATGTTGTCTTGAGAGAAGAAGATTGTGGGATATGCTTGGGAAGTGTATGATGGGTGATGTCCCGTCCATTGTGTGTGTGTGTGTGTGTGGGGGGGGGGGGGGGGGGGGGGGGACTTTAATTGCATTTTGTGTAAGGAGGAAAAAAAAGTTGGAAAGAGATTTCTCTTTTCTAGGAGACCTAGAGAGATGAGAGATTTTATGACTAGCAATGATTTTCTTGATGTAGGGATTGTTGGACCAAGTTATACTTGGTGCAATAATAAAGAAGGCGCTTCAAGAATTTGGGAGAGGCTTGATAGATGCCTGTTGAATTCTGCATCCTTACAGTTGGTTCCTTTAGCAAAAGTTAGACATCTTGCAAGGGTGGCTTCCAATCATAGTCCCATTGTGTTTAAATGGGAAGAAAAACAGTTCAACAAAGTCAAGATCATCAGATTTGAAGATACTTGGAGATCTTACCCAGCAGCTTGGAGTATTGTGCTTAATTCTTGAAAAAAAGCTGATTTGGCAATGAGGGGGATGTGCTTCATAGAAAGCTTCGAAGATCTCTTAAAGCCTTATTCTTCTGGAACAAGAACAAGTGCAAAGATTTATGCAAGTTAAAGGAAGATTTGAAGAGGGAAATCCTGGAATTGCAGATGAAGGAATCCACGGATGGAGGTATCTCTATGGAAGATCTTTTTTTACTTAGAAGCAAGGTGCATGAACTTAATGTCACGTTAAGAAGGCTTTCCACTTGGTGGAACCAAAGGGCTAAGGCAAGATGGCATGAGGAAGGGGATACTAATTCTAAATTTTTTCATAACTTTGCGTCGGCAAAGAGAAATGGGAATTGGGTTAGGCAGATCAAAGATGTTGACAACAATGTGCTGGAGGAGGGAGATCAGATTGAGGAGCTTTTTCTGAACTTTTTTAAGAAAAAGTGGAGATCTAGAGATTGCATTCTTTCAGATTGGCCCTTGATTTCTGATAATCAGAAGTTAGTAACTTCTGATTTGGATATGTTGAGTGCAGAATTTACCATGGATGAGTGTAGGGAATCTGTTTTTCAACAAGGGAATAATAAAGCACCTGGAGCGGATGGGGTGACTTCTTATTTTTTTAAGTTCTATTGGAGCATTGTGAGGGAGACCACTTGGAATGCTGTCAATGGATTCTTTAAAACTGGAATTATGCATAAGGAGTGGAAAGACACTCTAATTGTCTTAATTCCCAAAGTGAAGAACCCAATCTTGCCATCCAATTATAGGCCAGTAAGTCTATGTCAAACCACTTACAAGATTGTGGCTACTATGCTGGTCAGCAAATTGAAGAGATGTATGTCCAAGATGATTTCTGATGAACAAGTGGCATTTTTTCCAGGGAGATCAATGTCAGAACACTGTTTACTGGCTCAGGAGATTTTTAACAAGTTTAGGGTCTCCAAAAATAAAAAAGGCATGATGGTTGTAAAGCTGGATATGGAGCAGGCATATGATAGCATGGGATGGCCGACTCTGCAACAAATTCTTAAATGGTATGGTTTCCCCTCTATGTTTTCTGATCTCATCATGGAATGTGTGGTGAAGGCAAGGTTCTCAACTATCTTGAATGGAAAGAACTCAAGATGGATCAATGCTTATTGTGGTTTTCGGCATGGATGTCTACTTTCACCTTATTTGTTCATTATGTGCTCTCAACTTCTATCCAACTCAGTTGAGCAAAGGGGGCGGCGGGAGTTGGGTATCCAGTTATCTCCTAGATGTCAGAAGGTTACACATCTTCTCTATGCTGATGATGTGCTTGTTTTTTCTCAAGCAACGACTATTATAGCAAGACTATTGAAGACTATTGTGGCGGATTTTTGTAGATGAACGGGCCAAAGAGTTAATATCAACAAATCTCAAGTCATGTTTGGTAAGGCTTTTAAACGTTCCCTTAAAAATAGAGTTACTAGAAGACTTGGCTTTAAGATTGTGAAGGAAATGCATTATTTGGGTATCAAAATTGCTTTGAGAAGGTTGGGAATGACAGATTTTTAAGATCTGTTGAATTATGTGTTGGATAGGATGAATGTGTGGGGAAGTAAGTCATTATCTTTGGGAGGCAGGATAACTCTTGTTAAGTCTTCATTGTTATCAATGCCAAATTATTTAATTACGCATTCTTTAGTTCCGAGAAGAGTGCTGTATGAATTGGAGAAACTTTGTAGGGATTTTATTTGGCACAAACCGAATGGAAAGAAAGGTTTGTATTATGTTGCTTGGGAGGAGGTTTGTAAACCGAGAAGTGCTGGTGGATTGGGGGTGCATTCAATATTGCTTAGAGGTGGCCCTCTTAGAGCAAGGTTGGCATGGAATTTTGTCCAAAATCCTGACTCCTTACTCTACCAAAATTTAAGTGCAAAATATGGTAATAACATCTTCAAAGGTGTTTGCAAGAAGAATGCTTCTAGTGCTTGGTAAATTTTGATTGATGCAGGAAAACATCTTAAAACCGTTGTCAAATAGAAAGTGGGTAGAGGTGATAAAATTAATGTCTTAAATGACATTTGGTTGCTTGATAAATGTTTTAATGCTTGGCCTACTTTTGCTGATTGTGGGGCTTTGGAGGGAATGGTGCTTCAACAATTCATTTCAAGGGACGGTGGCTGGGATGTGTTGGAGTTGCAGAGGTATTTCCATAGAGAACTTATCATGCTAATTATGCAAATACCTATTGATTCCATCAGGAATGCGGATCAAGTGGAAGCTTTGTTCCAGCATTCAGGTAAAACCATTTCTGACTTGTCTTATGATTTTGTGATGTAAGGAAGAAGAAAAGAGGATGATGGCGGTTTCTTCAAATGGCTTAAGAAGTTAAAACTCAATCCAAGGGTTGAACTTTTTTGGTGGCGTTTATGTAAGTTTGCTATCCCTACTAGTCAGTTTCTCAGATATCGCAGGCTTTGTTTTGAAGATTTTTGTGCTAGAGGTTGTCAAGAGGTTGAAAGCTATGATCATATACTGCTTCATTGCAAATATCTTATTGATGTGGTTGCGAAGATTAGAGAATGGGGCTTTGCTATTCCAGTTTTTCAGTCCCTGGATAGTTGTTTGGAGGAGCTGAGAAGGATGTCACTTTGGAATCCAAATATGGTGAAGATGTATTGTGCTGCAGTTTATTTGTCATGGAAAAACCGTAATAATGTGAAGCATGGAAAGGCTGCTTTGTCCAGTTCATTGGTTGCAGCTAATGTTTTATCTTTAACTATGATAAAATCTAGTCCATTTCTAGATAGTTGGGGTGCTAATCTCCTTAGGGAGTTTCACAAAACTTGGCGCCCTCCACCGTTAGATTGGATCAAGATTAATGTGGATGCTGCAGTTTTGAGGTCAAATCTAGCTAGTATTGGGGGAGTTTTTAGAGATCACAAGGGAAGGCTTCTCCTAGCATTTGGGAAGAATAGAATTCATTGGGACGTTGCACAGTTAGAGATGGAGGCGGTCTTAGCAACAAGGGATTTCATTCAACGGTGGATGTTAGAAAGCAAAGGTGTTATTATTAAGAGTGACAATCTCAATATTATTACATTCATTCAAGATTCTATGAATAAGGCAAAATAACAATTGGAAAATTGGGCGAATAAGGAGCTTTTCTTTCTTAATGACTTCAATAAAGTCATATTTCATCATGTCAATAGAGAATGTAATAAAGTAGCTGATTTTTGTGCTACTTTGGCTTTAGAGAATAGTTTTACTTTTGATAGTTTTTCTTTTGGTAACATTCCTACCTCTTTATTTGATTTGTTAAAGGAGGAATATAACCCATTTATCAAAGTGTAATTAGGCTTCGTTTGGTTATTTGATACTTTTGTAAAAGGTAGTTTTAAAAAACACCGGTTTAGAGAAAGGAGTTTTCAAAACGGAGAAGCATATATAAAAAGCTTTTTCAAAACAGCAGAAAAATGAAAAAAATGGTGTTATTGGGAACGAGGTTTGACAAACCAAACAGTAAAGAAAAATAAATTTTACTGCTTTAAAAAGGAATAAGCACCAAAAACGCCCAATCAAACTAGGCCTTAGTCTCTTTTATTTTCTAATGCAAGTTGCACTTCTCAAAAAAAAAAAAAAACTAAAAAAAAAAAGAATGAATGACGTATATGATACAATTATTTTATGCATGCAAAAGAAATATCATTGAAGAATCCAACAAATCTTATAAATCCTTGTTTTCATTCGTTCCAGTAAAGTGTTATCTTAGGTCTACAACTTATTCTTTATAAATCATTTTGCAGAACTTCCATAATTGTATCTTAAATCTACCTTTTTCTTCCCAATCCATTAGTTAATTTTATTTACTTGTGTGATAGATATATTTTATCATTCTTCATTCGGCAATCTATTTTGGCAACTCCAATTATTCTAGGAATAAAAACATTCATTAATTTGTCCTTCCTGATCTTGCTAAACATTCACCCTAACAATCTCATCTCATCGATACTCAATTAAGATATCCATTAGTTTTTTCCCTACTCAACTCTCAAATCCAGACAAATCAACAGCCTAGTTACATCTCTATGAAATTCACCCCTAAAAATATTATGAATTGATCAATTATGATAACTGTATAAAAGATACTCAGATATGATGGTTAAACGAATATTGGTCCTAAACGAATGGAGGTATAGATTAAATATTTCTAATTGGGCTAAACAAGGAAATATAAATAATGGTTATTAGTGGGGCCATACGTGTGCCTGTAATTGTAATAAATAGAATGGCAACACACTTATACAAACTTTTAAACACTTCCTTCAAATAAGTTTTCAAACTAAGTGCGTATGCATGCTAAATCAGAACTTTACAAGGCACTTCTAAAGTTTAATTATTTAGATTTAGGGTTTCTCAATTAGGGTTTTGATAAAAACCACTCATGTGAGAAACCAGCAAGCAGTAATGCAGAATTCTCCCCACCCAGCAAGCTCCCAATTTACTCATATGTGGGCAGGGATATGATAAGGCAACCTTTGGTTCCCTTAGGGATGAAGTAATACTCAATGTTGGTGAAGAGAGCAAGAAGAATTGAGAAAGTAACATGTTACTCGATAAAGAGACTCTAACTAAAGAAGAAGCCCAAGTCTAATACTAGTGGTGATAGTGGCAATGTCACCAATAGTACTATGGAGATTTGTGATAAGTATAGGAAGCTAAATCAAAGAGAGTGTTTTTTGACTCCAATGTATGTTATTAGTGTCTTCAGTAAGAGCACTAGATGAGGAATAGCCCACTTAAAAATCCATACCAAAGGTAGCTTTAGGAAGCACCATCACAAAGAAGTTTTCATGAAGGATCTACTAGATGGGAGACAGTTATTTAGCATGGTGCATTGGCCCCAAGTATGGTCAGCCAAGACAGAATGTGCAACATGAGTCTATGCCTTAATTCAACAGGATGCTATGCAATCTATTTATATTGCTAAAGGTGCAATTCTCATTCAAGATAAACATGCTAAACTGTTGTTGATACGAGCGTATTCCACTCCTCGTTATTAGAGATCTGTAACTAGAAATACTAATGCAAATATTGAGGGTAAATTTTATAAGAGACTATAATACCTCGAAAGTTATAGAAATAAGAATAAACTAATTGAATGTAATTAATTAAGTTCCATTAAATAATGAATTAAATTACATTCAATAATGTTGAAAAGTACTATAAAAATGCAAAAGAGTATGTTACATAAATAAATGGTTGGGAGGAATTTTAGCAATTATGCACCTGATATCTATGTTAATATATACATATAAAATAAAGGGGCTTCGGGTGGTAGTTTTAAAGATAAAAATGAGAGGGATAGTTGATCCGCTTTCATAAGAGGGGGGTGCCGGAGGAGCAGCAAGGGAGTAAGAAAATGAGACTAAGAGAAGCAAACGAGTGAGCAAAGAGGGGTAGCATACGTATGCGAGCAAGCATTGCGAGTGTGGGTAAGTGCATGCAAGGACAGCAACCAGCGAATGAGCAGCCCGAGCGTGAAATGTTGAGCATGAATAACAATAAGGGGTTTGGTTCCATTCCTAGGTCTTGAAATCAAGAGAAGGTGGTGGCTTGGAGACTTTCAGATGAAGAGAGTTTTAAAGGTAGATCAATTAGGTCTCTTCTTCTTCATCGTCCTTAGTATAAATAAGGTATACACTAAACTAGTTCTCTTCTTCCCCTATCTCCATGAAATTACTATGAATCTTTGAATCTATGGTTCATATTATGCATGAAGATGTGATTAGGTGTTTTTATTAGGACTTTAAGGATTAGATTTTCCTTGCGAGAGGAATCCAAAATTTACAAGAAATTTTTAAGATATCTATTTATTGTTTTTATCCTTTATGTTATGGAATTATTTTGGAATATTATGATTATAATTATAATCTAAATTAAAAGAGTGAACAGAGGAATTAAATACACAATGCCCTATTATTAGTTTTTATGTTTAAAATGCAATTGAGGAGTTGGTTATAAGTCATAACCCTACTAATAATGATACATTATGCATGTTGAAGCAAATTGAGTTAAGGATTTGAAAGATAAATAAAATATGAATTATTCATATAATTTAATAAAAGTTAAATAAAGGGACCATTTGTATCTTGTCTTTTCCCTCATATGTAATCCAATAAAAAGTATTCTTGAGTGTTCTTCATCGTTAATTTGTTACTAATTCTATTTTGTTGAAATTGAATATTCAACCAATATTTTTTTTCAAGTTTTGCATCTACTTCGTATCAAATTGGTATTAGAGCGGTGTCCTGCATTTAAATTTAAGGTTTTTTTTTCAAGTTTTGCATCTACTTTGTATCAAATTGTTATTAGAGCGGTGTCCTGCATTGAAATTTAAGTCCTCATCGCTGATTTCTATTGCATTTTTCTTCCTGTCTTGCTGATTTTCGATGTTTAAATACCAAATTTGCTGATTTTTTTGTTATTTTTCGTGGTTTGGAACTTTAATCCATGAATGGCAACAAAGAAGATGGATGCGTTGGAAGGCGAGATGGAATAGCTCAGCATGGAGGAAAAATATTCGGGCATGGAAGGAAGGCTTTCATCCATTGAGAACTACTTTGAGAAATTGGAGGATATGATGAAGAAGATTATCGAGATGCAGTCAAAGGTTTCACCGACAATTCCTCGAGCTGAACCAAAGGGGAAGGATATTCTGGAGGAGATGATGAGAAAGTTCATGGTGATGTGATCCAAAACCTCACTGACGGTTCCGAATACTAATCCTAACCAAGATTTGACTGGGATTCCCTTGGAAAAATCTAAGGGAAGGAAGATCGGACAAGATAAGTTCAACGAGGAGAGTTTCTTTTATCAAGAGCCACCTCCTAGGGCTCCGATAAGGGAAGAATCAAAGTTTTTGAATGGGGGGGCAGCAAGGAGGGAGTTTTGTGGTGGAGGTGATAAGGTGCCCAATCACTGTGGGAGGCATTAAGAGCAAGGGGAGTGGGCGATCGAAGATGGAGGGGGTCGAGTGAAGTCATGTGGATTGGATCATGCAAGGAGGATGGAAGAAATGTGAGAACCCTACCCTCAATACACGGGGGAAATATGGAGGGATCACGACAACCGCTACACTGGAGAAGGAAGAAACTATTGGGGCGATGGCAATCCTAGGGTTAGAAAGTTAAAGATGCGAATGATTTAGGAGAAAAAGAGCGAGAGTTCAATAAGTGATACACAAACTCCTGCTGAGAATAAATTGATTGACAAGAAGAAAGATGTGAAAGAAAAGGGCAAAGAAATAACCTTGCAAAGCCAAGCTGATGGTGCTGATCAAAACCTAAGTCATGTGTAAAGTGATTCTGCTGAGACAACCACATCCCAAGAACTTGTGTTTTTCAGAATACAAAAATGAAGATTTGAAAGACATTGAAACCAAGCCAACATCTGAGAATGAAAGAAAATCATTTAAAGCACATTTGGTTTCTACGAGTGTGGGTATTTCAGAAGATGGAAATGATGAGGTTGTATTGTCTTCTAGTTTTAATAAGCTGCAGAAGTTGAATTATTTAGATTTGTAGGCAAATGGTTTGTGCGAGGATGTGGGGAGTGTTATTGATCAATTACAATATGTTGTTTATGTTGATCTCAGCCAGAACAAGTTCACTGGAGCACTTAATTCAATTTTGGAGGTTTTTTTACTCCAGTTTTTAACAAGCTCAATGAACAGGAGGAGATCATTAGAAGATTTTTGCAGCATGCAAAAGCCTATTATTATTGCAACAATATGTTGGAGTGCATGATTAATCACCTAACTCCAACTAGAGCAGAAGTTTCTAATATACCAGAAGTTACTAATATAATAAATTGTTGCGTGTGAAGGCACTGATACCGTAATGCTCTCTGGAGAAACATCCCACGAGAAGTATCTCATAAAAGCAGTTAATGTAATGCATTCTGTGGCATTAAAAACTGAATCATCACTGTTGACTAATAATTCCCATCCAAGTCTTGCTATAGTTGTCTAGGTTGCCCACGGCGAGGAGTTTTTTCAAAGCCATATAAGTGCAATGTTTGCATCACATCCACTATAATGGGCAACACTCTGGGCACTTCTATCATTATTTTCGCAAGCACTGGATCCATGGCTGTACTTCTAAGTCATTATCATCCATCATCAACTATTTTTGCATTTACTAATGACAGAAGGATTAAGCAGAGGCTAGCACTTTATCATGGGGTATTACCTAGTTATATGAAGTTTTCTGATGAAGATGAAGATGATCTCGCCAAAGAGAGGGTGATGACCATGTATCTGATGCTACTGCAGGAAGTGATTTTGATAAAAATTTACAGAGTCTATTGATTTCTCGTCAGACAAGCATGAAGGGGAAGGACATTGTTCCTCCATATGCTGCTCATGAAAGTAGTGATGCTATCAACAGTATGGGTATTGGTGGTGGGCAACTAGTATGGAAATGGGCTGAGCGAGAGGGCCAGGATAGGAATAAGAAGGAGGTTTTAAAAGAATCTATTTGAACCAAGAGGATGTGCCTGGTTCAAGGAGGGGTTCACTTAGTCAAGTCCCAGGTCAAGAAGTTCCTGAAGAAAGTGAATTTATCCAGGCTGCTTCTTTAGTGAACCAGCCTGCACTTTACTCTAAGGAGCTGCTAGAACAGCATCCTGTCGAGCTAGCAATGGTCCATCAATAGGAAACAGTTGCTAAAGGTTCTGTGTGGGCAGATCTTCTTGAACCTGGTGTCAAACAAGCACTTATTGTTGGTATTGGTATTCAAATTCTGCAACTTCTCAGGCATAAATGGTGTCATGTATTACACATCTCAAATTCTTAAACAAGCAGGAGTTGAAGTGCTCCTTAAAAACCTTGGAGTTGGTTCTGATTCATCATCCATCCTCATCATGTCAGCACATGTACCCCACTTGTTGCGGGAGTTCCACGGTGCTGCCATAAGAGAGCACTTGGGGGTACAAAAGACCTATCGTAGGCTTACAACAGAATTTTATTGGATTGGAATACAGAATGATGTCGAGGAGATGGTGGCCAATTGCGATATCTATCAAAAGCACAAATGCATGGCGAATGACTATAGCAGGACTTCTAGATGGACAATACATTTGTTCCACCTTGAGGGCAAGGTGGCTCTTTAGGAGGGGAGTATTGAAGTCAGGGGGGACCCACCTTGTGGGGCAAGGGAAACTATTGAAGTGCTCCTTAAAAACCTTGGAGATGGTGGCCATACTCTAAGGAGCTGCTAGAACAGCATCCTGTCGAGCTAGCAATGGTCCAACAATGTTTTGTCATCTATTATTCTTTTATATAAATCAATAAAAGTCAAATTATTTGCATCACATACTGCTTTCTTAGACTCCTTACAGGCCCCTCTATATATTTCTCAATTTTCAAAGCCTTCACATCTAAACAAATTTTTATAGTAAAGCTTCTTATTTTTTATCTATTTTTGCACATTTTAATTCCACCGCCAATTATTTTTACTATTAGGAGTTTTTCCTTTTGTTACTCCAAGCACATACTTTGTAACATTCTTAATATCACTAACTACTTTTTCCCACATAATATCAACTTCCTCATGCACAATGAAAATCTTGATATCTTGAATCTTACTTTCAAAGATATTTTTGTTATCATTCTTTAAATGTCCCCGTCTAAACCTAGAATAATATTTTACTTTATTTTTTATATTTTATCCCTCATATTAAAGTCCAAAACTAATAAGTGAGTTGGGTGCATAAACTTTGACTTGAAATGACTTGGCAATCATATTTTTCCTTCTATGATATGTTATTTTCTTTTGATACAACTTCATGCATTCTTATCTTTTAAGTTGTTTAAATGGCATGCTTATTAATGCTAAGCACATGTAATATGAATCCAAATTTTTATATTACATAGTTCTACTAATCAATAGCATTCATTTTCAGTCAATAGAACTGCCCGGTAGCCTTAAGCTCCATATGAGAGGTCAGCAAATTGAATCCCTCAAGTGAAAACAGGGGATAGACTACCAAAAGAATCATAGATGACAAAACATTGTTGTTTTTTTTCATTTTTCGATATGATCAGCGTTGATGCGCAATAAACTAAAACTATTCTCTCATTAGTGAAATATGAATCTCTACTTGCATACATTGATCTATGCCGCTGGTTGACTTATTAAACATCTATATTCAAAAGAGCTTGAACATCTTCACTTCGTACAATTGATAATTTGATTAGTACATACATTTCCACTCTTCCAGGACAGTTAAATATTTGTTTTATGGTATATCTTTTTCATTAAAAAAGCAAGTTAATGCAGAATCACTCAACTAGTCTCTAATCTTTCTTAGTTGTGTTGCTCATACGTGTACTTTTGTGGTAATGGTTATCCTGCACTATAGTTTCATATTACGATTAGACAAAAAATAAATAAATAATAGCATCCACTGGAATATGTTGTCAAGTGGATTCACTTATGGTACTTTCGCAGCTTTGTGACATCTGAAACTAACATGGATGTACTTTTTGTATGTTATTTGATTTAAAGTACTACCTAATGTTTATGTACAGGTTAGG
This sequence comes from Dendrobium chrysotoxum, assembly GCA_019925795.1. Taxonomy (NCBI): domain Eukaryota; kingdom Viridiplantae; phylum Streptophyta; class Magnoliopsida; order Asparagales; family Orchidaceae; genus Dendrobium; species Dendrobium chrysotoxum. The sequence goes on along the minus strand of CM034309.1, from coordinate 926,055 downwards.
AGTGTAAAATCAATTAAAAATGAATCAGTTTGATGGTACCTGCCGATTTTTCACGGGAGGTAATTCTACATGTTCTGACGGCACGAATGTAACCACTTAGAAAAACCAAGAAAAAAGATAATAGGAAAGAAGAAAGATCATCCCTCTGAGTTATATGAATACATCAATTTTTTTCTATAATGGCAATGGTTTTCTTTTCCTCAAATACATTTAATCAATCCGTTTAATCTAATTGAGCTACAGCAAGTTTATTTATAATCACACATTTTTTACTACACTGTCAAGTAAATTTATTTTACAAATCATGCTACCCTTTTGAGCATGTTCTTCAAATACAGCGCTTCCCGTGACATTGAACAGAGACATTTCTAATTTAAAATGAAATAAAACACGACAGGCACATGATCATCTATTCAAAATAACAAAAAAGTTAGCTCACTCATGAAAAAAGTAAACAGATATAATGAGAATTTTAAGATCCAAAGCGGGACAACAAAAAGTCAGGCAACTTATATGCCCATTGTAACTTTTTTTTTTTTTGTTCAGTGGTTATGACATGGAAACCATTTGATTACTTAAAGCAGAGATAGACCACATGAATTTTATTCGTTCTTCATAATCAAGAGCTTGATCACCTCGGGAAAGAGACATGGTTAATGGCCAATTGGAGACAAAACTTGGAACCAAAAGCATAATTATAAATGCTGAGAGATTTGAATTTAACAGGTAAGAAATTTTTAATTAGACCATACGCTTCATTTATCATGTGAAGCAATTAAAAAATATCATTGGGTTTAAATAAATGACAACTTGATATCAAGAAAGAATAAAGCAAACTAGCAAATTCCTTCAATACTTGAAACACGATGGTTTCTCACAAGAAGATAGATCATTTTAATAGATAAAGTTAACTATAGTAATGATATATCCAGATTAATAACTTCATTAAAATAAGAAGCCACAATGTGGACTTTGGCAATTTAGAGGATACAGTTTTCACATTTACATAGTTAATAAAATTTACCTATTGCATTTCCCAACTCTAGAAATTGTTCGTTTAGTCGATCTCTTCTCAATTTTTCACGGTCAGCTTTATGTACTTTTCGAGCATTTGATGAATCCTTTGCTTCTTGCTCTACCCTTTGACTGCAAACGTTGAAAAGTAATTCTTCACCAAATTGCCATTGCGGTATAAACTCACATTATATGCAAGTGCATATGTTCAAACCTCCAAACAAGAAGATGAGCAAAAGCACAGGAACCATTTTTCTCAACCAAAAACTATCCTCATTAACTAGAGTATGAGACATGAGAAAGGAAAGAAAGACTCGATTGAATTTATGTACAGATTAGACAATGGGCAAATAGCTATGCTATATGCAGGCAATACAGAAAGTAAACAGGAAACTAAATAACGCATAATAATGTTTTAGAAACCTGCTTCCATAAGTAGTAACTGGCTCCCTGTTTACATTGTGCATGCCAAATGCGCATCTTCTGTCAAGGCAAGATCTTCTTCCACACGAAATTTTGCCTCTCATTTCTAATATTCAGTAAAATATTAAAGTTAACAGGAAATTAAATCACACATGATAATGTTTTAGAAACCTGCTGCTATAAGTAGTAACTGGTTCCCTGTTTACATTGCATGCAAATGCGCATCTTTTTTCATGGCAAGATCTTCTTCCACAATTTTGGCTCTCATTTCTAATATTCAGTAAAATACTTGAGACAAATATCATGGAACATATAAACAGTAATTCAAGGATTGGTACTTCAATGAGCATTCTAGTTTTTATTAAAAATTAGCAAGTGGACAAAAGCAATGAAAGAAATATAATGATTAAAGTATGTTAAATTCAGAGAATTGGAGATGGAAAAGGCTTCATTTTATTGCTCAAACATGTCCCTATTTATATATATATACAAGATATCTTAATAAAAAAATAAATAATTACATAATCATACATAATTGCTATAATATAATCCTTCCTAAATCAGCCACCTAAATATGAAAGGAGATCGACGCGATGCAGGTGAGCCTCCCACAGATACCCATCCTATCCGTGGGATCAAAATGCCAAGGGACAGTTGAGATCGAAGCAATCCAGGTGAGCCTCCCATGGATCCCCATCCTAGCCATGGGATCAAAATGTCAAGGGACAACTGTGATTTAACACTTCCCCTCAAACTGGGGAATACAGATCTATCATTCTCAGCTTGGTAATCAGTCCCAGAAAGATAGAGTTATCAAGTCTCTTGATAAGAATACCTGCAAGCTGGTCTTTTGATGAGACATGGTAGATACATATAAGGCCACTGTCAAGTTTCTCTATAAAATGTCTATCCACTTCTATGTGCTTGGTGTTGTCATGCTGAACCGGATTGTGAACTATGTTGATTGTTGATTTGTCATAATGTAACTTCATGGGTCCTTCCCACATGATCCTCAGGTCTTCTAGAATCATCTTGATCCATAGTAGCTCACATATTCCCAAGACCATGGCTCTTATTCTGCTTTTGCACTAGACCTTGCCACCACATTATGTTTCTTGCTTCTCCATGTAACAAGGTTTCCTCCAAAGAATGTGTAGTATCCTGAGGTAGATCGTCAATCTACTAGCGATCTTGCATAATCTGCATCAACATATGGTTCTGGTGTTATTCCACGGTCTCTTCTAAAGAGAATCCTTTACCTGGATTCCCCCTTAAGATAGTGCAGTATTCTGTCTACAGCTTGCATGTGAGTCTACTTTGGATTTTGCATTAACTGGCTGACCATGCTAACTGCAAAAGCTATAACTGATCTGGTGTGAGAAAGATAGATCAATTTTGCCACAAGTCTCTGGTAAGCTTCCTTATCTGCATTTAGATCTTTTTTAGCTTCCCCCAATTTGATATTTGGTTCTCCTAGTGTTGGTGCTGGTTTACAAGCTAGCTTACCTGTTTCTTTAAAAAGATCATTAATGTATTTTTATTGTGGAATGAGGATTCCTCCGCTGGAGTATGCCACTTCAATTCTAAGAAAATATTTTAATCTACCAAAATCTTTGATCTCAAATTTCTTAGCAAGACATTTTCTCAGAATCACTTTCTCCTTTTCATCATTCCCAGTCAAGATAATATCATCCACATCAACTAATAAAATTGTGGCTTCCACTGAGTCTGAGTGCTTGAAGAATAATATAGGTCCCCTTGGCTCTACCGATAACTATTAAGTAGCATGACTTTTGAGAATCTTCCAAACCAAGCTCTAAGTGATTGCTTTAGCCCGTATAGAGCATTTTTTAACCTACACACTTTGTCATGCCCAGATTTCTTTTTGAATCCTGGTGGAATCTTCATAAATATTTCTTCCTCCAAGTCCCCATATAAGAATACATTTTTGGCATCCAACTATTCCAGATGACAGTTATAATTAGCTGCCAGTTAGAGCAGAATCCTCACAGTGTTCATCTTAGCCACATGTGCAAAAAGTTTCCTAGTAGTCAATATCGTACGTCTGAGTGTACCCTTTTGCCACCAGTCTTACCTTATACATTTCCAATGTACTATCAGCTTTGTATCTCACAGAGAACACCCATTTGCATCCAAATCATTTTTTTCCTATTGGTAGATCGGTGATCTCCGAGGTATTGTTCTTCTCCATGGCTTGCATTCCTCTTTCATGACACTTTTTTCAATTTTTATCAAATAAGGTCTTAGAAATATCATTAGGAATATGAATATCATTTAGTGTAATAAAAAAATTGGTGTTTTTAGTTTCAAGTTGTTTGAAGGTAATCGGTTTATGAGATATGTGACAGTTAGAAGGGTTCCCCCTTAATAGGATTTGGGTACATTGCGGTGGAATAGAAATGCACGGGTGGAGATTAGAAGGTAACCATTTTTCCTTTTTGCAACCCTATTTTGTTGTGGCATGTGAATGCAAGAAGACTTATGAATGATACCTTCTTTTTAAAAGTAGGAGAATAGGATTTGGTTAAAGTAATCTTTAGCATTGTCAGAACGAAATTTTCTTATTTTTACCCCAAATTGGTTCTGGATCATGGTATGAAAAATGGAAAGGATAGTGCTAACATCGGATTTGTTTTTGTGAAGAAATATCCAAAAGACTCGAGTGCATTCATCAATGAAGGATACAAACCATCAGGCCACTGAAATATTAGGACTTTTTTAAGGTCCCCAGATATCACTATAAATAAAGTAAAATGGAGTATTACATCTCTCATGTTTGCTTGGAAAAGAAACTCATTTATGCTTGGCTAACTCCCAGATTTTATAATGAAAAGATTCATTTTCCAACATATAAAAAAGTTTAGGGTACATATTTCTTAAAACATCAAAAGATAGATATTCTAATCTAAAATGATGAAGCCAAATAGTATATTTTTTTATCAAATAGGGATAACATAATTAGAAAGGACCTTTCTTTATTAGATCTAAATGAAAATTTGACTCTTAACCTGACACAATGGAGAAAAAGAATTTATGTACCTGACCCCATGTAATGGGATAAAGGCTTGATGTTGTTATTATTGTAGGGATAACATAGAATAACCATTATTGATAATATTAGATTTGTTCAGCTCTTTCAGGTAGTACAGTCTATCTCTCTCCTTAGCAAGTCTAATCTTCTTCCCCGATCCCCAGTCATGAAATAAGCAACAAGTAGAGTTAAATAAGACTTTACAATTATTATCACTGGTAAGTTTTTGTATGGAGATTAGGTTTGTAGATAATTGATGTACGTGAAAGCACATTTTTTAGAGTGAGGGAGGGAGATAAGGGTATGTCTCATTGGCCTGCTACTATGGTAAAAATACCCTCAGCAGTGATGATTTTCTTATCACTTAGGCAAGGAGTAGAGTTGATGAAGTGGGTAGTAGAGTGTGTCAGGTGATCTGTGGCTCCTGAGTCAATGATTCATAATCATTTCAAATGATTTCTAGAGGCACTGAATCTAACAGATATAGGATACTTACCTGAAAGTGTAAGAGAAGAAGATGCAAGTGATTTTCCAATGGATACCAGTAGTTTTAGTTTATCAATATCTTCTTTATTGAGCTCTCTAAAGCTCGACTACATTTTTTGGGTTGGGCTGACTTGTCAGTGTTAGCTCGTGATGTGTCATTTTGTCCACTTCTTTGATTCCACTTTTTACTTGGGGGCTTTCCATATATTTCCAGCATATCTCATTTGTGTCTTGATTTCTTGCAACGGCTGCACCAAAGGGTGTCTTAGGCAAACTTGTGTTCATTGGGATGTATCTCGTTTGGAGCTCTTAGCTATTCAATTTATTAGGAATGTTACACAAGATTGGATGTTGAAATATAAGGGGATTATCATTACAACAACAACATCAAGCCTTTATCCCACTACGTGGGGTCGGCTACATGAATCCTTTTTCTCCATTGTGTCCTATTAAAAGTCAAATTCTCGTTTAAATCTAATAAAGAAAGATCATTTCTAATATTTTCTAACCAAGTCTTTTTAGGTCTACCTCTACCTTTCTTAACATAAGTCAAATCTAAGACCTCTACTTTCCTAACCGGGTCATCGGGAGGCCGCCGTTTTACGTGACCAAACCATCTAAGGCGACTCTCTCTAATCTTATCTTCCACTGGAGCTACTCCAACCTTTTCACGAATATGCTCATTTCGTATCCTATCTCTAAGGGTAAAGCCACTCATCCACCTGAGCATCCTCATCTCTGCAACACTTAACTTAGAATTATGCTTCTCTTTTAATGGCCAACATTCAGCACCATAAAGCATTGCAGGTCTCACCACCATCTTATACAATTTTCCCTTAAGTTTGAGGGGTACTTTTCTATCACACAATAAGCCCGATGCATTCCTCCACTTCAACCATCCAACTTGGATTCTGCTGATAATATCCCCATCTATATCACCATCACTCTGAACAATAGATCCAAGATATCTAAAACGTGTACTCTTATTAATGACTTGATCGGCCAAAGTCACAATGCCCTCACTAGGTCTATTATTACTAAAATTACACTCCATATATTCCGTTTTAGATCTACTCAAGCGAAAACCTTTAGACTCTAAGGTTGACCTCCACAATTCTAGTTTACCTTCAACTCCCTCTCTAGTCTTATCAACAAGAAGAATATCATCAGCAAAAAGCATACACCAAGGGGATTATCATTGAAGGTGATAATTATAACATTATCAAATTTCTTCAAGATTCATTGAGGAAGATGGATGCTTCAAAGGGTGGATATTGGATGAATGATCTTTCTTTTCTCAAGGATTTCAATCATGTAATTTTCAATTGTACTGAAAGGAATTATAATAAGTTAGCGGATTTGTTTGCTAGTTTTGCTCTTTTTCTTTGGAATGGTATTAGTTTGAATAATGTTCCTCCTTCATTTCCTAGTTTGTTAAAGGAGGAATGTGATAATATTGTTCCATAGCTTCTAATAAGTTCTTAAGTTAATGCAAGAGTTTTGCATCTTTAAAAAAAAAGCTGCACCAAAGGGAGTCTTTGTCTTTAGATTTTGAGGAATCCTTACATTTTTCCTTCCAAAGAGCCTCTTTGGTTGAGACCATTATTGAACCTTCAACTACCTTTGGCTCCAGTATTACCCCTTGTCGGCTTTTCTCAGCAAAAATGAGAGAAACAGTCTTATTTAATGAAGGTGTCTCCTCTTTTCCAAGGATTTGAACTCTTACCTGATCAAACTCTGCATTTAATCCTGCAAAAAAGTCTATCTTTTTCAATAAAATTTTTTCAGAATAGCAGCATCTTCTGGATACTTGGTCTCTATGCATCTGTAGTGATCAAGTTCTTGCCACAAGCTTTGAAGGAGAGTGACATATTCAGTCATGGTCTTGCTTCTTTATTTTGTGCTTCCCACCTTGAGTTTAATTTCGAAGATTTGTGCAAAATCCCAAGCTTCTGAGAAGGTTTACCTGACGGTATCCCATATGTCTTTTGCAGTAAATAGGAACATGAAAGTATCGCAAATTTATGGAGTCAAGGAATTCCACAACCATGACATGATCATGGAGTCTGCTTCATCCCATGCTCGAAAATTAGGATCTTTTTTTGGTCCTACCCCAGGGAGGTGATTCATCTTTTCTTTCCCTTTCAAGTAGGTCTTCACAAATTGAGACCACTTCAAGTAATTCTTCTTATTTAAGCGATAGGAAGGTTGCATATTTTGGAGATCTCATCTTCCTTGGTGCACCATAAAGTCCTCCATAGAGCTTTGAGATGAATTAGCTTCAGACATTTTGGTGGCAAAGGATAGCGATGAAGGCTATATTAATCAAACCAACAAGGTGTAGAGCAGCAATGAAGGCTGTGTTGGTTATAAGAGGAGTAGCAATAACAAGAGAAGGGTGGCAAAGAAGGGTGGCAATGAAGGCCGCTTGCTCCTCTCCGCTTCCTTCTCTTTGGTCTCTAAACGAGAATGGCAATGAAGGTTGGTGGTGGAACTCACGGATTATATCTCTTTAGGCTCTGATACCATGTTAAATTCAGAGAATTGGAGAGAGAAAATACTTCATTTTATTTCTCAAACATGTCCCTATTTATAGATCTATATAAGATATCTTAATAAAGAAACAAATAATTACATAATCATATATAATTGCTCTAATATAATCCTTGCTAAATCAACAACCTAAATATTAAGGAGATCGATGCAATCCAAGTGAGTCTCCCACAAATCCTCATCCTAACCGTGGGACCAAAATGCCAAAGGACGGCGGAGATCAGCGCAATCCAGGTGAGCCTCCCATGGATCCCCATCCTAACCGTGGGATCAAAATGCCAAGGGACGGCTGGGATTTAACAAAGTAATGGAAAGCAAAGGATAGTAGCAACAAAAAAATGACAGATAAAAACTATAAAAAAAACCCTAAAAAATATACAAACTCTAATTTAAATGTTAGGGGATTCCTTACGCTACAAACACAGGAAATTATCCACCAATTTAGAGGGCCCTTCGATCAAAGTAAAACATTTCCCTTCCACTTCTCTTCACTTTCTTCTTAAGAAAAAGTCTCGATGCAATGTTCATGAAAAAGATGAAATTTGAGAGTTTAAGGAATATTCACAGCATCTTTAGCTGGGTTTACCACAATGGTAAACTTCAATCCTTGAGTGATCTGAACCAAACAGGCAAAGCCATACTCTCAGGGGATTCTTTCGAATGAGACAAAGTTGACTATGTCATATCAAGCATAATGACATAGTTTAAATAGTGAAAGAGACCATCGTGGAGTCCAGGACTCCAGCACAATTGATCCTGAAACTCAGAAGTCATCTCCTGTAGAATGCCCAGGAAGATTGCTGCTGAATCCAGTCCGTCATAGCCTTCCTAGTGCATTCTTGCTCGGTGGAAACCTGATGCGGACATCCGACCATGAAAGCTTATCAGAGGAGGAAACGAAGATCGATGGCCATGATCGCACCATTTTATTTTAAGTTATTTTTTGTATTTTTTATTTATTTATGCATTTTCCGTTTTTATTCTCACTTGAGGGAGTAGGTGCTTGTGATCCCATGAAGCACTTTTATCCTTTTTTCTATATTTTGGGCTATTTATAGCCTCCTCCTTTCTTGTAATGGTTAATGAATGAACATTAAGAAAAATTTCAGCACTTTGTTCTTAGGAGCTATGGGAGTTCTTAGGAGAGTGAAAGTCCCTATGTGAGGGCACGCAATACCCACCAGCCGTAGGAAGCGTCCAAGCTCATGGTTTAGCTTCTTTCTCTAATCCCCCACCTCCTTCTCCTTTAACCGCCAGGTAAATCTCCCCCTAGCCGCCAGCTTTCTACCTCCCATCCTCTTCCCCACCACTGGTCACCCATCCCCTTTCCTCTCAACTGTTGGCCACCACCCTCCCCTTCTTCCAACCACCGGTCTCCTCCTCATCTCCGCCTCAAACCGCCGGCCAACCGCTACCCATTCCCTACCGCCGGCCAAGTACCATTCCCCCACCTAACCCCTGGCCCAATCCCCTCCCCCTTTCCATACCCGCCGACCAAGCACCCTAACATTGCCGCCGGCCACCCCACCAATTCTCCAAGGCGCCACTTTCCAATTATTCTGTTATTATTTTTCTAATTTGATTCAAAGCAATTTGGGAATTTCAAATTTAAATTTCAAATTAATTTGATATTTGAATTAATTACACAATTCCCTCCCATCTCTTAATTTTGAATTTTAAATTTTGAAAGGTCTTTAATCCCTTTCCTAATTTAAGATTCTAATTAAAAGAATCAATCAATTACTCCAATCAAACCCTCATTAATTGCCCCCCCTCTCTCTCCCTCTTTCCTTCTTTGCTCCCTCCAATTAAGTCTCCCCCTTCAAAGTTGGACTGATTAAAATCTGAGATTAATTAACATTAATTGCCCCTCCACATTCAATGAATGTGGACACCTCTCTCTCCTCTATCTTGGCCAGCCCCCAATCTCTCTCCTATTTTAATTAATTCCTTCACAAAATTGGAACTCCATTTAAGGGATTAATTAAGTAACCCCTTCTCTCCCTCTTTCATTTAATTTTGAAATTTCAAATTCACATGCCCCCCCCCCTCTCCGTTCTACATCAAAACCTCTAGGTAGTTGTATTGAGAAGCAGAATGGTAGATTGGACACTCCAGTTTCTTGAATTGGGATTTAAAACAGCAACATAAGGAACCAACACGGGCCTCTATCAGATTCTGTGTTTACCCATTGTTTAATTGCACCAAATTATTTTAATAAGAATTGTTGAATGGCTGTTTTGTTTTGTTAATAGCAGGGAAACGGCCAGACGATAACATCAAGAGATATTCCAAGACAAGCCTTCAGGTGGCATTGCCCTTATTTTTTGGGCTAGAATTTTCAGGTCCTAGATACAACTTACATTAGACGCAGGAACAAGATTCAGAAAAAATGTAAGATTTAGAAAAATTGTAGACATGAATTTCCAGCCAATTCTCCTTCTAGAAACAAGATTCAAAAACATTGTAGAGATGAATTTCGAAACTTTTTGATCCTAGAAGGTGGCGTAGATCTGCTTTTGGGACTAGAAGGGAGGAAATCAGCAGCTTCTTGAATCAAGAAAGCATCCTGCATTAAGTTCTCGGTCTTTTTATTGATTAATCAAGTTTAGATTTCAGTTTCATATAGAGTTTGGCTACCTAGTTGTATCCGTATTAGCTGTTGGTGATCTGAAACAATTCCAGTCAAGACTACATGCCTTTCCCGATTACCTGGAAGTGCTAGGTAGCTATCACTCACGGTAGAAACAAGTGAAAAAGAAACAAATCCTGGATATAACCTTAGCATAAAATTTAAAATGGCTGTTTTGCAACAGAATCTGAAGTGACTGAATTTTTTTTCCCATTGCTTTAGAAATTGTTTGGGGTTCCGATTGCATTCTGTATTAGCATTTTCCACTTGTTTGGTAATTTTCATGAGTTTCCTAGTGAGTTGTAGTCTTGAAAATAAATTGTTAAGTTTATCTACGCATCAATACTGATGCAATCAATATTTGCCATTTATTAGCTTTCTTGCATGACTTCTCAGTTTCCCTTTATGAGTCCTCGTTTTCCCTGTTGGCTTTTAGTTTTCCTGTTGTTAGCCTTTCGGTTTTCCCATATTGCGGCTGTTTGGTCTTCCCTATATGGTTGTTTGGTCTTCCCCATGTTGGTTCCGTTTTTCCCTACGCTAACTGTTAATGTACTGTTCCTTGCCGATTCCTATGCTAAAGTGTTTTAATTTCTCATTAAGTGGGCTGTTTTGGGTTTATTCTATTGGCTGATTTAGGTTTCTCATTAAGGAGAGCATTTATACCTTTTTTTCTCCATCTTCTCCAATATTAGGTGGCTGATTTCATTTAAAAAAAAAAGAGAGTGAATTGTGAAGAATTTTTGAAAAGTGAAACATGCGGGTTTATATAGCTAGCAAGCTATTTTCTTCTACCTCCCTATCTTCTAAAACTTTGTCTCGGACTTCTATCTTCTTCTCTCCACGGTTCCCATTCCACCTGTATCTTTTTTCTCGAAGCTTTGATTAGTCGTATGGTGTTGTTGTGTCCTTTTTTTTATTTGAAGTTGTAAGGTGTTATGTCCTTTTATTTGAAGTTGTAATGTGTGATTGTGTTCTAAGGTTTTGTTGGTTTATGTTTTAAAGAAATGAAGTCTTTAGTTTGCAATTTTAGTATTTTTTTAGATTGCATCAATTTGGTATCAAAGCTTTAGGTTGTCGTGTGAGTCTTATTTTCCTTCTATTGTTAAAAAAGAAATAATAAACTAAATACATATATGTATATATATATATATATATATATATATATATATATATATATATATATATATATATATAAACAACCAAATCAATCAACAAGCCGAAGTTCTAATTCAAGAGGAAGATCTATCATCAGAAAGAAAGCATTCAGAACATCAAGAAAGCGCTATCATTCAACCTGACGAACCAAGCCAAGTAATCCATAACTTTTCATCAATAGATTAGTTGTGGAGTTGCAACATCGTCGTCCAGATATCTTCATATCATTCTGTTTCTCAAATGATCCCATTCAAAGTAATGATAGAAGTTATGTTGCACCGATACGGATACGGCGATATGGATACGACACGATACGGATACGGGACACGTCAATTCTTAAAAATACAGGATACGGGTACAACGCGAACACAACATTATAATATATAAATCATATATAAAAATTAAGTAATCAAAATGTAATATTTGAAATGACAAAAAAAATGAAAGCAACATCATTTGTAGCATTATAGCTTATAATATCAAAATGAAAAGTGAGCATTAAATGTCTAGTACAACAACAAAAATAAAAATATAAATTGTCTAGCACATGAAATTTCAACTATTCAATAGAAGGAACGATAGGATTAGCTTCTTTAATGGTTTGTCTTTGAACTTCTATATCATCTTCAATAAATATCATAGCTTCTAATTCAGGCTCATCAAGTGAAAGATTAGCAATTTCTAATATTCCCATATCTCAAGAGATTCAAATCCATCTCCAGCAACATCTCACATCATGTTATCTCCTTCCATATAAGTTGAAATTTTTCTTGATAAAAGCCGAAGGTTTGTATGCACATAAACTAAATCTTCAGCCCGTTGTGGAGTAATTTTATTTCTCTTCATTGATTGGATGAAAGAGTATGGGCTCCAATTTCTTTCACAACAAGATGAAGATGAAACTTGGCCAAGGAATTTTATGGTGATTGTTTGAAGTAGAGGTGCTGAAGCTCCATGTATCAACCACCACATTTTCAAATTCATTCTCCACCTATCATGCAATGACTCTTGGTCACCAAAGTCCTCTAAATAACCCAAAAATTTAGCAAGCTCAATATTGACACTTCTCTCCTCATTTGGAAAATAACGCTTTAAACATGTCTTCCTCATATTTGAAATTTCTAAATCTTTCTGTGGAGAAACTCGTTGAGGATCCTCTTGAAGCCATTCTTTACTTGAATATCTTCAAATAATATTAAAAGCAAATAGTTTTTTATAATTAGTTAATTACTAAACAATAATTTGTGAATTAATAATAAAAAAATGTTAAAATTTACCTGAAATTTAGTGAGCCAAATAATGTAAAGGTGTATTACTTTTGCTCCACTTATCTTCTAGAATAGCATAAATAACATCCCAAAAACTTGAGTCTTCATAAAGTGCCTTCCTCTCATATCTATATATAATTTCTTTTACTTTGGCTAGCATTGAATCCCACATCTCATAAATGAGATATAAATAAGACTTATCTGTGTTAGCAACTCTCAACATCTCATAAATTGGATATGTGAAATTTAAGATGTATTCAATCTCATCCAATCATAAGTGATCTAAAAGCTTCTCCTTTACATACCTAGCCTTTCCAACATCATCTTCCCTATAACATTACCATTTGTCACTGATCACTATTGCTTGAAGAGCATTTTTTATTTTTTTAAATCTTCTCAACATCACTATAACTGAGGCAAATCGAGTTTCAGCAACTGCAAGCATCTTCAAATTAGAGAAATCATTGAACATAGAGAGTCTCATGAAGTGATTCATAATAAAATTCCTAATAACAATTGCATCTTCAATATTGGTCTCTGATGGACCATCAACAGACCCAATTCCTCCGCCACTAGAGCTTATTATCCTATGAAGGATAGACACAAATTATGAAACCACATGAATTTGAAACATGAACCAGATTCATTAATAAAAGTAAAGTATAAGAAAACTATATTATTTAGGGGGCAGATATACCGAGGGTCCCAGGGGCGCTGCCCCCTGGCGGCGTTCTATCTGACCGGTCAAGTTGCGGGGTCAAGGGGCAGCAAAAGCACAATGAAAGCGCATCAAAAGCACAGTGAAAGCGCATTAAATAAACAACACCTCAGTCCTAATCTTAAATAAAAATTTCTACATAAAGGATGATGAAGAAGATGAAGAAAATGAAGAAAAAGAACCTTCCCATACCTGTCAGATTCAATGCTTGCGTCATCGAGCCGCTCCATCTACGAAGGAGGATCCCTTCGCCTTCAATGCTTGCGTCGTCAAGCCAGGAAGATCCCATCGCCTTCAATGCTATGTCGTCGAGTTGCTCTGTCACCTTCAATGCTCGTAGAAGATCTCATCGCACTAGCATCGTCGAGCCGCTCCTTCAACTACAACGAAGAAGCGTGCGGAGAAACCCAAGCTCACAGATATGAGTAAGCCACAGAAACGAGCGGGTAGCGAAAATGAATAGGGCTAAACGAGCGAATACGCCATTTTTTTTATTTTTTAACAGGACACGCGTATCCGTATTGAAGAGGCATCTACTGAGGGCCCAGTAGATTATGAAGAAATAGATAGATAGGAAGGACATTCAATTTGAGGTAGGAGAAAGGGTGTTCTTAAAGCTCCGATCTTACAGACAGAAGACCGTCGCCAACAGGAGGAATGAGAAGCTTGCACCAATGTATTTTGGCCCATTTAAGGTATTAGAGAGGATTGGAGCAGTGGTATACCGGCTGAAATTGCCATCAACAGCAACAATACATCTTATTTTCCATGTATCACAATTGAGCAGGACAATTGGGGATCATGCAGCGAGTTCTGAACTACCAGTGACGTTGACAAAGGACTTGGAGGTGGTATTGGAACACCTAAAGTTGATGGGGGTTCATCAGGGATATGGGGGAACTAAGGAAGTCCTGATCAAATGGAAGAACCTACCAGACTACGACGCCACATGGGAGCCTTATGAGAGGGTGAAACATCAGTTTCCTTCCTTTCACCTTGAGGACAAAGTGATTCTTTGGGAGGGGGTATTTTAGACCGGTCCACGCTGGACCAGTCCAGCCGGCCCATGGCAAAGGGACGGCCCACGTGTAAAAGAGGCGGACCAAGATGGTTCGCCCTCTTGAGTTTGCCGCCCTAGCATTGGGTGGGCCCCACTATTGAATTCAAATAGAAAGGGAGGGGGCGGCAAGGGCTAAAGGGGAATTTGGCTTAGGAAGTTTAATTGTATGCTTTAAGTAGGAAGGAGAGATTAGGGTTAGGGTTATGCATGATTATTGTGGCTGATTTGTTCTTGGAGTTTGGCGACATGGGCTCTAGCGGCGTCTAAGGATTGGGAGAGATAGATTCTCCTCTCGAATTGAGGATCAATTGTATCTTGCTATTATTTCTTACGTTAGTTTGATTTCTTCAATAAAAACTACTGTATTGCTTGTTTTCCTATCGGATTTGTGGATCGTTCAAGTTGTTTTTGTCTCTCTTGTTAGGGTTTACTTGAGATCTTTAAGTATATCCTAACAGGGAAATAGGAAGCTCTGTTTCTCCAAAATGTCAATTATGTTCAATGTTGCTTCTCAAATTCAACCTCAAAAATCTTACTTACATAAGTATATCAACCATCGAGCTTTCCATTGAAAAAACCACCACGAACATATGTTAATAAAAGTCACCCAACTATTTGCAGTCGACTGTGAATCCTAATTTCCATTTGTTTGAACTGAATGATGCCTATTATGTTAACTATATTCTTCAGAAATCATTTTTAACAACTTTTATCCGATAGTTGCATTTCCCGCCCGTTAACAAGACTTATCTAACTAGCTTCTTCCAACAACCGAACACCAACAAATGTCCGTCCAAAACCAAGAGCCTTAATATGACAGGATAGAACGTCACATAGCTTCTCCTCCAACTAATACTCAATATAACAAGCCTATTCCTGAATAAAGGAAGAATTTAAAAATGTTTACAATCTGTTCAATGCACTGTACACGACATTTAACCAGAAAATATCACTCAATAATGATCTTCCTGGTCTTCAAAACTAGGAACTAGCCGCAAATGATTGCTCACATAATAATCACACCGAGGAAACACGATAAGATAAAAAAAGAGCACCAACCTCGAATCCGGACAGGGAACCGGCAATCCACCGGACCACACGCCCGGATCACCATCTCGGCTAAAATCATTGCCGGAAATACCCGTCACGGCCATGCCCTGGAAGAAGCCCTCCGCGGGCTTCCATTGATCCATTCAACTCAGGGTATCAACTGAAAACACACCGCCGCCACCGACGAAGAGGGCAATCGACTTTCTGACTTACTCCCGCGAGTGAAACGCAACTTGCCTGGTCGATATCAAATACTCAGGTAAGAGGGGAAAGGAGGGCCGTAGAAGACGCAGACGCAAGACTAGGGTTTCAAAGGGGTAAGGAAGATCTTTTGCTTGTTCAAGTGATGAGAGGATAGAGACAATCGACCGGCGGCACCCTGTTCCAATTTCCCGGTAAAAAGTAATCCCACCGCTTGCTACCACATCCGTTCCATTCCACGTGGTGGAATACTATTGGATTATGTGTACTGCGATCTGTTAAAACTGCCACGTGGTTTGAAAACTGGCACGGATTGGGCAGCAACAACTTTAAAATTTGCCCCTCCCGCAATAATTACATTTGACAATAAACCACGTTTAAATTCTGATAATTTTACTGGGTCCAACTGATGTGAGGATTTTTGAATTAGAAGAATATATTTATCTTAATTATGATCAAGATTGTAAAAATCAGACCGGACAATGAACTGAAAGGAGAGATTCACGATTCGATCAATTCGATCGAACCGGATGACATAATAAATACTAATATTATTAAAAATTAATAAAATTAACATAATATAGTATAAATATATGAGTATTTAATAATATTTATAAAATCTAAAAATATGTAATAAAAATTTATAAATATAAATATTATTTAAGAATAACATATTTATATGTTTAAAAGTAAATATATTTATAAGAATAATATTTAATAAAATATATAAATTTATATGTTAAAAAATTAATTGTTATTAATATAATATAAATATATAATCATTTAATAATATTTATAAAATTTTAAAAATACAATAAAAATTTATAAATATATATATCATTTAAGAATAATATATTTATATGTTTATAAGTAAATATATTTAAAAGAATAATATTTAATAAAATATATAAATTTATAATATTAAAAATTAATGATCATTAATATAATATAAATATATGAACATTTAATAATATTTATAAAATTTTAAAAAATACAATAAAAATGTATAAATATAAATATCATTTAAGAATAATTTATTTATATATTTATAATAAAATATATTTATATGAATAATATTTAATATAATATATAAATTTATAATATTAAAATTTTATATTATTAATTCTTATAATATACATTATAATAATTTTATAATACACTAAGCCCAAATTTCTAAACCAATTAAGCTTAAATTTGAAGCCCAACTAAGCCTAAATTCACATTCTAAACTATTCATGCAACTTTTTTAGTCCCACATCATATAAGGAGTTTGAGGTAGTTGTTTTTAACCCTTTAAATGGTGTGAAGTACAAACTTTTTCCTAAACACATTATGTGTGATATTTGAAATAATATGTATATATTATGGTGTAATTAATTATTATATTTAATAAAAATATTTAGAAAATGTTAAAAGAATTTAATAAACTAAAATATATTATTTAACATTTAATTAAAATAAAATTAATTTTATTATATAACAGGCTGGTTCTTTCCAAATCGGACTAGTTCAGCGATTCATCGGTTGAACCGTCGGTTCGTGCTGGTTTGATGCGAAGCCGGTTCTGTAAGCTGGATCGGATCGATAACCCAACCGGATCATGGTTGAACTGGCCCGTCCGATCCAATTTTCAAAACATTGATTATGATGATGATAAAAATTAAAATAATAAAATTTTACTTTATTTATCAAGTCAAATTGATAAACTTAAATCAAGTTCTACAACTTACTGTAATACACATATCTTAGAATTATTTATGACTTGTCACCTAGTATTATGCCTTACTCATGATTGTGGCACGACAAGTTGTCAAGACTAACAAGTCCAATTTAGGCATCAATCTCATATATTGAACTAACCAAAGGATCTCCATTGGTAACATACCTAATCAGGCCACACTTTTCAAGAAATCTAAACTACTCGCCCACCAAACAAGGCAATTTCTATAACATAATAAAAATTCTTGTCAAGTTAGTAGATGGTACTTCCCCTTTTCTTAGAACTCACTCATTATTCTCATCTAGTGCATAGATATCAACCTAGCTTATTTGCTACAACAATAATAACCACAACAACAACAACAACAATAAGCCTTTATCGCACTACGTGGGGTCGGCTACATAAATATTTTTTCTCTATCGTGCCTTATTAAGAGTCAAATTATCTTTTAAATCTAACAAATAAAGGTCATTTCTAATATTTTCTATCCAAGTCTTTTTAGGTCAACCCTATACCTTTTTTAATATAGGCTGGATCTAAAATATCTACTCTCCTAATCAATGTCACGCCCCTAAGTCTAATGTAGAAGAATTGTCTATTTACTTATTAATTAAACTACCCGAGCCACAAATCTCTTTTAAATAATAAAATCATCAGTGGAAGCAACTATAAATCATATTCATCAAAATACACGCTTAAATTTATTTCTTAAAATTTATATATAATAGTTGTAGGTCAATTAATACATTAATCTATCATTTTAAACTCTTGACTACAAAAGAAAAAAGCCAAAATGCAAAATAAAAGAAAACATGGGAATGCTTGATTTGTCTCACTCCATTGGATTATGTCCCCTTCCTGAAAGCATGCAAAAATCATAGAGTGAACTAACAACTCAATAGGTTATCATAATATACAGTTGTAATCTATGTAAAATAGTGGAAATAGTATGCATGTATCATTAAAGTGACATTAATATGAAAATATAATGGTAAAAGCAGGTAGCAGTCTATACGAATGGTATCATATCATACGAGTAATAAAATAAGTACAGTTGTATATCTTATGAGCAGTGATTAGTAATATGGAAAAGGACTAGTAGGTTAGATCATTCTTATGCCTCTCAATTATAAAATAGTTTATATAGCATTTTATGAAATCATTACACTTGCCTTATACATGTCATACAATATTCATAAAATGCATGTATATCAGGATCCCATCAAATGCATTATTCTAGGTATCAGTCTTATTTATAATGTCGTATGTGTATACATGTCTTATAATATTAATATTATATGCAATGTGTATCATGTATGTCATATAGTTCATATAAATTATATGCCATTGTATCAATCTTATCCATGTGCTTGTATAAAGATTGTTCTATATCATGTACATGAATCATATTATGTCACTTATTTAATGTATAAAATATACTAATATCATATGCATATATAAATTGAAAGTTTAAGAAGGTTATTAAACTTTATAGAACTAGCTTGAGGTGCACCAAGAGGAGGGTGAATTGGTAATTTTAAAAACCCCTAAGCAGGAATATTACTTTTTTTCTTTTTGATTTTAGCCACAAAATAACATAAAAAACTTAATTTAGACAGATTATTTAAAATAACATGCAGAAGCAATTTATATGAAAAAGTGTTTTTTATTTTTAACATATATAAATATTCTTGTAGCAAAAAGATTTAAACTCAGTGCAGTTGATTGATAAGATTGAAACAAATAAACTCAACTTGCAAAGCAAAAAAAAATTGCAGAAAAATAAAAATACATAAAATGAAAAAAAAGCATAGTAGAAATTTTTATAGTGGTTCGATCAATCTTGACCTACATCCACTCCCCGGAGTTCTCCGCTCTGGGTATTGCACTAACACTAAGTACTCTCTATTTGCTCCCATAGTAAGGCAAAGAAGCCCTTATAATCTCACTTTCACCAAACCTGATGCAACAGAGTGGCAGAAGCTATGTCACCTTCTCGAGGACAGCATCGGACCTTGAATCATTTTTCTCCCTTCTGGAGAAGGCAAATAACCCAAAGCTTTTTCTCCCTCCTAGAGAAGGCAACATACCTCTAATCCTTCTTCCTCCTAAAGAAGGCAGAGTACCTTCAATCTTTTTCTCCCTCCTAGAGAAGGCAGAGTACCTCGAGGACTTGACTTCAAAGCCTCTCTCCCAAGAGAGACTTCAAGGACTCACCAAAGCCACAGGAGGAGTACGGGTGTAGCTAGCCTAGAGCAACCGTGTGATCCCCTAAGACTCATTCTCCCTCAAACTCAACCTCATCTTCTCCTTTCTCTCAAACCCTGATTTTCTCTCAAAAGCACCTCTCTTAGAGTTTCTTCAGCAGTCACACAATCCTCTCAATTGTTAAGAGAATTTTCAAAATATTGCGTAAGTATTAGGTTTCAAGAAACTCTAAAAATTTAAGTTGGTCATCTCTATTCGTACAGTAAGATTAGAATTTATACAGTACGATCAGTTCAAAAATTAGACCAGTCCAGTACAATGCAAGGAGTTGTTTAGACAAATATAGGATTGAAAAGTTATTAAGTTTTAAAAAAAAATTAATTATCTTTGGAAGAATTTAATTTCAGAAAGTTTAGTTTTGGAATTTAACACTTTATTACGAATAATATATCACATCAGGAGGCAAAAAATATCGATTTCAAATAGGTTTGGATTACAAAATTTTGAATTTATCTTAATTATCATAGTCAACTCAAGAAAAGATAACATATGACCCTAGAGGATCAAAATAATATTTGATCAAGTGTTTGATTATAATAATCTGGATAAGGGATCATTAATTTCATAATCAAATTCATGATAACAGAACGATATATCCTCCCAGAGAAATAAGATATTGTTTACTATTAATTATTTAAAAATGAAGATAATGATCATCAAATTTAATTTTCTCAAAGATAATTAATTGAGCTTTTAAAAATATTAATTTTTGAAAAATTTAATATGAGTTTCTAAATCTTCTACGAGCGCAAGTCCTTGTAGTTAATTACATCATAGGAAAGTTAAAATTTTTACGAATATTCTCGATTAAAATAAGGGTAGAAATATTTTGAATCTTTAAAGATTGATATCAAAAAAGTGTGGCTTGAATTTTAATTGGGATTAGATCAAGATTGAACACTTATATCTAGAGATCAAAGAAAGAAAGAAAGGTAGGAGGTGTTTGAGATTCTAAAAAACTTTTTGAAACACCCTAAACTATCCTAAGTGTTAGGCTTAAATTTTAGATTGAAAGATATTTAATTTGAGTTATCAATTTTATTAAAAAGTTTGGATTCAATTTCTAAATGGTTGAGATCTTATAATCTAAACCTATCTCAGAACCTAAATCTAAATTGGGCACTGAAAATCAGTAGCCCAAACCTAGTTAATGTAGTACAAATTTGGGCTTACCCTGGCCTAGATTGAGGAGCTAACTAACCACCTAGTCACTTTAAAATCATGAGTCTGGTCATTTATGAAAGAGTGGTATGGGTGTTTAATTAAGTTTTGAGGAGTTGAGGCTGACATTTAGAGCAGATCCTAAGTGGCCCCTTAATACATGTTAGGTAATTCATTGCTTAAAGTAAATATGATTAAATTTTAGACTCATTTAAATTTGTTTATAATGCAATAGATGTAAATTAACTTTATGAATGTTTAAATCAAATATGAAGTAGTTTTAAAAAGGCTTAAAAATAGATTTTTTCCTAGAGATTGCATAACACCCTCTTGACAGAATTGCACCCTAATAGGTCAGGTGGTATGTCAGAACCCGCAGGCAGGGAGGTGCCTAATAAGAAAGAGAAGTTTAAAATATGGTGCATGCGACCCTCGATGAGCCTAAGCTTACTTCCTAAAATAGTTAGAGTTTCTACGTGAGCTTAAAGTTTTTAATTTAATTAAAGTAGAAAAGTTTTTAATATTTCCTCACGAGCCTTCAATCGGGTTCCAGGCTAAATCAAAATATAAGATGCAATCGCTAAAAAACTAAAAAAAGCAAGTAATTCTAATCATAACTAAAGTAAACAATCAATCAAATCAAATTAAATTAATTAAATAAATTCAATAGTCCATGTGGTAAATGTCACTTAATATTATAATCTAGGGTCTACATAAAAAGTAAAGTGGTCAGGTGCCATTAAAAATAACCCGGATTCTACTCCTATGACTTAAGTGACTTTGAAAATGAGATTCTTCTTGATCTTTACTTCTTCGTCCTTTTGTGGGCTCTTTAGATTTGTCAGGTCCATATATTCAAATGAAAAGAAACTTTCCCTCGAAAGGAGTGTTATCTTTTCCCTTTGGATATTTAAAAATTATCCAGATTTAGATCTCCAAATAGATAATAACTCTCCTCTAGGAGATGTTCTTTCCTCTTTGGATTCCAAATTGGATTTTTATCCCATTTCAAATTACTTTAAATATTACAACTCTTGACTCAAATCAAAATACATTTAAAAATAGAAGATTCTAGTCTCAAACATCTTACAGGGTTATCTTAAGCAGTTATAATTTGAAATCACATCTCAAGTAGTTATATATTGAAATTAAAAGTACTCAAACCAGCCACACTTGATCATGTTCTTTTGATTTAAAGGGGGGACTTAGCAGAGCAAAGTACATACAAAAATTTTAATAGTTTTAATTTAATTTTACCCCCCTTTAATTTTAATGCCCTTTATAAACATGATCACATGCATAAGGTTATATTTGTTTTTAAATCGTCCATAACCTAAGGATAATCTAAAGCCCATCAAATTAATTCATAGATTGCATTGAAATTTAAATAAACAATCACATCAAATAGTTATATCTAGCAACCAGCATACAGTGAAAGCTCGAAAAACTCGACACACAGTAGTAAGAAAGTAAAACATAGGCTTAACCTAAGACTTGAGTTGGCTTTCCTAGCAAATCATCTAAAGTGTGTGAGGTAGGTTGTATGGTTTAGATATGTCATATCTAGGATAATTGATTAAAGTTTGTTGAAGTTTTGGTTGGTTGAATGTCTTAGAGGAAATTTAAATTTGAGTTTAAGTATTAATGGCTTGAAGTCCATTTGAAGGTATATTTTAAATGTTGGGTGATTACTACCTTTATTAAACGAGGGCCATGAAGTTTATTTTACCTTCATTTGGACTAAGTCATAAACCTCGTAACCCTAGGTTTCCTAGTAGTTACCTATATTAATTAAATGACTTAATTGATTAAGATTTTAAGGATTAAAAATTTTAATTAAACTTCATCGATTCCATATTTTAGAATTGGATTAAAGTTTTTTTTGGAATTATAAGTTAAATATTGAATTTTTTTTGAATTATTTAAATTATTTAAATACATTAATTAAAGGGATCAAAATTTAACTTTTTAATTAAAGTTGATTTTTAAAAAGTTAATATTTTTCTTAAATATTAGACCTTAAGATGAGTAATTAGACACTAAGTTTACTAGATTTGAATTTTTCTATATTTAATAATGCAATTTTGAAATTTAGATTTGATTTTGAGCTACAATTCTCAAAAAATTTGACTTTTTGATTTTTATTGATTTTTTGATGGTTTAATATTTTTAATAAATATTAGACCTTAAATAGAGTTGAATATATTTGAGTTTATAAAATTTTTTTATATTACGTTATAATTTTTTTTAAGTTTGAGTTGAAATTTGAATTAGAGTTGACTAGAAAGTTGACTTTTTGACTTTAACCTATTTATGGTGGTTTAACATTTATAGAAAATAATAGACCAGAAATGGAGTTGAATGACACCAAGTTTAGTCAATTTGAATTTTTCTAGAATTACTTATATTTTTCAAAGTTTGGTTAATTAACGGATTTTTTAAATTATTTAATTAGCAATATTTTGATTATTTTGATCCAAAATTATCTCAAACTATATGGAATCACTTCAAAAGGTCAAAGATGACCCATGGGAGTATTTTAAAGTGTTTAGAGTTTATTTGAAATTTTAATAAATTTTAATTATTTAATTTAATTAAATATTAATTTTTATTAAAATTTAAATTAAAGTCCAATTAAAGGTTTAGTGATGGGACTTATATTTTTCTTAGGTAGAGACTTAACTTCTGGTCAATTTGATGTATTATTTGTATTTTTTATATTTAAATTGAATTTATTATAATTTTTGGGTCCTAAAAAAGGCTTAATTTTAACTTGCTTAATTTTCTTACCTAATGACTCCAAATTCAATGAAATTTAAACCTATGGTGTATAATGTCAGTAAGTTTACTGTGGTCATGTTTCACCTTGATTGTATGTGTGTGTAGAATTTCCTATGATTTTTTTAAGTTGACTAGACCTTGTCCTTAATTATTTTTCCTAGGTGTCACTAGTGTTCAATTATTTGAATCTCTGGTCATCTAACTTTGGGATATATGCAAGCATGCCACAATAATTTCACAACCTAATTCTACGAATTTGGAGAGTTATGAATTTTCAAAATTTTGGGTCCAAAATGGACCTATTACTTTGAAAATTTACATCATAGCAATCAAATAGGTATGTAATCTTAGGAAAATTACATTAAATGCCTAAGATACCTAAATATTTTTCACCAAAATTTTGGTCCAGTTTGACCACTGGATTGTGAGAAATTTGATAAATTTAGATTTTAAATAAACCTAAAAATCTATAATATCGTGACCAAAGTAGCTTGATTATAATTTTAATAAATAATAGGGCTCAAGACCTTTCCAATGAGCCCAAGAACACTCAATGTGGTGAAAAATTAAAATTTTTATGAATTTTAAAAAATTTTGTCCATTAAAATTAGTTTTTTTAAATCAAGTTATCCAAATCCAACCAGCGGGCTAGTGGCGTACTCGTGGCACGACATGTAACACTGGCTGGCGATGCCACCTTCCCTACTGCTAATGCATCACGAGATGCATGGCGATGATATACGACACACCTAAGTGAGTCAGCAGATCGTCATGACCGTTGGATCGACCATGGGTGAATGGACGAACCAGATACGGCCACGTTACCTCATGCGGTCCTGGGTTGGATCCATTGTATATCTTGTCAGACGAGTGATGCCGTCCAACCCTTTCTGGACCGTTCGATTGTGCATGTATCTCGATCGAACGGTTCTGCTCAAATTAGAGCTTTTTAACTAATTTTAAACTAAAACTTCAAATGGCCATAGCTTTAAAATACTTGTCCAAATTTGATAAAATTTAAAACATAAGCTCATGGTGTCCTAATCTTCCAATACCTAGAGTTTGGTGTCTCCATGCATTGTCGATTGGGAGTAGTTTCGAATCTAAATTTCAATGTAAAGTGGAGATATCTCACCAATCAATGGACGAATTTTTGAGTTCTTGGGCTTATTGAAAAGTTGCAATAATCCTCTTGAACTTTGTAGAAGACTCCAAAAGTTTGTTCTAATTAGATTGAAAGATATCTTAAAAACTTTACTCTCTCTCTCTCTCTCTCTTTTAGGGTTTAGGGTTTAGGGTTTGGGGGGACTTTGGATTGATTCCAAGTGTCCTCTAAAGTAGCTCAAATTTATAGAGAGGGTAAGTAGTGAATGGAATAGCTTTGTGAGAGGGGTTTGGCCATTTTAAAAGAGGTTTTAATGACTTGTTGACTAATTTGACTAGTCTACAGTCAAATTGATTGCCAAGGTGGCATATGAGAGTGCTGAGCTGGCTTGGAAGAAGATATAAAGCCTTAGAGTTAGAACTTAAATAGTTTTATGAGTTTTAGAGTGGTTTTGACCAGTTAAAAGTGAATTAACTTGATCAAATTGACCAAGGCTTGACTCCAAGCAAGTTTGGAAATATTCAAAATATCAAATGGGGTAGGTTTGAGGATTTGGAGGGTTTTAATTGAGTGCTTGAAGAAATTTAACCTAAATGGGTCCTATTTAATTGGAGTTGGACTAAGTTGACCAAGTCAACTTTTGACTGGTTTAAAGGGCCTAATCAAGTCCAAATCATTGAGATAGATGTTCAAAAGAGACTTGATGAAATTTGTGTTGCAACTTAGAAATCAAGATTGAGTTGTGTGTTATGTGATTTTTTGATGATAATAAAATATTATTGTTCTGATAATTATTATTTCTCCTAATATACATTGGATATATTTCTGTTTATTCTTGTGTGTACTAACATTTCAAAGAAATCAAACTCCAGACCGCTGAAGACTTTAAGACAGAGTAGAATAGGATTTCATATAATAAAGTCTGTAAATTTTTATTTTCTTGAGTCTAAGAGAGTGTGATTATAATTAGATAACTGTACACACACACACACACATGGGGAGAGATTTAAAAATTGAAATATAACTTTTTACCCTATTCATACTATATGATGTCTGTTCGTACATACGATTGACATTATACAAAATTTGGTTCGTATAAGATCATCCTGACGAACTAAAATCATATAGACGACTAACAGAGTATGAAATTTGTATCATACTAATTCATCCATACGAACAAAAAATCGTACAGATGACTGATAGTGTACAAAATACGTATCATACTAGATCATCCAGATGAACTTGAACAATTCATACAAATGATCTAAAATCGTACAGATGACTAACAGTATACAAAATAAAGTTCATACCAGTTTGTCTCAGGATTTTTGAACTATTCGTATAGATGATTCACAATCGTACTGTATGATCTAACTTTGTTTGACTTTGAAATTTTAGTTTTTAGATGATTTTTTCTTTTTGTTTCTATAAAATAAGTCATAGAAACTGTCTAACAAGTAATCTACTGTGAATTTCTCTTTAGAATAAAAAAGGAGAGTGTGTTTGGGAGAGTGCTTGGGAGTGGAGAGTGAGAGATCTTGTGAGAGAAAATTGTGAGGGATTGACAAGGCTGCCCAAAGGTGAGGATCTCTTATTGTTTCTTCAAACTTCTACCCTACTTCTTTGAAGACTCTAGAGAGAAGATTTCCACAGTAGATCAGGCACTCTAGCTTTACTAAGAGGGTAAAAAAGGGCGTCAAGGTTCTCTACCTTCACCAGGAGGGTGAAAAAGGACGAGGGTTCTCTGCCTTCACCAGAAGGGTGAAAAAGGATAAGGGTTCTCTACCTTCACCAGAAGGGTGAAAAAGGACAGCAATTCTTTATCTTCATCAGGAGCGTGAAAAAGGACATGACGGTACGTTGCCATCACTTGGAGAGTGTAAAAGGCATCAGTTCTCTGTCACATCGGATTGGTGGAGGAGAGTTTGTAAGGGCTTCTCCGCCTTAGTATGGGGGAAAAAGGAGAATCACTATTATTTAGTGCAATACCTAAAGGAGTCTTCAGGGTGTGGACATAGGTCTAGTTGGACCGAACCACTATAAAATTTAGTGTTCTTCTGTTCCTTTATTTTTTCCTGCATTTTATTTTTCTGCACCTTAAATTACTGTGGTTAGAAATTCTTTTGTGATAATTATATTCAAACAACTATAAATTTTAGGATCATCGATTAAATTTTCTAGAAACAGTTTTCAAAAATTTTAAGAATTTTTTTTAATTAATTAATTCACCCCCCTCTTGGTTAGCCTTGGGATAGTTCTATTAGGTTTAACAACCTACACAAACTTTCAAGTCGTATCAGAGTCTATTTCAAAGATTAAAGTTTAGACTACTTTTTAAAAATTGATCATGGCTAATTTTAGAAACTGAAATTCTGCGGAAGGATATTCGATAACTAGACCACCTTTATTCGTTAATATTTTATTTGATTTCTAGAAAATTTGCATGTCTACTTTTCTGTAATCACTTGACTATCGCATGTGGATGTCAGTACAGGAAAACTATACTGCACCTACTAGAATTGTTGATGGCATTAGGGTTAAAACACCATTTACTGATTGGACTTTAAAGGAAAGAGACTTAGCACAGTTAATGCCAAATGTTTAAATAGTTTTTTCTATGCCTTGAAATATGAGGATTCAATGCGTGTTTCAACTTACAAAATTGGAAAAGAAATCTGGGATAAGCTTTGCATAACTTATGAAGGGATAAATGAGGTGAAATAATCTAGGTTAAATATTTTATTACATGACTAAGAACTATTTTGCATGAAATCGAATGAGTATATTTTTAATATATATACATGTTTTACTCAGATTGTTACCTCGTTGCATGCTTTAGGTAGAGAACTAACTAATTCTAAAAAAAGTCAATAAAATCTTATATTGTTTACCTATTACTTATGATGTAAAGATAACTGTCATAACTGAATCAAAAGACTTGAATGTATATTCTATTGTCAATCAACTTGGATTACTGATTGCTTACAAGAAGGAGTGAATCAAAGATAGATTGATGTAGGTGACAAGCGGAAAGAGAAGAATAAAGCTTTGAAGGTGGATGATTTAGAAATTGACCAATCAATACTTGAGGATGAAGAAGATATTGCATTGATGATGAGTTAATTTAAAAGTTTCCTTAGAAGAAAGTAACAAAGATGTTAGCATTGGAATAAAAGTAAGTATAATAAGAATGCAAAAGTTATTAATGAAGTTATTTATTATGAATGCAGAAAGCCTGGACATATTAAGTCTGAGTGTCTAAATCTCAAAGCTAATCCTAGCAAGGAGAAAGTTAAGGAGAAAACTAACGTTAAGAAGGGCAAGTAAAGGATGCAAAAGGCTTTCTGGGCTAACTCAGCTTCAAACTCCTCAGAAATAAAAGCAGAAGAGGAGGTCACTAATTTGTACTTATGGTAGATAATCTTGATCATTTAGATCAAGAAGAGGTATGTGACCTATCCTATGATGAATTATTTAAAGTTTTTAGGAAAATTCGATCAAAAAATTACATGATAGTCTGAGTATTGAGTATTTGACTTTTTAGAAAGAGCATGAAAATTTTAGAAAAGATCATGCAGACATAGATAGAAATCACATGGCCTTGCTTGATGAATTTGATGATTTGAATAAGAAGCATGAATTATTGAAAACATTCTATAATGAGCTTGAAAATGATTTTAAAGTTTTTATGGGTGAAACTGAACAAAAAGAAATTGATTTGAAAATTAAAGATTTGATTTCAAAAAATGCAAACTCATATCTAGAAATAAAATTTAAAGCTATTATGGAATATAGACTGGCTCCCACACTTGAACAATTTTATAAGTCTAAACAAAAGCACACAAGTTCAAAACCTAGGAAGATATATTGTAACTCATATAAATGAATAAATCCTTTTTATAGTGTGAAATATTTTTCATGTGGAATGTTAGGATATATTTCCCATACTTGCACTATTCATAATAGAATACATTTAGTATGGAGATCTAAGATGTATAAATCAAAGTATATCAAGCATGCATTGGAATTATTATTGCCAAGAGGTGAACCCAAATTTATTTGGGTTCCTAAGTCTAACGTTTGATTATTTTATAAAAATGCTCTCATATAAGCCCTCGTGAGAGCATTTAGTACCTGGACAACGGATGTTCTAAACATATAACTGGAGATACAACTCAATTTATATCGCTAGAAGCTAGGAATGGAGGCAAGGTAATACTGGGAGATAATACCACTAGAAGAGTGGTAGGTACATGTATGATTGGCAACAAGAATAATTTCTTTATTGAAAATATTTTATTGGTTGATGGCTTAAAATATAACTTGCTAAGTATTAATCATCTTTGTGATATAAGTTTTAACATTAAATTTTACCTACAAGCTTCATTATAAGCCAAAATAGAGTTGACATATTATATGGAGATAGGGTAAATAATATTTACATGCTTGATTTAAATTATGTTAAATCTTCTAATACTTTTTGCCTCAAAATTATCTCTAATGAATCTTGATTATGGCGTAGAAGACTTTGTCATGCAAGTATGAAAAATCTTAGGAAGATTACCTAGAAAGAATTGGTTAGAGGCATACTCAAATTAGACTTCACTAATGATCACCTGTGTGATGCATGTCAATTAAGAAAATAAGTCAAATCCTCCTTTTATTTAATTAAGGATCCTAAAACTACCAAACCATTAGAAGTCCTTCACATGAATCTTTTTGGACTGGTTAGCATTATAAGTCTAGGAGGAAAAATTTATTGGTATATAATTATTGATGATTATTCAAGATTCACTTGGATTAGATTCTTATTATATAAGAGTGAATCATTTGATGAGTTTTAAAATTTTTCTACTTGGATTCAGAAGAAGCTAGGTTGTGAAAATTCTTACAATTCAAAGTGATCATGGAGGAGAATTTGAAAATAAAATTTTTGAAGTTTTCTATAAATGGCTATAAAACCCTTTAAATTTTCAAGATTTTTTTGGTTGAATTTAAGAAGTATAAATCATAAATCGTCTTCGCCAGAACATTTATAATATCAGGTTTTAGCTTCCCTAAATTTTTTATAATTTTTGGGCACTGTTAAAATTTCTTAAGACATCGACACCTATCAATACAAGTGGGGTTTTGGAGACCGTCATGTGTCCATTTTGCAAACTGATTTGACCATAATTTTCTAAATAAAATTTGCTAATTAATGAATATTTTTCTGTAATTTTTATAATCTTTAAAAGAATTTTTATGAATTTTATACTAAAAAAATTCATTATAATAATATTATTATATATTATTTAATTATAAAAGATAAATATCTTCAAGCACTTATCCATTATTAAATTCATTTTTCTATGCCATTTTCAGTTTTGCCGAACAGAGAGCTTCTTAGGGCTTTTAGGGAGAAAGATAAGTGAGAGAAAGAGAAATTCAGATTTTGGGCGACTTTGGGCTATTTTGTTCCGTTGGCGCAGTTGGGAAAGTTATTCATCTCAAGATAAGGCACAGAATGCCCATCTCAATTTTAAAAAATATGTAAGTTTTAGTAAATATTTCAATTAAAATTTTTTTATCAGTTAGCGAAAAATAGGGTTAATTTTGCACCGGTAAAACTTTCACCGCGTAACTTTTTGTATGTTGTAGAGATTACGATTATGCATATTTTGAATATTTTTTAAAAAATTTTTGCCAGAGGTTTTGAAATTTACAAGATTTTTATTGAATAGAAAATTATCGGGATGTTGAAAAATAGTGTTGTAGTATAATAAAAGTCTTAAAACATCATTTTACACAATCTCTGATAATTTAGTAATTTTCTAAAAATGTGCATTTTTGCCTAGTTGAACTTTCTGATGTCTACCATTATACAACACTGTGAAATTTTGATACATGCTCAATTTCTCTTAAATTATTATAATGTGATTATATATGTGTATATGTGAGTGAATGATATCTGTTGGGAGCCATAAGGGGCCAAAATCTCCTGAGATTCTGTCTGTGTCAAGGAATTATTAGGAGTTATAAGGGACCAGAATCCTTTGAGATTCTGTCTGAGTCAGGAATATCTGATATTTTTTAGTGCTATAAGCATAAATAAAAAGGGAGTCATAAGGGGCCAGAATCTCTTGAGATTTTGTATGGGTCCGGGAAATGTGATCTAAACTACTCTATGATATGAATTTTAGTTAATTCATTTGTTTTATACTATTATTTAAATCATAGAATAACTGCTATGCATTTGTTATATTTTTTAGTTCTGTGATTCTCAGTTCAATGATTTATTTAACTTATATTTACTTACTTTTAGATATTTGATAAAATATTTGAAATAAAAGATTATTTGAAAATTTAGATTGGTTTTTATGACTTGCTGAGCTGTTATAGCTCACTATGGTTTTACTTCTGGTTTTTAGGATATGGGAAGGGAAAAGAGGTTGTGGACTAGCAGTTCAAGATCAGATCTGAGGTCATAAGTATTTTGCTATTTTGATTTTTGTACAATCATGGCTAGTTAAATTTTAATTTTTGTAGCTCTTGCCTATAGCCATGTACTGTAGTGTAGATATTTATTTTGATGAATGAAAGAAACTTTATGGATGAGTTTTTTAATATTAGGATATTTTAGTAGCTCTGTAATGAGTCATTTATTTCAATGAATATTGGCAAAAAATTTGAAATAATTTTAAAACTAGATCTTGGGGTTTGCCTGTAACAGCTCAACACGATAGGACCTATCTTGGTCGTGTTGGGTTGTGACAATGGCAAGGAATATATCATAACTTTTTAGCTCCTATGATCCCTCAATAGAATGGGGTTGTTGAAAGAAAGAATAGAACATTGATAAAAGCCGCTAGAGCCATGTTGGCTGAATATTCAATTCTTAAATATTTTTAGGCTGAAGCGGTTACTACAGCTTGTTATATTTTGAATAGGGTGACATTAGATCTAAGTTGAACAAGATGCCCTATGAACTTCTTAAAGGAAGAACACCTAACCTCTCATATCTACGTTTCTTTGGATGTAAGGTAGTTATTCATAACAATGGTAAAACTCTTTTAAGAAAATTTGATCCTAAATTTGATGAAGGAATTTTTCTAGGATATTCAAGTATTGGAAAATCCTATAGAGTTTTTAACAGAAGAACTTGGGTAGTTGAGAAGACCACTCATATAGTTTTTGATGAATATAATATTTCTGGAGGGTCTAAGTTGGAAGAAGAAGATATTGAATAAATAATCCAAGAAATTGAAAATACAAATCTTGAGGAAAGAGTTAAAACAGAAAATGTATTGCCTATAGAATAGAAATATTCTAAAAGTCATCCTAAAGAACTAATTTTAGGAGAACCAAGAGAAGGTGTTAGAACTAGGCATGGCCTTAGCAAAGAAGTGAACCCATCAGATCTTATTTCAATGATTGAACTAATTAATGTAAATCAAGCACTTTCTGATTAATTTTGGATTTTAGATATGCAGAAAAATTTGAATCAATTTGTAAGAAATAATATTTAGGAATTAGTAAAGAGACTCGAAGATCAAAGTATTGTTGGAACTAAGTAGGTTTTTGAAAATAAGATAATTGATTCAGGTGTAGTGGTTAGAAATAAGGCAAGATTGGTGGCCAAGGATACAATCAAATAGAAGGAATTGATTTTGAGAAAACTTTTTCCCCTTTAGCTAGACTTGAAGCGATAAGGGTGCTACTAGCTTTTGCCTATTTTAAAGGTTTTAAATTATTTTAAATGGATGTTAAGAGTGTCTTTCTTAATGGGGTGGTATAAGAGGATATTTATACCTCCAAGTTTTGAAAATTTACAATTCCCTAAACATGTGTTTAAATTGAGAAAGGCATTGTATGGACTAAAATAGGCACCTAGGGTATGGTATGAAAGGCTAACCACATCCTACTAGGAAGATCATTTATTAAAGGAAGTGTGGACACCACCCTTTTCTTAAAAAGAGTAGGAGATGATATACTCATTATTTAAATATATATTGATGATATCTTATTTGGATCCGCTAATAAAAATCTTTGTGATGATTTTTTAAAAATAATGAGTAGTGAATTTGAAATTAGCTTGATGAGAGACTTGAGTTACTTTCTTGGTTTTCACATAAAGCAGAAAGAGGATGGAATATTTCCAAGTCAGTCAAAATATATTAAGGGCATCCTTAAGAAATATAAAATAGATAAAGCTAAACTAATAAGTACACCAATGAGTTTCTTAGTGCAATTAGATAAGGACTCTAAAGGCAAATCTGTTTATAAAAAAAAATTTAAAGGGATGATTGTATCATTACTTTATTTAACTGCAAGTAGACCTGATATCATATTTAGTGTTTGTCTATGTGCTAGATTTTAAGCTGATCAAAAAGAATCTCACCTGACTGCTATTAAAAGAATTATGAGATATCTTTTAGGAACTCAAAATTTAAGAATTTGGTATCCTAGGCATAGCTCCTCTTTTGAAATAATTGGATATTCTGATTCAGATTTTATAGGATGTAGGGTTGATATAAACAGTACATTTGGGACTTGGCAATTCATAGAGAACTCCTTAGTCACTTGGTCTAGCAGAAAGTAAAATTTAGTAGCTCTTTCTGCTACAGAAGAAGAATACATAGCCTTAGGGAGTTGTATGGCACAAGTTCTATGGTTAAAATAATAACTAATGGACTTAGGTTTTTCAATTGGCACTACTTTAATTTTTTATGATAATAAAAGTGCTATTTGTATTTCAAAGAATCCTATCCAATACTCTATGACTACACATATAGACATTAGACATCACTTCATTAGGGATCATATCACTAAAAGAAAAATTGAGCTACATCATGTAGCAACTGAAAATCAATTTGTAGATATTTTCACAAAACCACTGTCTTTTAAAACTTTCAGTAACTTAAGAACTAGATTGGGTGTTATTGATATTCCTGCATAAACAATTGAAATTCTACAGGTTGCATGTGTAATGTATTTCGTGTATGTTGGTGTTTATGGCTTTTTCTTTGTTTGTATTTCATAAATGTTGGTTATTTTCTCCATTTTGGTTTTATTTTCTCATTAGTATTTTCTTTTATTTTCATTTTTGTGTCTCTCGGATCTTGATTGATTTGTTTTTGGAAAAGAATTTTGTTTTATTATATCTTAAGTGCCTTTTCCATTCGTACTATATGAATTCAATAGAGTTTACGAGGTATTTTTTTCTGAGTGGGTGAGATGAAAAATGAGATTTTCTAAATATATCGTACTATACGATGATGTCATCATCTATACGATACATGTATTTTTCATCTGTTCAAAAATGATGACGAAGGTTATTTTAAAAGATCATTTGTACAAACTTAAGTTCATCTGTACGATCGAGTTGTCAGTTTGTATGTGGATGATCTCAACCATTAGGTATAAAAATTATTGCCTATTCATCCTGGATGAATAGGTGTTCATCTGTACGATCGGTTTGGTCAAAAAGTTGTACGATACAACTCCTTGTAAATTATGTTTACAAAAAGTTATTTCATTAATAGAACTATTTTTGACCGTTTTCTTTCGTATGTATGAATTTTTTTTGTACTGTATAATGTAAAGATCATACGTACAAACCCCATATCATACTGTATGATCAAGCCCAATTTCTTTAAATTGAGAGCCACTCTTTAAAAATGTCACCGTCCCTTTTGCATTCAAACCTTCTTATTTTAAAATCCATTAAATGGCAAGCACTAGCGGCAAACGGGCTCGATACTCCAGAGGTTCTTCTTCTCATTTGAGTTAAGTAGAAGAAAACTTTCTTTCAAAAGAGAATGAAGATGCCTATGACAGCTTCATCAAGGCAAAGATCACACCTTCTCATCTTCTGATTCAAGAAGACATCAATTTCTCAGTAATGTCTCTATTCGATTCCATTCACTTTTCCTTCATTCTCACCCTAATCCACAACTTTCACTCTGATATCTTTTACCTTTTTTTAGCAAATCTAAGGTTAAAAGATAACCATACCAAAATATCTTCTT
The DNA here is from genome assembly GCA_019925795.1 of Dendrobium chrysotoxum. NCBI lineage: Eukaryota > Viridiplantae > Streptophyta > Magnoliopsida > Asparagales > Orchidaceae > Dendrobium > Dendrobium chrysotoxum. The sequence continues at coordinate 891,398 of CM034309.1, read as the reverse complement.
TTGTACTTAAATAAAGGGTGGAAATAACTAGGGAGGATTTAGGCACATACCTACACCTTAGAACTGAAGGTGTAAGGGCACATACTATGACATCAATAGAGGATTTTGACTGGTCCATTATAAATCAAACCCTTAGAGGTACACCTTCAGTCTATCATCAACCTCGTTTGCACACCTTAAATTAGAATGACATATCATCCAGCTTGTGTTGAGAACATTGATTATTCCTAAAGCTAGTGATCGTATTAACCTTACTCCTTTGATTTTTATTATCACATATCTCAAAATGTCGAACACTCTGACTGATGATGTCCAATTAATTTTGGACTACATCAATAATCTTACAGACATTAGGCTTCCTACCACTAAGAGGAAGAAGAATGTGGCTTTAGGATACCTAGTTGCCGACATCCTAGAAAAGAAGTACAATGTGGTTCATCCTGAAACCCCATATACTTTTTTTATGCTTCATTTCATTCACTTTTTCATCAGGATCAAGGGGGAGAAGGATATGACATTGGAGAAGAAGAAGCACATGCACTTTCTCCTGCACCTGCCCCTGCCCCTGCCCCTGCCCCTGGACATGAGCAGCATTTCTATCAAGAAATGGTCCAGCGATTTGATCTTCTTAAGTCTCACTTTGATCAATGATTTGATCATATTGAGACTCGCTTGGACAAGCAGGATGCCAGCTATAGTGAAGATATGGGCTGGGTCCGAGGATAGTTCGACTCGATCAACGCTCAAGTAGCTACAATCAATAGCTACTTTACCTTGTTTACTCCTCCTCAGCCACCTCAAGATTAGGATCCTCCTGCTTTTAGTTTTTTTTTTTGGTGTAATCAATGAATATTTTGCTTTTCTAATTTTCATGTAATGGGATTATGGATGTTTGTGATATTATGTTAGTTTGTGTCTTGAGTTTATTTTTTTTTAAATGAATGATGAATAAAATGATATTTGTCCTAGTGTTAATTCTCTTGTATTGTCTTTAAGTTTCTTTTGTTCAAATTAGTAATGTTGATCTAAGAGATAGTTTAAAATACTTTGCACTTCAACTTAATTTCCTAGCAAAACTTTAATTCTCAACTTTAAATCAAATTGTGATTAGATGTAGATTAGAAGATCATCTTCATATTCTTATAGATACTAATGTTTTAGTAAAAATTGCTGCCAAAGAAATGATATATTTTTGAATTTCTTATTCAATGTGTTGATTTTCTTATTAATTATTGGGTTTTGTTTAAATAATTATTGATATCGAATAGAAAAAAAATGAAAAGAGGCATAAAATTAGCCCAAATTTGAAAAGATACACAAAGCGTGCCAAAATTTTAAAAGATGCGTAATGTTCGCCATAAATAAAAAGAGGCACAAAATTAGCCCAAACTAAAAAGATGTACAAAGCATGCCAAATTTTGAAATAATGCACAATGGTCACCAATCGAAAGATTAAGTATCATTCAGTTCTTTCCTCTATCTCTTTAATTTTTATAAAAATCCATACATTCAACAATAATCTCAATTATTGAATATAAAACTAATTGATCTTTATTTAATCATTTTTGCAATAATTATTTTATTTGATATATCTAGAACAAACATTGAACCTGGTTGACTTTTCTTATCCTAATTGTTCTTTGATTGAAAATATGAGTCTTTCTTTTTCGCATCAGGATTTAAAGGTTATTTTTACCAACTATTTTAAATTATCTTTTTCCTCAGCTATTCGATTTATCCAAAGAAACTTATTTTCTTTTAGGATTTCTCCCTTTTTGATGTTGTCAAAAGGAGGAGTCATAGTGTGATTTTTTGTTTGTTCAGGGGAAGTTATCATGTGATTGTTTGTTTATTTATTATTGTGTGTATTTTCTTCTTGTTGGTCGTTGGTCTTGTATATATTATAGTCTTGTGTTTTTGTCTTATTTTGTTTTGTGTTTGTTTCATTTTATGTTTTTACTCCCTTCATTTTATTTGAGCATTAATTGAGGGGGAGCTAAGGAGAAAAAGATCTTTTAATTTTATTTTAAACAATAATGGTTTTGCCATCATTAAAAAGGGGAAGATTGTTGCAAATTTGAAATCAAGATTGAGTTGCGTGTTATGTGATTTTTTGATAATAACAAAATATTATTATTCTGATAATTATTGTTTCTCCTAATATACATTGGATATATTTCTATTTGTTTTTGTGTGTACTAACATTTCTAGAAAGTCATACTTTAGACTGTTGAAGACTTTAATACAGAGAAGAATAAGATTTCATGTAATAAAGTCTGTAAATTTTTATTTTTCTTGAGTCTGAGAGAGTGTTATTGTAATTGGGTAACTATGCACACACACATAGGAGGAGAGAGTTAAAAATTGAAATTAAATTTTTTACCATATTCATACTGTACGATGTCAGTTCATACAAACAACTGATTGTGTATGAATTTCGATTCATACAATATAGTCCAGATGAACTTGCATTGTTCGTCGAGACGAATTAAAATCGTATGGACGACTGATAGTGTATGAAATATGTGTCGTACCAAATCATCCAGATGAACTCGAACTGTTCATCCAGACGAACTAAAAAATCATACAGACGTCTGATAGTGTATGAAATACATATCGTACCAAATCATCTAGATAAACTTGAACTATTCATACAGACAATCTAAACATACAGACGACTAATAGTGTACGAAATAAAGTTCATACCAGTTCATCCCATGATTTTTGAACTGTTCATATAGATGATTCATGATTGTACTGTATGATCTGACTTTGTTTAACTTTGAAATTTTAGTTTTTGGACAATTCTTTCTTTAGGTTTCTATAAAATAAGTCCTAGAAACTATCTACCAAGTACTCTACTGCGAATTTCTCTTTAGAGTGAAAAAGAAGAGTGTGTTTGGGAGAGTGTTGGGAGTGGAGAGTGAAAGATCTTGTAAGAGGAAATTATGAGGGATTGACATGGTTGCCCAAAGGTGAGGATCTCTTATTGTTTCTTCAAACTTCTGCCCTACTTCTTTGAAGACTCTAGAGAGAAGATTTCCAAAATAGATCGGGTACTCTGCCTTCACCAAGAGGGTAAAAAAGGGCGTCAAGGTTCTCTGCCTTCACCAGGAGGATGAAAAAGGATGAGGGTTGTTTGCCTTCACTAGAAGGGTAAACAAGGATGAGGGTTCTCTACCTTCACCAGAAGGGTTAGGAAGGACGATGGTTCTCTGCCTTCACCAGGAGGGTAAAAAAGAACATGACAGTATGCTGCCATCACTTGGAGAGTGTATAAGGCATCGGTTCTCTGCCGCATTGGATTGGTGGAAGAGAGTTTATAAGGGCTTCTTCGCCTTGCTGTGGGGGCAAAAGGAGAGTCACTATTATTTAGTGCAATACCTGAAGAAGGAGTCTTTATGGAGTGGACGTAGGTCTAGTTAGACCGAACCACTACAAAATTTGGTGTTCTTCTATTCTTTTACTTTTTCCTTCATTTAATTTCTCTGCACTTTAAATTACTGTGGTTGGAATTTCTTCTGTGATAATTATATTTAAACTACTGCAAATTTTAAGTTCATCGATTAAATTTTTTAGAAACGGTTTTAAAAAATTCCAAGAAATATTTTAAATAACTAATTCACCCCCTCTTGGTTAGCGTGGAATAATTCTATTAGATTTAATAACCTACACAAACTTTCAATTTGAATATATCTGGGATTTGATTTCATGTATAAATGACTTAAGGGTTGATTTGGTCAACTTAGGTTGACTTGGTCAACCAGGTTAACCAAAGACTAGGGTTTGGACTTAACAGATTTGGTTGGATATTTGGAGTATGGTGGAGGTGGTCCTAAGGGTTGGAAAGGCCATTTTAGGTAAATTGACTATTTGGACCCTCAAGGGGCTATTAATCAACCTAGGTTAACATGGTCAAATATGTTGACCTAAGACCTGGGTTTGGGTCTAACAGGTTTAAAATGAAAATTTGGGGTCTGGTAGAGGTAGTCCTTAAGGTCAGAATGGTCATTTTATTGAATGTGATTATTTGAACCCTTAAGGGGCTAGTTTGTCAACCTAGGTTGACTTGGTCGATTAGGTTGAACCATGTCCAGGGTTGAGCTCAATAGGTTTAGTTTGATGTTTAGAGACTAGTGGAGGTGGTCGCATGGTCTAGATTGGTCATTTTAGTAAAAATGCCCTATGGGGCCCTCAAGGAGTACTTGGGTCGACCGGGTTGACCCAGAGTTTGGGGTTAAGTCCAACAGGTTTGGTTTTAGCTTTTGAGTTGAATGAAAGTGGTCTCATGAAAGATAAGGCCATTTGGATTGAAATGAGTATACAAACCCCTAAGGGGTATTTTGATCTAAATTAGTTGGCCTGATTAACCAGGCTTGACCAGGGTCTAAGATTGAGTCCAATTCACTCCTAATGGTAATTAGGATGCATTAGAAGAGGTTTTTAGGCTTAATTTGAATAGGCTATGTTGAAGTTTAGAGAAAACTTCAAAATTGCCCTTAAGGGGCATTTTGGTCATTTTGACTCCTGGTCAACTAAGAGTCAAAGTGGGTCTACCAAAATATTAATTAATGATTAACATATCATAATGAAGGGTCTAAAAGTGGTTACAAGATTTGGAGAAGGCTTTAAGGTCAAAATCTATTGGATGGCAGGTTTAGTGGCATAGGATGTAAATATTTTAAGATTTTACAGCCTTTGGAAATAGGTTTAGTTTCTGGGGTTAGAGACCTCAAATTGAGCTTAAATTTGGAGGGTAGACCCTAGGGACATGCCTAATTAATATGAAATTAATATATCATGATATGAGGGTCATTTGACTGGGATTTGAAATATTTGAAAATTGATTGAAAATAGCTTTCAGGACATAGGCCTTTAGCCATAGATATTGGTCTAGATTTTGGGGTTTGAGCTAGATTTTATATTTAAATATTTAAATTTAAATTATCCAAATCAATCATAATCATTTAAATAATTATTAATGATTGGATAGGATTGAAGCTTGGTTAGAAGCTGGATTGAGGTTTGAACTGAAGTCTGGATTAGTTTGGAGTTTGAATTGATTTAAAGTCTGGATGGATTTAAATCTTGATTGAGCTCTAGATGATTGACATTTGGATGAATATCAACCATTAGATCAATAAGTGAATATCTAAATAGGTCCTTATGACCTCACATAAAAATAAGGTCAACAAATAGACCACTGATATGTGTAGTAGAATGAAGTTTTACTGCACATATTGGCGTTGACCGAATTGAAAGTTCAAGTATGGAATTTTAATTCTTAGGGAAGGAAAAACCTAAACCTAGAGATTTGTGTTTTGAATAGATACTAGGGTAATGCCACAGAGGGCATACTCTACCAATAGTGGGTCTAATCCTAAGGGAAGGAAAAAAACTAACCCTAAAGGATCGAGATGGAATTGATACTACGGTAATGCTGGGAAAGGCATACCCTACCACTAGTAGATCTGATCCTAAGGGAAGGGAAGCATGTGGACTTATACCTATCCTTAAGGAAGAGAAGATTGGATTCTGGAATTAAAACTAGGATGGTTCCACTGAGGGTGTGCTCCATCACTATTAGCTCTAATCCTATGGGAAGGAAGCATGGGGACATATACCTATCCTTAAGGAAGAGAAGACTGGATTCTGGAATTTAAAATTAAAGCTAAAATGGTTCCACTAAGGGTGTTCTCTATCACTAACAGATCTAATCCTAAAGGAAGGAAGCACGAGGACTCACCTATAACCTTAAGGAAAGGAGAATTGGATGATCGTATAGGAAGGAAGAACTCCTAACTACAGAGGACAAAGTTTGGATTTGAAATATAGATGGTGCCATAGAGGGCATGCTCCATCACTAAAATATTTAATCCTAAGGAAAAAAAGCATGATGACTCACACATATTTGAAAGGGGAAGAAAGTTGGATGATTGTGTAGGAAGGAAGCATTACATCCCATAGAGGATCAAATCTAGAATTTAAAACTAGGATGGTGCCACAGAGGGCGTGCTCAATCACTAATGGATTTAAACTTGAGATGAGGAATCGATTCCCAAATAAAGAAACTAGGATGGTGTCATTGATGGCATGGTCCATCACTAGTAGATGATCTTGTGGAGAGGAAACTTGCTCTACATAAAAGATTAATTCTAGAGTTTGAAATTAGATGGTGTCACATGGGGTGTGCTCCATCACTAGTAGATGATCTTGTGGAGAGGAAACTTACTCTACACAAAAGATCAAATCTATATTTTGAAACTAGGATGGTGCCACAGGGGGCATACTCCATCACTAGTGGATGATCATGTGAGGAAGAAGCTTGCTCTACATTGAAGATCAAAACTAGATGATCATGTGGTGAGAAAACTTGCTCCATATAGAGGATCGAGTCTAGATGATCATGTGGGGAGGAATTAGCTCCACATATAGGATTGAATCTGGATGATCATGTGGGGAGAAAACATGCTCCACACAAAGGATTGAGTATGGCTTCTGGAATTTGAGATTTAAATTTGGATGATTTTTTTTAATTTGATTTGATTTGGTTTTGAATTTGAAGGATTATTAAATTTGAAATTTGATTTGATTTTAAATTTGAAGAGTTTTTTAATTTAAAATTTGATTTGACTTTGAATTTGAAGGGTTTTGAACTTGAAATTTGATTTAATTTTGAATTTGAAGGGTTTTGAATTCAATAATTTTTTAATTTGAAGATTTTTTTTATTGATGTTAAATTTGATACTCATCTGGCATGGTACTTCCTGGAGAGCCGCCCCAATATATAAAATATCGAGTAACATCCTTCAAGATTGATTTGTTGATGTTTGAACCTCCCTCAAAGATCATCTCTACGATAAGAGATCATTCTTATGTTGGTTCAAACTCCCCCCCCCCTAATATTTTGGCGAGCAATGATAGGCATCTAAAGAATAAGGACAAAGTCTCGTACTTGAAAGGTTCTAGGTTTCACTAACTTATCACGAGCTTGAACCATTCGGGCTTTGTATAACTTTGAGTTTTATTGAGCCTTAGAGATGATGCTTTGCAAGGGCTCAAGCTCCTCCAATTGGAGTCAGGCACTCTGCTCAGTTACGATTTGATCTTGAACGATAATTTCTAGCGATGTAAAACACACCTCTAGGTGGGAATGATCTTGGACCCAGCACAGAGTGTGATTTTATAGAGAAGGCCTTGAAAGAAAGATGACTATATGAAAAGACTCACACATATTCCTCAAGCATGGGATTTGAATTTTTTTATCATGAGTAGAAGATTCATTCTTTTTTTTTTTGGAAAATTTTTTCTTAACCATTTGGACCCTATCAGAATGACAAATATGAACAAATTTACAAGTATAGTGAGGTAGAGTCAACTCCAACTAATCTGGAAAGATTTAAGGAATTAGGTTTTGTTGACCTATACCAAGTCTCGTAGAAACTAAACTGGGGTTCTCCCTTGTATTAAAATTAATTTTAAAATATTTAAGTTGGAGAGAGAAATTTGATCTTTTCAATTCTCTTGCATGAGAATTTTTTTTATATCTAATGGGCTATTGTTGCATGATGATGAATCTGGATTCAAAATTTTTTAAAGTCAAGAAACTAGAGTGAATGGGTCTTTTTAAATTTAAGGATTAAAAAGAAGGAAGACTCTTTCTCTCTTTTTGGTGGCCCACTTTATGCATCTTTTGATTTTCGGTGCATTTCACGCATCTTTTGATTTTTGTTGATCTTGATTTGAGCTTCACTTACTTTAAAATCTTAAAATGATTGCTCTCTTCTTTTTTTTAATGCTGGGATTATATCTCAAATATAAGAGAAGAAAACTCATTCTTTTATGCAAGGAAGGATAATTCTCAGAGCGGACACAAATTTTTTGATAAGGGTATCAGCTTGACTAGGAAAGTTATTAAATAATTTAAAATATGTAAGAGATGCCTATTAAGATAGAAAATTATTAGAGGATTGTGAAGATTTTTATTTCTAAAGTTAACTTACATTTGATACAGATTTTAATTCAACTCTCAAATCAACCCACAGAAGTAGTGGGAGGGAGGGGCATTTAAGTATCTGGTGGAGTCAACCACAACTCTCTCTTAACCTCTTAAGACTTAAGGTAGAGGTCAATTCCCATTAAAAAAGGTGAATAAACTATCTTAAAATTTTAGACCTATTACACTTGAGAAATGGTATGCTCTCCTAAAAAATGTAAATCTAGGTGGTAAGACCCTAGAAATTTCATTTATATGATCTCTTAGGAAGAAGAGATTGTCTTGGGGTCTGCACTATCCCTAGAAGATGATGCATCATTTTGATCAAAAGATTTATCACAATAGGATCCCTTTGAAAGTTAAATTTTGATGATTTTGTATCTGATACAATCTTAGATTAATTCTCCTCCCTCATTACTAGTGGATTAGTAGTTAATAGAGTGGCACCTCGAGTGGTTTCTACACCTCCTTCTCTATAGATGATGTAGTGGGGCATATGTAATAATGTGACCTAACATCCTCTGGTAAAGTGGATGGGTCATGCCCCTCAACTTAGGGCTTATGGTCTATTACTGGAGACTACTCAGTTCTGATTTGATTGATCCTTTCTGTGTAATAGTCAAAAGGGCATAATGGAGATCGCGCTATCGTTCTCACAAACTCTCTCCTTTCGGCACCAGGAAGAGGGTGGAAGTGATTTCCACCAGGGAGGGGGTACGTGTAAGGAGCCATAAATTCTTGATTTGCCTCAGATCTGACTTGATTTAAGGCTTCCAACTCCGCAATCTTTCTAGCCTTAACAGCCTTCTTTCTGACCCTCCGAAGGTAGTTCTTCTTCTAGTTCATGATGGCAAAGTTTATGCTGGAACTTGACCCAACCTCAGGCATAGATGACTTCTCATCCATTGTCACTAGTTTTTTTTTTCTTATCCTCCTTAGTATAGAGTACAGTGAGCAAGGGGACGACAACAACCTCCATTTTGGAGATGGGGGGAGTTAGCTCCTAACCCTGAAGTAACTTCCACCAAGGGAAAATCCTTTAATGTCTCAGCAGACAAATCAATGATTCTTTCTCCATTAACTGAAAGCTTGAAGCTCTAAAATTCCACTCCAAACTGAGATAAACTATCACATATGATTTCTTCTATAGTCAGGTTTCCATCCAGGGCGAGGATAAGTTTCCCAGCCATTTCAGTATGCTTAATTTCCTAGAATTAATAGAAGGTGATTTGAATTAGTTGATTTTTAAAATAGAATTTAAATTTTGAGCTTGATTGGTTATCTTCAAGTCTTGAAACTTCAACATGTTGAGTTTTCACCCAATATGAGGGTTCACAAAATTGACAAAGAAATTTAGAGAATTATACTCAACTCTTTCATTCCATCGATTGATTTGGAGTGAAATTTCAAAGCCTGTATTTTGTTTGAGGGTTTTAAATTTTGAAATTGAGATTGAGGGATCTTCTACAAATTCTGAAATCCAGTATATAGAGTTTCACTCGATTATGCATGTTTGAAAGTACGAGATGCGCCAAGAGGGGGGGTGAATTGGTATTTTAAAAATTTAACCCTACACAAGAGTTCTAATTTTTTTTGTATTTTCGAAATATAATTTAACAACCAATGTGCGGAAGCAATTACAACGATCACAACGATAAAATTGATAACACTACGAGATTTAAAAATTGATTTTTCACCAAGCAATTAAAACGCACAAATTTAAAAGCATGAAAAGTAAAGTGCGGTAAACAGGAAAAAACACACCAGAAATTTTTATAGTGGTTCGGTCACTTGACCTACGTTCACTCCCCGGAGTCCTCTACTCCGGGATTTGCACTAGTAAAAGTTGACTCTCCTTTTGCCCCCACAGCAAGGCGGAGAAGCCTTTACAATACTCACTTTCACCTCCCTCGGTGCGGCGGAATACCAAACGCTATGTCACCCTCCCGGTGACGGCAGCGGACCTTCTCCTTTTTCTCCCTCCTGGAGATGGCAGAGTACCTGGCGATGTTGATCTTGAAGTGATTCTTCCTTCGAGAACTTTCTTGAAGCTTCTAAAGCCACAAGAGGAGCAAAGCATGCAGCTAGCTTGGAGCCACCGTGTGATCCCCTCACACTACTTCTCCCTCACGCTCAAGCTCACCTTCACCTTCCTCTCTCAAGCCCTAGATCTCTCCAAACAAAAACTTCTCTCTACGAATCTCCTTCTTCCTCTAAGCTTCTCACAACAAAGGATTGATCAACAACTCTTCTAGAAAAATAATAAGATGTTTTTTATATCAGGCTTCAGAAAACCCTAAAAAATTCAACTTTTGCGTTTCTGTTCGTACAGCACGATTTATAATCGTACAGTACGATCAGTTCAATTACAGCTCCGTCCAGTACGAGTGCAGACGAATAGGTATTGAATTTTATTCATATCGTACAGTACGATATGTATATCGTACAGTACGATACTATTGATTCGTACTGTTCGTACGGGACGAACTGTGGGACGAACCTCGGGACGAAAGAATTCGTCTCTGTCAGTCGTCCAGCACTCATTTAATCGTACAGTATGAATAGTGTTTTTCATGATATCATCCTGTACGATAGGACTATCGTCCAGTACGATCAGTTCAAAATTTCTTGGGATCGTCTGGTACGATCGCTGGGACGAAGAAAATCGTCTCTGTCAATCGTCCAGCACTCCACCAGTCGTACAGTACGATTAGTTCATTTCTTGATATCGTCCTGTACGATATGAATATCGTCCAGGACGATCAGAACAAAAAAACATTAGTTTCGTCTGGTACGATCTCTGGGACGACTGAAATCGTCTCTATCAGTCGTACAGTACGATTTAACATCGTACAGTACGATCGACATATAATTAGAAACCAACGTTTTATTTCCTGATTAGGGAGATAATTTTGGCAAGTTATTAATTAATCGTACAGTACGATACATATCGTACAGTACGAATAGTTCATAAAATCAAATTCGAAAACTTACCAAACTTATTCTGGCGGCTAGGGTTTCACAACTACAAATCATCGTACAGTACGATCTCGATCGTACAGTACGATAAGTTTGTAAATTTAATCAATAGAGAATTAGCCGTTGCCTGATTATTTTCAATTAATCGTACAGTACGATCCATGATCGTACAGTACGATCTGCTTTAAAAAATTAATCATTTTAAAAGAAAAAATCTCCCCCTGTGTGTGTGCATTGTTGCTCCTTTCACATGCATGCTTCTGTGGCAGACTCAAAAAGAAAAATTAAAGAAATAAAAATTACAGACTCTTCAACATCCTATTCTACCCAATTTGAGTCTCCAGCAATCTTTAGCAGTGTGCATCTGACCTGAAATGTTAGTTCTCATATACAAAGATTAAACATTTGTAATCTAACGGAAGTCTATATTTACTCAGTAAATATTAGTTGTCACCATCAAAATTAAGTGCTCGGGATCCTGGATTCCAACAATCTCCCCCTTTTTAATGGTGTCAAATAATATTTTCTGATGTACAGATGTTCTGACTTCTTTAGCTCCCCCTCAGAAGAGTAGCTTATTAATTTTCAAATAGGAGGAGAAGAAACAGTTTTTTTTTTATTATTATAAAAAAAACAACAACAAGATAAAAAAAACTGAGAACATAAACGACCAATTAGCATTTAATAGTAGACAAAAATATAATACAACACACAGAAAAGTCTCCCCCTTTTGACAACACCAAAAAGGGAAGAAAAGTAAAAACAAGTACAACAAAAACAGAAAACAGAAACATCTACAACAACCTAAAAATCTGGATCCTGATCCGGAGGTGGCGGTGGAGGGTCGGGAAACAGCTGGTGGTACTGATGAAGGGAGGCGAACTGGTGATCGATCGATTGGAAGCGCTCCCTAAACCATTTCATATCCGTGTCATGCTCCTGATGCTGCTGAGTAATGTGAGCATCCAACCGAGTCTCCAGACGATCAAGTCGTCGAATAATGTCGTCGTGAGGGTAGTCGGGAGGTGCAAGGCCAGGTGGTTGGATTGGTGGTGGCGGAGGTGCGTCAGCAGGAGCATCAGCCTCCTCGTCATCAAACTCGGGATCGGCGGGAGCGGCCCCCTGATGGAACAGGATACGAAAGGAGGCATCCGAGTAGAAGATGGGAAGGTGATCAGGAGGGAGCGGATAATGAAGTTGGTATTTTGCATCTAGGATATAGCCAATGACATGCCCTAAAGCAAGGTTCAATTTACGACGGGCACCTGGATAGCGGAAGGCAGACAAGGTATGAATGTAGTCGAATACCATTTGGGCTTCATTGAATTTTGTGCCCGACATAATGAGATAGGTGACGACAGACAGTAGGGGAGTGATATGGATGCGATCTCCAGCCTTAGGTATAATAGATGTGCGTAGGACATGCTGGATAACGCGGGCATTTTGACTTAAGGTGTGGACCAGTGGTAGGTGTTGATTTGAGGGGACACCTCTAAGGGTCATATTGACGGACGTCCAATCATAGTCATGGGAGATCATGGATTGGGGTCGAGGGCCTTCAGAGGACAGCCCTATGTGCTCAGCAATGTCGTCGACGGTGATGACGACATTCTGTTTACAGACATATGAGGTGAAAGTGGTGTTTTCAAGGTTAATGCGGATATTTGCAAAAAACTCAAACATAAGTTCAGAGTGAAACGGAAAGGCGAGAGTCAGAAGAAATTGAAGGGTCGTGGAAGCGAACAGAGGCATCACCTCAAAACTAAGGGCGGCCTGATTTAACATGCGGGAGGGAGTGAACTTAGCTTCCTTGATTTTGTTATACGCTTTCTCGTCCGCGGCGGAGAGAAAGCGATCATCGAAACGCTGAGTGGAGGAAGAGCTCCCGACGATCATACGACCGCGCTTACTGGACCCAGACATTGTGGACGAAGAGATTGGAAGAATGAGAGAAAATCAGATTGATTGAAGGTGAAGAGAAATGGCTTAGAATTCCTCTCGTTTTATAGAATTTGGGGTATATCGTACAGTACGATCGCGAATCATACAGTACGATATGCGCAATAATGTCGTCTGGACGACTTTTCAGAAAAGTGAGTCAAATCGTACAGTAAGATCAGTATCGTACTGTACGAACGTGAGTGTAAGGCGTTCGTCCCAACGAGTCGTCTGAACGACTTTTGACCAAAAGTGTTCGTACAGTACGAACAGGTGTTCATACAGTACGATGGGCAATAATTTTCGTACCGGCCGATTTAAATTCGTCCTAATCGGTTTGCCACGTGGATCGTACCGTACGATCGGGATGTTCGTACAGTATGATGACCAATAATTACTATCGTACAGTACGAGTAGTGAATCGTACAGTACGATGTGTATAAGACATGAAAGATCTGGATCGTGAATGGGAATGAACGGCTGAGATTTGAGTGATTGGAACCTGATCGTACAGTACGATAGTTTATCCTACAGTACGATTGTCAGAGAAGATCAAGGTTTGTGAGCAACATGGGAAGAGGATCAGGAATCCAATTTTTTTGTTTGTTTTTTTTTTTTTTGTTTTAACAACAAAAACAAATCAACCACAAAAATTTTTTTTGTTTTGTTTTGTTTTTTTTTTTGTTTTGTTGCATTAGGCGTGAATGTCTATGACACCTAATTTGGTTCGTAGAGTGCTAAATGTGTCATAGCCTAATGGTTTTGTGAAGATGTCCGCCAATTGATCTTCAGTAGCAACGTGGTGCAGTTCAATATCGCCTTTGGCTACATGATCTCTAATGAAATGATGTCTAATGTCTATATGTTTGGTTCGTGAGTGTTGAATTGGATTTTTGGATATGCAAATTGCGCTAGTGTTGTCACACATGATCGGAATCGTTCCTACAGGTAGTCCTAGATCTACAAGATGTTGTTTTAACCACAACACTTGTGCAACACAGCTACCTACCGCTATATATTCCACTTCGGCGGTGGATAGGGCTACTGAATTTTGCTTCCTACTGGACCATGAAACTAATGATTGTCCAATGAATTGACAAGTGCCAGAAGTGCTTTTTCTATCTACCTTACAACCTGCAAAGTCTGAATCGGAGTATCCTAAGATTTCAAAAGAGGTGCTGTGTCTAGGATACCAAATTCCTAAGTTCGGGGTGCCTAGAAGATATCTGAGAATTCTTTTGACAGCAGTCATGTGAGATTCTTTCGGGTCAGCTTGAAAACGGGCACAGAGGCACACACTAAACATTATGTCTGGTCTACTGGCAGTCAGATAGAGAAGCGATCCAATTATTCCCCTATACCTCTTTTGATCTACAGACTTCCCACTGGGATCTTTATCCAATTGAATATTAGAGCTCATGGGTGTATTCATAGCCTTAGCATTGTCCATTTCATATTTTTTCAAAATATCGTTGACGTACTTAGACTGGCTAAGAAACGTTCCACCTTCTGTTTGTTTTACACTAAATCCAAGGAAGTAACTAAGTTCACCCATCATGCTCATTTCAAACTCGTCGCTCATTGTTTTTGAAAATTCATTACATAGGTTTTTCTCCGTTGATCCGAACAATATGTCATCTACATAAATCTGAACAATGAGTACTTCAATTCCTACCTTCTTCAAAAATAAGGTGGTGTCCACACTACCCTTTACAAAGCCTCTATCTAGTAGGAACGTACTAAGTCTTTCATACCAGGCTCTAGGTGCTTGTTTTAACCCGTACAGTGCCTTTTTCAGTTTAAACACGTGGTTTGGAAATTGTGAGTTTTCAAACCCCGGAGGTTGCTCCACATACACATCTTCCTTGATTACTCCATTCAGGAAGGCACTCTTTACATCCATTTGATACAGCTTAAAATCCCTAAAACAAGCAAAAGCTAACAGTACCCTGATGGCTTCTAGTCTAGCTACCGGAGCAAAGGTTTCTTCAAAATCTATTCCTTCAATTTGGTTATAACCCTTCGCTACTAGCCTAGCCTTATTTCTTACTACTATGCCTGAGTCATTCATCTTATTTTTAAAGACCCACTTAGTTCCAACCACACTTTGCTCTTTAGGCCTTTTGACTAATTCCCATACATCATTCCTAACGAATTGGTTCAACTCTTCTTGCATTGCTAGGATCCAAAATTCATCTCCTAAGGCTTGATCTATACTCGTGGGTTCAATCATAGATATGAATGCAGAATGGCTAACTTCTTTCCTAAGTCCATGCCTAGTTTTTACCCCTTCTGATGGGTCTCCTAAGATCAGCTCTCTAGGATGACTAGAAGAAAATTTCCAATCTTTAGGCAGATGTTCCTGAGGTTCCGCTTTAGTCTCTATGGTAATGGTTTCTACTCCCCGTATAACCTCAACTTCTTCTTCTTCATGATTAGGTTCAGATGTCTTATTGGATTCATCAAATACTACATGAGTGGACTCTTCTACTACTAGGGTTCTCTTATTGAATATTCTATAAGCTTTACCTACAGATGAGTAGCCTAGGAAAACCCCTTCATCTGATTTAGGATCGAACTTTCCTAAGGGTGACTTGCCATTGATTAGGATGAAGCATTTGCACCCGAAAACGTGTAAGTGGGAAAGATTGGGTGTCCTACCCTTAAGCAACTCATAGGGTGTCTTATTAAGTTTGGATCTAACATTTACCCTGTTTAATACATAGCATGCGGTATTTACTGCTTCTGCCCAAAAGTATCTAGGGAGAGTGTATTCAGCTAACATAGCCCTAGCAGCTTCAACTAACGTTCTATTCTTTCTTTCTGCTATTCCATTTTGCTGAGGAGTTCTAGGGGCAGAGAAATTGTGTTCCATTCCAACCTCTTTACAAAACGATTCAAACTTATCATTCTCAAATTCCCCACCGTGATCACTATGAATTGTTGAAATTACACATCCTAATTTCCTTTGAATCCAAGTGGAGAAAATTCTAAATTCTTCAAATGACTCACTCTTATGAGCTAGGAATTTCACCCAAGTAAACCTAGAGTAGTCATCTACTATTACAAACCCATACAACTTCCCTCCTAGGCTGGCTGTACTAACAGGTCCGAACAGGTCCATGTGGAGAGTTTCTAGTGGCCTAGTGGTGCTGATATCCTTGATTGTATGAAATGAAGATTTAACTTGTTTTCCTAATTGACAAGCATCACAAAGATGATCCTTAGTAAAGTCTAACTTTGGTATGCCTCTAACTAAGTCTTTCTGAGTGATGTTCCTAAGTGTTTTCATACTAGCATGGCATAGTCTCCTATGCCATAGCCAAGAGTCATCTGCTATTGTTTTCAGACACAAGGAATTTGAGGTTTCAATGCAGTTCAAGTCTAACATGTAAACATTGTTTATACGTTTTCCTTCTAACACAAGTGAATCATTTAAACTAATCATGCATTTGTTAGACAGAAATTTTATATCAAAGCCCTTGTCACATAATTGACTTATACTTAAAAGATTGTGCTTTAAACCATCCACTAAAAGTACATTCTCAATAATTAAATTTTTAGTATTTCCAATGATACCTGAGCCCACCACTTTTCTGGTGGTGTTGTCTCCCAAAGTTACCTTGCCTCCTGACCTGGCCTCCAGTGTCACGAACTGCTTCATGTCTCCAGTCATGTGTCTCGAGCAGCCACTGTCCAGGTACCACATGCTCTCACTAGGTCTTTTGTGAGAGCATCCCTACAATATCAATCATGGATTAGCTTTGGGAACCCAAGTGAGTTTGGGTTCCACATCATGCTTATATGAATGAAATGTATGCATGTTATGCTGTGATGATTGCGATTTTGGTCTCCACACTAGATGTGTCCTATAGTGAATTGAGCATGTGCGAGCTATGTGACCTAGCATGCCACAAGAATAACATCTAACACCAGGAAATGGGTTCACTAATCTACGAGGGTGGTAGTTCCTATTTTTGGGTTTGGATGATGCATGCCGTGCTGGTTTTGAATGAGATGATTCACATGGTGGAGGATGAAAGAATTCAGCAAACGTGGGAGGTTTTTTGTTATTCTCGTATGCATGAAGTTTTTCATTTAAGAATTTGTTCTCTTGGTTAAGACTAGCATATTCGAATCTCAATGCATGCTCACTACTACTAAGTTCCCCTGATAGTTCTTCTAGTTCCTTAAATGCATTATCTAATTCAACATGTGATGATTTCAAGGTTTCATGTGCAGTGGTTAACTCAATATGCTTCTTGTTTAATGCATCGTATTCATCAAGCAACGACATATGATCTCTATCTAAGTCAGAAAATTTTTTTACTACACTAGCATGTTCCTTTTGTAAAGTACTAAACTCAGTATTAAGACTAGCATGCTTTTTCTTCAATTTTCTATACGAGTCATGGATTTTTTCAGAAATAACAAGCAGTTCATCGTAAGACAGTTGACATACCTCATCTTGATCTGATTGATCAAGATTATCATTAGTCATAAGACACAGATTTGTTACCTCCTCCTCTGCTTCTTCTTCCGATGAGTCTGAGGCAGAGTCAGCCCAAAAAGCTTTCTGAGTCTTAAACTTGCCCTTCTTGAACTTAGATCTTTCCTCACCCTTCTCCTTGGTTTGATGAGTTTTGATGTTGGGGCAATCAGCTCGGAGATGACTGGGTTTCCTGCACTCAAAGCAAATTGTTTCAGATGCAGCCTTAGTATACTTTGAGTTCTTACCTTTGTTCCAATTGCTTTGATGATGGCGCTGCTTTCTTTTCAGAAAATTTTTGAACTGACGAGTCATCAAAGCTATGTCGTCATCTTCCTCCGCTGCTGAGCTGTCACTTTCAGAATTGTTTGCTTTTAAAGCCACTGCTCGCTCCTTTTTCTTTTCACCTGCATCACTTTGTCGTTGACTCACTCCTTGCTCGTAGGCAATGAGTGACCCAAGCAAATTATCAATAGAATAAACATTTAGGTCTTTTGACTCAGTTATTGCAGTGATTTTAGCATCGTATGAGCTAGGCAAACATCGCAGTATTTTGTTTACTTTTTCTGAGTTAGACAACTCTCTTCCTAAAGCATGCAGTGATGTTACAATCTGGGTGAATCGAGTGTACATGTCAGTTATAGTTTCACTAGGTTTCATGCGGAACAGTTCGTAATCATGTAACAGTATGTTCAACCTAGATTGTTTGACCTCACTAGTTCCTTCGTACGTGATACACAGTTTGTCCCAAATTTGTTTACCAGTAGTACACGTTGATACTCGCATATAGTCTTCTGATTTTAATGCGTAAAAGAAACAGTTTAGACATTTAGCATTCAGTTGTGCAAATTCTCTATCCTCAATGCTCCATTCATTAAATGACAGTTCAGTTTTCACTCCATTCAACATACGAAACGGTGCAGAATAACCTTCTTGGACTAACATCCACATGCGGTAGTCTAAAGACTGTAAAAATGTAGACATGCGTATTTTCCAAAAATCAAACGGTATGTTGTCAAACAAAGGTGGACGAGTTATGGAATAACCCTCCGTAGTGTTACGGTTACCAAATTGAGCCATGGATCTTACGTTTCTAGGTTTTCTAAAACACTATTTTGAAACCCCGCTTTGATACCACTTGAAAGTACGAGATGCGCCAAGAGGGGGGGTGAATTGGTATTTTAAAAATTTAACCCTACACAAGAGTTCTAATTTTTTTTGTATTTTTGAAATATAATTTAACAACCAATGTGCGGAAGCAATTACAACGATCACAACGATAAAATTGATAACACTACGAGATTTAAAAATTGATTTTTCACCAAGCAATTAAAACGCACAAATTTAAAAGCATGAAAAGTAAAGTGCGGTAAACAGGAAAAAACACACCAGAAATTTTTATAGTGGTTCGGTCACTTGACCTACGTCCACTCCCCGGAGTCCTCTACTCCGGGATTTGCACTAGTAAAAGTTGACTCTCCTTTTGCCCCCACAGCAAGGCGGAGAAGCCTTTACAATACTCACTTTCACCTCCCTCGGTGCGGCGGAATACCAAACGCTATGTCACCCTCCCGGTGACGGCAGCGGACCTTCTCCTTTTTCTCCCTCCTGGAGATGGCAGAGTACCTTGACGATGTTGATCTTGAAGTGATTCTTCCTTCGAGAACTTTCTTGAAGCTTCTAAAGCCACAAGAGGAGCAAAGCATGCAGCTAGCTTGGAGCCACCGTGTGATCCCCTCACACTACTTCTCCCTCACGCTCAAGCTCACCTTCACCTTCCTCTCTCAAGCCCTAGATCTCTCCAAACAAAAACTTCTCTCTACGAATCTCCTTCTTCCTCTAAGCTTCTCACAGCAAAGGATTGATCAACAACTCTTCTAGAAAAATAATAAGATGTTTTTTATATCAGGCTTCAGAAAACCCTAAAAAATTCAACTTTTGCGTTTCTGTTCGTACAGTACGATTTATAATCGTACAGTACGATCAGTTCAATTACAGCTCCGTCCAGTACGAGTGCAGACGAATAGGTATCGAATTTTATTCATATCGTACAGTACGATATGTATATCGTACAGTATGATACTATTGATTCGTACTGTTCGTACGGGACGAACTGTGGGACGAACCTCGGGACGAAAGAATTCGTCTCTGTCAGTCGTCCAGCACTCATTTAATCGTACAGTACGAATAGTGTTTTTCATGATATCGTCCTGTACGATAGGACTATCGTCCAGTACGATCAGTTCAAAATTTCTTGGGATCGTCTGGTACGATCGCTGGGACGAAGAAAATCGTCTCTGTCAATCGTCCAGCACTCCACCAGTCGTACAGTACGATTAGTTCATTTCTTGATATCGTCCTGTACGATATGAATATCGTCCAGGACGATCAGAACAAAAAAACATTGGTTTCGTCTGGTACGATCTCTGGGACGACTGAAATCGTCTCTGTCAGTCGTACAGTACGATTTAACATCGTACAGTACGATCGACATATAATTAGAAACCAACGTTTTATTTCCTGATTAGGGAGATAATTTTGGCAAGTTATTAATTAATCGTACAGTACGATACATATCGTACAGTACGAATAGTTCATAAAATCAAATTCGAAAACTTACCAAACTTTTTCTGGCGGCTAGGGTTTCACAACTACAAATCATCGTACAGTACGATCTCGATCGTACAGTACGATAAGTTTGTAAATTTAATCAATAGAGAATTAGCCGTTGCCTGATTATTTTCAATTAATCGTACAGTACGATCCATGATCGTACAGTACGATCTGCTTTAAAAAATTAATCATTTTAAAAGAAAAAATCTCCCCCTGTGTGTGTGCATTGTTGCTCCTTTCACATGCATGCTTCTGTGGCAGACTCAAAAAGAAAAATTAAAGAAATAAAAATTACAGACTCTTCAACATCCTATTCTACCCAATTTGAGTCTCCAGCAATCTTTAGCAGTGTGCATCTGACCTGAAATGTTAGTTCTCATATACAAAGATTAAACATTTGTAATCTAACGGAAGTCTATATTTACTCAGTAAATATTAGTTGTCACCATCAAAATTAAGTGCTCGGGATCCTGGATTCCAACAATGTTTACAAAATTGGTACAAAAATATCAAGGATTGAGCTTGACTCTTACATTTTACCAATTGAATTGGGGTGAAATGTCGAAGTCTAGATCTGAATTTGAAATTGAAATGGACTTGAATATGAGTTTGAAATTTAACTTGAACTTAAGGTTGAAATTGAATTTTGACTTGAGTTTGAAATTGAATTTGAGTTTGAGGTTAGAATTGAATGATTCTTCTTCAAATTTTGAAACTCAACATGTTGAGTTTGACTCAACCATGTAGGTTTACAAAATTGACATAAAAATTCCAAGGATTGGGCTTGATTCTTTCATTCCCCCAATTGACTTGATGTGAAATGTTGAAGCCCATATTTGAATTGGAAATTGAAATTCGATTTAAACTTGAGATTGAAATTGGGCTTGACATTGAACTTGAGGTTTAAGTTGAACAGATCTTCTTCAAATTTTTAAACCCAACACCTTGAGTTTCACTCAAGTATGCAGGTTTGTAAAATTAATAGGAAGATCCTAAGAGTTAGGCTTGACTCTTTTATTCTACAAATTAACTTTGGATGAAATATCGAAGCCTAGATCTAGTTGGAGAGGTTTGAATTTCACTGTTTATACTATACCACAAGAGAATGTCATTGCATAACATATAATAACGATAATTAAAATTGATCTGAAAGATTTTGAAATAAAATTTGAATTCTGAAAACTTGACGGATTTTCTTTAAGTTTAGAAACTTGACACGTCGAGTTTGCATTGAACATGAGGGTTTACAAATTTGAAGGAAAAATTAAGGGATTTTGACTCAACTCTTTTACCCCATCGATTGACCTGGGGATGAAATGTCAGAGCTCAGGTTTGTTAGAAGGATTGAATCCTAAAATTGAATTTAAAGAAGGTTGAATTTGCATTGCATATGTTAAACTACAAGAGAGTGTTGTAGAAAAATATATGACAATGATGATTGAATTGAATTAGAATGATTTTTGAAAAGACTCTTAAGGATTTGAAAATTTGATAGAATTTCCTCGAGTTTTTTGAAACTCAATACATTGAATTTGCATTCCACACAAGGGTTTATAAAATAAACGAGGAGACTCAAAAAAATTGACTTGACTCTTTCACCCTGGCGAGTGACTTGGGGGTGAAATATCCAAGTCCAGATTTACTAAAGAGGCTTAAATCTGGGTTCTGAGACTGAAGGATTTTCTACAAATTATGAAACTTAGCATGCTTGAAATTTGTTTGAGCATGCAAGTTTACAACATTTACGTGAGGATTTTAAGGGATTTGGCTTGACACTTTTGCTTACTAATTAACTTTGGAGGCAAAATATCAAAACCTAACTTTAACAGAAGTTTCTCGCTCACCTCTCTTTTGACATGTCTTATTGATATTGACCACACTCACCCAAAGAAGAAAAGGATAAAGGGACCAACGGAAGGAAGGGTTATCAAAACAATCGATACAATAAAATTTTTATCATTATTAAAGATGGAGAGAAAGATTTATCCCTAGTGGAGTTACTATTTTTTATTGGATTGAAAAGTTGTTGAGTTTTGAAAAAAATTAATTATCTTGGGAGGATTTAATTTTTGAAAGTTTAGTTTTGGAATCGAATGCTTCATTATGAATAATATATCACCTCAGAAGGAAAAAATTTCATTTCTTAATAGTTTTGGATTACAAAACTATGAATTTATCCTCATAGGGAAGGACAACATATGACCCCGGAGGGTGAAAATGATATTTGATTGAGTGTTTGACTACGATAATCTGGATAAGGGATCATTAATTTCATAATCAAATTTATGATAATAAAATAATATATCCTCCCAAAGAAAGAAGATATTATTTACTATTATTTATTTGAAAATGACGAAATGATAGTTAAATTTAATTTTCCCAAAGATAATTATATGAGTTTTTTTAAAAATTAATTTTTTTAAAAAATTGATCTATGTTTTTAAATCTCCTACGAGCGTAAGTTCTTGTAGTTAATTACATTGTAGGAAAGTTAAATTTGCTATGAGTTTTCTTGATTAAAATAAGGGTAAGAATTTCATTTTAAATCTTAAAAGATTGATATAAAAAAAGTGAGGCTTGAATTTCAACTAGGATTGGATCAAGATTGAACACTTATTTTGGAGGTCAAAGGAAAAAAGGTAAGAGGTGTTTAAGATTCTGAAAAACTTTCAGAAACAACCAAGACTATCCTAAGTGTTGGGCTGAAATTTTAGATTGAAAGAAATTTAATTTGAGTTATCAATTTTATTAGATGGTTAAGATTCAATTCTCTAAGGGCTGTGGTCTTATAGTCTGAACCTGTCTCAGAACCTAAATCTAAATTGGGCACTAAAAATTAGTAGCCCAAACCTAACTAATGTAGTACAAATTTAGGCTCACTCTGGCCTAGATTGGGGAGTCAACTAACCACCTAGTCGCTCTAAAACTATGAGTCTGGTCATTTATGAAAGAGTGGTAGGGACGTTTAATTAAGTTTTGAGGAGTTGGGGTATACATCTAGAGCATATCCTAAGTGGCCCTTTAATACATGTTGGGTAATACGATGCTTAAAGTAAATATGATTAAATTTTAGACTCATTTAAATTTATTTTTAATGCAAATTGATTGGATGAATGCTTAAATCAAATATGAAGCAATTTTAAAAAGATTTAAAAATAGGGTTTTTCCTAAAGATTACACAACATCCCCTTGACAGAATTATACCCTAATATGTCAGGTGGTCTATCATAACCCGTAGGTGGGGAAGTGCCTAAAAAGGAAGATAAGGTTAAAATATGATGGATGCGACCCTCGACGAACCTGAGATTACTTCTTAAAATCATTAGTTTCTATTTGAGCTTAAATTTTTTAATTTAATTAAAGTAGAAACATTTTTAACATTCCCTCACGAGCCTTCGCTCAGGTTCCAGGCTAAATCAATATATGACATGCAATCAAAAAAAAAAATTAAGAAAAATAGGCAATCCTAATCCTAATTAAAGTAAACAATCAAATCAAATCAAATTAGATTAATTAAGTAAATTCAACAGTCCATATGGCAAGTGCCACTTAATATTATAACTCAGGGTCTATAGAAAAAGTAAAGTGGTCGGGTAGCACTGAAAATAACCTAGATTCTACTCCTAGAACTCAAGTGACTTTGAGAATGGTATTCTTCTCGATCTTCACTTATTCATCCTTCTACGGGCTCCTTGGATCTGTAGGGTCCGGATTTCGAAATGAAAAGAAACTACCCTTCGAAAGTGGTGTTATCTTTTCCCTTTGGATATTTAAAAATTATCTAGATTTGGATCTCAAAATGGATAAGAACTCTCCTATAGGGGATGTTCTTTCCTCTTTGGATTTCCAATTGGATTTTTATCCCATATCAAATCACGTTAAGTATTGCTACTCTTGACTCAAACCAAATTACATTTAAAAATAGAAAATTCTAGACTCAAACATCCTGCAGAGTTATCCTAAGCAGTTATAATTTGAAATCATATCTCAAGTAGTTATATATTGAAATTAAAAGTACTCAAATAAGCCACACTTGGCCATGCTCTTTGATTTAAAGGGGAACTTAGCATAACAAAGCACATGCAAAAATTTAATTAGTTTTAATTTAATTTTGCCCCCTTTAATATTAATGCTTTGTATGAGCATGACCACATGTATACGATTATATTAGTATTTAAATTACCCCTAACCTAAGGGTAATTTAATGCCCATCAAATTAATTTACAATTTACATTGAAATTTAAATAAACAATCACATCAAATAGTTATATCTAACAATTAACACATAGTGAAAGATCAAAAACATGGCACACAATAATAAGAATGAAAAACATAGGCCTAACCTAAGACTAGAGTTGGTTGTCCTAGCAAACCATCTAAAGTGTGTGAGATAGGTTGAATGGTTTGGATATGTCCTATATATAATAATTGATTAAAGCTGTTTGATGTTATGGTTGGTTGAATGTCTTAAGTGAAATTTAAGTTTAAGTTTAAGTATTAATGGATTGAAGTCAATTTTAAGGTATATTTTAAATGTTTGGAGATTACTACTTTTGTTAAACCATGACCATGAAGTTTATTTCACCTTCCTTGGGGCTAAGTCAATAGCCTCGTAGACCTGAGTTACAAAGTAGTAACCTATATTAATTAAATGACTTAATTAATTATGATTTGAAAGATTGAAAATTTTAATTAAACTTGATTGATTCTTGATTTTATAATTGGATTAAAGATTTCTTTTTAGAATTTTAAGTTAAATATTAAATTTTTTGAATTATTTAAATTATTTAAATGCATTAATTAAAGGGGTGAAAATTTGACTTTTTAATTAAGATTAATTTTTGGAAGGTTAATATTTTTCTTAAATATTAGACCTTAAGATGAATAATTAGACACTAAGTTTATAATATTTGGATTTTTTATATTTAGTTATGAATTTTTGAAGTTTTGACTTGATTTTGACCTATAATTGACCACAAATTTGACTTTTTGATTTTTAATGATTTTTGATGGTTTAATATTTTGAATAAATATCAGACCTCAAATGGAGTTAAATATATTTAAGTTTTGTTTATTTGGAACTTTCTATATTAAGTTATGAATTTTTGTAGTTTGAGTTGAAATTTGAATTAGGATTGACTAAAAAGTTAACTTTTTTACTTTGACCTATTTTTGGTGATTTGACATTTTTAGAAAATAATACGCCTTAAATGGAATTGAATGACACTAAGTTTGGTAAATTTGACTTTTTTTAATAATTACTTATGATTTTATAAAATTTGGTTAATTAATGGATTTTTAAAATTATATAATTAGAAAGGTTTTGATTATTTTGATCCAAACTTATCCCAAACTATATGGAATGATTCCCAATGGTGAGGAATAACCCATGGGAGTGTTTTTAAGTGTTTATAATTTATTTAGAATTTTTATTAATTTTTTAATTATTTAATTTAAATAAATATTAATTTTTATTAAAATTTAAATTAAAGTCTAATTTAAGATACATTGATGGGGCTTTTATTTTTTCAAAGTGGAGGATTAAATTTTTGTCAGTTTGATATATTATTTATAATTTTTAGATTTAAATTGAATTTATTATAATTTTTTGAATTTTTTGGATCCTTAAAAAGGCTGAGTTCTAACTTGCTTAATTTTCTAACCTAATGAACTCCAAATTCAATGAAATGTAAACCTATAGTGTATAATGGCACTAAGTTTACTTTGGTCAAGTTTCACCTTGATTGGGTGTGTGTAGAATTTCTTAGGATTTTTCTAAGTTGACTAGAACTTGTTCTTAATTATTTTTCTTAGTTGTCACTAGTATTCAGTTAGATTTGAATCTCTGGTCATCTAACACTAGGAGATATACAAGCAAACCACAATAATTTCACAACCTAATTCTAAGAATTTGGAGAGTTCTAAATTTTAAAAGTTTTGGGCCTAAAATGGACCTATTACTTTAAAAATTTGCATCCTAGCAATCCAATGGCTATCTGATCCTAGAAAAATTATTATAAATTCCTATGATCCTCAAATTTTTTTCACCAAAATTTTGGTCTAGTTTGACCACTGGATTGTGAGAAAATTGATAAATTTAGATTTCAAGCAAACCTAACTATCTTCCATTATAATAACCAAAGTAACTTGATTTTAATTTTAATAAATAGTAGGGCTCAAGACCTTTCCAATGAATCTAAAAACACTCAATTTGGTGAAAAATTGGATTTTTTTATGAATTTTAAAGTTCTGGCCAATAAAATTAATTTTTTAAATTAATTTATTCAAATCTAACCAGCGGGCATCATGGCGCTCTCATGGCACGATGTGTTGCGACAGCTGGCGACATTGCCTTCACTACTTTTGACTCGTGGTGGGATGCGTGGTGATGTTCTGCGGCTCACTTAAGTGAGACAGCAGATCCTCATGACTGTTGGATCAATTGCGGGCAAATGGACAGACCAGATGCAGCCAAGTCATCTCCCATGGTCCAAGGTCGAATCTGCTGTATTTCTTGTTAGACTAGTGATGCCATCCAACGCTATCCAGATCGTTTGATTGTGTGTGTATCAAAATCAAACGGTTCTACTCAAACTAGAGCTTTTTAACTGATTTTGAACTAAAACTTCAAATGGCCATAACTTTTAAAATACTTGCCCAAATTTGATGAAATTTGAAACATAAGCTCATGGTGTCATAATTTTCCAATACCTAGAGTTTGGTGGCTCCATTCATTGTAGATTGAGAGTAATTTCAAATCTAAATTTGCACTAAAAGTCAAGTCATCTCACCAACCAATGGACGGATTTTTGAGTTCTTTGTCTTTTTGGAATGCTGCAATAATCCTCTATAACTTTGTAGAAGACTCTAAAAGCTGGTTCTAGCTGGATTTAAAGATGTAGTGAAAACTCCACTTCTCTTTAGAATGCTCTCTCTTCACCAAAGTGGTGATTTGAGGCTTGGAAATGGTGGGGACATGCTTGGAAAAGCTTTAGGGAGGTTTGGAGAAGATGGGGGAGAGCTCTTGAGGGTTGGAAAAACTTTTGGGAGGTTTGGAGAGTTTTTGGAAATGAGAATGCATGATTACTTTTGAGAAATTATTTGAATACTTATCCTTTATCTCTTTGATTTTGGATGGCTAAGATTGATTGGGGGGACTTTGGATTGATGCCAAGTATTCGCTAAAGCAACTCAAATTTATATAGAGGCTAAGTAGTGAATGGAATAGCTTAGTGAGATGGGTTCGACCATTTTAAAAGAGGTTTTAATGGCTTGTTGATTAATTTGACTAGTCAATAGTCAAATTGACTACCAAGGTGGCATGGGAGAGTGTTGAGCTGGCTTGGAAGAAGATATGAAGCCTTGAGTTA
This sequence comes from Dendrobium chrysotoxum, assembly GCA_019925795.1. NCBI lineage: Eukaryota > Viridiplantae > Streptophyta > Magnoliopsida > Asparagales > Orchidaceae > Dendrobium > Dendrobium chrysotoxum. Next base: position 864,013 of record CM034309.1, on the reverse strand, counting down.
GAACTTGAATAGGTATATGAGTTTTTGAGAGGATTTGACCAAGTCAAAGTGAATTGACTTGGTCAAATTGACTAAGGCTTGACTCTAAGTAAGTTTGGAAATATTCAAAACATCAAATGGGTTAGGTTTGAGGATTTAGAGGATTTTAATTAAGTGCTTAAAGAAATTTGACCTAAATGGGTCCTATTTGATTGGATTTAGACTAAGTTGACCAAGTTAACTTTTGACTGGGTCTAAGGGCCCGATCAAGTCCAAATCGCTAAGGGAGGTGTTCAAAATAGATTTGATGAAATTTGAATGCATCTAGAGTTGGATTCCATATAGAAATGGCTTAAGGGATGATCTGGTCAACCTTGGTTAACTTGGTCAATCAGGTTGACCTAAGGCCAGAGTTTAGACTCAACAATTTTGGTTGGATATTTGAAATCTAGTGGAGGTGGTCCCAAGGGTTGGAAAGTTCATTTCAATCAAATTGATTGTTTGGACCCTCATGGGGCTGTTTGGTCAACCTATGTTGACTTCGTCAAAAAAGTTAAACCAGAACCTGGGTTTGGGTCCAACAAGTTTGAAATGACATTTGGGGTATAGTAGAGGTGGTCCTAAGGGTTAGAATGGTCATTTTATTAAAAGTGACTATTTGGACCCTTATGGGGCCATTTGGTCAGTCAGGTTGACCCAGGGTTAGTGTTTGAGCTCAACAGGTTTGGCTTGATGTTTGGAGACTAGTGGAGGTGGTCCCATGGTCTGGATTGGTCATTTTAATGAAATGACCTTTGGGGCCTTAAGGAGTACTTGGGTTAACCATGGTTACATTGGTTAACCAAGTTGACCTACCATCTGGGGTTGGGTCCAACAGGTTTGGTTTAAGGTTTTGAGTTGAATGAAAGTGGTCTCATGTAAAGATAAGGTCATTTAGATTGAAATGAGTTTTCAAACCCCTAAGAGGTATTTTGATCAAAACTGGTTACCTAGTAAACCAGGCTTGACCAGGGCGTGGGCTTAAGTATAATGCACTCCTAATGGTGATTAGGATGTATTGTAAGAGGCTTTTAGGCTTGATTTGAATAGGCCATGTTAAAGTTTAAAGAAAACTTCAAAATTGCTCTTAAGGGGCATTTGGGTCATTTTGACTCCTGGTCAACTAGGGGTCAAAGTGGGTCCACTAAAATGTAGATTAATGCTTAACATATCATAATGAAAGGTCTAGAAGTGGTTAGAGGATTTGGAGATGGCTCTAAGGTCAAAATCCACTTGATGGCAGGTCTAGTGGCATAGGTTGTAAATATTTGAAGGTTTTACAACCTTTGAAAATATGTTCAGTTTCAAGGGTTAGAGACTTCATATTGAGCTTGAATTTGGAGGGTAGATCCTAGGGACATGCCTAATCAATATGTAATTGAAATATCAAGATTTGAGGGTCATTTGACTGGGATTAAAAAAATTTGAAAATTCTCTTAAAAAGGCTTTTAGGACCTAGGCCCTTAGCCTAAGATTTTGGTTTGAATTTTGGATTTAAATATTTGAATTTGGATTATCCAAATCATTCATAATCATTTAAATAATTATTAATAATTTTATAGGATTGAAGCTAGGTTAGAAGCTAGACTGAGGTTTGAACTGAAGTTGGGTTAGTTTGGAGTTTGAATTGATTTAAAGTCTGGATGAATTTTAGTCTGAATTGAGCTTAAGATGATTGACATCTAGATGAATATTAACCATCAGATCAATAAGTGAAAGTCTGGATACGTCCTTATGATCTCATACAAAAATGAGGTGAACAATAAACTGTTCAACTTTTCGAACACATCGTAGAGTACGATCAAAAGATTGTCCAATACGATCTATTTTCTTTCTCTCTATTCATATGGGATGATTCTTGAGATGATTGTAAATCATCTCTATCAATCATCTCATACTGTTCTCATCATACAATATGGTCAGTTGATTTCAAGTGGGTCATCCAGTACGATGTGAATATCGTACAGTATGATTAGTTCAAAAATTATAGTTTTATTTGATACGACCATTGGGACGACCAAATTTTGTCTCTATCAATCATATGGTATGATCAAGATTATACAGTATGATCAAGATTATAAAGTATGATCTGCTATCATTAGTTAAACCATAATTTAATTGACTAATTATGGGGATTAATTTAGGTAAGATATAAAATTTTTGTACAGTACGAATCACATTGTACAGTACATTATGTTCAAAATTCAAATTTTAAATATCTTAATTTATCTGATGGCTAGGGTTTTCAGATTATAATGAGTCATATAATATGATTTAGATTGTATAATATGATTAGTTCATAGAAATTAATTATTGAATTAGACATTAAACCCATTCTCCGCATAACTGATCGTATAGTATGAATGTAAGTCGTACAATATGATTAGTACAAAAAATTTTAACTTTAAAATTTTCTCACTCCCCGTGTGTGCGTGCACAGTCACCCAATTACATACACTCTTATGTGGCTAGACTCAAGAAATAGAAAAATAAAAAAATTAAAATTATACTCTTTTACTTGACATCCTATTATACCCAGTCTTGAGTTTTCAATAGCCTTAAGTAGTATATGTTTTACCTGCAATATTAATGCTCACAGATAAAAAGAATATCCAAAATATTTATTGAGAAAAATATCAATTCAATCAATAATGTTTTTGATCATCAAAATTATAGACTAAGGATCCTGGATTGCAGTATAAATAATATGAGAATGTTTGGATTTTCCAAGCATCCAACCTTATAGGCCAACCCTATATAAATCAATTTCAATCATATCAATCTTATTTCTAAGAATTAGTCTCATATCACATATCGCAAGTCATCAGTCAAATGGATTTTATGTAAGAAGTCATTATTTTTTGCTTGTCGGTATATCATATTATATCAATCAGTCTCCTTATACTTCCCTTTTCATATTACTATGGATTACACCATAAATCTTATTTAAAGAAAAGCCCATCGACTCACCCTCCCTAAGTCTCTAGCCAACCTAAATTAATCAATCATTTTCAACAAGCCTTTCTTGCTTTTACACATATTTTATATCATATAAACTATAATAGCCAGCATTATATATAATCAATACAATTTCCAATATACTTATCAATATGCCTATAGTATATCAAAAGTGCATATCACTAAATGAATAGTAAATATGCACATATCATAAATTTCATATCTAAATATAGTACATTAATTCTTTATTATTTTATAATTAATATTATTATACTTATTTTTTAAAAAATAATATACAAGCAAAACCACTCGATAAAATTTTAAAATTAACCAGTCAAAATGCTCAGGATGATGATGTCTAACACATCAAAAATTATACAATTGAAAATCACTAGAATAAGAGATATTACATTTAAATTAATTTTAGGAGAGATAAAATATGAGAAATCAAAACCAGTGAAAATAAAGATAGGATTCAGGTTACCTATCTTGATCAAAACAATTTTCTTAACTAGAGCGATGAAAGAAAATGACCTATGATGAACTTTATCTTAACTCTATCTCTCCTCTTCTCTCACTTCTCTTCACCTTTATTCCCTTGGACAAGTAGTAAAGCGAGGGAGGGATGACTAGGGTAAAGAGTTAATTAAAATGGATTTAGTTATTCTAATATTTAAAAACTACCATTTTGACATTGTGCTATGATGCTTAACTCTCCAGCACCACTATGCTCCTAGAGAATCTTCGGGATTCTCCTAAATTCTCTCCACTTGAGACTCAATGCCAAGGCAAAGTCACCCCAGTGCCATAGTGCACACTCAATTCCTCATTTTTCTCAATTTTCTTGAGAGCTTAAAGTCAGGATGTCGCCAACCATAGTGTCATAGCGCCCATAGAGAAAATTCTACAAATTAGAAATTAGGCTATTACAACCATGTCATTGGAAGGCTAACGCTTTATGTGCCCAAACCATCTAAGGCGACTCTCTTTAATCGTATCTACCACTGGAGCTACTCTAATTTTTTCACATATATACTCATTTTGCATTTTGTCTCTAAGTGTAAAGCCACTCATCCACCAGAGCATCCCCGTCTTTACAACACTTAACTTAATTTCCTACAAGAACAATTATGCAAATATAATATAATTTATGTGATTTTTTGTGATTCTTTTATAACATGTATTATACCATCGATTATGGACCACACTTAAAAATAACGTGACATGTTTGTGCATGTACATATGACCTCATTTTGTACTTTATAAATAAATAATTATTTCTAAATTTTCTTGAAGCTTCTTTCTCTATAGTTATAATCTTGATAAGATCATTATTTCTCCTCCTAAGAGGTCAACCTCTTATATTATAATTCCCAATCAAGTAAAATATACTTTAATTTATAGTTTATGCCACCAGTATCTTCAAATAACCCAATTTTGTAGTGCGCTATAACTCCACAAACAACAAATACAAAAATACAATTTTGAGAGAGAATAAGGAGAGACATTTCAAAGTTTGATGGAAGGAAAACTCACCATGTTGCCTAATAGGGAGATTGAAGAGAAGAGGATTGATTGGTCATAAAAAATGAGGAGGACACACAAAGAGATAAAAAGTAGTAAGCATCATCACTTGTAAGTCGTAAGAATTGCATGCCAGACATCTTGGAGTTGTTTGGTTTCAAGAACTTAGTAACATATGATCACTTATTGGTCAAGATATTAGATTTTCATATATAGATTTATTAGAGAGAGTTTTGCCTCCTATGGGGATCTAACCATAGGATTTGAGGTGATTTATGTTGAGTTGATCACTCCATGGCAACATATCCTAGAATGATAAGGGATCTAGTAGTGCAATGTTGAGAATTATAGTCCATGTTGTACCCATTAGCCTAGAGCTATATTATAAAGATATATTATAGATGTTGGGAATTATAGAGCTATATACATAATATGGTTGAAATTATATATTGTGGAATAATCTTTCTTTGTACATGTTTTAGTTCAAACACTACCAGATAGTTATCCATTATCGAAGGTAATTTCTGGCAGAATACATCAATTTTTTGGACATTTTCTGCACGAAAAAAATGAGGCACGAAAAATAAAGAAGGAGAGGGGGTTTAGTTTTAGGGCACTTACCAGCAGCATTTCTGGCAGTTTCTGTTGCATCTTAGATTTCAAATCTATGTTTGTATATCATAGGAGTTTTTGACGATACCAAAACATTATTGTGTTGATTATTATTTTCTCTTAACATATATTGGATATATTTGGTCTGTGTTGCTTGTGTGTACTTATGTTATAGGAAAATCATACTCCAAACTAACAAAGACTTCAAGACAAATTAGATTAGGATTCCTTATAAGTGAAGTATATAATTTTTCATTTTTTTCTCTGAGAGAGTATGATTGTAATTGGGTAACTGTGCACACACACATTAGGGGAGTGACACAAAATCTTGTATTTTTAAACTAATCATATTGTACTATCATTTATTATACAAGATGATTTGACTTTTTAATTCCTCCATAATGGCATTTACAGAGTATGAAATGGGGTTCGTATTGGATCGTACCGGATGAAGCTATTCATTTTTGAACAGTTTGAACAATATGATGTAAGTTCGTAAAGACCATTCCATAGTACAAAATATGGTTCATACTAGATCATACCGAACAAACTGTTCATTTTTTGAATAGTTTGTACAGTACGATATAAGTTCGTACAGACCATTCCAGAGTACGAAATAAGGTTCGTACCAGATCATACCAGATAAACATGTTCATTTTTTGAATAGTTTGTATAGTACGATGTCATTTCATACAAAAAATATACAGAGTATGAATTTATGTTCGTATAAGATCGTACATGAATTTTTGAATTGTTTATATGTATAAAGTATGATCATACTATACGACGTCATTTCGTCAAACTTGAAAATTTTAGTTTTTGGACAGTTTTTCTTATCCTTTATATATAAGGGTCCTAAAAACTGACTGCATATATTCTTCTTGCTTCAAAATTCTCTTGAGTGTACCTTAGGAGTTAGTTTGGGAGAGTGTTTAGAGATTGAAAAGTGAGAGGTCATGTGAGAGGGATTTGTGAGGGGATTCACAAAGGTGCCCAAATAGTAAGGATCTCTTGTTCGTTCATTAGAATTCTTTCCTACTTTCTTAAGGGTTCTTGAGAGAGGAATTTCAAAGAAGATCCAGTACTTTGCCATCACTAGGAGTGTGAGAAAGGACGTCGGTGCTTTGCCATCACCAGGAGGGTGAGAAAGGACATTGGTACTCTGCCATCACTAAGAGGGAGAGAATGGATAGTGGGTTCTCTACCTTCAGCAGGAGGGTGAAAAAGGATGACGGTTCTCTGTCACACGAAGTTGGTGGAAGAGAGGTTTTGTAAGGGCTTCTCTGCCTTACTGTGGGGGCTAAAGGAGAGTCATTTTAGTATAGTGCAATACCTGGAGAGGGAGTCTCCAGGGAGTGGACGTAGGTCTTGTTGAACTGAACCACTATAAAATCTGGTGTCTTCTGTTCTTTACTTTTTACCACTTTTTAATTCGTGCATTTTTTCATTTTCCGTGGTTAAAAATTTAATTTTAGAAAATCTATTATTGTTATAAATTTTATTTATTAAAATTAGTTTTCTAAAATACCAAGAGATAATTTTTAAATTTACTAATTCACCCCCCCTCTTGGTTAGCCTTGGGATAATTGTATTAGGTTTAACAACCTATTCGAACTTTTAAGTGGTATCAAAGCAAGCTTTCAAAAGTTAAGGTTAAGATAACTTTTTAAAATGATAATGGCTACTTTTGGAAATCATAACACACTCGAAGGATATTTGATTACAAGACCCCCATTGTTTGATAACATCCCTTTTGATTTTTGGAAAACACTTATGTCTACTTTTCTTTAATCGCTTGACTATCGCATGTAGATTTTAGTACAGGAAGGCTACACTAGTCCCACTAGACTTGTTGAAGGTATAATAGTTGAAACACCTTTTAATGAGTGGAAAGTAGAAGAAAAAAAAACTAGCTCAGTTAAATGCTAAATGCTTAAATAGTTTTTTCTATGCACTGAAATCTGAGAACTATATACGTGTTTCAACCTATAAATCTGGAAAATAAATATGCGATAGAATTTTTCTTATATATGAAGGAACAAATGAGGTGAAATAATCTATATTGAATATTTTATTATATGATTATGAACTCTTTCACATGAAACCGAATGAGTCAATCAGTGACATGTACACTCATTTTACACAGATAGTCACCTCATTGCATGCTCTAGGTAGGGAACGAACGAATGCAAAAAAAGTAAATAAAAATCTTTATTATTTGCCTACTGCTTATAATGCAAAGATAACTACTATAATAAAATCAAAATACTAAAATGTTTATTCGATTAACAAGCTTCTTGGATCACTAATTGCTTACGAATAAGGAGTGACTCAAAGATAGATTGATGTAGGTGACAAGAAGAAGGAAAAGAATATATCACTGAAAGTGGATGAATTAAAAACTGATCAGTCACAGCCTGAGAATGAAGAAGATGTTGCACTCATGACGAGGCAATTCAAAAGTTTCCTAAGAAGGAAGTAAAGGAGACATCAACAGTGGAATAAGGGTTAGTTCCATAAAAATGATAAGGCTTCTAGTAATGTAATTTGTTATGAATGTAGGAAGCTAGGACACATCAAATCTAATTTCCCAATTCTCAATGCTAATCCTAGCAAGGAGAAGGTCGAGGTGAAAACAAATGTGAAGAAGGGCATAAAGAGATTGCACAAAGAATTTTGGGCGGATTCAGCTTCAATTCCTCAGAAACAGAAGCGGAGGTGGAAGTCACAACTTGTGTTTAATGGCCTATAAGCTTGATCAGTTAGATTAAGAAGAGGTATGTGACTTAACCTATAATGAATTATTTGATGTTTTTGAGAAAGTTCATACTGCATATAGGAAACTCAAAAAATAACATACTAAGGTGAACATAGAATTTTTAGATTTAAAAAAAGAGCATAAAATCCTTAGGAACGAACATGCATCAATTGATTGCAACCACATGAGCTTATTGGATGAATTCGATGATTTGTGAACTTTTAAAATCATCACACACTGAACTTGAAAATGATTATAAAGTTTTTTTGGAAGAAGCTGAACATAGGGAAATTGATTTGAGAATGGATATTTCTATGTTGGAAAATAGAAACTCATATCTAGAATTGAGAATGAAGGCTATTATGGAAAATAGACCAACACCCACACTTGAACAATTCTATAAGTCTAAGCAAAAGAATATGAGTTCAACACCCAGGAAAAATTCTTATAATACAAATAAACTGGTAAACCCCTTTCCTGGAGTGAAATGTTTTTCATGTTGAATGATAGGACACATATCCCACACTTACATAATTCATAGTAGAACACATATAGTGTGGAGACCAAAGATACATAAATCACAACATATCACACATGCATCTGGTTTATCATTGCCAAGAGGTGAACCCAAACTTATTTGGGTTCCCAAGTCTAATATTTGATCTTTTTGTAGAAATGCTCTCATACAAGACCTAACGAGAGTATTTGGTGCCTGGATAGTGGATGTTCAAAGCACATGATTGGAGATTTAAATTAATTTATAATGCTGGAAGCCAGGAATGGAGGCAAGGTAACACTTGAAGATAATACCACTAAGAGAGTGATAGGTACAAGTATGATTGGAAATTTGAACAATTTTTTTCATTAAAAATGTCTTATTGGTGGAAGGCTTAAAGCACAACTTTTTGAGTATTAGTCAGCTATGTGATAAGGGGTATAGTATAAAATTTTTTCCCACTAGCTGCAAAATAAGCCAAAATAGAATTTATATTTTGTATAGAATAATGGTAAATAATATCTACATGCTTGATTTGAATTTTATTAAATCTTCTAATAATTTTTATCTCAGGATAATAATTGATGAATCATGGTTATGGCATAGGAGACTTTGTCATGCAAGTATGAAGAATTTAAGAAAAATTACCCAAAAAGAATTGGTTAGAGGATTACCTAAACTAGACTTTACTAAGGATCACCTATGTGATGCATGTCAATTAGAAAATTAGGTGAAGTCCTCCTTTCATTCCATTAAGGATCTTAGAACTAGTAAATCATTGGAAATCATTGATAAGGATCTTTTTGGATCAGTTAGCACTATAAGTCAACGAGGTAAAGAGTTTGGATTTATGATAGTTGATGACTTTTCAAGATTCATTTAGGTCAAATTCTTATCTCCTAAGAGTGAATAATTTGATGAATTCATAAATTTTTTATACATGGATTCAGAGAAAGTTAGGGTGTGAAATTATTTCAATTTAAAGTGATCATAAAAAAGAGTTTAAAAATGAAAAAATTTGAAGATTTTTGTAGAGAATAAGGAGTTGATCATAATTTTTCAGCACCTAGAACCCCTCCGGAGAATAAGGTTGTTGAACAAAAGAACAAAATATTAATAGAGACCGTTAGAGCCATATTGGCAGAATACTCACTTCTAAAATATTTTTGGGCTGAAATGATTAGTACGACTTATTATGTTCTGAATAGGGTGAACATTAGATCCAAGTTGAATAGAATACCCTATGAGCTTCTTAAGGTTAGACCACCAAATCTTTCACTTTTGTATGTTTTCTGGGTGCAAGGTGTTCATTCATAATAATGGTAAAACTCCTTTAAGAAAATTTGATCCAAAATCTGATGAAGAAATTTTTCTTGGATATTCTAGTGTTCGAAAATCTTATAGAGTTTTTAACAAGAGAGCTTTGGTAGCTGAAGAGACCACATATGTTATTTTTGATGAATGTGGCATATCGGAAGAGCCAAGATTAGAAGAAGATCATATTGAAAATATCTCTCAAGAAATTGAAAAGATAAAGTTTGAAGAAAATATTGAGATGGAAAACCCTTTGCCTAGAGAATGGAAATTTTCTAAGAGTCACCCTAAGGAATTGATTTTAGGTGAACCTAGTGAGGGTGTTTGGACTAGGCATGGACTTAACAAAGAAGTGAATCATTCTGCTTTTATGTCGATGGTTGAACCCACTAACATAAATCAAGTACTTTCGGATGAATTTTGGATTTTGGCCATGTAAGAAGAACTGAATTAATTTGTGAGAAATAATGTTTGGGATTGATTGAAAGGCCTAAGGATCAAAGTGTTGTTGGAACTAAGTAGGTGTTCAAAAATAAAATGAATGATTTATGAGTTATGATTAGAAATAAGGCTAGATTGGTGGCCAAGGGGTATAATCAAATAGAAGGGATTTATTTTAAAGAAATATTTGCCCCTGTAGCTATACTTGAAGTAATTAGGATTTTATTAGCCTTTACTTATTTTAAAGGTTTTAAAATATTTCAAATGGATGTTAAGAGTGCCTTTCTGAATGGGATAACACAAGAGGATGCTAATGTTGAGCAACCTCTAGATTTTGAAAATTCTAAATTCTCTAATCATATTTTTAAATTGAAAAAGGCATTATATGGACTAAAACAGACACCTAGGGCTTGGTATGAGAGGTTAAGCACTTTCCTATTAGAGAGATTATTTGTTAAAGGAAGTGTGGACACCACTCTCTTTTTGAAAAGGTTAGGAGAAGATATACTCATTGTTCAATTATATATTGAAGACATTTTGTTTGGATCTACCAATAAAAATCTTTGTGATGAGTTTTCAAAAATAATGAGTAGTGAATTCGAAATGAGTTTGATGGGAGACTTGAGTTACTTTCTTGGTTTTAGCATAAAGCAAAGTGAAGAAAAAACAATTCTTAGCCAGTTAAAGTATGTTAAGGACATCCTCAAAAAGTATGAAATGGATAATTCTAAACCAGTAACTACACTAATAAGTTCCTCAGTACAGTTAGATAAAGACCTTAAGGGAAAATCTGTTGATCAAAATAAATTTAGAGGAATAATTGGATCATTGCTTTACTTGACGGCTAACAGACTAGATATAATGTTCAGTGTTTGTTTGTGTGCTAGATTTCAATCTGATCCAAAGGAATCACTTTTGACAGAAGTTAAAAGAATATTGAGATATCTTTTAGGGACTCAAAACTTAGGGATTTGGTATCCTAAACACAACTCTTCTTTTAAAATTATTGGATATTTTTATTCAGATTTTATAGGATGTAGGGTTGATCGAAAAAAGTACATATAGAACTTATAAATTCATTAGAAATTCTTTAGTTTCTTAGTCCAGTAGGAAATAAAATTTAGTAGCCCTTTCTTTTGCTGAAGCAGAATACATTGCCTTAGGTAGTTGTGTAGTGCAAGTTCTTTGGTTAAAATAACAATTGACTGACTTAGAATTTTCTATTGGCATAATTTCAGTTTTTTGTGATAATACTAGTACCATATGCATTTCAAAGAATCCTATTCAAAATTCTACAACCAAGCATATAGACATAAGGCATCACTTCATTAGAGATCATGTAGCTAAGGGAGAGATTGAATTGCATCACGTTGCCACAGAAACCCAACTTACAGACATTTTCACAAAACCACTAGCTTTTGACATATTTAGTACTTTAAGGACTAGATTAGCTGTGATTGATCTTAATGTTTAAATTGAAAATTTTCAAATTTGACTTATTGTGTAATTATGTATTTGGTTATTTTTATTATTGGTTTGTTATAGTTTGTATGTTTGATTATGTGTTTGTTTTTAGTTTTTGCTTATTTTCCATTTTGTATTTTATTGTTCATCCTATTTTAAAAATTTTTCTTACCATGTCATTGGATTTTAAGTAGTTGGTTTTGAAATTTTTTTTTTCTAATCATCATGTCTTATTTTAAGTGTTCTTTTGATAATGTACAAAATTATTTTTGTACTATATGAATTCTGTATCATGTACATGATAGGTTTTTGAGTTGAGAACATTAGAGTTAGTTTTTTGTAGTAGTTCATACTATACGATATGTGTTGCTTCATCTATATGATTAGAGATAGTTTTCCAGGCATTTTAGTTATTTTGTCAGATCGTACATACTAAATCATATTTCGTCTGTATAATCCCTGTTGTTAATTTTAGATAAAGATAAACCCAACCATCACTAAACATGAACTTTAACATTCTGATTATATTGTATGAATAGGTATTTTTCTGAACGATCGCTTGGTCAAAAGGTTTGTATGAAAGGAAGCCTTGGGAAGAGCCGTTTACGAAAAGCCGTTTCATTTTTGGCAATTTTATTCGTCTGTATGAAACATTATTCGTCCCGTATGATTTCAAAATCATATGTACAAAAATATGATTGTACTGAATGATCAATAGTTTTCTTTAAATAATAATACATTTGATGGTTTTTATTCACAATCACTTTCAATCTTGAAACCCTCTCAAGTCCAAACGGTAAAATGGCCAGTACTAGCAAATACGCATGAATTTCTAGGGGATCTTCCTCTCGAGATGATAAGGATGATAACTTCTTGTCCCAGGAAAATGAGGAAGAGTATGATAGGTATTGTGCAGCAAACATCACTCCTTCTCGAATTCTCATTGAAGGAGATATCAACTTTTCTGTCATGCCCTTATTCACCTCGACTAAATTATCCTTTATCCTAACCCTAATACATGCCTATCACAAAGAAACCTTTAAAATATTTTTGGTAAATATGAAAGTAAATGAGGATCACACTAGTTTGTCTTCCTATGTTTTTAGGCAAAGATTCCAAATCACTAAGGAAGATTTAGGGAACTTCTTCCATCTTGGAACTCAAGGGGTTAGGGCACACTCGATGACCTTTAGATCTAACTTTAACTGGACTAAAGTTAACCAAACTCTTAGAGGTGTTCATCAAGTCAGTGACCTACCTCATGTGTACACCCTGAATTAGAATTCCAGGATCATCCAGCATGTTTTGAGAACCTCTATCATTCCCAAAGCTCATGATCATATAAATATGACTCCTTTTTTGTTCACAGTCACTTACTGATAATGACTAGAACTCCTTTTGATGAAGCCCAACTTATCATGGACTACATTCATAATCTTTCTGATATTGGACATCTTCACAGTAAGAGAAAGAAAAATGTGGCTTTAGAACATTTAATCACTTACATTTTGGAGAAGAAATACAACTTGATCCAACCTGATCCCCCCACTGAACGTCCTACTTATTTTACCATTGGCTTTTTTTGAGCACTTTTTAATCAAGATCAAGGATCAGAGGGAGATGATTCAGAGGGAGAAGGAGCCCCTACTCCAGCACCTGCACCTGGACCTGGACCCGACTAGAACTACTTTCAAGAAATGGTCTAGCACTTTGACAGACTTGAAACCCACTTTGATCAACGTTTTAATCTAATTAAGAGTAATTTAAATCGGTAGGATGCAAGGTATCAGGAAGACATGGGTTGGATTTGTGGCCAGTTCGACTATGTTAACACTAGTATAGCTACGATTAGTAGCTACTTCACTACATTCAACCCTCAGCTACCTTGTGACCAGGGTCCTTCAGAGTTTTAGTAGTGATGTTCTGATGTTTTAGTTATTGTTTTTGTGATGCACTTGTACTTGGATGTTTTAGAGTAATTGTTCTTTTGTTTGGATGTGGTTTTATGATTTCAGGTGTTAGTCCTGCATGATGTTGTTTTTTCTCTAATTTATGGGTGATGATGTTTGCATATGGATATTTGTTTAAAGAAAAGATGGAATGATGTTTTGTTATAGTTTAAATTTTATCTTCTTGAATTCTTTATTTTTATGGATTTAAATCTTTTGTGTTTGATATTTAGAATGGGATTTTAAATTTCATTTCTCTACAAATTAATTTTCTTGCAAAATTTAATCTCTAAAAATTTTAAAATACAGTATGACTGAATGAAAATTAGAAGATCGAGTTCATATTTCTATAGACAAATATTACTTCGTGATAATTATTTCAAAATAGATGTCTTATTTTTATTTCATTTTCTTTTCGATATGTTTATTTTTGTTAATTATTGGAATGTGTATTTTAGATTTATTGATATTTAGAAAGACATAAAATGTAAAAATATGCACACAGTGTTAAACTTGAAAAGATGCACAAAGTGTGGCACATGTTTGAAAAGATGTGTAATGTACGCCAAAGTCAAAAGAGACACAAAATTAGCCCAAACTAAATAGATGCACAAAGTGTGCCATAAACTATTAAAAAGATGTGCAATATCGCCAATTGATACAGGTCTTTCCCTTATCATCTATCTCTCTTACATATCCAAATAATCGGTAATAATCTTCACTATTGAATTGAAAAATAATTAATCTTTCATTCATCATTTTTGCAATAACTATTTTTATTTGTTATGTGTAGATCGAACAGTGAACCTGGTTGACTTTTCTTTTTCAAGTTGTTCTTTGATTTAAAATTTGAATTTTTATTTTTAACATTAGGAGATTATTATTGAGCTTTATAATCACTTTAAAATCTTCATCTTCATCAACTTAATTAATTTATTCATAGCCACTTATTCATTCAAGTAGTTTTTCCCTTTTTGTTATTGTCAAAAGGGGGAGTCGTAAGGTATTGTTTATTGTTATGTTGTTTTGTTGTTATTTTTGTGTCTATATTTTTATTCTAGTGTTGTGATATTGTGTGTAGTATGTTATTGTAGTTTTTAATTTTATTTTTGATTTTGCTTGTTTTATATTTTTTTAGTGTTGTGGTATTGTGTATAGTGTGTTATTGTAGTTTTCAATTTTGCTTGTTTTTGAACTTCATTGGAATCCCTTATTTTAAATTGGTCATTCATTTAGGGGGAGCTTAGGAGAAAATTTAGCTTAACTGTTAACTCAAACAATAAGTATTTTGCCATCATCAAAATGAGGGAGATTGTTGCATCTTAGATTTCAAATCTATGTTTGTATATTATAGGAGTTTTTGATGATACCAAAATATTATGGTGTTGATTATTATTTTTTCTTAACATATATTGGATATATTTGGTCTGTGTTGTTTATGTGTACTAACGTTTCAGGGAAATCATACTCCAAACTGATAAAGACTTTAAGACGAATTAGATTAGGATTCCTTGTAAGTGAAGTATGTAATTTTTCATTTTTTCTCTGAGAGTGTGATTGTAATTGGGTAACCGTGCACACACACAATGGGGAAGTGAGACAAAATTTGTATTTTTAAACTAATCGCAATGTTTGATCCTTTATCGTACGGGATGATTTGACTTGTTAATTCCTCCAGAATGGCATTTATAATGTACAAAATGGGGTTCGTACTGGATCATACCGGACGAACCTATTCATTTTTGAACAGTTTGTACAGTATGGTGTAAGTTCATATAGACTATTCCAGAGTACAAAATTTGGTTCATACTGGATCATACCGAATGAAACTGTTCATTTTTTGAATAGTTCATACATAATGATGTAAGTTCGCACAGACCATTCCAGAGTATGAAATCAGGTTCGTACGAGATTGTACCGGACAAACCTATTCATTTTTTGAACAGTTTGTACAATACAATGTCATTTCATACAGACCCTTTATAGAGTATGAAATCATGTTTGTATATGATCAGATGTGAATTTTTGAACTGTTCGTACGTATGAAGTATGATCATACTATACAACGTCGTTCCGTCAAACTTGTAAATTTTAGTTTTTGGACGGTTTTTCTTATCCTTTGTATATAAGGGTCCCAAAAATTGACTGCCTATATTCTTCTTGCTTCGAAATTCTCTTGAGTGTACCTTAGGGGTGAGTTTAGGAGAGTGTTTAGAGATTAAAAAGTGAGAGATCTTGTGAGATGGATTTGTGAGGGGATTCACAAAGGTGCCCAAATAATGAGGATCTCTTGTTTGTTTATCAGAATTATTTCCTACATCCTTGAAGGCTCTTGAGAGATGAATTTCAAAGAAGATCCGGTACTCTATCATCATTAGGAGGGTGAGAACAGACGTCAATACTTTGCCATCACCAGGAGGGTGAGAAAGGATGTTGGTACTCTGCCATCACCAGGAGGGTGAGAAAGGACAGTGGGTTCTCTTCTTTCACCAGGAGGGTGCAAAAGGACGATGGTTCTCTGCCGCACCAGGTCGGTGGAAGAGAGTTTTTGTAAGGCTTCTCCGCCTTATCGTGGGGGCTAAAGGACAGTCACTTTGGTAAAGTGCAATACCTGGAGAGGGAGTCTCCAGTGAGTGGATGTAGGTCTTGTTGGATTGAACCACTATAAAACTAGTGTCTTGTATTCTTTACTTTTTACCACTTTTTATTTTGTGCATTTTTTCATTTTCTGTGGTTGAAAAATTAATTTTAGAAAATTTATTATTGTTATAAATTTTATTTATTAAAATCAGTTTTCTAAAATACCAAGAGATAATTTTAAAATTTACCAATTCACCCCCCTCTTGATTAGCCTTGGGACAATTGCATTAGGTTTAACAACCTATTTGAACTTTCAATTTCAACCACCAGAAATAAGTCACTTAAAATGGTAGCTAAACTGCCAATAAATACATCATGAATATAATATACCGGTAGTTTATCCAGCAATCATTTGATCGCTGGAAATACCAGCCATTTTTTTGTTTTTTACCTTCTGTGCAACTGCTGGTAAACAGCGGTGGTCAAACCGTCGGTTTCACCATCGATAAATCTAGCGGTCAAATAACTGCCGGAAGTACCATCGATACTATGTGAATTTCTTATTGTGTAATAAATTATAGAAGTAAATGAAGTCTATATGTGAGTGTGACAATTTAGAACATATAAGGACTCAAACAATGATCATAGCTCAAGAAAAAAAAAATATCATGAATAAAATTTAGCTTTTCAAAGTTTCAGTATAAGCTAAAGATAACTCATATGAGAGTTATTCTATCATATTCATTTATTATAATTTTCTTATTTTTCAGTCACTTTATATACGTATTCCAATTAAAGAAACTTATGAAATAATCAAAACACACATATAAGAGAAATTAGGAAAAATCAAATTTAAAATTTTAATTTATATAAATTGATCATATTGTACAATATGCCTTACATTCAGACAATCCAGATAAGATCAATTTGCATTAAATATGAGATACCTAAATTAATTTTGAATGAATTAATAGTACAGTATGATGTATATAATAAAATATGATCAAATTTAAATTCAAATTTAATCTATCATTCTATTATTCCTTAATTAAATTAATCCAAAATTCAAATTATTCATATTATATAATGTATATCATATTATATAATATGTTTATTAATTTAATCTAGTTAAGATATGATAATAATATGCTAATTAATACATAGCTACTATATGATGTGCATCATATAGGGCAATCTAGTAAAAATATGATTTTATGGTTTGCATAAATAATATTATTTATTGGGAGTAGCATACTATATGATCTAGCCATAGTTTTAAAATATCAAATTTTAGAATTTAATTTTTTTTAACTTGATATAAAAATTATTTATAAATCCTAAAACATCATAGAGATGAAAATTTCTATTTTAGAGATATCTTGTTAGTGTTTATTTGAAAACCCTAAAAGGTGAGATATCATTGTGAGATTGCAGTCGTATGTTGTTTTCTTCTTCACTTTCATCTTAATGTTTGGTTAAGTTTTGTTTCCATGTTGTAATCATGGCATACTTGAAATTTGAAGGTATCCGTAGGATCTCAAAGGTTTGCATGGTGTAGTTGTTTAATAAATGAGTTAGAGTAGTGGTCTTCTCACATGGATTAGAATAGCGCATAAAATTTCTTCATTACCCATCAAGGAGAAAGATTTCTCCCCTATTAGTGGCCAAAGAGAGAATATTAAAACGTTGGATTAAAGGGCTAAGGTGTCATGCCCCAGAATTTACCAAATGAATAATATTTAATCATAATTATCTCATCTTTAATTTACAACATACAATATCTTACTAAATATCTAAAAGTTAAAGAAAAATATAAAAATTTATTCAAATTTCATTTTGCATATCATCCAAAAGAGTTATATGCCTTAATGTAGTACATAATTAATTCATCTGAACATATAAATAACTGGATTATTTAAAATACCTTTATATTGAAATTTCTCAATCAAACCTTGACCTTATCGACTTCTAATATATTCAGACCCAGCTTTACCTTTTCCTAAAATAACATACGGATACACAGGGAGAGAAACTACTTGCTTAATAGGCATTCAAAAATCTTACTGAAGCATTCAATATCCTTTATTTAAAATAAATAGCATAAGAGTGAAAAATAAGTTTTATTACATAATTAAAGTAACATGAAGTTCTATTCATAACATGATTTCCATTGTGTACTTGATTACTAATAAAATTTACATGTCGGTATCATACATTCATTAACTTATGGATAGAAACATTTGAACTCATAAGTGACATTAACTTAATTAGTTCTTAAACTTGTATATGTCAACAACATGAATGTTCATTCAAATATGTATTTTACTTTAAAGTTGAACACATAACTTGTATGCAATTCGTGCACCAAGTCGTGATACATGCTTATAACTCTATTTCCACTTATACCTCCACTTGATCATTTGCACACTTGTTCAAGATAGGTGGAGGCATGCCCGATTCCCCTTATAACTCCATTTCTACTTATATCTCCACTTGATCATTTTGTATATGTTCAATATAGATGGAGCAATACATAAACATATATATGTAAGGGCCCTTTTAACTGAACTTGTATATCACTTGATCATCTCCCATATTCTTCATATCCATTATATGAACTTGCATTGCATCATGTACACATGAAAACATTAACATATTCAACATGTATAAATGACATTTTAACATAACGTATGAATTTATGAAGCTGACGCATGTATAATAATCCTAGTAATATACATGGGGTGAAATATGCACACATTTTCAACATTAATAATTTAGGAAACCAATCATAAGGAACATTCATATCATCATTTCAGGGCTTTTATAATTCTATAACACTTTCTATTATATTTAGTAGTAGTAAAATACATGAAAATTCATATATTAAAAATTAATTAGTGACATTTTAAGCTTTACCTGTCAAAATGCTCAGAATTATGTACTCTATAATATATCTAAAATTACACAGTGGAAATTTTTTTAATCTCTTTTAAATTAAATAAAACCTAATAACTTTTAACCTAATTACCCAATTTTAAAACTAAAGTAGGGAAATGGAAGCCTATCTCAAAATAAATAATTTCCTTACCCAGCTCAACAGATGAATCTGGCTCTATGGCCATAAAACCCTAGCTTCTTTCCTTTCTTACCTTTTTTCTTTCCCTCTGGACCCTCTTTGATATTTGAAGTGAATGGAGAAAATGAAATGGTAAATGGGAAATGTTTTATATATTTATATAAAAATCTTAATTTTTGTCCAACATCGTCACGCCACCTCCCACAATGTCTTTGTGTTTTGTCCAAATATTTCATATGCTCCCACAGTGCTATAATGCTCTATTCAAATATTCTAGATGCACCTACTTCTAGCACCACAGTGCTACCAAGTGCCTTCCCAAGATAGAGAGATCAGCACTATAATGCTTCCAAGCACAGTGATGTAATGCTTGTTCTAAAAATTTCTCCTTAATAAAGAGGGAAACACCATAATGCTCCCAAGGAGCTTTGTACACTTGACATTTCTCACTTTTCTAACATGACTACAAATTCATTTGGACTTAGTTAAACCAAAGATGATTTCAAATTTCACAAACATTTAATAATCTAAGGGCAAACATAACATTCTTACCAAATTTGGTTTGGATCATTTTGGGTGGAGTCATTTATACGGAAACAATTATTACACAAGGCATGGACGTAGCTATTATTTTTGAACCACATAAAAATTTATTTGCACCCATCTTGATCCTTATATTACTAAATTGTTACTTTTTTTTTTTTGTGATTTTCATTACTTGTGCTCAATGAATGAGCTTGTGATGGATGATGATTTGTTATCTTGGATAGCTTTGTAACATCTATTTGGTAGATGTCATGGTGTGAGATATAATCAAAGAATATTGGTATCTATTGGCCTTTCAAATTATTTCATTGTAGAACTTTTTTTCCACTTCATATAAATTTATGACATAAAAAATTATATTGTGGCTAATTTTGAATTTTAATAATGTATATCTCGCTTGTTTAATTAATTTAAAAAAATAAAGCCAATCCCCATTGGTGTTGACATTCACTTTAATTGTATTAAAGAAATTTTTTAAAAAAAGTTTAAATATCTAAAAGTATATCATAAATAACACACACTAGTAATGTATGCATTTTGGTCAATCTGTAGACTTTTTGTACGTAGATTTAGTACAAGTACAATATGCATCTCCCAACAATTTTGAGAATAGAAAACACATAAAAATTCTTTTTAATGAATAGACCCTTTAAGAGATAGAACTAGCACAACTAAATTCAAAGTGTCTATGCTATTTTATTTTAATGCTTTGAAATATGAGTATTATATGTGAATATATACTTAAAAAAAAGTGAAAATTTTAGATAAATTTTGTATCACATTGGAAGGGACGAACAAAGTTAAGTTGGCATGATTTAAAATTATTTGTATGCATGCTAATGAAAGTATCTTTACATGTATTTTATTAAAATTATTATTTCATTGCATGCATTAGAAAACAAATACTCTTGCTCTAAAAGGTGAACAAGATTAATATGTTTACCTGAATCTTAGGATACCAATTATTATTATTTTTAATTAGAAAATTATCTATATATATTTCATTGCTTATGAGTAGAAAATACAAAGAAGTTCATTGCTCTAAAAGTCAAAGAATATAAAGAAAGTTCAACATAAAATTTATAAGATGATGAAGTAGCCCTACCAACCAAAAAATTCAATTCCTTCTTGCAAGGTATAAAGAAGTCATTCAATAATAAGAGGAAGGTAAGAGAAAGAAGGAAAGCTAACTCAAAAATTAATACTAACATCATTTATTTTGAGTTTAGAAGTTGGGTCACATTGAGTGAGAATGTTCAGATTTCAAAGCCATGGGCTAAAAGGAGAATGGTGAAGAAAGACATGAGATTAGAAAATCTAATATTAATATTAAAGGGGTTTTGGACCAATTCATGCATAACTCATTAGAAGAAAGCCTGAAGAAATAACAAATAACTTATGCTTAATGGTAATGGTGACTGGGGCGACTTGGACTCGAAGCAAGTATATGATTTGTCATTTGATGAATTATGTTATATGTTTGAAGAATTACATAGTAATTTTAAATTATTAAAAATATATATTCAATTTTTAAAAGAAGCTTTTCATCATAGGTGAAAAAGTATTACATATTGATCCATAATAATAAATTATAATACACAAATTCCATGTTCAAAAATTTTCTCTAAGAGCGCTATGGCATTGGAGTTAGCGGTGCCCTAGTGTTGAGCTCTCAAACTTTTGGATAAAAAATATGTTTGAGTGAACGTTGTAGCACCGGGGTGGCTCCACCATGGCACTGGATCTTAGGTGGAGAGATCTGGGGCAATTTAGGAGATTTTTTAGGAGTGTATTGTCATTGGGAAAGCGAGTATTGTGGCATAGGTTAAAATAGTAGTTTTTAAAATAATTAAATATCTCAATCAATTTTATTAACACCTTACCCCCCAGCCATTTCTATCCATTTTGCATGCCTTGTTGGGAAGCTAGAACAAAGGAAGAGGGGAGAAGAAAAAAAGAAAGAAGAGAGAGAAGAAAGAGAAAGTTGCTTGGGGTATTTTCATATATTGGACATGTTACTAAATTTCTTCTAATCGTTGTAGGTAACCTGAATCCTACTTTTATTTTTAATGATTTTGTAATTTTTTAATTTTATCTCCCCCAAATTGATAAAAAATAAAATTTCTTTTGATTTATCAAAATTTTGCCATGCAACTTTTTGCATATGATAAACATTATTATTATGTGCATTTTAACTGTAATATTATTGAATTTCTCTAGATAAATTGATAGTTATGATTTTTTGAAGTTAATGAATAGTGTATAAATTTCACTACATTTTATGGATTATTTCATTTCATACATGATAGTGGTTCAGCATAGAGAAAATGATATGACTGATATATGATTAATGTGGCATTTGCATGTAAGAAAGAAAGGCTAATTTTGAACATTATAATTATTTTTTATTGACTATTAAAATGATAATACCCTATACAAGAGGGTTGGCTGATGGGTTTTTCTTAAAATAAAGGTTTGTGGTGTAATCCTAGATGCTAACTTATAATCGATTGACTAATTACGCTGATGAGTAGTGAGTGATGGCTCTTTATTAATTTATTGAAAGCCACCTCTTAAAATAATGATTAATAAATATAAAAGATGTGATTAACAAATAATGATGGATTGATATAATAGTTGGATGGAAAATGAAAGGATGAAAAATCACATAAAAGTTAGATGTCATGCCTTCCTGCAAAACATTCACATAATAGTGCTGCTCACGTTGCATTCATACATGAAAGCATATGGAGATCGATATATACAAAATTGCATATGTGAATGATCTGATAAATGCACTCATAGAGATGGTAGTGATTGAGTATACTAATGTTCTATTTACATGTGACTGTAACAATGATAGTAGTGATACATTGATAGTAGATATAGAAGCATTTATGATTCATATATAGCATATAATGAAGATTGATATTGTACTGATTATCCCGATATGTTTGTTTTTTCATTCTATGATATTGAGCTATGGATTTCCATCTAATAATTTTAAGCTTTTTCCTCTACTGATCATATTGATTTGTATCACTTGTGATTGATCATTGTTTATACTGATAATTTATCTATTGAATTTATATTGATTGAAATGAGCTTCCATATTGATTCCCAAATCCTTGCATTGTAAGCTTTGGTTGTGTTTTGGGGTCTTGTTGGGCTTTGTAAGGTCATTAGGTGAGTTTTATTGATTTTAGGTCAAATATAGGATCAGGATCATGTGGAGTGACGCTAATAAAAAATTCTTAGGTTTTCCTTTTAGTTCTATATATTTTTTTATTATTTTATAGTCAGGAGATTAGTGAGGTAGATTGATGTTGTAAGTGATCTACTACTATTATAACTCAAAATTGATAAATAAAATAGTAAAAGATTTTGATGTATAGAAATTGCTTCCATTGGTGTTTCTGTTATTTTATTTTAAATGAAAATTAGAGGCTCTGGTAGTTTAGTTAAGAGATAAAAAATACAATTCTTCTAATTTTGGTCTTGTGGCATTTCATACAGAAATAATGAAAGAGTTTTTACATATAAAACTTTATGTGAATATAATTTTAAAAAGAGTATGTTGTGTTGTAAGAAGATTATTTTAAAATGGAGAAGTCTAAGCATAAGTTGCATTCTAAAATAGGTTCACTCACATATGTACATGAAGAATTAAAATGGAAGATTTATTGAGACATATTTCCATAATTAAACTACATTTGCATATACCATGTAAGGTGGTTTTCCATGTTGGATCTTCTTGCCATAAGAAAAACAAGTTTGAACTAATAAGCTCATGCATTCCATATATAATATTAAATATTAATGGTATGGCAAATTTGGTCATTTATTGCACACATGCACTCATAGAACATGACTAAGAGTTTGTTATACATGGATTTCTAAATGAAACCATGGTGCACGACCTTCATTCATTCATTTGCATCTTGATTCCTAAAACCAAAACTTAGCCATAACCATTCACGTATGCCTTTACAATGGAATTACTGGAGTTATGTGGTACTTGGATTGTAAGTGCTTAAGGCATATAACTAGAGACATGCCAAAATTTATAGCATCAAGTCAAAGAGCATTGGTAAAGTAAAATATTGCGATAACACAATAGGAAGGTAATTAGTATTGAATATATCAATTAGAAAAAAATGCTTTCACACTAAAAAAGCCTCTTAATTATTGGTCATAAACATAATTTACTTTCTATTATTCAATTATGTGATAGTAGTTTTGATATATAAATTGAAAGTTCGAAAGGGATGTTAAGCCCTAGTGAACTAGTCCCGAGGCTAACCAAGAGGGGGGGTGAATTGGTTATTTAAAAATTTCACGATAACTACAAAAATCTTTTCGATACTTAGCAGCGGAAACAAGTAAACAATAACGAAAAGATCAACCAACGATATTCACCCAAGCAGTTTATATTGAAAAGTAAAATGCAAAACTGAATCAGAAAAGCAAACCAGATTTTATAGTGGTTCGGTCAACTTGACCTACGTCCACTCCCCGGAGCCTCCCCTCCGGGTATTGCACTAAACGAAAGTGACTCTCCTTTTGCTCCCACAGCAAGGCGGAGAAGCCTGTACAAAACACCTCCTTTTCACCACACGGTGAGGCAGAGAACCTGACCTCCTTTCGCTTCCTCCTGAAGCAGGCAGAGAACCTTCGAACTCCTTTTGCTTCCACCTGAAGCGGGCAGAGAACCCACAAACTCCTTTCGCTTCCTCCTGAAGCGGGCAGAGAACCCGGATCTTCTTGCGAACGATCCTCCCACGAAGAACACCGACTAGACGACAGACGACGAGCGGAGAAGACGACTCTGATCCGTGCTTGGAGCAACCTTAGTGAATCCCTCACTAACTCCCCCTCACAAGATCTCTTCTCTCTCTCCCAACTCTCTCTCTCTCTAGGATTTCTCAGGGAAGGAAGGCAGCAAAAGATTTTTTCAAAAATTGGAAAAAGTTCTTTTAAAGGAGGGCTTAAAATTTGCCCTAAATCTCAACTTGTCGGCCAAGATCGTCCAGGACGATCGGTAGATCGTCCTGTACGATCAGTTCAAATTCAGCTGTTTCAGCCTGGACGATCTGGCTCTTCTGGACGATCAGTAGAAAAAGTTGTTCATATCGTCCCGTACGATCCTGCGATCGTCCGGGACGATTAGTTCAAATTGAAGGAAATCGTCCAGAAGACAGTTCGGGTCGTCCAGAGAAATCTTTGCTGGACGACCAAAAAATGACTTGATCGTCCCGGACGATAGGGTAATCGTCCGGTACGATTAGTTCAAAAAGGCCCCAAATCGTCCTGTACATAGTTCTGGACGTACAGCTGAAATGCACAAGACGATCACGATCGTCCAGGACGATGTGATCGTATCAATTAAACATTAATTGCTTTCCTTAATTACCAGACTAATTTAGGCATGATTGTAGTGAATCGTCCAGGACGATACACGTATCGTCCGGGACGATCAGACCAAAATACTTAAAATAAAACTTGCCTAACTTAATCTGGCGGCTGGGAATTTCTGATTTGAGAATATCGTCCCGTACGATCCAAAGATCGTCCAGGACGATCTGCTTAATCAGACCTTCTTAACTTAGTCGCCCTAATTAGGGTTTCTGTTTTAACTGGATCGTCCAGGACGATGTGGATATCGTCCAGGACGATCTGAACAAATTTTAACAGAAACTCTAATTCACTTAATCTCTCTCCCTGAGTGTGTGTGTGCAAGGTTACTTAGCTAGGGAATCAGTTACATTACAATTGACTCAATAAAGGAAAAATCATACATTTGACACACTTGGACCCGATCTTGAGTTGGCTTGAGTGGCTCGCGGTCTTTTGTGCCTGAAACAGATTAGCCAAGCAAAACACACTGGAAACATGTTTGTCATCATCAAAACCAGATTTGCAACAATCTCCCCCTTTTTGATGATGGCAAACATTTGTAAAGTAGTCTGAAAACAAAAGTAAACTAGGAGATCAAACAAAACAAACATTTTTTTTTAATTCTCATTTAACAGCTCAAACAATACAGAAAACATGAAACAGGAAACAGAAACAGACACGACTACAACTGACTCCCCCTTTTGACATCACAAAAAGGAGGAGCGAAAAACATAACACGATAAGAAAACATAAAATAAAACATAAATAGAACAAACTACAAAACAGGAAAATCAGAATTTTTTCTTGATTTTAGATTCAAAAAACCAATGACAGGACAATTGACAGCGCTGAAATCCAGAAAAAAAAGGTTGGAAATAATCAACTTTCGTAACTCCGACCCCGGGCACCTTATCGATGCAAACCTCTTTCAACACAAAAATCCGATTCAGAATAAAAGACATTAGATTTGAAAAGAAATCCTTTCAAGCCTCGTTCCAGAAAAATATCTGATATAATAGTGTTACAAAGTAAAAAATCAGAAATCAGGATTTTCAAGACTCAAGCTTTTGAAAATATTAAGTGGCGCACAGATTTTTCTAAGACATTTAATAATCTGAAAGGAAAGAAAGCTTGTGTTGGGCTCATTTTGTGCCTCTTTTTCAAATTGGTTGGCGCTTTGCGCATCTTTTGATTTTTGATACACTTTGTGTATCCAATTTGGCAATTTCGCATCTTTTCAGTTTTGGGCTCATTTTATGCCTCTTTTTCAAATTATCTGGCGCACTGCGCATCTTTTATAAGCTTTCTCCTTTTCATAATCATTAAAGAGTCTCAGCTGTGAGATTATCTTCCAGACATAGGAGATGACTCTCCGCAGTAAGGAAGAACGATTCACAAAACAAAATCCATACAACATATGATAAATGCAATCACTTGGTTTAGAAAATCAAACTAATGACTCAAGACTTTGAAAAACACTATTGATATGAGGCAGATTACTGTAGGAAGATAAAATAATCTCTATTTCAAAAACTAACATTTTAATTTTGAAAAGGATTTTTATTCAAAAGAAACTACACACCAGTAAAGGAGTTAGAGGAAGAGAAACAATTATCAATGTTTCTTCCCTTTAACAGATTCAGCGAAGTCAATCACTGCTTATCAGCTTCCAAACCAAAACAAGGTAAAAACTCCCAGTCAAAAATTCAGATCACCAGAAGTAGTGAGCGGTGATCAGATCTTGAAAAGCATAAAACAGTAAGTGCAAGATATGAACCCGTAAATAAATAAAAACAGGTAGAAAATCATAGCAAAGTAAATACTCAAATCAAACTAACAAAAAAAGGGTAACACAGAAATCAGCAGAAGAAATAAAATCAACTGAAAGCAAATAATCAAACAAAACTAACTAACAAAAATCAGAAATCAGAATATAAAAAACTAACTAACAGAAATCAAAAACAGAATACAAAAAATAACTAACAGAAATCAGAATACCAATCATAACAATCATAAATCAGCAGTCATCAGAATCAAGCATTTATATCAATCACTCCTAATCTGGTTCTCAAAATGCTGAATGAGTCAAAGGCCAGTGGTTTAGTGAATATGTCAGCCAGCTGATTTTCAGTTGCTACGTGGTGTAGCTCAATGTCCCCTTTTGTAACATGGTCCCTAATGAAGTGATGCCTAATGTCAATGTGTTTGGTCCTAGAATGTTGGATTGGATTCTTAGAGATACAGATGGCACTAGTATTATCACACAGAACAGAAATTGTGCCAACAGGTACTCCTAAATCCAAGACTTGCTGCTTCAACCAAAGAACTTGGGCCACACAACTCCCTAAGGCAATGTACTCAGCTTCAGCAGTGGAAAGTGCAACTGAGTTCTGTTTTCTACTGGACCAGGAGACTAACGACTGTCCTATGAATTGACAAGTCCCAGAGGTACTCTTCCTATCCACCCTACACCCCGCAAAGTCAGAGTCAGAATATCCAATGATCTCAAAAGAGGTGCTGTGCCTAGGGTACCAAATTCCTAGGTTTGGGGTCCCTAAAAGATATCTAAGAATTCTCTTAACAGCAGTCAGGTGGGACTCTTTAGGATCAGCCTGAAACCTAGCACAAAGACAGACACTAAACATGATATCAGGTCGGCTAGCAGTCAGGTAAAGCAGTGACCTATTATCCCTCTATACTTCTTCTGATCAACAGATTTTCCATTTGAATCCTTATCTAACTGAACTGAGGAGGGCATGGGAGTATTGATTGGCTTGGCTTTGTCCATTTCATATTTCTTCAAAATGTCCTTAGTGTATTTTGATTGATTGAGAAAGGTTCCATCATCCGTTTGCCTTATGCTAAACCCCAAAAAGTAGGACAATTCTCCCATCATACTCATCTCAAACTCTTTACTCATTGTTTTAGAAAACTCTTCACATAAGTATTTATCAGAAGATCCAAAAATTATATCATCAACATAGATCTGGACAATGAGTAAGTCATCTCCTAATCTCCTCAGAAAAAGGGTGGTGTCTACGCTCCCCTTAACAAACTCTCTTTCTAACAGGAATGTGCTAAGCCTCTCATACCAAGCTCTGGGTGCCTGTTTCAATCCATATAAGGCCTTTTTTAATTTATAGACATGACTTGGATATTGGGAACTCTCAAAACCTGGGGGTTGTTCTACAAAAACATCTTCTTTAATTACCCCATTTAAAAAGGCACTCTTGACATCCATTTGAAACAGCTTAAATCCCTTGTAACAGGCAAAGGCTAGTAGCACTCTAATGGCTTCCAATCTAGCTACAGGGGCAAAAGTTTCCTCAAAATCTATCCCTTCTATCTGATTATACCCCTTAGCCACCAATCTTGCCTTATTTCTCACCACCACCAGAATCATTCATCTTATTCTTAAAGACCCACTTGGTTCCCACAATACTTTGGTTTCTAGGTCTTTCTACTAACTCCCAAACATCATTCCTTACAAATTGATTCAATTCTTCCTGCATAGCTAAAATCCAAAACTCATCCGACAAGGCTTGATTGATGTTGGTGGGTTCAGTCATTGAGATAAAGGCAGAATGGTTTACTTCCTTCCTAAGTCCATGCCTAGTCCTAACACCTTCAGAAGGGTCTCCTAAGATCAGTTCTTTAGGATGACTCGAAGAATATCTCCAATCTCTAGGCAATGTGGTTTGAGGTTCTACCCTTTCCTCCAAATTTGTATTTCCAACTCCTTGGGTAACCTCAACAATCTCTTCATCTTCTACTTCAGATCTAGACTCCTTAGGATCAGATTCATCAAACACTACATGGGTTGTTTCTTCCACCACCAAAGTCCTCCTATTGAACACCCTAAAGGATTTCCCCACACTTGAATATCCTAAGAACACTCCTTCATCAGATTTGGGGTCAAATTTTCCTAAGGGTGACTTCCCGTTGTTCAGAATGAAAACCTTACAGCCAAAGACATGGAGGTGGGACAGATTTGGTGTTCTACCCTTAATGATCTCATAAGGTGTCTTGTTCAGTTTGACTCTCACATTCACCCTATTCAGCACATAACAGGCAGTGTTCACCGCTTCAGCCCAAAAGTATTTAGGAAGTGAATACTCGGCAAGCATGGCTCTAGCGGCTTCCACTAAGGTCCTGTTCTTCCTTTCAGCTACCCCGTTCTGCTGAGGGGTCCTAGGAGCTGAAAAATTGTGACTAATCCCATGATCCTCACAAAAACTTCCAAATCTTTCATTTTCAAACTCCCCTCCGTGATCACTATGGATGGTAATAATCTCACATCCTAACTTCTTCTGAATCCAAGTAGAGAAAGATCTAAACTCATCAAATGACTCAGATTTGTGTGACAAAAACTTAACCCAAGTGAACCTTGAATAATCATCAACAATCACAAAACCATAGACTCTCCCCCCTAAGCTGGCAGTGCTAATGGGTCCAAAGAGGTCCATGTGAAGAACTTCTAAAGGTCTAGAGGTGCTAATGTCCTTAACTGAGTGAAAAGAGGACTGGACTTGCTTCCCCAACTGACAGGCATCACACAGGTGATCCTTAGTGAACTTAAGCTTGGGCACACCTCTAACTAAGTCCTTTTGGGTGACTCTCCTAAGGGTTTTCATACTGGCATGACACAATCTCCTATGCCATAACCAAGACTCATCAGCAGCAGTTTTTAAGCAAATTGAATTATCAGATTTAATGCTACTTACATCCAGCTTGTAGACGTTGTTGATCCTTTGCCCCTGCAAAACAACTTCATCATTTAAGCTTAAAATGCAGCCAGTGGGCAGGAATTTGATGCTGTATCCCTTGTCGCAGAGTTGACTAATGCTCAGCAAGTTGTGTTTCAGTCCATCTACAAGCAAAACATTATCAATCATAAAATTCTTTGAATCACCAATCATACCTGTGCCTACCACCTTCCTGGTGGTGTTATCTCCAAGTGTAACCTTGCCTCCAGCTCTGGCCTCCAGCGAAATGAACTGATTTGCATCTCCAGTCATATGTCTAGAACATCCGCTGTCCAGGTACCACATGCTCTCACGAGGTCTTGTGTGAGAGCACACCTACAAAATCATCAAATGTCAGTCTTAGGAACCCAAACAGGTTTGGGTTCCTTCTTATGAAAAGAAGAATGCGATGCATGCGTGCTGTGCTGTGCTGTGAACAGGCAGTTTGGGTCTCCACACCCAATGTGTACTACGGTGAACAGTACAAGTGTGTGATATGTGTCCTAACATGCCACATGAAAAACATCTAACACCAGGAAAAGGATTAACTAAACGTCGTGAGTGATAGTGCCTCTTCCTAGTAGTGTATGAAACATGCTTTGATGAACTTGCAACAGAATTTTTAAAAGGTGGCGGTGCATAAAATTGTTCAAAAGTAGGCGGTGTTTTGTTATTTTCAAAAGCACTGATTTTCACTTTCAAAAACTCAATGTGTTTGTTTAAACTTCCAATTTCAAACGTTTTTGCACTTTCAATACTTTCTAACTCAGATGCCAAATCATTCACTTTCTTAAAAGCAAGTTCTAATTCACCATGCGATGTTTTTAACAAGTTATGCTCAACAATTAATCAGAATGCTTTTTATTCAGTTCATCAAACTCATCTAGTAAAGACATGTGATTGCTATCAAGTGTGGAATGATCCTTAATCAACACTTCATGCTCTTTTTGCAAAGTCAAATAATCTAGTTTCAAACTAGCATGGGTTTTCTTAAGCTTCCTATACGATGTATGAATCTTTTCAGAAACTTCAAATAACTGATCGTAAGTAAGCTCACATACCTCTTCCTGGTCCGACTGACCAGGGTGATCATCCGCCATCAGACACAAGTTTGTTTCCTCCTCTTCAGCTTCAGTCTCAGAAGAGTCGGATGCAGAGTCTGCCCAGAACGCCTTCTGAATCCGCTTCTTGTCCTTTCTGAACTTTGGTTTCTCCTCACTCTTCTCCTTGCTTGGGTGAGCTTTAAGTGTTGGACAATCAGCCTTAATGTGTCCAGGCTTCCTGCATTCAAAACAAACCGATTCAGATGAACCCTTAAAGTTTTTATTGAACTTACCCTTGTTCCACTTCTGATAGTTCTTATGTTTCTTCCTTAGAAAGCTTTTGAATTGCCTTGTGATTAAGGCAACTTCATCGCTATCAGACCCGGAAGTGCTAGCATCTGAATCTTTGGCCTTTAGTGCCACGGTCTTCTCTTTCTTGCGTTCACCTGCATCAAGTTGCCTTTGGTTCACCCCTTGCTCGTAAGCAATGAGTGATCCAAGTAAGCTGTCAATAGAGTAAGTATTTAAATCTTTGGATTCAGTAATAGCAGTAATCTTAGCATCATAAGAAGCAGGCAAACATCTAAGAATCTTGTTCACTCTTTCGTAGTTGGTAAGTTCTCTACCTAAAGCATGCAAAGAGGTAACAATCTGAGTGAACCTTGTGTACATTTCTGAAATAGTCTCACTAGGTTTCATGCGAAAAAGTTCGTAATCATGTAACAAGATGTTTAACCTAGATTGTTTGACTTCAGTTGTACCTTCGTATGTTATACATAACCTATCCCAGATTTCCTTTCCCGTTGTACAAGTAGAAACACGCATATAGTCTTCAGATTTCAAAGCACAAAAGAAACAGTTCAAAACATTTGCATTCAACTGTGCTAAATCACGATCATCAAACGTCCAATCAGCAAACGGCAATTCAGTTTCACATTGTTAATCATTCGAAAAGGTGGTTCGTATCCGTCCTTAACTAACATCCACATGCGATAATCAATAGATTGCAGAAAAGTAGACATGCGTGTTTTCCAAAAATCAAAAGGAATATTGTCAAACAACGGTGGTCTAGTAATAGAATAACCTTCAGCAGTATTACGATTGTTACAGTTAGCCATTGGATCAAATTCAAAAGTTTTTAAACAGAAATTTTGAATCCCGCTCTGATACCACTTGAAAGTTCGAAAGGGATGTTAAGCCCTAGTGAACTAGTCCCGAGGCTAACCAAGAGGGGGGTGAATTGGTTATTTAAAAATTTCACGATAACTACAAAATCTTTTCGATACTTAGCAGCGGAAACAAGTAAACAATAACGAAAAGATCAACCAACGATATTCACCCAAGCAGTTTATATTGAAAAGTAAAATGCAAAACTGAATCAGAAAAGCAAACCAGATTTTATAGTGGTTCGGTCAACTTGACCTACGTCCACTCCCCGGAGCCTCCCCTCCGGGTATTGCACTAAACGAAAGTGACTCTCTTTTGCTCCCACAGCAAGGCGGAGAAGCCTGTACAAAACACCTCCTTTTCACCACACGGTGAGGCAGAGAACCCGACCTCCTTTCGCTTCCTCCTGAAGCAGGCAGAGAACCTTCGAACTCCTTTTGCTTCCACCTGAAGCGGGCAGAGAACCTACGAACTCCTTTCGCTTCCTCCTGAAGCGGGCAGAGAACCCGGATCTTCTTGCGAACGATCCTCCACGAGAACACCGACTACTAGACGACAGACGACGAGCGGAGAAGACGACTCTGATCCGTGCTTGGAGCAACCTTAGTGAATCCCTCACTAACTCCCCCTCACAAGATCTCCTCTCTCTCTCCCAACTCTCTCTCTCTCTAGGATTTCTCAGGGAAGGAAGGCAGCAAAAGATTTTTCCAAAAATTGGAAAAAGTTCTTTTAAAGGAGGGCTTAAAATTTGCCCTAAATCTCAACTTGTCGGCCAAGATCGTCCAGGACGATCGGTAGATCGTCCTGTACGATCAGTTCAAATTCAGTGTTTCAGCCTGGACGATCTGGCTCTTCTGGACGATCAGTAGAAAAAGTTGTTCATATCGTCCCGTACGATCCTGCGATCGTCCGGGACGATTAGTTCAAATTGAAGGAAATCGTCCAGAAGACAGTTCGGGTCGTCCAGAGAAATCTGTGCTGGACGACCAAAAAATGACTTGATCGTCCCGGACGATAGGGTAATCGTCCGGTACGATTAGTTCAAAAAGGCCCCAAATCGTCCTGTACATAGTTCTGGACGTACAGCTGAAATGCACAAGACGATCAACGATCGTCCGGGACGATCCTGCGATCGTCCAGGACGATGTGATCGTATCAATTAAACATTAATTGCTTTCCTTAATTACCAGACTAATTTAGGCATGATTGTAGTGAATCGTCCAGGACGATACACGTATCGTCCGGGACGATCAGACCAAAATACTTAAAATAAAACTTGCCTAACTTAATCTGGCGGCTGGGAATTTCTGATTTGAGAATATCGTCCCGTACGATCCAAAGATCGTCCAGGACGATCTGCTTAATCAGACCTCTTAACTTAGTCGCCCTAATTAGGGTTTCTGTTTTAACTGGATCGTCCAGGACGATGTGGATATCGTCCAGGACGATCTGAACAAATTTTAACAGAAACTCTAATTCACTCAATCTCTTCCCTGAGTGTGTGTGTGCAAGGTTACTTAGCTAGGGAATCAGTTACATTACAATTGACTCAATAAAAGGAAAAATCATACATTTGACACACTTGGACCCGATCTGAGTTGGCTTGAGTGGCTCGCGGTCTTTTGTGCCTGAAACAGATTAGCCAAGCAAAACACACTGGAAACATGTTTGTCATCATCAAAACCAGATTTGCAAC